>CM074781.1:19829915-20539915 GCA_037355745.1 Pseudo-nitzschia multiseries
ATGGCTTTGTGATGCTTCCGGCTGCCATGCTGGTCGACTGCCACCGCGTTGGCCTGTTCAGCATGAGCGAGAATGCGTTTACCAATCTTCTTGTTGTTGATCTGGAACTCAGGAGACATCAGTTGGATGAGTCTCATCTTGTCAACACGGTATTCGCCAGGTTTCTTGAAAATTTCAACGTCGGTGATAACCTGCCAAGCAGAGGGCGAGAAGCCAGCAAGCAGAGGAGCAGTCCGCATCAGAGTATCAAAAGAATTCAGCTGAGTGTCCAAGGCAAAAGATTTATGGTGGGCAAAACTGAGGCAAGAAGGCTCACCAGCAGTGCGTTCCTTCTGGCATTTCCAGGCAGCAGCATTGTCAGCAGGGCTAACAGAATAGTCAAAAGGAGGCAAGGACTTAATAGCAGCGGGCACTTGAAGGCAAGTAAGAAATTCAGTCAGGTACTGGTCAGTTCCTGAAGGAGGGACGTAAGTGCCGGCAAGGACATCAGCTGAGGAAGGGCCAGTACCCAAGTAGCCGAAGGCCTGAATGAATGAGGGAGACATGGAGGGAGTGTCGAGGCATTGTTGTTGACGGCAGACATTGGAGGCAGCCATGGCTGGCACCATGGCAGATTGAGACTCCAAGACGTGTTCAGTGCCATCGGAGCCAACAGCAACCGCTTTCAGAACAGCAGGCTTTGAGAGACGACCACAGATAGCGCGAGCAGCGAGCCCTAGATCCCGTTGGAGCCGTTCACGGCGCATGCGTGCCTGAATCTGAGAGGCGCTCTGGTTGTAGGGCTTGCCTTCAGTAAGAAGGGCGTCCACCAAACCTTGGTTGAAGGAGTCTCGCCAAGAAGGAGCCAGGACTTTGACAGCACGGTATTGCTTGTAGGCTTGCTTCAAATGGAGGACAGCCGTGGCAAGATCACAGTGTTCACCCTTGTATAAGGAAAGCTTACATGCCAATCGCTTCACCTTGGTGTGACTGGTGGAGACACCTTGACAAAGCTGCACAATCCGCCTCCAAAAATCTATGGTGTCACGGTAAACCTGGAGCTTGGGGGACCACGGAATTGTGCCGGTGCGAAGCCGGCAAAGATAGTGTTCAACAGACAGCCGGATGGAGGCAGAGGTAGCATGGAGGACATCATAGGTAGTGATGAGAGTATCGCGCACAGTGGTATCACCAGATAAATACAGTGCCACCAGGTGCTCGAGCTTAGTCTGAAGGGGGAACACACCAGCAGTAGCAAAGGCATGTTTTACCCGCTTGAGATAGCGCTGCCGAAGGTGAGGGTGGGATGATTTCAGGCAAGGAAGGGAGGATCGCACAGGAGGTGGAAGATATTTGCCCAAGATACTGCCATTACACACTTCGATCCAGAGCAAGCGATGGTCAGAAACCATGCCGTGCTCACCATCAAAAGCACAGTAACCAGCTCGGATGACATCAACATGCTCAGTAGTCCAAAGGGCATCAATGGGAGTCCTGGTAGTATTTCGATTGTGGGTGGCAGGCGGGGAACTTGAAGGGTGGGTAGTTAAGATGGCATCCTTGAAGCCGAGTGCTGTGAGCTCAGAGGAGAGACCGTCAGACCGGACATCGGAATTATGGTCAATTCCTAAGACAACGGAGTCACCTGCCTCTAGGCAAGCCTGAAGGCCAGCTGTGAGGTCACGTCGAAAGAGAATGCGTGGGTTGGGACAGCGAAGATCCTCCTCAGCCTGGAAGTAGCGACAGTGTTGGTTCCAAACAGAGCCAAGATCCCTGTCATTTTCTACAGGGCAGTAGGCAGAAAAGATTGTAACCGTAGCTTGAGTCCTCCCCTGTAACCGAACAAAAGTCCACCGGCCAAGCCCCGAAGGATCAGCACTGTGGGCAAGCTTGTGAGAATGAAAGAGCCGGTCAATGGTAAACCCTGTACCACCAGGGATGCGCCATGTGCCAGTGGATGCCTCATGCTGGTTGCTAGCAAGGAAGGTGAAGCTGGAAGGGTAGGCCTGTTTGATGCGAGAGTGAAAGAGGTCACAAAGGGGGAGCTGAGGTTCATTCAGACAATGCTCTGCGTAAAGAGCAACCCCAGCTTTACTTTGAGCAACACGCCGAGAGTTGTGACGGGAGCGAGACATGAAGGCTGACTTCCGCTGGGGACCAATATTTTGGAAGGTGATGAGGGTAGAGTTTGAGGACGGAGACTGGGGAAAAGGATGGCCAAAAGCATCAGAATCTGTAGTCACAAGGATGTCCCCATGAAGATTGGATTGGGCGAGACGGGAAGCAGGAGGAGGCAAGGAATGGGAAGAAGGACTGGAGGAATCCAGGTGGGGATGAGAGTTGGAGGGCATCCCACAGTGCCCTGAAGGAGACAGACTAACCATGATCAGACGCATACCGTGTCTGTCGCACGGAAGAGGAAGTGTGTGAGGCATAGGTGTGGAATACGGAAGGCCACAGCAGGAGGAACACAGGGTGCATGTCAGGGTGAAACACTGGGAGCACCAGTTGATGCAGCACTAGGTGGAACACTGTAGGCAACCCTAGGTGAAGCACTGGAAAGCAAGACAAATGCATGGCAGGAGGAAGCACTGGGAGGTGCGCCTGGTGCAGTGCTGGGAGGAACACTGGGTGCATATCAGGGTGAAACACTGGGAGCGCCAGTTGATGCAGCACTAGGTGGAGCACTGGAGGCAAGCCTGGGGGAAGCACTGGAAAGCAAGCCAAATGCATGGCAGGAGGAAGCACTGGGAGTGGCGCCTGGTGCAGTGCTGGGAGGAACACTGGGTGCATATCAGGGTGAAACACTGGGAGCGCCAGTTGGTGCAGCCCTAGGTGGAACACTGGGGGCAACCCTAGGTGAAGCACTGGAAAGCACGCCAACTGCATGGCGGGAGGAAGCACTGGGGGGTGCGCCTGGTGCAGTGCTGGGAGGAACACTGGGTGCATGTCAGGGTGAAACACTGGGAGCACCAGTTGATGCAGCACTAGGTGGAACACTGGAGGCGACCCTAGGTGAAGCACTGGAAAGCAAGCCAAATGCATGGCAGGAGGAAGCACTGGGAGTGGCGCCTGGTGCAGTGCTGGGAGGAAAACTGGGTGCATATCTATTAAATTCCTTAAGCCTAAGATCTATCTGATTGCGTCGGTACCGATAGTCAGAATAGATCTGGTTGGATTAGCATCCAACCGTAGTGGATATCAGAGAAATATTAGACCAAAAAAGACCGGCACCTCAACCGGCCTGCAGCTAAAGCTCCTGTTGCCCTTCTTTGCCTTTGGATTGAATCAGCTCAACAGCCAGTTTCAAAAGGAAATTAACAGATTAACAGTCGCAAGCTTGTTGAAGCTTGCAAAAGAAGACGACAGTAGAAGCACTCGACGACGACGAAAACAATCCGACAGCAGATCATCAATTAACTCGACTACGGACGACGATTGATAGTTCTCTGATCCGATTACAGCATAACAAAGACCAAACAAGTCAAAGTCTTTAATAGAAGCCCATTGCATTGGACACGCCAATAGCAATCTCACCATCCAAGGACCGCATTACAAGTTCTCCGGATCTCATTTTCCACGTCTACACTCCTTGTGACACCATCTCATCAAGGACACATCGACGCCCATCATTTGATTGTGCTAAGCACCATAAACCACCGACTGCAATTACCAATTGATAATTGCCTTACCCCATACACAACAACGTCAATTGCGTTCGAGAGGCCAAACAATTGAGAGCCAACACCAACCAACGACGATTCGAATTAATCGAATTTTTCGGAATCGAATCTTCGTTGTTTTCCAACACATCTCATATAAGTCAATTTTCGTTGCCTCTCCACGCCACCGGCACGTCGTATCCCATCGAATACAATTTCCCATCTCTATTGCAGACACGACGATACAAGAAACAATCTGACAGCAGATCATTGATCGACTCGACTACGGACGACGATTGATAGTTCTCTGATCCGATTATATGATACAAGAAAGACACGGCGATTGTCATACACACGACAATACTGATAAAAGCTGCGAATAGAAGGCCTCTACGCGTTCCTGTATCCGTTACTTCTATTCTTACGGACCAACTAAGCCAGCTACACGCCTGCCGTACCTCATCGAAGTAGGCATTCAAACGGGATTTTTTGAAAGCGAAATTTTTCTTCTCTCAATCAACGACGACACGTCGTATCTCATCGAGACCGACTCCCCATCTCCTAGTATTAGAGGAAATTCCTCGTCTCCAGTATTCCAGAATTTACCAACATCAACGCCACGGCGCTAGTAGAAGGGACGACAATTCCGGAGTAACGGCGATATTACACCAAGCAATCCGTTCCGCTCCTCCACCTGTTATCAGCACACCTGCCGTATCTCATCGAAGTCGGCATTCACTGTCTTACGTACTACCCCATTCGCTGCGAAAACGGCATCTACCTAAGATTATGACGCCCGACCAACAGGATAACACTACTCAAGAAGCTGATAAAGAGGATGTCTCCATCTCGGACCTCTTCCCATCATTTGATCCAGCACTAGCCACATTCCTACACGACTCCTTCGATATCCCAAAGGAATCCCACTGCACCTTGTGTGAGGCGCTCATCACTCGCCAGTATAGGACATGGTCAGATTTCCTATTTATAGAAGATGACATCGATGCTCTCACATATCAGGAAGGGGGTGCACGAGTACCACTAACTCGGCATGTACAGATAAGGTTACAGCGATTCGTTGATTTTGGTCGACGACTCACTGAACAGGGTCTAGACTGGGAAGAACGTGACCATTACACCAAGGAAGCCTTTAGGAAATACTGGCGTGGGATCGTTAAAGCCAACAGAGACTCCACAGGCCAACAGGGTAGTAGTGACCACTCAAACCATACCAACAGATGGACCAGGTCGATCGATAAAACCGATAGACCAGCTCAAATATGAATCATGGATCAGGAAACAAAGGAGCCGAGACCACCTTTCCGCCTGTTCATTCCACCAGTAGCACTCCCGCTGTTCATAACAGCCCTCCTACTACTGCCTGCAAAACGCATGACCACCCTACTGATGACAATACCAAAAATTTCACTAGTACCCCTTACTACACTTGGAAATATGTCCCCAACACTGATTCGGTTCGATTCACCAAAGTTACCTCCACTCCTAATAATGTTCACACCGACATTCCTACCGGAGATGTTCCATGTAACCGCAACCGCGAGCCACATTCCACTCGCGCTCGACCATCCTCTCCGTCTCCCACCAACTCTCGATGGGCATTTTATCCTCAGTCTGAAACCGTGGTATTTCATCGTGCTCGTTCTGCACCCCAGCCTTCTTGCAATTCTTCTTTGCAACTTCCACCATCTGGGGCATCTTCTAAAGATAGTGTCGTTTCAAGCTCAGTTAAGAAGCCTCTTTATGGGGCATCATTTTGTCCAGTTGGGAAGCCATCTACTTATTCTATGACCTACGATTTGCCTGCTGTCAGTATCACCAAACGGCACCGTGATGCTCTCAAGATCCACCTGTATCAATTACATGCTACTCTCTTGCGTGCCAATTGGCTCTACGACGACGTCACCTGATTTGATCTTTGATTTGATCTACGCTCCATCTACGATGTATCACCTACACGACACTCTCTTGTTTGCTAACTGGATTTATGATGACGTCATCTGACGATCCATTGACTATTTGCAAGGATCTAATCTACGATCACACGCAGCCTAACGACGTGATTCTATGATTGGTGTCTTTGAGAATCTTTGGTATCTACGATCAAACAATTTCCAGAACAATCTCCAAGTTGGTACCGTATCTACGAACCGATTCATATGAATCATCCCTAGATTGATATTTACGAATCAATTATGGTTGTATCTACAAATCGATCTCCTACGAATTGATTATGGTTGTATCTACAAATCGCGTGATTTATGCCTAATCAATGCATAACCATGGGGCATCCCGCTCACGCAAATTTGTCCTCCACGAGTCGCTTCTCAAGCTACACGAGTCGCTTCTCAAGCTACGATTTGATCCATCCATTCCATCGATTCTATGGTTCATTCCATGTTGATATCCGTGACCAATCACTTTCTACGGTTAGATTGAATTTGATCATTTCTATCACGATTGAACTTGATCCCTCAATTCCTACGATTCGATTCTATGTTTCCATTTCGATTACGATTGAATTTGATCTACGATTTGATTGCTACGATTTGATTGCTACGACTTGATCTACGATTCGATCTACGATTTGGTCTACGATTCGATCTACGATTTGATGTACGCTTAGATCACAAATTCTACGCTTCAATCTTCGACTTACGTCCATGATCACGAAGGCGATTCAAGCTTCGAATATGATTCATTTTGATCAATCGCTTTCATCTGATCTTGATCTAAGATTTCTTCCACGATTCGATCTACGATCGATGACTCTACATGTTCAATTCCGGTTCGTTGTACAATCCCACAATCGATTTCTACGATTCATTCCAAGATAGGTATCTACGATCAACCAACCAACACAGGTTTGATTCCGATTGTAATGCCCGGACCTACGATCGTCTCGATTTCCAATCTTCCTCGATATGATCTGATCCCACGGTTGTCCACCATCTAAGATCAATCCTATGATTTCATATTGATTCTATGATTCGTTATACGATCAATCCACCGTCTCCTTGGATTCAACACTCAGTGGATTTTCTATTTTCTATGCTTCCAATCGGTATCGTCTACGATTTGGTTCTGATCCATCATATCTTTCATATCATGATTCATTCCTTTCTCCGAGTAAGAAGATGAGGCATATTACATGCATTACATACGTACTTACGGAATTTGTCTGTTCTTCTCACAGAGATAATGCTTGTGCTTCACCACTTGCGAGAAGATGGGGCATATTAAATTCCTTTTGCACGTACGCGAAAACGACAGTACTCTAAATTACGTACGTACATTCCTACGTAACTTACAGTACTGCAGATGGAATGATACGATCATACGAGTCAAAGATACGGAATAATGAGACTTCTTTCTCTCTGTGAGATTGGAATACGATCGAACCAGAGGTGCAATCGTCATTCTGACACCCACATTCGATACTTAGTGATCGGACAACAGTCACTCTTACGATCGAAGTTCGATACTTAGTAATCGAAGAAGAACACACACTAGAGGTTCGCACATGCAATCTCTTGTTAAGTGTGCTGTTTTCAAGAAAAGACAGCAGAGGTTCGAAGCGCTGCTCACGAACCTGTTACTTGTCTTGTGCTGTACGGTATAAAATACGTGCTGTAACACGTACATTCGCGTGCTGTATTAGCGGCAGCACCGACCTTTAGAAGGGATACTTGCTCTCCAGCAAGAATCATCTCTTCATCTCATATACTTTTAGATTATTTGATTATTCAACCTTAAACCTTGCATCGGACGTTCTTGCGTCCTACTGTAGAACTACAAGCCTAAGATCTATCTGATTGCGTCGGTACCGATAGTCAGAATAGATCTGGTTGGATTAGCATCCAACCGTAGTGGATATCAGAGAAATATTAGACCAAAAAAGACCGGCACCTCAACCGGCCTGCAGCTAAAGCTCCTGTTGCCCTTCTTTGCCTTTGGATTGAATCAGCTCAACAGCCAGTTTCAAAAGGAAATTAACAATATCAGGGGGGAACACTGCAAGCACCAGTTGGTGCAGCACTAGGTGGAACACGGAAGGCAACCCTAGGAGGAGCACTGGAAAGCAAACCAACAACCTTGCAGGAGGAAGCATTGCGAGTGGCGCCTGGTGCAGTGCTGGGAGGAACACTGTGGGCAGAGCAGGGTGAACCACTGGGAGCGCCAGTTGATGCAGCACTAGGTGGAGCACTGGAGGCAAGCCTGGGGGAAGCACTGGAAAGCAAGCCAAATGCATGGCAGGAGGAAGCACTGGGAGTGGCGCCTGGTGCAGTGCTGGGAGGAACACTGGGTGCATATCAGGGTGAAACACTGGGAGCGCCAGTTGGTGCAGCCCTAGGTGGAACACTGGGGGCAACCCTAGGTGAAGCACGGGAAAGCATGCCAACTGCATGGCGGGAGGAAGCACTGCGAGGTGCGCCTGGTGCAGTGCTGGGAGGAACACTGGGTGCATGTCAGGGTGTACCACTGGGAGCACCAGTTGATGCAGCACTAGGTGGAACACTGGAGGCGACCCTAGGTGAAGCACTGGAAAGCAAGCCAACTGCATGGCGGGAGGAAGCACTGGGAGGTGCGCCTGGTGCAGTGCTGGGAGGAACACTGGGTGCATGTCAGGGTGAAACACTGGGAGCACCAGTTGATGCAGCACTAGGTGGAACACTGGAGGCGACCCTAGGTGAAGCACTGGAAAGCAAGGCAAATGCATGGCAGGAGGAAGCACTGGGAGTGGCGCCTGGTGCAGTGCTGGGAGGAACACTGGGTGCAGAGCAGGGGGAAACAGTGCGAGCACCAGTTGGTGCAGCACTAGGTGGAACACTGGAGGCAACCCTAGGTGAAGCACTGGAAAGCAAGCCAAATGCATGGCGGGAGGAAGCACTGGGAGTGGCGCCTGGTGCAGTGCTGGGAGGAACACTGGGTGCATATCAGGGTGAAACACTGGGAGCGCCAGTTGGTGCAGCCCTAGGTGGAACACTGGGGGTAACCCTAGGTGAAGCACGGGAAAGCACGCCAACTGCATGGCGGGAGGAAGCACTGGGGGGTGTGCCTGGTGCAGTGCTGGGAGGAACACTGGGTGCATGTCAGGGTGAAACACTGGGAGCACCAGTTGATGCAGCACTAGGTGGAACACTGGAGGCAACCCTAGGTGAAGCACTGGAAAGCAAGCCAAATGCATGGCAGGAGGAAGCACTGGGAGGTGCGCCTGGTGCAGTGCTGGGAGGAAAACGGGGTTTAGATCAGGGGGGAACACTGCGAGCACCAGTTGATGCAACACTAGGTGGAACACTGAAGGCAACCCTAGGAGAAGCACTGGAAAGCAAACCAACAGCCTTGCAGGAGGAAGCATTGGGTGTGACGCCTGGTGCAGTGCTGGGAGGAACACTGGGTGCATATCAGGGTGGAACACTGGGAGCACCAGTTGATGCAGCACTAGGGGGAGCACTGGAGGCAATCCTGGGGGAAGCACTGGAAAGCAAGACAAATGCATGGCAGGAGGAAGCACTGGGAGTGGCGCCTGGTGCAGTGCTGGGAGGAACACTGTGGGCAGAGCAGGGTGAACCACTGGGAGCACCAGTGGATGCAGCACGAGGTGGAACACTGGAGGCGACCCTAGGTGAAGCCCTGGAAAGCAAGCCAAATGCATGGCGGGAGGAAGCACTGGGAGTGGCGCCTGGTGCAGTGCTGGGAGGAAAACTGGGTGCATATCAGGGTGAAACACTGCGAGCACCAGTTGATGCAGCACTAGGTGGAACACTGAAGGCAACCCTAGGTGAAGCACTGGAAAGCAAACCAACAGCCTCGCAGGAGGAAGCGTTGGGAGTGGCGCCTGGTGCAGTGCTGGGAGGAACACTGGGTGCAGAGCAGGGTGGAACACTGGGAGCACCAGTTGATGCAGCACTAGCTGGAGCACTGGAGGCAAGCCTGGGGGAAGCACTGGAAAGCAAGCCAAATGCATGGCAGGAGGAAGCACTGGGAGTGGCGCCTGGTGCAGTGCTGGGAGGAACACTGGGTGCATATCAGGGTGAAACACTGGGAGCACCAGTTGATGCAGCGCTAGGTGGAACACTGGAGGCGACCCGAGGTGAAGCACTGGAAAGCAAGACAAATGCATGGCAGGAGGAAGCACTGGGAGTGACGCCTGGTGCAGTGCTGGGAGGAACACTGGGTGCATATCAGGGTGAAACAGTGCGAGCACCAGTTGATGCAGCACTAGGTGGAACACTGAAGGCAACCCTAGGAGAAGCACTGGAAAGCAAACCAACAGCCTTGCAGGAGGAAGCATTGGGTGTGACGCCTGGTGCAGTGCTGGGAGGAACACTGGGTGCATATCAGGGTGGAACACTGGGAGCACCAGTTGATGCAGCACTAGGGGGAGCACTGGAGGCAATCCTGGGGGAAGCACTGGAAAGCAAGACAAATGCATGGCAGGAGGAATCACGGGGAATGGCGCCTGGTGCAGTGCTGGGAGGAACACTGCGGGCAGAGCAGGGTGAAACACTGGGAGCACCAGTTGATGCAGCACGAGGTGGAACACTGGAGGCGACCCTAGGTGAAGCCCTGGAAAGCAAGACAAATGCATGGCAGGAGGAAGCACTGGGAGTGGCGCCTGGTGCAGTGCTGGGAGGAAAACTGGGTGCATATCAGGGTGAAACACTGCGAGCACCAGTTGATGCAGCACTAGGTGGAACACTGAAGGCAACCCTAGGTGAAGCACTGGAAAGCAAACCAACAGCCTCGCAGGAGGAAGCGTTGGGAGTGGCGCCTGGTGCAGTGCTGGGAGGAAAACGGTGGGCAGAGCAGGGTGAACCACTGGGAGCACCAATTGATGCAGCACTAGGTGGAGCACTGGAGGCATGCCTGGAGGAAGCACTGGAAAGCAAGCCAAATGCATGGCAGGAGGAAGCACTGGGAGTGGCGCCTGGTGCAGTGCTGGGAGGAACACTGGGTGCATATCAGGGTGAAACACTGGGAGCGCCAGTTGGTGCAGCCCTAGGTGGAACACTGGGGGTAACCCTAGGTGAAGCACGGGAAAGCACGCCAACTGCATGGCGGGAGGAAGCACTGGGGGGTGTGCCTGGTGCAGTGCTGGGAGGAACACTGGGTGCATGTCAGGGTGAAACACTGGGAGCACCAGTTGATGCAGCACTAGGTGGAACACTGGAGGCAACCCTAGGTGAAGCACTGGAAAGCAAGCCAAATGCATGGCAGGAGGAAGCACTGGGAGGTGCGCCTGGTGCAGTGCTGGGAGGAAAACGGGGTTTAGATCAGGGGGGAACACTGCGAGCACCAGTTGATGCAACACTAGGTGGAACACTGAAGGCAACCCTAGGAGAAGCACTGGAAAGCAAACCAACAGCCTTGCAGGAGGAAGCATTGGGTGTGACGCCTGGTGCAGTGCTGGGAGGAACACTGGGTGCATATCAGGGTGGAACACTGGGAGCACCAGTTGATGCAGCACTAGGGGGAGCACTGGAGGCAATCCTGGGGGAAGCACTGGAAAGCAAGACAAATGCATGGCAGGAGGAAGCACTGGGAGTGGCGCCTGGTGCAGTGCTGGGAGGAACACTGTGGGCAGAGCAGGGTGAACCACTGGGAGCACCAGTGGATGCAGCACGAGGTGGAACACTGGAGGCGACCCTAGGTGAAGCCCTGGAAAGCAAGCCAAATGCATGGCGGGAGGAAGCACTGGGAGTGGCGCCTGGTGCAGTGCTGGGAGGAAAACTGGGTGCATATCAGGGTGAAACACTGCGAGCACCAGTTGATGCAGCACTAGGTGGAACACTGAAGGCAACCCTAGGTGAAGCACTGGAAAGCAAACCAACAGCCTCGCAGGAGGAAGCGTTGGGAGTGGCGCCTGGTGCAGTGCTGGGAGGAACACTGGGTGCAGAGCAGGGTGGAACACTGGGAGCACCAGTTGATGCAGCACTAGCTGGAGCACTGGAGGCAAGCCTGGGGGAAGCACTGGAAAGCAAGCCAAATGCATGGCAGGAGGAAGCACTGGGAGTGGCGCCTGGTGCAGTGCTGGGAGGAACACTGGGTGCATATCAGGGTGAAACACTGGGAGCACCAGTTGATGCAGCGCTAGGTGGAACACTGGAGGCGACCCGAGGTGAAGCACTGGAAAGCAAGACAAATGCATGGCAGGAGGAAGCACTGGGAGTGACGCCTGGTGCAGTGCTGGGAGGAACACTGGGTGCATATCAGGGTGAAACAGTGCGAGCACCAGTTGATGCAGCACTAGGTGGAACACTGAAGGCAACCCTAGGAGAAGCACTGGAAAGCAAACCAACAGCCTTGCAGGAGGAAGCATTGGGTGTGACGCCTGGTGCAGTGCTGGGAGGAACACTGGGTGCATATCAGGGTGGAACACTGGGAGCACCAGTTGATGCAGCACTAGGGGGAGCACTGGAGGCAATCCTGGGGGAAGCACTGGAAAGCAAGACAAATGCATGGCAGGAGGAATCACGGGGAATGGCGCCTGGTGCAGTGCTGGGAGGAACACTGCGGGCAGAGCAGGGTGAAACACTGGGAGCACCAGTTGATGCAGCACGAGGTGGAACACTGGAGGCGACCCTAGGTGAAGCCCTGGAAAGCAAGACAAATGCATGGCAGGAGGAAGCACTGGGAGTGGCGCCTGGTGCAGTGCTGGGAGGAAAACTGGGTGCATATCAGGGTGAAACACTGCGAGCACCAGTTGATGCAGCACTAGGTGGAACACTGAAGGCAACCCTAGGTGAAGCACTGGAAAGCAAACCAACAGCCTCGCAGGAGGAAGCGTTGGGAGTGGCGCCTGGTGCAGTGCTGGGAGGAACACTGGGTGCATATCAGGGTGGAACACTGGGAGCACCAGTTGATGCAGCACTAGCTGGAGCACTGGAGGCAAGCCTGGGGGAAGCACTGGAAAGCAAGCCAAATGCATGGCAGGAGGAAGCACTGGGAGTGGCGCCTGGTGCAGTGCTGGGAGGAACACTGGGTGCATATCAGGGTGAAACACTGGGAGCACCAGTTGATGCAGCGCTAGGTGGAACACTGGAGGCGACCCGAGGTGAAGCACTGGAAAGCAAGACAAATGCATGGCAGGAGGAAGCACTGGGAGTGACGCCTGGTGCAGTGCTGGGAGGAACACTGGGTGCATATCAGGGTGAAACACTGCGAGCACCAGTTGATGCAGCACTAGGTGGAACACTGAAGGCAACCCTAGGTGAAGCACTGGAAAGCAAACCAACAGCCTTGCAGGAGGAAGAATTGAGAGTGGCGCCTGGGGCAGCGCTGGGAGGAGCACTGTGGGCAGAGCAGGGTGAAACACTGGGAGCACCAGTTGATGCAGCACTAGGTGGAGCACTGGAGGCAATCCTGGGGGAAGCACTGAAAAGCAAGCCAAATGCATGGCAGGAGGAAGCACTGGGAGTGGCGCCTGGTGCAGTACTGGGAGTTGGAGCCGTGCTTGGTGTAACACTGGAGGCAAACTTGGGTGAGGCACTGGGAAGCAGGGCAAATGCGTTGCTGGGGGAAGAACTTGGAATGACACCTGGTGCAGGACGAGGAGAAACACTATGGGCAGAGCGGGGTGAAACGCTGGGATCACCTGGTGATGCACCACTGAGTGCAGCACTGAGTGTAGTCCTGGGTGAAGCACTGGGGGGCAAGCCAAATACATGGCTGAAGGAATCACTGGGAAAGTCGCCTGGTGCCGGGCTAGGAGAAACACTGGGTGCAGATCAGGGTGAAACACTGGGAGCACCAGTTGACGCAGCACTAAGTGGAGCACTGGATGCAACCCTGGGTGAAGCACTGGGAAGCAGGCCAAATGGAATGCTGTGAGAAGCACTTGGAGTGACGCCTGGTGCAGTGCTAGGAGAAACAATGAATGCAGAGCAGGGTGAAATGGTGGGATCCCTAGGTGGAGCCGCGCTGGGTGTAACAGTGGATGCAACCCTGGGTGAAGAACCGGGAAGCACTCCAAAGGTGTTACGGGGGAGAGCACCTGAAGTAACACCCGGTGCAGGGATAGGAGAAACACGGTGGGGTAGACAAGGCGGGAAGCAGGAGGAGCGGAGGAAGAGGAAGGGTGACTGAGGGATGCAGAGGTGGAATTTGGAGAAGTAGGCATTCCACCAGGCCAGCAGAAAAGGTGCCTAACCATGGTCAGAGGAATACCGTGTCTGTCGCACGGAGAGGAGAGAAGCCGGTGCAGAGCTGGTTGAGGCATTGGTATGGCTCAGCTCGCTGATACTGGCGTCGGTGCCAGGAGAAAAAGCTATGGAGGTAAAACCAGAACGGAGAGGAGAGTTGAGGGTGGTGGGGAGTGTGCTAGCGGGGGACACAATGTCAGCCAAGGCAACGCCTTCAAGAGGGGCAGCAGCCGGAGGGGCACCCAGAACAGAAGTGATGTTGGAAGTGCCGGTTGCAAGAGTAGACATGGACTGGCCATCATCAAAGCCACACCCAGCGTTGTCCTCACGAATCTGAAAGGAGAAGTGCATATCCAGGTCAAAAGTAACAGTGTTGGAAGTGGAGTCAATGGACAGGTCATCATCCACGAGTTCCCAATCACAGACGTCACCACAACCAAAGAAGGGCAGAGCATCCTCCGGCTCCTGGTCCGGTGCAGGGGCATTTTCAACAACCCTTCCTTCAGTGGGATCCCAATGAAAATCCTCCAACTCAGTGAGACACTCAGTAGAGAACCATTGGCGAACACAAGAGCCACACCGGGCCTCCAGGAAGATAGGAAGACAGGACAGCATGGCTTGAGCTTCAGCTGAGGTAGTAGTGTTGTACAGGGCCAGGATTTCACCACGGTAGGAGCTGGTGTCAACAGAGAGAAAAAGTGGCCATGACCAGTTGTCCCTAGTACAAATTCCCAGAAGAACACGGCGCAAAGTGGTAGCGCCCAGGCCCTGACCCAAATCTACAGGAAGATCCAGGTCAACCACACCTAGAACAGAAGCAGTTTCATGGGTCTAGATGAACTTGGCTTGACGGTGCTTAGCTTGACGAAGGGTCTTCAGCTTGGAAGGGGAAAGGCATCGGTCAGAGGGGTTGGTAGCAGTCTCAATGAACTTGTAGAATTTACCATCAGGAAGGGAGGCTATATCAGACGCAGAGCAGGGATTGAACTGAGCCTTCAATAGCTTGACAGTCTGAGAACGCTTGGTAGAATCACACAAGATGTGAGCGGCTGGGACAGGAGAGGGGTCAGGGGTTCGTGAATTGTCGAGCCGAATGTTCTTCCGGATGACAGCTATAGGGAAGGCTTGAAACCGAGGATGGGTCTGGAGCAGTGCATTGTAATGATTAAGATCAAAACTCTGCATATAGGACCCTAGCAGGAAACCACAGGTGACAGTAGTAGAGGCTTGAATATGATCGTACTTGAAGTCCATTTCACGGTCCTGGAGGCGCTGAAGGAGAGTGTCAGACAAGAGAGCATCCACTGGGACACTGTGTCCAATATAGAACCAAAGGTGGGGTGCTGCGCAAACCCGGAGCCAGAGGGAAGCAACGTAGAGCTCAAGAGTGCGCTGGTCAGGCAGGGTAGACCAGAGTTTGGGAACGGGCTTAGCCTTGGGGTTAATGCTGGCGCGGGAAGGGAAGACATAGAGGACCAGCTTCCGATCCACTGACCAGAGCAAGCTAAGTGCATCAGTCAGGGACTCCAGCATTTCGTTGTACAAATCACTAGGGCGGGGTGACATCAGCCGGGGGAGAGACAGAGTAAAGTAGGAGCTGTAGGAGCACTTGGTACCTTCAGTGACATCAACCGGAGCCCTGGAATCACTGGAGCAAACCCCACGCCGTTGAAGAAAGTGACCGACAGAAGAAGAAAGGACAGAAGCAGCTCCAACAGAAGGAAAAAAGGAGACAGACCAAGAACCCGGCGCCGGGGTGGAAGATGCAGAGGCAGCTGAAGGAGCAGGGGCAGGGGGCTTAGTCTTGAAGAACCAATGAGAGCCGAGAACCCAGTTGGCAGACAGCCACACCAGCCCTTCAGTGCTAGGCAGAAGGTTGCCTTCACAGTACAGGGCATCAAAGCATTCGGGAGACATTTTAGCAAGACCAATGAGACATTTCCTGAGGGCTTGGCCGGGAGGGGATTTGGTCCACGCAGCAGAGCCTTGGAAGCAAGCCCAAGCCAGGGAAACCAGAGACTCCACAGTAGCGGTCCTCCAATCAGAAGCAGCGGGATTGACCAGGGCATACACCGGGGCGACGGAGAGACGGCACACATCATGAATGGATTTCTTGTCACTGCCATCCTTCTTGCTGAAGAAGTGGGTAGGACTGGGAGAGGCATTCCAAACCTGGGTTTGAGCTGGAGACTTCCGGAGGCGGTGGATGAAAGATGGGGTAGGGAAACGGCCATCACCATAGAAACGCCACAGGAAGGAAGCAGAGTGGGCCTGATTGGCAGCAGCCAGAGCCTGTTTGCGAAGTGCGTGACGATCCAAGCTGGGGGAGGGAGTCAGGGAAGGGGACTGCGGGAGGAGAGACTGTTTAAGAGCTGTAGCAGGGGCGGGACGAGCGGCAGATGGTGCTGGCTGCTGAAGAGCTGGGGGAGTAAGGACAAGCTGCTTGAGAGCGGGAGGCTGAAGGGGGGGAGACTTAAGGGCTGGCTTCTTGGAATCCTGGCGGGGGGCAGGCTTCGTAACAGGCTGAGTAGAGGAGGCCACAGATGGATCAGAGGAAGAGACAGACATGGAGGTATCAGAGGATTGGCTGGCCGAGGAAGAGGAACAAGCAGACAGAGATGCATCTTTCCGGGGGCGAAGAGAGGAAGGAGAAGGAGTAGCCCGGGTAGGGGGTGGAGACTTCTTCAGATGGGCGCGCTTGGGGTAACGAGAGCCAGATGCAGAGCGGGCAGATGAAGAAGATAGAGAGGGCGTAGACTGAAGTCGTTTCTTAGGGGAGGAAGCGGAAGAGCGACCGGCAGTAGATGCAGGAGAAGTTGGTGTAGGCATGCTGCGTGTGCTACGGGGCAGACCAAAATTGGAGTGTAACCAATCGAGCAAGCGATGAAGCGGCTGTACGATTGCTGGTACTCGTAGAAGGTGCGAGCGATTTGATGAAGCAGTCGAGAGCAGCGGCGTCGGTCGGTACGGTGAGCGAGTCGATGAAGCAGGCAGGAGCAGCGGCGTCAGGCGGTGCTGTGATAGCGTGGATAGAGTAAAGCGAGCGGGAGTTGAACGGGTCGAAGAAGACCGATTGGAGGAAGCACCAAGCGATGGAAGACCGGACAAGCAATGTTGTTATCTGGAATGTGGATGTAGGGAGACGCGAGCGATTGTAGCGTGTCGTCGTGTGGAGGATGATCCGGCTGTTGGATGATTTGGCTATGGCTACGCTACGTAGAAACTGTACTGGGTCCAGCGTAGAAAATTATGTGTTGTGTCTGAACCGGGAGCGCCGACCGACAACGTAAGTGGATCCAACAAAGCAACCAAAGGAGGCAACAAGCAACCAAACTAATAGCTAGAACAGAAGGAGCAGGTCTTAATAGGTAGAGGTGGAGCCTGGGGTCGGTAGAAACAGAGGGAAGGAGAGAAGATGTGATAAAGGAATTCTGTGTAGAATCCTACGTGATTTGAGTACTGGAAATTCGGAACGTCGGACAACATTGCGAGACGCGAAGTTGTGCTTAGCCACACCTCCAAATAGATTGCAAGCTCAAGCAGAACACAGTATCGATGATCCATAGCCCCCATTAGCAGCTGCAATGGACAGTCCCCTTCATCCTGGACATTCTTCGACCATCTCATCTGCGCTGTAATGTAACCAGTGTAGTTCAGGCTTGCTTCCAAGTTAACACCAATCATATGAAGCTGGAACTTCAACATTGCTTGGTGTCGAAGCTGAACAATGCTGTGTCCCTTTGCTAGATCAAGCACTTGCAGGAACTCTTCATTTGTGAAGCACCGATTAGCTCGGCTCTCCTTTCCTAGGACGCGAGTCTCTTTCTTCTTCACTGCTTTAATAAGGTTATTAATGCAGCGTGACTTTGTGGGATTTCCTACGCGTGTGGCTTCATTCCAGGCGGTATGGCTTGGCATGAAGTATGAGGTAGCCTTTTTCCAATACATCAGAGTACTTGATCGACCAAGTCTTGGATTAATGTTTGTTCCAGGGTCTTCTTTCCCATACACCTTGAAACACATCCATCTGTAGATATCCTCAGGTGTAATGACAGCAAGCTCCTCTGTAGTGAACATCTTGTCCGTGCGATATTTGCATTCATGCAAGAAATCCATCAGCATCAGCAATGACTTGTGGTATCTTAATACTTGGGTGGGAGCGTTCACGTTGTTTGGGAGGACAGGTGTTGGTCCTGCAACTCGGCCCCCTCGTCAAGGTGTGGCTGTCGTATCATTGTCCGATGCTGCTGTTGCTTCATCATCATCAGATTCAAGGGGTTCTTGTTGGTCTTCTTCTTCTTCAGCCCCTCCAAGGACGTGATCGCCAAGTTGAGCGCGAGCCCTTTCAAGTGTTGACAAACGGCCATGTTACAACTTTGCGTCTCGTAATGTTGTCCGACGTTCCGAATTTCCAGTACTCAAAACACGTAGGATTCTACACAGAATTCCTTTATAATATCTCCTCCCCTTCCCTCTGTTTCTACCAACACCAGGCCCCACCTCTACCTTCTAAGACTTGCTACTTCTGTTTTAGCTATCAGTTTGGTTGCTTGTTGTCTCCTTTGGTTGCTTTGTTGGATCTACTTACGGTGTCGTCGGTTGGAGCTCCCAGTCACAACACATAATTTTCTACGCTGGATCCAGTACAGTTTCTACGTAGCCAAATCATCTGACAGCAGACTCCTCTTCAACCCAAACCGAGAAGACCCATATTCAACGAGACGACCCATATTCAACACCAACACAACGCCGTTGCCCCCGTTGGTTGTCCTTCCTATACCCCACCCTGTCCCTATTCTCTATTCCCTCGATTGGCCACTTGCTTCAAAGCCGCTGCCTTTGCTTGCACTGTCTCCTACACGTTTGCTTTTCTCACACCTGGCACCCCGCACCTCCATCCGCCGCTCCATCGCATCAATCTCCCAACCGCCCCCTTTGATCGCCTTCTGCTCTAATTACAACAGCAGCAGCACCATCACTCGACCCAGTCAACAATAGCTCCCTCCATAGCATCGCTTCGGATCTGACGGATACCGTCTTTTACCCGTTTGATCTCCTTGCCCACGGCACCCCGCAACTCCATCTGCCGCTCCATTGAATCGATCTCCCCCACCTGCCACTCCTTTGATCGCCTTCCGCTCTAATTACACCAGCAGCAGCTCCATCGCTCGAACCCTCCAACAACAGCTTTCGACTCGATCAGTCACCACATTTTCGAATTTTCTTTGCGTCTCAGTCATAGAATTTTGGTTGCTTCGATTTTAACCCTCCCTGCCTTATCTTCTTGTCAACGGCTTCCCCTCTCTATTGCAGACACGCTGATACCATCCCTGTTTGCTGACTCCAGAAATTGACTGAGTTATCACGTTTTTTTCTCATCAGTCTCCCCTACTGGGATTCCCAGCATGCCTACCCCCACCACTCCTCCTAAGCCCTCTGCGAGCCGCTCTTCTGCTTCTTCCCCTAAGAAGGGACTCCAGGCTTCCCCCTCCCTGTCTTCTTCCTCTGCACGTGGCTCTCAATATCCCAAGCGCGCCCTCCTGAAGAAGTCCTCCCCCTCCCCTCCCCTACCCCAGCTCCCACCCATGCCACTCCTTCTCCTTCCTCTCTTCGTCCCCGGAAAGATGCATCTCTGTCTGCTTCCTCTTCCTTGGCCAGCCAGTCCTCTGTTACCAGCATGTCTGTCTCTTCCTCCAATTTCTCTGTGGCCTCCTCTACTTGGTCTGCGAAGAAGCCTGCTCCCCGTCGGGACTCCAAACAGCCAGCCCTTAAGTCCCCTCCCCTTCAGCCTTCTGCCCTCAAGCAGCTTGTCCTTACTCCCTCAGCCCTTCCGCAGCCGGCACCTGCTGCCCCTATGCACCCCCCCTTCCGGCGCCTGCCCTTCTGACCCCAGCTCTTAAGCAGTCTCTACTCCAGCAGTCCCCCTCCCTGGCTCCCTCCCCTGGCTTGGATCGTCAAGCACTTCGTTCAAAGGCTCTGGCCGCTGCAAACCAGGCCCACTCTGCCTCTTTCATTTGGTGTTTTTATGGTGATGGTTGTTGCCCTACTCCATCTTCCATCCAACACCTCCGGAAGTCGCCAGCCCAGACCCGGGTCTGGAATGCCTCTCCTAGTCCCACCCACTTCTTTAGCAAGAAGGATGGACGTGACAAGAAATCCATTCACGATGTGTGCCTCCTCTCAGTTGCTCCGGTGTATGCCTCAGTCAATCCCGCTGCTCCTGATTGGAGGTCTGCTACTGTGGAGTCTCTGGTTTCCCTTGCTTCGGCTTGCTTCCAAGACTCTGCAGAGTGGACCAAATCCCCTCCCGGCCAAGCCCTCCGGAAATGTCTCATCTTGGTCTTGCCAAGATGTCTCCTGAATGCTTTGATGACCTGTACTGTGAAGGCAACCTCATGCCTAGCACTGAAGGGCATGTTTGGCTGTCTCCCAACAGGGTCCTTGGCTCTCACTGGTTCTTCAAGACCAAGCCTCCTGCTCCTGCTCCTACAGCCGCCTCCAAATCCTCCACCCAGATGTCAGGCTCTTGGTCTGTCTCCTTTTTTCCTTCTGTTGGTGCTGCTTCGGTTATTTCATCTTCTGTTGGTCACTTTCTTCAGCGGCGTGGGGTTTGCTCCAGTGATTCCAGGGCCCCGGTTGATGTCACTGAAGGTACCAAGTGCTACTACAGCTCCTACTTCACTCTGTCTCTCCCCCAGCTGATGTCACCTTGCCCTAGTGACTTGTACGATGAAATGCTGGAGTCCCTGACTGATGCACTAAGCTTGCTCTGGTCTATAGACCGAAAGCTGGTCCTCTATGTTTTTCCTTCTTGGGCCAGCATCAACCTCAAGGCCAAGCCTGTTCCCAAGCTTTGGTCTACCCTGCCTGACCGGCGAACTCTTGAGCTTTACGTTGCTTCACTCTGGCTCAGGGCTAGAGCTGCACCCCACCTCAGGTTCTATATGGGCCACAGTGTCCCCGTGGATACTCTGCTGTCTGACACTCTCCTTCAGCGCCTCCAGGACCGTGAAATGGACTTCAAGTACGATCATATTCAAGCCTCTACTACTGTCACCTGTGGTTTCCTGCTAGGGTCCTATATGCAGAGTTTTGATCTTAATCATTACAATGCACTGCTCCAGACCCATCCTCGGTTTCAAGCCTTCCCTATAGCTGTCATCCGGAAGAACATTTGGCTAGACAATTCACGAACTCCCGATCCCTCCCCTGTTCCAGCTCCACATATTTTGTGTGATTCTACCAAACGTTCTCAGACTGTCAAGCTTTTGAAGGCCCAGTTCAATCACTGCTCTGCTTCTGATATAGCATCCCTTCCTGATGGTAAATTCTACAAGTTTATTGAGACTGCTACCAATCCCTCTGACCGATGCCTTCCCCCTTCCAAGCTGAAGACACTTTGTCAAGCCAAGCACCATCAAGCCAAGTTCATCAAGACCCATGAAACTGCTTCTGTTCTAGGTGTTGTTGACTTGGATCTTCCTGTAGATTTGGGCCACGGCCTGGGTGCCACCACATTGCGCCGTGTTCTTCTGGGAATCCGTACTAGGGACAACTGGTCTTGGCCACTGTTTCTCTTCGTTGACACCAGCTCCTATCGTGGTGAAATCCTGGCCCTGTACAACACCACTACCTTGGCTGAAACTCAAACCATGCTGTCATCTCGCCCCATCTTCCTGGAGGCTTGGTATGGCTCTTGTGTTCGCCAATGGTTTTCTACTAGTGTCTCACTGAGATGGAGGACTTTCATTGGGATCCCATTGAAGGACGGGTTGTTGAAAATGCCCCTGCGCCAGACCAGGAGCCGTAGGATGCTCTTCCCTTCTTTGGTAGGGGTGATGTCTGTGATTGGGAACTTGTTGATGATGATCTATCTATTGACTCCCTGTCCAATGCTGTTACCTTTGACCTTGATATGCACTTCTCTTTTTAGGTTCGTGAGGACAGTGGTGGGTGTGGCTTTGATGATGGCCAGTCCATGTCTACTCTTGCGACAGGTACTTCCAACATCATTTCTGTTCTGGGTGCCATTCCGACTGCTGCCTCCCCCGGTGGCACTGCCATGGCTGAAACTTTGCCTCATGCTGCCAGGTGCCCTACAGCCCTCCACTCTCCTCTGCGCTCTGGCCTTACCTCCATTGCTTTCTCCCCCGGCAACGATGCTAGTGTCAGCAAACTGAGTCATGCCAATGCCTCCACCAACTCTGCTCCAGCTTCTCTCCTCTCCATGCGACAGACACGGTATGCATCTGATCATGGTTTGGATCCCTTGCATCAGGCCTGGTGGAATGCCTACCTCTCCAAATTCCACCTTTGCATCCCTCAGTTTCCCTTCCTCTTCCTCAGCTCCTTCTGTTTCCCGCCTTGTCTCCTCCAATGTTTTTCTCCTAGCCCTGCACCAGGCCTCACTCCTTGTGCTTCCCCCAGCACTGCTTTTGGCGTGCCTCCCAGTGCTTCATCCAGGGTTGCATCCAGTGTCACCACCAGCGTGGCTCCAACTGGGGCTCTTGGTAGTTCCCTTTGATCTGCACATCTTCCCTGTGCCTCCCTCAGCAATGCTTTTGATGTGCCTCCCAGTGCTTCATCCAGGGTTGCATCCAGTGTCACACAAGCGCAGCTCTAACTGGGGATCTCAGTTTTTTACTTTGATCTGCACAACCACCGTGTGATTCCCCAACCAATGCTTTTGACGTGCCCAAAAGGGCTTCATCAAGGGCTGCATCCAGTGTCACATCCAGCGCGGCTCCCACTGGGGATCACAGTGTTTCACCTTGATCTGCACACCCTCCCTGTGCTTCCCTCAACAATGCTTCTGACGTGCCTCCCAGTGCTTCAACAAGGGTTGCATCCAGTGTCACCACCAGCGTGGCTCCAACTGGGGATCTCAGTTTTTTACTTTGATCTGCACACCATCACTGTGCTTTCCCCAGCAATGCTTTTGACGTGCCCCCCAGGGCTTCATCCAGGACTGCATGCAGTGTCACAACCAGCGCGGCTCCAACTAGGGATCTCAGTGTTTCACCTTGATATGCACACCCTCCCTGTGCTTCCCTCAGCAATGCTTTTGACGTGCCTGCCAGTGCTTCATCCAGGGTTGCTTCCAGTGCCACCACCAGCGCGGCTGCAACTGGGGATCTCAGTGTTTCACTTTGATCTGCACACCCTCCCTGTGCTTCCCTCAGCAATGCTTTTGACATGCCCCCCAGTGCTTCATCCAGGGTTGCATCCAGTGTCACAATCAGCGTGGCTCCCACTGTGGATCTCAGTGTTTCACCTTGATCTGCACACCCTACCTGTGCTTCTCTCCGCTATGCTTTTGACAAGCCCCCCAGTGCTTCATCCAGGGCTGCTTCCAGTGTCACCACCAGCGCGGCTCCAACTGGGGATCTCAGTTTTTTACTTTCATCTGCACAACCTCCCTGTGCTTCCCCCAGCAATGCTTTTGACGTGCCTCCCAGTGCTTCATCCAGGGTTGCATCCAGTGTCACCACCAGCGTGGCTCCAACTGGGGCTCTCGGTGTTTCACTTTGATCTGCACACCCTCCCTGTGCTTCCCTCAGCCATGCTTTTGACGTGCCTCCCAGTGCTTCATCCAGGGTTGCATCCAGTGTCACCACCAGCGTGGTTCCAACTGGGGATCTCAGGGTTTCACTTTGATCTGCACATCCTCCCTTTGCTTCCCCCAGTAATGCTTTTGGTGTGCCTCCCAGTGCTTCATCAAGGGTTACATCCAGTGTCACTGGGGCTCCCAGTGTTTCACCATGTACTGAACTCAGTGTTTCTCCTAGCCCTGCCCCAGGCACGGCTTCAGGCGCTCCCCCCAGTGCTGCCATCTTCCTCCTCTGTGCAACAGACATGGGTTGCTTCTGATCATGGTTAGGATATCTCCATTGGGGCCTGGTGGGAGGCCCCCCAACTCCATTTCCCCCTGGATTCATCCAGTCCTTCTTCCCCCTCCTCGTCTCCTCCTGTTTCCCGCCTTGTACAATCTGATCTTCATGAGGACATCCTTGTTGCTAAGGATGCTGATGATTTTGGACATCTCTTTCCCCAGGCTCCTTCCTCCAACTCCACCCTCATTACCTTCCAAAGCATTGGTCCCCAGCAGAAGTCAGCCTTCATGTCTCGCTCTCGTCACAACTCTTGGCGATTTGCTAAAGCAAGGCTAGGGCTGCTCTCTACGCTGAGCATTGTCTGAATGAACCTCAGCTTCTCCTCTGTGACCTTTTCCACACTCTCATCAAACAGGAATGCCCTTCCAGTTTCACCTACCTTGCTAGCAACAAGCATGAGGCCTCCACTGGTACTTGGCGCCTCCCTGGTGGTACGGGCTTTACCATTGATTGGCTCTTTCACTCTCACAAGCTTGCCCATGGGGCTGATCCATCTGGGCTTGGCCGGTGGACCTTTGTCAGGTTTCAAGGCAGGGCCCAGGCTACGGTTACCCTCTTTTCTGCCTACTGCCCTGTAGAAAATGACAGGGACCTTGGCTCTGTTTGGAACCAACACTGTCACTACTTCCAGGCTGGGGAGGATCTTCCCTGTCCCAATCCACTCATCCTCTTTTGCCGTGACCTCACAGCTGCCCTTCAGGCGTGTTTAGAGGCTGGTGACTCCGTCATTTTAGGGATTGACCATAATTCTGATGTCTGGTCTGATGGTCTTTCCTCTGAGCTCCAAGCACTTGGCTTCAAGGATGCCATCTTGACTACACACCCTTCAACTTCCCCGCCTGCCACCCACAACAGGAATACCACCAGGACTCCCATTGATGCAATCTGGACTACTGAGCATGTTGATGTCTTCAGAGCTGGTTATTGTGCATTTGATGGTGCACAAGGCATGGCCGCTGACTATCGCCTGCTTTGGATTGAAGTTTGTAATGGCAGCATCATGGGCAAACACCTTCCACCTCCTGTGTGATCATCTCTTCCTCGCCTGAAATCTTCCCACCCTCATCTTCAGCAGCGCTATCTCAAGCGGGTGAAGCATGCTTTTGCTACAGCTGGTGTGTTCGCCCTTCGGACCAAGCTTGAGCATCTGGTGGCTCAGTTTGTATCTGGTGATAAGTCTGTGCTTGACACCCTTATCACTACCTATGATGTTCTCCATGCAACCTCTGCTTCCATCCAGCTGTCTGTTGAACAACATCTTTGCCGGCTTCGCACAGGAATGATCCCTTGGTCTCCCAAGCTCCAAGTCTATTGTGACACCATAGATTTTTGGAGGCGGATCGTGCAGCTCCGGCAGGGTGTCTCCACCAGTCACACCATTGTGAAGCGCTTGGCCTGTAAGCTTTCCTTATACAAGGGTGAACACTGTGACCTTGTCACTGCTGTCCTCCATTTGAAGCAAGCCTACAAGCAATACCGCACCATCAAAATTCTGGCTCCTTCTTGGCGTGACTCCTTCAACCAAGGCTTGGTGGATGCCCTTCTTGCTGAAGGCAAGCCCCACAACCAGAGTGCCTTCCAGATTTGGGCACACATCCGCCGTGAATGGCTCCAACGGGATCTCAGGCTTGCTGCCCGCTCTACCCGCGGTCGGCTTCATAAGACTGCTGTTCTGAAGGCTGTTGCAGTTGGACCTGATGGCACTGAACAAGTCTTGGAGTCTCAGTTCACTATGGTGCCAGCCATGGCTGCATCCAATGTTTGCCGTCAGCAACAATGCCTAGACACTCCCTCCATGTCCCCTTCTTTCATCCAGTCCTTCGGCTACTTGGGAACTGGCCCTGCCTCAGCTGAGGTCCTTGCTGGCACCTACATTCCTCCTCCAGGAACTGACCAGTACCTGACTGAATTCCTTACTTGCCTTCAAGTGCCTGCTTCTATTCAACTTTTGGCTCCCTTTGACTATTCTGTTAGCCCTGCTGACAATGCTGCTGCCTGGAAATGTCAGAAGTGTTGTCGGCCAAAAAATACGGACATTGTCGGCATCAAATTCGATTGGAAAAGCCGACAAAACAATACGACCGAGGTGCAGAATATTAACACGGAGTAACCACAGAGATACGATTATTTCGATGATCGTGTCTTAGAATCAAACGCACCTCCACTACATGAAAATCCCTAAGTGGTGAAAACAATATCACTTAGGACTACAAACAAAAGACGGCAATCGGTTAGAAACAAGACATATCCAAAGACCTGACCAATAAGTGAACATTTGGAATCCATAAGTACATTCGGAAGAGTGTACTTGGTACCCCGTGAGGAAATTACTTATTGCAATCAAGAAAATCAATACCGATTCCGGATGGGCCTCATATCTAGCATATATACCACGAATAAGCATACGCCCCATCGAACAGAATACTTAACCCAGAAAATGACCAATACCATCGAATGACCGATACAGTAAGACCAATACGACGCTAATACAGCAACAGCAACAGAAGAATCGGTACGACGGTAAAGAAGACAGTAACAAATAACCGGGGAAGATCTCTACCATGAAAATACAGAGAGCCCCGATACACAGTGAAAATACGTAGTAAAATAAGAGCCTCTCTCTGAGCTCACATCTCTTTAAATTTTAACATCATATACCTTTGGTCGATTTTTAGAGTAACAACAGGTTATAGAGCCCTTATAACTTACACTTGTGTCCCGCAAGAGCACCAGTGTTTACCTTAAGCTACCTATCTCCGGCCGTTCAGCACCTCCACTGTCGGTTAAATCCAGAGGAAATTCTGTGCTTAGCTCCCTGTGCGGCACATTCTCGGCCTCCCCACGTCTCATTCTTCCTCTCTCTTTTCCTTTCTCCCTGCTCGTGCATCAAGGGGTGTGATACAGATCCTACCAGCATCTTCTTTTGTAATCCACAACCAAGCATCGACAATCGATTGTTTCTCCGAACATTGTCCCCAAGAATCTTCTTCCGTAACGACGATCGTTCCTTTTCTACCATCGACGATCGACGCCGACACAGTTCTTTTCTCCGACAAACATTCCACGGTTAATTCCTTTCTATCCACAAACACCAACGATTCTTATCAAGGTTAATTTGTTTCAGGTTAATTCCATCCCAAGAACGAAGAATCGCACATCCAAGAACAAACCAATCAACGGACGATCGCACAAACAAGCGCAACTCCGACAACACCGGTTAATCGATTTTTCTTCCCCGACGCTCGTTCCAAAGGTTATTTCGTTAATTCGTTTACCACCTACTACGATCGAACGATTCCTGGAACCGCCGAACGACGACAACCACAATTGCGAGAACACCGCACGATCGATTGTTTCTCCGACGGTTTTCTACGACGACGACAACACCAACAACGATTATTCGCCGATTAACAACAAACAAATTGAACCATGCTAACAGCTCCATTTGACTGGACTCCAATTTTTGGAATCGAATTCCGATTTGCAAGTGCTAGCAACCCCACTGCGGCCACATCCCTAAACAAAGCCTACTCTGAAATCATCGGCAAAGATGAACTCTCAGAATTCTTTGTGACCCGCGAGGATGAAGAAGAAGAAGAAGGACCACTAGAAATAGCTCCGGATCCACAACTCCACATCCTCAATTGCATTGCAAAGGCCATTGCCATCAACCTAGTGGAGCCACCGCCGGATGAAATAACAAAAGGCCACATTGCAAATCTCCTCGACAAATGCGTTATCAAACATGTCAGAAATGGCGGATCTACAAAACGAATGAGATACAAAACAGAATTTGACGCTGCTGCGAAGCATGCCATTCGGACCAACACAGATGACGAACCAATTGTTCTAATCGAAATCACAATTACCCATTGGCGTTTCAAGAAAAATTGGCGCCCAGACCTATTCATGGAAGCCTACACTGGAGACCCACCATCAGATGACGAGGCAGATGTTCCAGATACACCCGCCGCAACAGCTGCAACTGTCTCCCCTACTGAGATGGGACAAATTACGGCCCTACTACAACAACTGGTCAACAATGGCAACAGCAACAACAATAACAATGCCGGCGCCAACCACCAAGCGTCACTCGACTTACCATGGAATCCAGCAACCTTACCGCCACCTGTCAAGGACCGATACTACAAGAGAGATGAATTCCTCACCAGAGATGATATGAAGGACTTCCCAATCACCTACACCGACTCATCCGGAAATGAAACGGTCATCAGGCAAAACTACTACCTACACAACCTAGGCAGTGGTAGAAACGACCAACGTCTGATCACTAGAAGTGGTGACTGTTTTGATTTGACCAGAGCCTCAGACAAGTCCAAGGAAGCTGCTAGAGACAAACTGTTCCTCTCAGGATTCCCACAACTAAAGGACGCAACGGACCCCCAGGTTAGAAAATGGTACCGAGAAATCACAGCTCATTCCCAGCAACATCATATTTATGTGCACCCATACTATCTATTCAGACGTGAAGCTGACCACCTCAGAGGATTCACAATTGGTGATGACCTTCCGCACGACCTACCTTCTAGATATGAATTGGCTATCAATGAATGGGGAAATCTCATTTACACTGCACTAAGAACTGATAAAATCATCCCTGACTCATGTGCAAGTATGAAGGCCACTATCCAGAGCTTTGAAGGCGGACAGGGATATGAAGCGCTATACACAGTTATTGCTCAAACTCATCCCAACTCAAAGAGGCCATCCAACGCCAGCAGAATGGTCAGAAACCCTCCCAACCAAGATCCAAATGAATCCCTTGAAGAATACTACTTCCGGTACAAGGATTATCTGAGACTTAGAGTGTTCCTCCAAAACCAACCCAGCACTATCAGTTCAACAGAAGAGGTCAGCAACCTAATTGCAGGAACCACCCTCTCAGAAGAGCTCTTCAAAAAGACAGAAGATGAACGCGACTCTGATGATCAATTCAAAAGAGACAAATACAAGGCAGGTAGGCTTCTACAAACCCTTCAAACCTATGAACAAGAGATCAAGGCTGAACAAAAGTACAAGAGGAACACCTCCAGATCAATCCAGCCCAAGCAACTGCCAGTCTCAGGTACCAGACCAGGTCACCGGCGCAATGATAAATTTCAAAAGCGCGCTAGCAACAGCACTGTTAGAACACCTTCTACTCTGACCTCTCACTCAATCAGCCTGATTGAATCACTTGGCTACCCGGAGATGGACGAAGAATCTGACGATCCCTTCCTCCACCAAGCATACTGCAATGCAATCACGGCATTCGATAAACAACCTAGTCTTTTTGACACATCCAGAAAATGTATTGTTTGCCACATGACCGGTCACAATTTCGATAATTGTCCTGCATTGCAAGATATTGAGTCCCTGAAGAAACATAGGATTGCTGCGGCTGTTTTTCTGAACAAATCCAATAAACAGACCCAACAACTCTTAGATTCCACCCAACAAATCTCTCAGATCAACATTGGCAATGAAGATCAAGATGAGGTTTCACCTGATGCTACAGTAGAAACCCAAAATTTTTGCAATGGCCAAGAATAGAAAGTCTTTCTTGGAGCCATACTATGACATCATCTCAAGATGATCCTCAAGGATTTGACAACGTCACAGCGTCCCAAGTGAACAGCTTATGCCCCTCTTTGGACTCCAGCAGTGTCAGCTCCTATGAATCTGTCATAATTGGTGCCGTCAATCTCCTTCCCAAGGACAGCCTCCAGTCATCAATCCCAATTGATGTCTACTGTGATATGGACTCACTCGGGGTTACGACTCCTACATTGGAATCACACCTGAAGACCAATGAGGATCCCAATTTCGATAGAGACAACCCTACGCCAGTTGACACATACAATGTACAATCTCTAGTCCCACCGGACCCTATTGCAGCTACAGCCTACTTCCAACAGGGTATCAGGGCTCAAATTGACACCGGCGCAAAAGTTTCCTGCACAAATCTCAAACACATCCTGCACGGTTACAAACCTTACACCAGGATAAGAAAATGTCCTGTCAGGCTTACAGCAGCAATAGGAGGAACAGCAGCTACCTGCATCCCTGAAGGCTCAGGATATTTGCATATCCCAGCACCGAATCACATTGGATATATCAAAGTCTTCTTCTACTATTCTCCCTCCCTGTCAACGACATTACTGAGTGAGAACGATCTCTGTGGAATGACATCTCGCATGCGATGTCAGTTCAGTGGACAGTCCATCCATAAATCATTCACTGACAACCTTGACTCATCTGCTCCACAAAATGGCAACCTCACCATTATTTGTCATCACAAGCAGAACACTGCCTGCAGCATTGTCCTCCATGGGAGCATCATTGATGGTCAATGCTATACACACCCAGTACTGATCCCAGACGTTGATATTGCCTCTCCATATGCCAATTGTGCAACATCGTCCGCTTATGCCTTAGCGACTGACATGCAGTTCAAGGAAGCTTGTGAACTGGCCTCCAAAGCAGCCATTAGCAACTACAGGTATGATATATACACAAATCTTGTCAATCTGCAGAAATGCACTGAAGCCGCGAAAGCTCAGTCTGATACCAGTGACATGCTAAGGTTTGATGCCAAACTGTTTTTCACCAAGATTGTGGACAAAAATATCCCAATCCAAGCCATCAAAACCAAGACATCGGAACTCCTGTGGCACCAAAGGTTGGGACACCCATGCGATGATTTTCTGTATCAAGCTCATAAGCACATCATTGGAGTCCCAAAGTTCAAACGGCAAACCAGTATTCTTGACCAATGTCCAACTTGCATACAATGTAAGCAAACCAAAGCACCTGCTGGCTCACATTCCACACGAAAGGCCACACAACCGTTTCAAGGTTTATCTATTGATTTTGCATTCTCAGGTACCAAATCCTCCAACAGCAAACGCAAGCGCGATTATGAAGGCATTCATGGAGAAACTGCTTGGATTCTCATCACAGACCGCTATACTGGTATGAAATATGGAGACACGCGAATCTCTAAAGCAGCGCCACTACACTGGTTAGAGCATTTCTTCGCCCAGCACAACCCAACTTGTGCCAACAAGTATGTTTCAGTTGATCAAGGTGGAGAACTCTATCACAATCCTGACATCAGAAACCTCTTCTCTGCGTTTGGATATTCAATCTTTCCAACCGGTGCGGATGCTTCACACCAGAATGGTACAGTTGAAAGAGCTCACCGAACTCTTGCTAACTCCATGAGGACAATGCTGTCTGGTGCTAATTTGCCCATCAAGTTCTGGCCCTTTGCTTTCTACCATGCACTTCGGTTGTCCAATGCATTCCCTGAAGGCAACCAACTACATTCACCATTGGAATTGGCAACTGGCCGTAAGGAAAACCTTGCTGATTTCCGAACCTTTGGTTGTAGAGTTTGGGTTAGACCCCCAGGCAAAAGATCTGTTAAACTCAAACCCAATGCCCGAAAAGGCATCTTCCTGGGTTTCGTCCCATACACTACAAGAAACATTCTTTGGTATGACACTGAAACGCATCGAGTCAAGATCGCCACTCATGTCAGATTTGACGAAGGGATGAATGACTTACCTCTTGCAGATCTTCCAACCAATGTCAAGCACCTGCTCCGGACTGATGACAACACTCCACTTCCTGCAGAAACCCGTGAGGTCTCATCCAGTGATTTCCAATTCTCAATTTCCCCCTTTGCAGACCTCACCAATCTACGACTCACTGTCTCTCCATCTTGTGCTGATCCCACGTTTGGCCTTCGCTATGCCAATGACTCACTGATTGGCAGAGCTTACATCACTGACATCCTTCCCAAAAGTCCTGCTTCCAAGCTTTTCTCCTCCCACAAGAAGACTCTCTCCAAGCTCCGCGGCGCTTATATTGTATCTATCAATCACAATCGTGTCTTTACTGCTGCTGATGTTACTACAGCCTTACAGGAAAATCACGATCGAGGGGTGCGGGATTCTTCAATAGATACACCAATCACCTTTGCCCTTGAAGAGAAATTGTCTATGAAGGAGGTCAGGAAACACTCCAATGAATATGGTTTATTTGCTCCCAATACCTCCTGGAAGGAACCCACTGCTGAAGAAGATCCACCATTCTTGGACCGGATTTCATCCATCAAAGCTATCCAGCGCATTGGTACAAAATACAAGCAGCTGATACAATCAAGAATCAACCAGGTCAATAGCACTGAAGCACTCCATGCCTCCATCCAAAAACACTTGGCGCCAATTGAAGACGATATGGAGGTTGTCATTCCTACTATTGATATTGCATCCCTCAGAGCTATCACCAAACTTCATAAACCAGGAAATCAAGCATTACCACTAGATGCAGATTCACTGTCCACTGAAGAAATTGAACTTTTCATCAAGGCCATCAATTCCAAGGCAACTACACCTGAAGAACAAGCACTAGGGCACTTCACTCGAAGGAATCTCAAGCCTTTATCTACATGGCCTGAATGGCAAGCTGGGGAGCGAAAACAGCTCGACCAGTTTGAAGATTTGGAAATGTTTGGATCACCCATTCAATACCCTAAGGACCCCGACGCTATCATTCTCAGACCTCACTGGCAATACAGTGTGAAAAGAAATGGTGTCAGAAGAGCCAGGCAATGTTGCAATGGAAGCAAATATGCAGCCCCAACCCTGCATGCCATAGCAATGTCATACTCATCATGTGTTGAACATCCCATTCAAAGGTTATTCTTTGCTATTGCTGCAAGCCTCAATCTCAAAGTGTACGGGGGTGATGCTGCAGACGCCTACGCCCATTCTCCAGGGCCCAACATCCCTACATACATGACTATTGATGATGCATATGCAGAATGGTACAGACACAAGCATGGAAAGGACATAGACCGACAATTGGTACTTCCAGTCCTTCAATCACTTCAAGGCCACCCAGAATCAGGTAGACTATGGGAGACCCACATCAACAAGATCTTGAAAGGTCCCGATCTCAACTTCAAGACCACCACGCATGACAGAACAATCTATACAACAGTTTTTGAAGGTGAAACAGTCTACATGCTGAGACAAGTTGACGATTTTGCACTGGCTTGCACATCAGAATCCATATCTGACAAGATCTATGACATAATTGGCTCAAAGCTGAAGCTCCCTAGAGAAGATGCTGTCCCCTTCACCAAAATGGGTTTGCTTGAAGACTTCAATGGAATTGATGTCAAACAGACAGCTGACTACATTGAACTGTCCTGCGCCAATTACATTGACCGGATCATGACATCCCATGGTTGGGAGACTGATTCTAAGATGAAACCCCACTCCAAGCCATCGGCGCCGTTATCGACTGAAGTACTGAGCCAACTGCAATCACATACTGATGGTCCATTAGAAGGCACCAAGGAACATGCTGAATTACAATCCACATCGGGTTTCTCCTACAGAACGCTTTTAGGTGAAATGATGTTCGCATATGTCAGTTGCCGGCCAGACATAGGCTATGCAGTGACTCTGATGTCAAAGTACAGCTCCAACCCCACTGCTTTCCACTATTCCAGCCTGAAGAATATAGCCCGCTATCTCAGGACCACCAGATCTTGGGGTATCAGATTCTACAGGCCAAATGCTGAGCCATCTCTTCCACCAGGAGAACCATACAATGATGCAGTCCAAGATGTGTCACTCCCAAAATTCCCGGAAGACATCAAGCAAGCCAAACTGATGTGTTTTGTGGACGCCGCATATGGAAATGATCCAAAACACCGAAGGTCCACCACAGGCTACGTCTTCACTTATGCCGGTGGAGCGATTGTTTACAGATCCAAAGCTCAGTCCCTTACCGCACAGAGTTCTACAGAAGCAGAATTCATTGCTGCAGTCACAGCAGCCAAAACAGCCAGATACCTCAGATCCGTACTCAAAGAATTAGGATTTGCTCAAGCTGGTCCAACCCCTATCTATGAAGACAATGCATCAGCAATTGAGATCATCAACGCTCAGAAGCCAACTGAAAGAACCAGGCACATTGAAATCAGGTTCTTTGCAATTCAAGCATGGAAAGAAAACGGTGAAATCAAAATGATACATATCCCTGGAATTATCAATCCGGCTGATGATCTAACCAAACCATTGGGATGGATCTTGCACGCCCGTCATGCAAGATACATCATGGGACACTACCCAGGTTAAATCATTCAACGGTGCGCGCTTCGACAATTGCTACGATTGATTCGATCCGAATCAGCAAGATTGATCGGGATGCCGATTCGATTCGATCCGAATGTTTGATCTACCAGTCAATAAAACTCTGATAAGCTTCCAGCATATATAACCGACCCAGATCTACTCCGACAGTAATCCAACATTGAAGGTAACATGTTGGATCAAGGGGTGTGTTGTCGGCCAAAAAATACGGACATTGTCGGCATCAAATTCAATTGGAAAAGCCGACAAAACAATACGACCGAGGTGCAGAATATTAACACGGAGTAACCACAGAGATACGATTATTTCGATGATCGTGTCTTAGAATCAAACGCACCTCCACTACATGAAAATCCCTAAGTGGTGAAAACAATATCACTTAGGACTACAAACAAAAGACGGCAATCGGTTAGAAACAAGACATATCCAAAGACCTGACCAATAAGTGAACATTTGGAATCCATAAGTACATTCGGAAGAGTGTACTTGGTACCCCGTGAGGAAATTACTTATTGCAATCAAGAAAATCAATACCGATTCCGGATGGGCCTCATATCTAGCATATATACCACGAATAAGCATACGCCCCATCGAACAGAATACTTAACCCAGAAAATGACCAATACCATCGAATGACTGATACAGTAAGACCAATACGACGCTAATACAGCAACAGCAACAGAAGAATCGGTACGACGGTAAAGAAGACAGTAACAAATAACCGGGGAAGATCTCTACCATGAAAATACAGAGAGCCCCGATACACAGTGAAAATACGTAGTAAAATAAGAGCCTCTCTCTGAGCTCACATCTCTTTAAATTTTAACATCATATACCTTTGGTCGATTTTTAGAGTAACAACAAGAAGGAACGCACTGCTGGCGAGCCTTCTTGCCTCAGTTTTGCCCACCATAAATCTTTTGCTTTGGACACACAGCTGAATTCCTTTGACACCTTGATGCGGACTGCTCCTCTGCTCACTGGATTCTCACCTTCTGCTTGGCAGGTTATCACCGATGTTGAAATCTTCAGGAAACCTGGTGAATACCGTGTTGACAAGATGAGACTCATCCAACTGATGTCTCCTGAGCTTCAGATCAACAACAAGATGATTGGTAAACGCATTCTTGCTCATGCCGAACAAGCCAATGCAGTGGCAGTTGACCAGCATGGCAGCCGGAAGCATCACAAAGCCATCAATACCTGTCTCAACAAGAAGCTCATCTGTGATGTCCTCCCTCAGAAGTAATGCTCCGGGGCGGTTGCAATGAATGATGCCAAGGGCTGCTATGATCAAATCTCCCATCCCATTGCCAGTCTCACCCTCCAGAGCTTTGGGATTCCAGCTCATGTTTGCGAGGTTCTACTTTCCAATCTCCAGCGTGCCACCCATCACATTAAAACTGGCTTTGGCCCGTCCGGTCCTGTGTATGGTGATGAATCTGTTCCTCTCAGTGGGATTGGACAAGGCAACGGTCTTGGCCCTACTCTGTGGGCTCTGGTTTCTACCATTCTTTTCCGGATGATGCAGAATGCAGGACATGGGGTCCATCTACTCACCTCCCTATCCCTTCAGCTTGTTTCTTTGGTTGGTTTTGCTTTTCTGGATGATACTGATCTTTTCTGCGCTGGTGCCTCCTCTACTACTTCTGGTGAGGCTCTGGCTGCTGATTTCCAGGCAGCTTTAGATTGCTGGGCTCGAGGTCTCATTGCTACTGGTGGAGCTATTGAACCTGCCAAGTCCTTCTGCTACTTGATTGATTTCAAGTGGGCTGGTTCTGGTTGGGACTATCGCTCTGTCGATGAAATGCCAGGTGTTTTCACCATCACTGACAAATCTTGTGTCCGTGCACCACTCAATCATTTTGAGGTTGATCATGCTGACAAGACTTTGGGTGTCTACATTTCTATGGACGGCAATGAGGAAGCTCAAATTGCTCACCTGCAGTCCCAGTCCCAGTCCTTTGGATCTCAAATGAGGTCCTCCAAGTGTGAGAAGAACACCTCCATCTACATCTTCAAGAAGTACTCATTTATGAAGTCTTTTGAATATCCCATGCCCGTCACTCAGCTCAGTGCTTCTACCTGGACCGGAATTCTCCACCCCACTCTGGTCCCAGTGCTCAACAAGGCAGGTATGTCTTGCAACTTTCCTCGCAAGGTCTTCTATGGTCCTTCTCTGTATCAAGGCTTCGGCTTCATTCACCTTTTTCTTCTCCAAGAATTCAGTCACATTGCTACTCTGTTTCAGGAATCTGTCAGTGTCTCGCAGACTGGCCGTATTCTCAGGCTTACAGCTGAAGCCTTTAGGCTTGAACTGGGCATTCCTTTCCATCTTGGAATTACCCCCTACCAGCCTTATGCATCTTATATCACTCCTTGCTGGTATAAGCATGTGTGGCATTTCTTTTCTTTGCACCCTATGAGTATGGTTGAAGACTTCCCTACACTTTCTCTGCTTCGATTGAATGACTGCTACCTCATGCAAGCTTTTGTCACTGCTGGCTTCTGGGGCGCCAAACTGTCCCTTCTGAATCTCATCCGGATGTCCATCCAGGCAATCTCCCTTGCTGATATCTGCACTGCAGATGGCAAAAGACTTTCTCCAATGGCCTTCCAGTTGCAGTCCTCAAACCATCTTCGCACTCATCTTGACTGGCCTCGTTGCCCCCCTCCATGGCTTCTACAAGCTCGGCATCTTTGGCAACGCGCCCTTCAGAAATCATTCTTACCACCGTTGGCCTTGCCCTCTGACAGAGCTATCCACCCCTCCTTCCACCTGGGGCATTGGCTGTCATTAGAGTCTTTCTCTGTGTGGCCTTGGTTTTTGTGTCCTTCTACTGAAAGGCTCTTCTTCAAATGTCCTACGGGCTGGAGGGTTGGTTCTTCGCACGGCCGAGGCAGATACAGCTTCACCCCTACCATCCTTTCCGCCATACCTGCCAGTGCAGACACTCTTGTCTCCCTCCTGTCCCGTGGGAATGTGTTCCGGATTGTAGGTCCATCTACCTTTGTCTCCCATCCACCAGATGAGGATCCCTTGACCTATGATCCTTTTGAGTGTCTCCCTGTCACCCCAGAGGATGCATTTGATGCTCTCTGCGCTTCTCCCCGAGTCCTTCTCCATCAATACTCCCTTCCCCAAGATGGATGCCAGGCTCTTGCCGGTGCCATTCTGAGTGGCTCTGCCAGTGCTGTCTGTGACGGCTCTTATGATCCCATTCTACTCCGAGGCACCTCTGCATTTATCCTATCCCCCAACACCTCCACCAAGTCTCCCCCCGTGTTCCTCACTGGATCTAACCTTGTCAGTGGCTCACCCAAAGATCAGTCTTCCTACCGGAGCGGATTGGCTGGCATCATTGGTGTCCTCACCTGCTGTATGGCTCTGGTGGACCTCTATGATGTAGCCTCCGGCTCACTCACCATTGCCCTTGCTGGGGATACGGCTCTTAAACAGGCTCAGGGTTCCTGGCCCTTGTCTATTTCTCAGAAATCTTTTGACTATGTCTAGTATGTCATTTGCAATATGATCTCTGCTCTTCCGATCACTGTCACATTCAGGTGGGTTCAGGGTCATCAAGAGGGCCTTTCTCTTGACTGGTGGGCGCTTTGCAATCATCAGGTTGATGGCATGGCCAAGGAATTTCTATCCTTGAATCGTTCCTCTCCCTACCACTATCCCCGGCTTGTGCATGAGCCCTGGGCACTCTCACAGAATGGTCTCAAATGCTCTCGCTTTGACAGAGATGCCTTGCACATTCTTATTTTGGGTCCTCCCCTTCTTCACTATTGGCACACTCACCATGACATCTCCATTCCGCCACAAGGCTCCAATTCCATCCTTTGGTGTGCTCATCGGACTGCTTTCAAGCGCCTCCCTCCTGGTATGCAACAGTGGTTTGTCAAGTTTGCTTCAGGTTGCATTGGTGTTGGCAATCAGTTACTCCATTACCAGCACCAGGATCATTCCAGATGCTCTCTGTGTGCCCAGGAAGAGGAGAAGGTTTCCCATGTGCTTTCATGCGAAGACCCCGGGGCTGTCCAGCACAGCTTGTCTTCCTTTCAGGGCCCTTTGCAGCAGCGCCTTACCTCTGAGCTTACAGAACCTTCTCTGGCTCTCGCCATCGTGGATGTTACCACTAGGGTTCGTCAAGGTCGGCGTATCCACCCTTCCTCCTACTCCCCTGCTATTGCCTCTGCTGTAAGGGCTCAGCGTCACATTGGATGGCACAACTGGTTCCTTGGGAGGTGGACCCCCCTCTGGCATCAGATTCAAGCTGATTACTATTCTTTGATTGGTAGTAAGCGTTCTCCTTGTAGATGGGCCACTGCAGTGATTCACCAATTTTTCCTCACTTGCTGGGACCTCTGGACGTATCGGAACAAACGGCTCCATGGCACTGGAGGAGTGTTTGAGGCCAAACACCACCAATCACTCAATGCCTCCATTTCGTCTGAATTGGCCATTGGCTTAGCCGGTGCTCTGCCTCAATCTCACTCCCTTCTCCGGACTCCTTTCCAAGTGCTTTGGGGCTACACTCTTACTGCCAAGCAACAATGGCTTGCGACCATCCAGCTTGCCAGGAGACACTATGCAGCCCCTCTCCAGTCCCAGCAGCCGTATTGCCAGGAGGCTGCTTTGACGAGGGCTTGGCTGCATGGGGCCTAGCCCTGGGTGCCATTCTGGCACACTCAATGGTGTGTCACCAAGTGCCGCTCCAAGTGTGGTTCCTAGTGTCTCACCAAGTGCTGCACTCAGTCCTGCTTTCAGTGTTTGACCAAGCACAGCCCCAAGTGTAGCTCTTTGATTCCCCAGTGCTGCACTCAGTGCCAATCCTAGAGCTGCACCAATTGTGGTTCCTAACGTTTCACCAAGTGTTGGCCCCAAAACTACTCCTAGCCCTGCACCAAGTGCTGCTCCAAGTATCCCCAGTGTGGCTCCTGGCGCTGCACCTAGTGCGGTTCCCAGTATATCACCACCTTCTGCACCTAGCGTTGTCAGTTCTGTACCCAGTGCTGCTCCTGGAGCTGCACCAAGTTTGGTTCCTGGCGCTGCACCCAGTGATGCTCCCAGTATCTCACCCCCTTCTGCACCCAGCGTTGCTCACAGTGTTTCACCAAGTTCTGCACCCAGTGCTGCTCCTTGAGCTGCACCCAGTGCTGCTCCTTGAGCTGCACCCAGTGCTGCTCCTTGAGCTGCACCCAGTGCTGCTCCTGGTGCTGCACCCAGTGTGGCTCCTGGTGCTGCACCCACCGCTGCTCCCAGTCTATCACCATCTTCTGCACCTAGCGCTGCTCCCAGTGTTTCACCCAGCTCTGCCCCCAGGGCTGCTTTTAGCCCCGCACCACGTGTGGCTCTTAGTGTTTCACCAAGTGCTGCTTCCAGTATCTCACCAGGTTCTGCACCCAGTGTTGATCCCAGTCTCTCACCAAGTTCTGCACCCAGTGATGCTCCTAGAGCTGCACCAAGTTTGGCTCCTGGCGCTGCACCCAGTGCTGCTCCCAGTCTATCCCCACCTTCTGCACTCAGTGCTGCTCCTAGTGTTTCACCAAGCGCGGACTCCAGTGCCCTTTCTAGTTCTTCACCCAGTGCTGCTTCCAATCTATCACCAACCTTTGCACAAAGTGCTGTTCCCAGTGATTCACCAAGTTCTGCTCCCCATGCTGCTCCTCGAGCTGCACCAAGTGTGGCTCCTGGAGCTGCACCCTGTGATGCTCCCAGTATATCACCACCTTCTGCACGCAGTGTTGCTCCCAGTGTCTCATCCCGTTCTGCACCCTGTGCCCTTCCTAGTTCTTAACCAAGTGCCGCTCCCTGTGTCCCACTGCCCACAGTACTGCTCCCAGTATTTTACCCTTCCTACTGTATGGTTGCCGGTAGCTGCTCCCAGTTTGGATCATGCTCCCGGTATCCTCCTTCAGCAGTTTGTTCTCGTACTCTTCCTGCTTGCCTTCAGGATTCGTTTGACCAATTTGTTGTTCTACAACTTGGGGCTTAAACTCTCTTCGATTGAGGCAACATTAAAGTCTGGATACAGACTGAGTAGTTTAGATCCACCTTCAGTGGTTAAAGTTACTTAAATACGTATATTATTATTAGTTGACAAACGGCCACGTTGGGTTGTTTCCAAACGTTGAATTATTCTTCCTGTTCTTGTTCTGGAAGGAGGGCGGGGAGGACAAGGAGCAGCACGAGTTGTAGGAGATCCGGATGCTGAGGATGAGGGGGACGACAAGGATCCACCAGCACTATTCCGGAAATCTAGAAGGGATGTAGCATTCCGGATTTCTTCCAAACTCCGACCACCTGCTGGAAGGGGAAAGGCTCTTTCAAATGCTGCAGTGTTCGCTGCTGCAGCAGCGCGGGCTGCAGCACGCCGTTCCCTGGCTCTAACAGCCCTTGGATTGGTACTGAGTACGCGGGGCATACTTGCTTGATTGCTTGGTGTTTCTTGCTGTTATGTGTTTTCAATGAATTTGGATATAAAATGTGAGCAAATCGATGTGTTGAATCCATGCGTTGAATCGATGTGTTGAGTCCAAAAAGAAATGAAGTAAGAAACCAAAGTGGAGTCTTATTGAGTGTCGCCAAAAACAAGTGAAATAATGGGCCGTTACTCAATGGTGTGTGGTTGCATAAGTTGCGCACCTCGTGTTAAAATACAGCAATAAAAAGCAACTAAAAATGCAACACATTTAAGGTTGAATATGCAACCTGTACTGTCCAGTGCTAGTACAAAAAACGTTACCGCACCTTTGTTTCTGGAGGGTGCCACATGGGGTATCTAGGTCTACAGAACGTGCAGTACAAAGTTGCACGCAGCCAGGAAAATTCAACCCGGGTTGCATTTTATGTGTATCGTGAGGGTGCACAACATAAAAAATACAACCCAAAATACAACAGTTCAAAAAACGTGTATGACTCTACGTGGTACGGTACATTAGGCTTGCGCAAAAACATCAGCGAGTGAACAAAATTCCAATCAGCGAGGCACAAAGCCCGCTGGGATGTGCATCAAAAAAACTTCCAAGTCAGATCACTGCAAACAACACGGCAAACTAAAGACACAGAAATAATTTTGATTCATATCATGACAGAGATTGTCCAGCCATCAGCTACATTTAACATATAATCGCTAATGTTTGAAGGGACCTGAACGATGCAGAAGAAGACTGGCGTTTTAGCTATTTGAATTGTTTGTTTGTTTATTACATTGAATTATCTTTACTAAGATTGTTGAATTGTGAGCGGATGAATCCACTCTTTCCTAAGATCACTAAAAATGGTGCATCGGTCTGTTAATACTCCAATACACACACTAAATCACTAATATTCGCCCCGGCCCAATAATACTCCGGTGCAATTCTCACATGCCCTGTACCTTTATTACCAGGGGCTGCAGGGCTCTACCTTGTGCCCTGTATATTCTAGTACATAAGGGCCTATTTTAGTAAGGAGGAGAATCGGAATTGGTAAGTGGTAAAATCTCATTCCCACTTCCATTCCCTGCCTGTTCCTGTAGAAACAAGATGACTCGTACGATCGACCGCGCGTCTCATTCATTCATTCATTCGTTCGTGTCTCATTCATTCATTCCCGTATCATTCATTCATTCCGTACGATCAGATTCCTGTAGAAGCAAGATGACTAGCAAGCTCGAAACTCTCGTTCGATCGACCTCAAACACACTCCCCTGCTTCAAAGGAATCGTCTAACTCTCATAGACAGAAATCAAAGTTGATAGTAGCTCCTTGCACATTGCTCTTGATCTTTGACTTCCAACTGGGTGGTCGTTGATGCGCATTCCGGTCGTCTTCCCAGCACATTACGTCTCTATGTCTTCCACGGCATATACTGTACTTGGGGCGTCCATGCTGTCCTCCATTACTGTTGTTGTTGCTTTCATTGTTGTTGTTGCTATTGTTGTCGTTTGCCTTTCTATCCACTCTTGGTTTGCCCGCATTTCGCTGTGGACAATTGTAAGCTTTATGTCACTTCTCTTGGCACCAATAACACATGGCATTCGCTGCCCACTTGTTGCGCTTATCAGGCGCTGGTCCAATACCAGTCGTTTCTGCACCGAACAGAGTCATTTCTTTATGACTTGATGGTTTTGTTATGCACTTAACCACCATGTTGTTGTATAGGTCCTCTGCTATGGTTTCCATCTTCTCAATAATTGCAAATGGTGGTGCATCTTCCTGCTGTAGCGTACTAAGTCCTTTGACAGGTGTATCACAAGATACCGTGGCAGGGCGCGAAGTATTGTTGCATATCAGTCATCGGGGGTCGGTTTGATTGTCTTGTATTGGTATCTTTGAACCACTCTAAATAGTTCCTGAAATACCCCCTTTGGGTTTTCATTCATCAACATCATGATGCTTCTTAGGTCCTCTTCGAGTTGTAGCCTATCTGCTATCTGCGGGGGTGGTTTTCCTGTACAGCTTAAATAGTTCTTCAAAAATGCGATGCACTTGACCCCTTGGCCATTGTAGAGTAATCTTTGCATTATGTTCCATTGATCCGTCCCTATCTATCTTGGATTTCTCAATTATAGCTTCGCATGCAGGATTGTCTTCGGATGCAATGTGCAGGTTGTTCAATGCCTTGGAGTGTGCCTTAAGCGCCTTCTTCTGTGCCTTGTTTATGTCGCTGTATTCGGTAAGTTCTCCTTTGGGGGGAAGATCTGTGTGTGCTTTGGCCGACACCATAATCAGGTACTTTCTGCTGCTTGCATGGGTCAGGAACTTCCGATACCATCCCTCAAAGTTGACCTCTCCATCGCAAGGCAATTTTGGCACCTTGGAGTAGCCCATTTTCAAATTGTTACTGCCGGCGTTGTCACTCCAAGAACTGCTTTCACTTGAGCTGCTGCTTGAGCTTGAATCTTCGTCGCTATCGTCTGCGTCCTTGGTCGCCTCTGAATTCGTATCCTCTGAACTCGTATCGTTGTCGCTATTTGTATCCTCTGAACTCGTATCGTCGTCGCTATCGTATTGGATCTTGGTTTCTTCTATATCGTCGTCGGTATCGAACTCGATTTCTATCTCTTGGTTTCTTGCTGCTTGGTTTTTCGATGCTTGTTTTTAAGCTAACCACCGTCTTTGTAGTCTCGCCGCGTTCCTTTCTGCTCTATCGGCCATCTGATTTTCAACTTCAGGTTGCAAGGGAATTGTAGAGTCGGCTCCCCATTTGCAGGCTGAAAGTGAAAATATATTAGTGATAAGAGTGTCACGCACAAACGTATCACCATAAACATACTGAGCCAACAGGTGCTCAAGCTTGGTCTGTAGAGCAAACACGCCGGCGTTTGTTACGCGCATGAAAAATAATTCTCTATTTATTTTTGCATGCAACAATTTCAGAAGGACTATTTTTGCACCCATAGTTTCAGCCCCAGTATTATGGTTGCTTCACAATTTTTCTATTTTGCAATTTCGTTTCATGCTTACCCCAATAATAATTTATTTTCCATTCAATTTTTGTTGTTTCCTTACAAAACTCATCTTTTGTAATAATATCCTCTATGTGCAATGGTATTGTTGTTGTTGTCGGCGAAAAATACGGACTTCTTGTCGGCATCAAACTTGATTGGAAAAGCCGACAAAACGAAACGACAACCGAGGTGCGGAATATGAAATACGAATACTCCGATGAGCACCTCCACTACTTGGAATCCTTAAGTGGTAAAAACGATATCACCTAAGGCTACAAACAAAACAGGATAATTGGTTAGAAACAAGAAATATCCAAAGACCTGAACAGTAAGTAAACACATGGAATCCATAAGTAGATTCAGAAGAATATACTTGATATCCCGTGAGGAAATTACTTATTGCAATCAAGAAAATCAATACCGATTCCGGATGGGCCTCATTTATCTACCCGCTCTACGAACAAGCATACGCCCCACCGGATAAGAAACACTTAACCTCGTAAAAGACCAATACCATCAAATGACCGATACAGTAAGACCGACACGACGCTAATACAGCAACAGCAACAACAGTATCAGTACGAGAATGGTAACGATTAACCGGGGAAGATCTCTACCATGTAAAATACAGAGAGCCCCAATACAGTATGAAATACACAGTAAAATAAGAGCATCTCCCTGAGCTCACATCTCTTTAAATTTTAACATCATATACCTTTGGTCGATTTTTAGAGTTACAACAGGTTATAGAGCCCTTATACCTTCCACTAACAAGTGGATACCTTAAGCTACCTATCTCCGCCCTGTACAGCACCTCCACTGTCGGTTACAGCCAGAGTATACTTGGTACGGGACTCGGCGATGGGCTGTATCAATAGACCTCCCCCCGCCTTTCTTTCTTTCTTTCTTCTCCTCCTTACTCGCGTATCAAGGGGTGTATCTACAGATCCTTCTACCAAGAATCTTCTTCTGTAATACACGACCAAGAAGCGTACGTATCAAGGGGTGCATATCCAGAACATTCTACCAAGAATCTCCTTCTGTAATACACATACACATCGTCGTTTCGATCGCAATAACGAACGCTGACGTCAACGACATCGCCATTCCCCGGTTAATTCCATCCAAGGACGATCGAACATCACATCGAATACGGTCAAAACGACAACTACGATCAAAACCGATCCAACAAAAAAAAATCTCTTTCAATAACACACTTCCACAAGTACAACACCGCAATTCCCGATTCGCCGATCGAACGCTTACATTTACAACGGACGACGACTTCAATCTAACCCTCTGTGATACACATCCAAGGCCGATCGCACGAATACGATTACATTGAACCAAGAACGCACCAACGCACGCCAGAACGACGACGACAATCTCTAAATCATGCCGCCTGCACCTCCATTTGACTGGAATCAAATCCAGGACATTGCAATCCGATTTGGGACATTCAACACCAAAGGCAATGCCCACAAACATGAGGCCCTCAACGACTCAATCTACCATGCTCTAGAAGACACTGCTGGCCTGTTCCTCACAGATGATGCCGACAGCAAAGGACCCAAGACGCTTGCTCCGGATCCCGTTACCATGCTCAAGGAAATTATTGTAAATGCAATCATGGATATCATCCCCCCCAAGGAACAAACTGAGATCAATAAGGGACACATATCCACCCTTTTTGCAGATGCTTGTCTCTGGTATGTTGCTCCAGACAAAACACCGAAGAGAATTTGAAACAAACATTCAATGGACAAAGCAGGAGCACTAGCCATCGCACAAGGACAGGAAACTCTCCTCATAGAGATCAGGGCAACACACTGGGGCTTCAAATCCACTTGGGATGCAGTACATTTTGATGAAGTCTACGACACAAAAATCTACAGCTTCCCTGAAGCAGATGCCAATGAAGAAGATGCCACAGCTCCAACCCCAGTGCCCACGGCAGCAGGCACCGACATGCAACAATTGACCACCCTACTCCAACAATTGGTCAACAATGGCAACAACAACAACAGCAATACTGGTGCCAACCACCCAGCGACGCTCGACTTACCATGGAATCCAGCAACCTTACCCCCACCAGTTAAGGAGCGATACTATAGGAAAGACGAATTCCTCACCAGAGATGATATGAAAGACTTCCCAATCACCTACACCAACTCATCGGGAAATGAAACAATCGTCAGGCAAAACTACTACCTACACAACCTAGGCAGTGGTAGAATGACCAGCGCCTGATCACTCAAAGTGGCGACTGTTTTGATCTAACCAGAGCCTCTGACAAGTCCAAGGAAGCAGCTAGAGACAAACTATTTCTCTCAGGATTTCCACAACTAAAGGATGCAACCCACCCTCAGGTTAGGAAATGGTACAGAGAAATCACAGCTCATGCACAGCAACACCACATTTACATCCACCCTTACTACCTCTACAGGCGCGAAGCTGACCACCTCAGAGGATTTACAATTGGTGATAGTCTTCCACACGATCTACCTTCAAGATATGAATTGGCAATTCACGAATGGGGTAACCTCATCTACACCGCACTCAGAACCAATAAGATCATCCCTGACTCATGTGTAAGAATGAAGTCCACAATTCAAAGCTTTGAAGGGGGACAAGGTTACAAAGCTCTGTACACGGTCATCGCTCAGACACATCCCAACTCCAAAAGGCCATCCAATGCAGGTAGAATGGTCAGAAATCCTCCAAATCAGGATGCAGGTGAATCACTTGAAGAATACTACTTCAGGTACAAGGATTACTTAAGACTTAGAGTGTTCCTCCAGAATCAACCCGGCACCATCAGTTTGACAGAGGAAGTCAGTAACCTCATTGCAGGAACCACTCTCTCGGAAGAACTCTTCAAAAAGACAGAAGATGAACGTGACTCAGATGACCAATTCAAATGGGACAAATACAAAGCAGGTAGGCTCCTACAAACCCTGCAAACAGATGAGCAAGAGATCAAGGCTGAAAAGAAGTACAAGGACAAACCCTCCAAACCAAGCCTGTCCAAGCAACTGCCCGTCACAGGCACCAGACCAGGTCCCCGTCGCAATGATAGGTTTCAAAAGCGCGCTGGCAACAATACTGTCAGAACACCTTCCACTTTGACTTCTCACTCAATCAGCCTGATTGATTCACTTGGGTACCCCGAGATGGATGAAGAATCTGATAATCCCTTCCTCCATCAAGCATATTGCAATGCCATCACTGCATTTGACAAAGAACCTAGTCTGTTTGACACCTCCAGGCAATGTATTGTCTGTCATACCTTGGGACATAACTTTGACAATTGCCCTGCACTGCAAGATGTTGAGTCACTCAGGAAACATAGGATTGCCACTGCCGTTTACATCAGCAAAAACATGAGAGAAACCAAAAAGCTCTTGGATTCTACCCAACACATCTCCCAAATCCACGTTGAAGATGATGAGCAGGATGAGATCTCCCCAAGTTATGCACCAGAAGACAAAAAAATTTGCAACGGCCAAGAATAGACAGTCTTTCTTGCAGCCATATGACATCACCTCAAGATGATCCTCAAGGATTTGACGACGTCACAGTCCCTCAAGTGAAACGCTTATGCCCTTCCTTGGACTTCAGCAGTGTCAGCTCCTACAAATCTGTCAAGATTGGTGCTGCCACTCTTCTCCCTAGGGACAGCCTCCAGCCTTCAATCCCAATTGATGTCTACTGTGATATGGAATCACTTGAGGTTACAGCCCCTGTATTGGAATCACATCTGGAAACCAATGGAGATCCCAACTTTGACAGAGACAACCCTATCTCAGTTGATACCAACAATGTGCAAATCCTGGTCCCACCAGATCCTATTGCAGCTGCAGCCTATTTCCAACATGGCATTAGAGCTCAGATAGACACAGGTGCCAAAGTTTCCTGCACAAACCTAAAGCATATCCTGCATGACTACAGACCTTACACCAAGCTGAGAAAATGCCCGGTCAGACTCACAGCAGCAATTGGAGGAAAGGCAGCCACCTGCATTCCTGAAGGATCTGGATACTTGCATATCCCAGCACCCAATCATGTAGGGTATCTCAAAGTCTTCTTCTATTATTCTCCCTCACTTTTGACCACATTGTTGAGTGAGAATGACCTTTGTGGAATGACATCTCGAATGCGACGCCAGTTCAGTGGGCAGTCGATACACAAGGCCTTCACTGAAAACCTTGACTCATCTGTTCAACAAAATGGCAACCTCACGATTATCTGTCATCACAAGCAGAACACTGCCAAAAGCATTGTCCTACACGGAAGTATCATTGATGGTCAGTGCTACACACACCCAATAATGATTCCAGACCTAGACCTTACATCCCCATATGCAAATTGTGCAACTTCCTCAGCATGCGCCTTAGCCACTGACTTAGAGTTCAAAACAGCTTGTGATCTGGCCTCCAAAGAAGCCATTAGCAATTTCCGGTATGATACCTACACGAATCTTGTTACGCTACAAGATTGCACTGAAACTGCCAGAACACAACCTGCTACCAGCAACACTCCTCTGTTTGATGCAAAATTGTTTTTCACCAATATTGTGGACAAACAAATCCCCATTCAAGCCATCAAAGCCAAAACATCGAAACTTCTTTGGCACCAAAGATTAGGACACCCATGTGATGACTTCCTATACCAAGCTCATAAACACATTCTTGGAGTACCAAAGTTCAAGGGTCAAACAAGTATTATTGATCAATGTCCAACTTGCATTCAATGTAAACAAACAAAAAATCCTGCTGGATCCCATTCCACCAGAAAGGCTACACAACCTTTTCAGGGTTTGTCTATTGACTTCGCTTTTTCAGGAACCAAATCCTCCAACAGTAAACGGCAGCGCAATTACGTAGGAATTCATGGTGAGACAGCTTGGATTCTCATCACTTATCACTACACTGGTATGAAATATGGTGATACCAGAATCTCCAAAGCAGCACCACTCAATTGGCTCGAGCACTTCTTCTCCCAGCACAACCCCACTTGTGGCAACAAGTATATCTCAGTTGACCAAGGTGGAGAACTCTATCACAACCCTGATATCAGAAACTTCTTCTCTGCGTTTGGATACTCCATTTTCCCAACTGGGGCTGATGCATCTCACCAAAATGGTACAGTTGAAAGAGCTCACCGAACTCTCGCTAACTCCATGAGAACCATGCTCAATGGTGCCAACTTGCCCATCAAGTTCTGGCCTTTTGCCTTCTATCATGCCCTTCGGTTGTCCAATGCATTTCCTGAAGGCACCCAGTATTATTTTCCTTCTGAATCCGATTCGTTGAGAGTCTGATTCAAGGACTTCTGATGAACAGCAACGCTGTGTTAGTGTGTTAGTAGACGAACGATTGTACTCTACGCGTGACAATTGTGTTTGGATACTTTCGGCAACGGATAATCGGACTACAGGCGAGACTAGGGAAACGCCAGATCTCCTCTTGCTGTGACTTATTCAGATTGCAGCGAGACAGACCTTAGTATGTAGATTACAAGTAGTTGGTAGCAACTAGTGTGAATTTTGGGATATAAATCAGTTGAATGTTAAAAGTATGAGATAAAGTGAAATCTTGCCGAAATGCAAGATATCTCTTTTATTGAGATGAATACGTTGCAACTGCTGTTGCGTAGTGCTGAGATTACTCGCTGATTATTTCCGTACATGTATTAGTCGTTGACCATATATATTTGTATGCATGTATATGTATTGTGTGAGAATCACATGCCAACGGTTTTCTTCTCTTGTTCCGTTAGGAAGACTCCATGAAATGTTTATCATTAAGGTCAGGAATTGCTCCCGTAGCTTGTGTGATATTTTATGAAATCAGAGTTTGCTCACCGAAGAACAATGGCAATATCGTAAGACAGGGATTGCTCACCGTTTATGCGCGATGGGAATCGATGCACCGTGGGAATCGATATGCCGTGGGAATTGATTACTTAGATGGATACGGGACTCATTGATTCATGCGCATAGGAAATCTACCCTTTGGTAGCTTTGGTACTTCTGGTCACGAAAGGAATTTAATACTCCCCATGTCTCCTCGTGAAGGGTCATCACGCTCTACATGATGCTTCCATCATCCTGGAGAAGGTCGCCAGTATTCCCACAGAAGTGGAAGATGGGCCTGAGCAGTGGATACACAACTGAGTGACTCCAATGCTTGGTGAGAATGTCTGCACAGTTATCCTTACCTGGGATGTGCATCATTAAAATGAAACCTCTCGCTATCATGCTCCGTACGTAGTGAAACGATAGAATGTTATGACGCTTATGCAACCTTGCGTAAGGAAAGGTCGACGTTTGGATCATCTTTTCGTTGTCACCCCAAGAGTATGAGATATCATGTACTCGTGTTCCGAGATATCGGAATGAGTGGCGTAGATCGACAATCTGTTCGATGCAAGTTCTTCCTGCAACAAATTCAGCTCCAAAGGTGGCTGTTTCCGTAGTAGACTGCTTCTTCGAGAACCACATCATGAGAGTCTTGTTCGCGAAATGAAGAATGCCGGTAACGGCCTTGCCACTGAGAATATCATGCATGAGGTTGGCATCATAGAAGTGTGTTAACACTACTGTCTTTCCAAGCGGTGCAGGAGCGTCGTCGGGTAGCTCCTCAGAATGCTCCCCATAGACGGTGTTGGACCAGTCGATGGTGTCGGGTTTAGTCAATATAAAATCGGGCGGTTCCACGCGGAATCTGATTTTAAAATGTCTAAACTTGGAGATATATCCATAGATACGTTTAGCACGTTCGAGATGCCCATCTCGTGGCTGAGCTCTGAAACTTGAGAGCGTCATCACGGCTGTTTGTACATCGAAACGGCCAATAGCGATGATCCATTGCAGTGAACCGATCATACTTTGGTATTTCTGTATACCGGTTTCTTCAAGAAAGGCTGAGGAGTCCAATTCAGGATGATCGTTCTCCGCGATTGGTGATCGGAACCTAGTGTTAGGTTTGCATCCGAACATTTGTTCGTAAGATGCTTCCATCTTTTCGATGAACTTTATGGGATTCATGCACAGAACACCATGTTCGTCGCGCTCAAATCCACATCCTAAATGAAAGTTCATAGGTCCGGATCCCTTCAATTTGAAGTTATATGGTGACGATTGCAATATCTTCAAGAAGGAATTGGGATCTGCCATGCAGAGACATAGGTCATCGACATATGTGCATATAAGCTCATATACCCGTTCACCATGCTTGTTCGTTCCAGGTTTGAGGAATATTTCCGGTTCTGCGCGGGATCTTTCGAAGCCGAGTTCGATGAGACAAGCCGCGAGTAAGTCTCCAAAGCACTTGCCTGAAGACCTGAGACCATATAGGGCTTTGTAAATGACCAACAGGTGACCCTCCAACGATCCAAATTCGGGACCTGCCTTGATGCATACTTTCTCGCAGGTGACTGCTTCTAAGTAGGCGTTACCTATGTCGGTGCCCCATGCTTCTAGATCGTTGAGTTCAGCTAGGAATAGGCACATACGTAGACCGCGAAGAGATACGACGCCTGCGTAAAAACTGTGGATAGGGGCCTCAGTGAGATTACCGTTAGCAACGAGGCGAGCCTTGTGTCTTCCGTCGTGTTTGACAGCGTATATCATGTGTACCTTGATCTGTTGGAATCCCGTGGGAATGGAGCTTGTCTTGTATACGCCTTTATCAATGAATGTATTGTATTCATTGAGTTGTGCCATTTCCAGAGTGGTGGCATCTTCCCATTTGGTGTTTCCGTTGGCTTGATCAAATCCGAGGGCTTCTTCGTGGCTACGAGGAACTTTGAATCCATATTGATACTGCGGAGTGGTACGGAAGGGACGTAGTTTGGCTTGGTGCACGAGTCGATCAAGTTTCTTGGTTCGTCGGGCTAGGTTGGTGATTCTTCTGAGACGTTTCCAACCCGGGAGATCAAGCAAGTTGTTGTCTTTCCCATATTTTGCAACGGTGACCGGGTCGTCGGCTGCAATGTTGGCCAGAGGTTCATATGTGCGTTCCATATTCTCCCATTCAATCCAGAGGTTATACTTGGAACCTTTGTATTGAGGATGCTTGTTATCCAGTGGACCTTGGTGTCCTAGGATGCGGCGAAACGACCAGAGTTTGCCGTCTTCTTGTGTTGAATCACGATGTATGTAATTCATGACGTCATTGTATGCAATGATATCATCGAGTTCGTCATCGGAGTGTTTGCACTTGAACTTGATGAAGTCTTTATTGCGTTCAAGACTGTCTTCAACATCGACAATGGTGAGACGTTTCCGGGTGCCATCGAGATTGGTTACAAGGAAGGAACGTCCTTGTAGATCGGCAATCGGGATCGTAGGAATGGTAATAGGTTTACCATCATCGTCAAATTGTGCGTTACCTTCTTCGTCGGTAACAACTACCTGTGATGGGTCTACGGAAGGAGTAGCGGGGTTTGTGTGTGGAGTTGCGACGTCACTGACATCAAAGTATGCTAATTCCGGTGGATCAAAATCATCTTCAGTAAGGAGAACGCCATCGGATGTCTTGCTGAAGATGTGTGTCGTAGGAGGACCATCAAAACTCTCCCCATAGTTGTTAGGGAGTGGAGAAGGTGACCAGCTTGGGCTGTCATCGACCTTCTTATAAAGAAAGCTCGGTAACGAGGGGTGGGCGGGTGGTTGGAGAATTGGTTGAGTGCCAGATGCGTGGGGCGTGGTATCTGTTGGTGCAGATGGAACGGTGTCATCGGCGGTGTCACAATCAGCAAGTGAACCGTTAGGGGAAACTGAGCTGTTTGGTTTAGTAGACTCGTCAATGAGTTTATTTAGATTGGTATGCTCCCCATGTTTGAAAGCTGGAGCTTCTCCAGTGGCGTATATACGGGGTAAGGAATCCTTTGCATTACGCCATTTGATGAAACCATCATCAGTAAATAAGCCCGCGCGTTTGTTACGTGACTCAGGTGTAAGAGCAGATCGAACACCGGACCGGTCTAGTAACTTGTTGGTAACTGGATCCCAGATTCGAAAGCAGAGTCCATTGCCAACATGTTCGGCGATGCCGACGAAATGACCTAGGCGTTCGGTAGATTTGGTACCGAAAGGAGAGTCATTTGTCTTGAAATACACAGGTTCAAACCAGAAGAAACTGGTGTATGCGCTGATGTCGCCAATTGTACCCGTGGCAATAAAGATCGGTTGTTTATCGGACAGCGTAGGGTCAGAGACAACATTGAGGAGACCCGCGACGTATGTCATGCACAGTAACCACATGTGTGGTGGTGTGCCGGTACGATCCATGACGCGATTGACAATGCGTTTGAACGTTTGGTATCGTCGTTCGAATTGATTCTGGTGTTGATGGTACGGTTCACTTTGCCAGAGTCCAATCCATAGCATTTTGAGGTAATCCATGACTTTCTTACTTGATTGATAGTTACCGTGGTCACAAAGGAGGCGGATGGGCCTGCCCCATTTTCGAACAAAGTTCTGAAAGCAGGGTAGGAAATCGCCGGTGGTACGCATTTCTTCAACGTGAATAATATGCGATTTGCGGCCAAAGAAGATTTGAGCAATCTTGGATCCACCATCAATTGCTGGGACATCTGAATATACTGCATCGGACATAACATCGTCATTGAAGGGGCGAACGTTCATGGCCGGTTGAGGGGAATGAAACCGTTTGAAAATGTTACCATCAGGGCTAACCGCTAACGAACCGTATTGGGTTGAGTTTTCAAAAGTAGCCTTGATGCGATCGGTGGAAACCCAACAAAAGAAAGGTTTGAGGGATAAGTAGTCATGTTCGTTGGGGTATCTTTCGCGGGGCGTAGCTGCAATGCGCGTAGTGTCACTGGCTGTACAATCTGTTGGAAACGCAGTGACTGTTCCAGAGACTGCGGTTGGCGCGCAGCATGCGAGACGTTCTTGATGAGCGTAGTCAGTGGAAGTAAGCCAAAAGGAGCGATCGTTGTTCTTATGATCATCAATTGGAAGAAAGGGAGATCGGGTGGAATGGCTAGAATACGAGCTGAGGGATGTGACCGTGGAGGACCCGGGAGAAACAGATATATCGAATCCTTCAAGGCAGCGTGGGTTCCCATATTCGTCGTAATCGGCATAAGGGAGTTGCTGTGGTTGGGGAGGATATTTCTGGAGAAACTGTTCATCCTTTGCACTGATCGTGGTATCGAGAACAGATGGGTCCCAATGTTTATCGGACGTCATGATGACATGTGGCAGCGTGTCAAATTCGACAGTCGTATACTTTCGCATCGCAAGGTATGGTAAGCCGTGTCGTATGCTAAGAGGCAGTGCATAGCCATCGGAGGTGGTGATGACCTGTCCTCCGCCTGCTTTGATGGACGTGTCGTCTACAGTGGAAAAATATGCTTCCATCTGGCCGGATGACAATATCAAAGGATGTCGTCCTGTATAGGCACATTCATTGAAAATAAGAATGACGGGGCCTCTGTTCGACATGGAATATGCTCCGCAAGTAGCAATGGGAATGTTTTGTACCTGATGATTGTTAATGCCGGTGACGTTAACATATCGTGGTGGAATATCCTTGGAGATGAGACATGCATCATTGCCGATGATGCAGCCATTTGCGCCGCGATCGACCATGGCAAAACCAGGGCTAGTAACCGTAGTTTTGTGTATACGGTATGTATATGACGTTACGGGACCATCATTAGGAAAGGTGAGATCATCCTCGGGAGTATACCACTGGTGAAAATTGGCGGAATACGATGGTGTTCCGACAGGTATTTGGGTGTCACCGTCCTTTTTGTACTGAATGTCAGGGTTGTTTGAGAGGAATCGAGCTGGATGTGCGGGTGACACGGAAGACTTGAGAGGTCGCTGGTCCTTAGACAAGGAGGTCGTGGATTTGTATACACCTAGAGATGCATGGAAAACGCCTCTACGATCATTCTCTACAGCAGGATGTAGGTCTGCTGCAGAATTGGCATGCTCATCCTTGGTTGAAGTATCGTCTTCTTGAAAAGATACCGAGTGTTCATGTTGGTATGCCTTTCGGGTAATGGGTTTGACACTGTTGGGATCAGGTTGGTTAGTATTAAGTAAGTCGTGTCGCAATGAGGCAACCACAATTTTCTTGCCTTCCGGAGAAAAACTGAGCCAACTCTTCATGTCCTGACGTGACAAGGCCTTCCATATGTTTGTAGGCAACCTTGTGGTAGGGTCAGGGGTACGTCCAGCCTTGAACACAGCATAATCTTGATAGTCTCCTTCAAATTCGATGGGGAGAGCATAGCCATCACGGTCTTGGATCGAGTCAGAAGAGAAATCATGAACGTGTGCACGTACGGTCGACCGAGGAGCAGACATCGCAGACTGGGAATCAAGTCGAGTTGCTTCGAGTAAAAGCGTGATTTTAAGATCGTGGATAGCAGCGGCTTCGGCAACTGCATCCGTTACGGTGCTATTCGTCCCACCTGGATCCTTGACTTTGGCAAACTGTTCGCTTAGCTGGAAGCTGGAATAACATGCCTGACACAATGCTGATTTTACAGTGTGATACTCGAGTGGCTTGTTGGGAGGACGGAGCTTGTTGAGGTGATTCAATTCATCAAACCAATGTGTGATGAATTTCACTTTGGATTCCTTCCAATTGTTGAGGTTCAACTTGAGCAACGCTTGTAGCTGGGTCGAGTTGTCGTATACCTTTGCTTTTGATTGGCTATGAAGGTTTACGAAGTCGAAGTAGGCCTTGCGTCCATCACGAGTGGTAGAATGACTGTGTACACAGGATGCAGAAAGGTCACTCTTGAAGACTTCCAACATTAGTACCCAGAAGAAGGCACATTGTTTGACGTAGAGATCACGGGTGTAACCCACAAGCGTGGCTGGAGGCCAAGTTTCATCGAGGAATGTCTCTGTATCGATGTCATATGCCTCGAGTTTAGCTTTGAAACCGACGAGCCAGTGTTCGAACCTCGAGTCATTCGTGAGGGGTGTAAAGGACTTTTCATCTCGTGCTTTTCGGCACCATGATTCGTACTTTACCTGCTGAGGGGACTTTTTGTTACTTCCTGCTGGAGGAGGTGGTGGGTTCAGAACAGATTCGTTACGTAAGCGTTGGGCACGCTCTCCGCGGAATGTCTGGAATTCCCTGTATGTATATGACTTTACATCTTTCCAGTCCTTCTCGTCTTCTCCTAGGTCAACACCTTCTTCTTGTAGGTCGATAGCGAAATCCGCAAGTGCTTCTATGCTCCTTTGGATGGATCGAGGGATATGCGTTGCCAATCCTTGCTCCATATAGGTAAGTTCGCGTGCAAAATCCGGTTCGATAAGTGCGTCGAGGAACGATTTCCACTCGCATAATCCGCCTTCTTTGAGAGCTAGGCACAACTTGCTAGTAATCTCACTTGTTACGTTGAGTAATGATATGAGTATCTTTCTCATATCAGCATCGAAGCTGGGAAAGCGTTCGATAGTGGTGACTTTGGCGTCATTCTTTTCTTCGCCTCCGAGTGCATTGACGGGCATTACCGGTATGTTCGGCATCTGTGGTGGTTCGGAGCCTTGAAAAGAGGTGCGTGGTAACTGAGAATGGGAACTGCTTCTTGTGCGATGTGCGACGTGCATATGCCAGCGTAGGGATTATGTTCAATTCCGTTCCTGTTCTTTCTTGTGTGCAAGCCTTCTTAGAGCTTGCGACTGTTAATCTATTATTTTCCTTCTGAATCCGATTCGTTGAGAGTCTGATTCAAGGACTTCTGACGAACAGCAACGCTGTGTTAGTGTGTTAGTAGACGAACGATTGTACTCTACGCGTGACAATTGTGTTTGGATACTTTCGGCAACGGATAATCGGACTACAGGCGAGACTAGGGAAACGCCAGATCTCCTCTTGCTGTGACTTATTCAGATTGCAGCGAGACAGACCTTAGTATGTAGATTACAAGTAGTTGGTAGCAACTAGTGTGAATTTTGGGATATAAATCAGTTGAATGTTAAAAGTATGAGATAAAGTGAAATCTTGCCGAAATGCAAGATATCTCTTTTATTGAGATGAATACGTTGCAACTGCTGTTGCGTAGTGCTGAGATTACTCGCTGATTATTTCCGTACATGTATTAGTCGTTGACCATATATATTTGTATGCATGTATATGTATTGTGTGAGAATCACATGCCAACGGTTTTCTTCTCTTGTTCCGTTAGGAAGACTCCATGAAATGTTTATCATTAAGGTCAGGAATTGCTCCCGTAGCTCGTGTGATATTTTATGAAATCAGAGTTTGCTCACCGAAGAACAATGGCAATATCGTAAGACAGGGATTGCTCACCGTTTATGCGCGATGGGAATCGATGCACCGTGGGAATCGATATGCCGTGGGAATCGATTACTTAGATGGATACGGGACTCATTGATTCATGCGCATAGGAAATCTATCCTTTGGTAGCTTTGGTACTTCTGGTCACGAAAGGAATTTAATACCCAGCACCATTCCCCATTGGAATTGGCAACTGGCCATAAGGAAAACCTTGCTGACTTCCGAACCTTTGGTTGCAGAGTTTGGGTGAGACCTCCAGGCAAGCGATCAATCAAGCTCAAACCAAATGCGCGCAAGGGCATATTCCTGGGTTTTGTCCCATACACTACCAGAAACATCCTTTGGTATGATACTGAGACACACCGAGTCAAGATAGCCACTCATGTCAGGTTTGATGAAGGCATGAATGACTTACCACTTGCAGATCTTCCAACTAATGTCAAGCACCTGCTCAGGACTGATGACAACCTTCCTCTCCCACTGGAGCCAAATGAGGTGTCATCCAGTGATTTTCAATTCTCCATCTCACCATTTGCAGACCTCACCAATCTCAGGCTCACTGTTTCAAGCTCTTGTGCTGATCAAGTATTTGGTCTCAAATATGCCAATGATTCACTACTTGGCAGAGCCTATGTCACAGATAAATCACAACCGTGTGTTTACTGCTGCTGATGTTACCACAGCCTTGCATGAATCACACGCTCAAGGGGTGAGGGATTCAATAGATACACCCATTACCTTTGCACTTGAAGCAAAATTGTCTATGCAAGAAGTCAGGAAACACTCAAATGAATATGGACTATTTGCCCCAAATACTTCTTGGAAGGAACCCACTGATGAAGAAGATCCACCTTTTTTGGACTGGATTTCATCCATCAAAACCATCAAGCGAATTGGCACCAAATACAAGAACCTCCTTCAATCCAGAATCAACCAAGTTGACAACACTGAAGCACTCCATGCCTCCATCCAAAGACACTTGGCCCCAACTGAGGATGACATGGCCGTTGCCATCCCCACTACTGACATTGCATCACTTCGAGCCATCACCAAGCTTCATAAACCAGGCAATCATGCATTCCCTCTAGATGCAGATTCACTACCGACTGAAGCAATCAAGCTCTTAATTAAGGCCATCAATTCCAAAGCAACTACACCTGAAGAACAAGCACTAGGGCACTTCACTCGTAGGAATCTCAAGTCACTTTCCACATGGACTGAATGGGAAGCTGGAGAGCGCAAACAACTTGACCAGTTTGAAGACTTAGAAATGTTTGGATCACCCATTCCATATCCTAAGGACCCAAATGCCATTATCCTCAGACCCCATTGACAATACAGTGTCAAGAGGAATGGTGTCCGCCGCGCAAGACAGTGCTGCAATGGAAGCAAATATGCAGCTCCAACCCTGTATGCCATTGCAATGTCATACTCATCATGTGTTGAACACCCCATCCAAAGATTGTTCTTTGCCATTGCTGCAAGCCTCAATCTCAAAGTGTATGGTGAAGATGCCAAAGATGCCTTTGGACACAGTCCTGGACCTGAAATTCCAACCTTCATGACTATAGATGATGCATATGCAGACTGGTACAGACACAAACACGGCAAAGACATCAACAGACGATTGGTGCTTCCTGTTCTTCAAGCACTTCAGGGCCATCCGGAATCAGGTAGACTATGGGAAAGCCACATCAACAAGATCTTGAAAGGTCCTGCTCTCAACTTCAAGACCACCACTCATGACAGAACAATCTATACGACAGTTTTTGAAGGTGAAAGAGTCTACATGCTGAGACAAGTTGATGATTTCGCACTAGCTTGCACATCAGAACTCATATCCGACAAGATCTATGACATCATTGGTGCAAAGCTCAAGTTACCTAAGGAAGATGTAATCCCCTTCACCAAATTGGGATTGCTTGAAGACTTCAATGGAATTGATGTCAAACAGACAGCTGACTACATTGAACTGTCCTGTGCAAATTACATTGACAGGATTATGACATCCCATGGTTGGGAAACTGATTCCAAGATGAAACCTCATTCCAAGCCATCAGCGCCATTATCAACTGAAGTGCTGAGTCAACTTCAATCACATACTGATGGACCCTTAGAAGGCACCAAGGAACACGCTAAATTACAATCCACGTCTGGCTTCTCCTACAGAACACTCTTGGGTGAAATGATGTTTGCATACGTGAGCTGCCGGCCAGACATTGGCTATGCAGTGACCCTGATGTCAAAGTACAGCTCCAATCCCACTGCATTCCACTATTCCAGTCTGAAGAACATAGCTTGATACCTCAGAACAACCAGATCTTGGGGTATTAGATTCTACAGACCGAATGCTGAACCATCTCTACCATAAGGAGAACCATACGACGATGTAGTCCAAGATGCATCACTCCCGAAATTCCCTGAAGATATCAAACAAGCCAAATTGATGTGTTTTGTTGATGCCGCATATGGCAATGATCCAAAACATCACAGGTCCACTACAGGATATGTTTTCACTTATGCTGTTGGAGCAATTGTTTACAGGTCCAAGGCTCAGTCACTTACTGCTCAGAGTTCTACAGAAGCAGAATTCATCGCTGCAGTCACAGCGGCCAAAACAGCCAGATATCTCAGGTCCATACTCAAGGAATTAGGATTTGTCCAAGTTGGTCCAACTTCTATCTATGAAGACAATGCGTCAGCAATTGAAATCATCAATGCCCAGAAGCCAACTGAAAGAACCAGGCATATCGAAATCAGGTTCTTTGTGATTCAAGCTTGGAAAGAAAATGGTGAAATCAAGATGATTCATATTCCTGGACTTATCAACCCTGCTGATGATCTAACCAAACCATTGGGATGGTTCTTGCACGCCCGACACGCAAGATACATCATGGGACACTACCCAGGTTAAATTCATCTTGAATGATACAATCCGAACGTTCGACCTGTCTATCGATACAATTCAAGATGATATACTCCGACAGTAATCCAATACAACACGAGTAGAGTATTGGATCAAGGGGTGTGTTGTCGGCGAAAAATACGGACTTCTTGTCGGCATCAAACTTGATTGGAAAAGCCGACAAAACGAAACGACAACCGAGGTGCGGAATATGAAATACGAATACTCCGATGAGCACCTCCACTACTTGGAATCCTTAAGTGGTAAAAACGATATCACCTAAGGCTACAAACAAAACAGGATAATCGGTTAGAAACAAGAAACATCCAAAGACCTGAACAGTAAGTAAACACATGGAATCCATAAGTAGATTCAGAAGAATATACTTGATATCCCATGAGGAAATTACTTATTGCAAACAAGAAAATCAATACCGATTCCGGATGGGCCTCATTTATCTACCCGCTCTACGAACAAGCATATGCCCCACCGGATAAGAAACACTTAACCTCGTAAAAGACCAATACCATCAAATGACCGATACAGTAAGACCGACACGACGCTAATACAGCAACAGCAACAACAGTATCAGTACGAGAATGGTAACGATTAACCGGGGAAGATCTCTACCATGTAAAATACAGAGAACCCCAATACAGTACGAAATACACAGTAAAATAAGAGCATCTCCCTGAGCTCACATCTCTTTAAATTTTAACATCATATACCTTTGGTCGATTTTTAGAGTTACAACAGTTGTAGGGTTGATATGAACTTCTTCACAATTGTATTAGTTTCTTGATAACCGGCAATCTATTATGTTATGTCCCTTTCACAATACTCACACTACGAATATTGAATATCAAAAGCCAACAAACATATTTTTGTACAAAGAAGAAAGTATTTTATCTGCATTTGCAAGAATCTCTGACATTTTACAATACTCACACTACGAATATCAAATGTCCAAACAAAAAAGACACATTTTGGAACAAAGATGAAAATATTTTTTAAGCTTTTGCAATAATACCATTCATTGTATTCAATTCGAATAGAGGACAAGGAAATATATTGTGCAAACCGTAAAAAATAATTAACTAACCGCGCTAATAATGTTGTTGTTATCACCATTTACCTTGGTAAACTTTTCATGTATTCGATGTAAAATTTGTAGTCCTTGTCATCCTTGCCAAGAATCTCAATCACAATTTTGCTCTCGAGCAACTTTGTCCGACGTTCCAAATTTCTGATGTTCCAGTACTAAAATCATGTGGATTTCTACACAAATCTCCCCTGCCATATCTTGCCCACTTCTCCACCGCCATACACAACACCAGATTGAACGCACCTCCACTACTCAAACTTCCCCGCCTTGTTCTTCTTCCTCCAAGACCATGGTCCTTGCCTTCTCCCACATACTGTAGGACCAGTCCGCCTGAGTGGAGCCATGCGGCGCTGCTCCTCCTACGTGTATCCCCTTCCTACTGTATGATTGTTGGCAGCTGCCTTCTGTTAGGCTTCTGCTTGGGGCATCATTCATCAGTTTGTTCTTGGTACCCTCCCTTCAAGCCCGCCCTGTTCTTCTTCCTTCAAGACCATGGCCCCTGTCTTCTTCCATCCTACATCCCGTAGGACGAGCCCGCCTGAGTGGTGCCACGCGGCGCTGCTCCTACGTCCGACAACTGTTTCTCTACCCCCCGCGGGCTATCGCGCGGTATTTTTACAATTCTCGACCCTATTTTTTAAATTTCCTATCTTTTTAGGTCACGTGTCTACTAAAAAACCTCGCGCGTCGCACACCTTTACTTTCGAGACAATATCTCGTCACTTCTCAACTAAAATAACTATTTTAGGGTTAAGGATATCATATTCCTTTCGTGACAAGCACTATTTTGTGTACAACTTGTGCACGAATGACTTATTTCATTTTCTCAACATGTTGCCACCATATAACGGGCTCCGTCCCAAATCCTCTAACTCCAACTCAAATCCCAATTCCAACTCCAAGTCGAATCCACCCCAAGCGGGCTATTGCACTCAAGGGTTTGGTTCCTGTTTAATGGCAGGAAGATCTGTTGTATTTTCAGAAGCTACACTGTTGGAATCGCCACCAAAATCTGAATTGTTCTTCAATAACCCGCAAGGTGGATTGATGGTTACATTCGGAACGACTTGATGATTGCTAGTAGGATCGACGATTCCATTGTTAACATTTGGATGATTGCTTTTTCCTGCACGAATCTTACGAATCATTTTTTGGAGTCAAGCAATCTCTTTCTTGCGAGAAACAATCATTTTCCGGAGTTCTTGTTTGAGATCGGCTGGGTGTTCCTGAACCATCTTTTGTATTTTGTAAATTCCCTCCATGGTTGGCTCGATTGTCGATTGGAAGATAAGTATTAGTAGTATCAGTAGAGTAGATTATCTATTCGAAGATTAGTTAGTAGTAACACCTAACACGTTGGTATTTGTTTTGCTCGTCGGAAAGAAAATGAAATAATGAATTATAATGATGAAGTACTAGTGAAAATAATGTATTACTAGTATCTACTAGTAATAACTCATGCAAAATAGCGTAGTTTGTTTTACCGGTACATGAAAGTCGGAATCAACTCGGTCGTAATCAACAAAACAATTGTCCACGATTTCCATTTCGATAATCAACAACGCAATTGTCCACGATTTCCATTTCGATTCACATTTCCGTGCACCTTATGGAAGAACTGACGCGCCTGCCAACAAATGTTTGGAAGAACTGATGGGATTGACCCGTCCGGCGCTGTGTATTAACCCTCTTAAGGAGTTGACTGTATGTACTGTTCACTACTAAACATATTGTACGAGGAATGTTGCAATCATCACTAAGTAGTAATGCATTTACTTTACGGACCATTTTTGCAATCGAAGTATGGTAGTAAGGAAATCTACCGTACAAGAAAACACATCACACACAAAATAACACGTGTAATTTTTTCCTTTCAACGATTCATCTTTCTGACCTCCGTCCTTTCGACCCATTCTACTGATATTTTCCTTCAAACAACTCCGCAACATCATGCCTCCTGTTATCAAAACCCCTCTTCTATTCTACTGCCGTTGTTGCGCGCAGAATGGCAAAAACGCCAAGTTTTTAGGATATAAATCCACGGCAAACAAGCAGGGTACTTTGAAATACATCTCTATTGGCCTAAGAAGACATCTTTATTGTCTTGATGAGTGCCGTCATTTTTACCATAGTCAGGGTCTAATTAAACAAAAGATCTATAACCTCTCCACCTCTATCAAAGTGCAGCCTACCTTGCCGTCTGTTCAATATTCTCCATCAGATTTTGGGATGACTATGACACAAAACGGTCCATCTGTTCCCCCTTCCCATCTCTCCCAGCACCACACCGTCACAAGTCGATCAGCGACGGGTCTTCATTCTGTTCTAAACCAACAGATTGTACATGATGTCTTTTTACTGCCAATGGATCGGAACGCCATTGAATCTTATCTGGCTGTTTCTGCTGTTCAAGATGAAGATGCATTCCCGCTGAATAATGATATCGCCAATTCCGATGACGAGGATGACAATGATGATGACGTAAATGAAAATAGCGACAACAATTCTATTAACAACATTGATTGTGGAGACAACGAAGAAGATCACACTAATGGTTCTGATGTTAACGCCGCTACTGCTCAGCCAGCCCCTCCACCACCATCTTTTCATGAAATCATTAATTTGAACGAAAGAGAGGATGCATTTCAAAGCCACACAAAACTACCGCCGCCCCCTCATCTTCTTGCTGAATTGGAACTCATGAATTTAATGGCCAGACATAAATTGCCACTGAACACATTCAAATCCATTTTCCAGCAGTGGGCAAAGAAAAGTCAAATGAGACCGGGTTTTGATTTTTGCGATGCCAAAATTAGATCTCAGAAAGCAATTTTTGACAATCTCCAATCCAATCTGGGTCTCTGTGATATGAAATTTCATCCTCATATACTGAATTGGTTACCTGATAATAAGCCCACTCAGGTGCATGTCCGTTCTTTTAAGGATGCCATTTATTCTCTTCTTTCTGACCAGCAGCTAATGATAGAAGAAAACCTCTCATTTCCCAACTATTCCACCCCTCTATCTCCCGACAATAATCCTGAGTTGAATCCTCATTCTGTAATCTCAGAATTGCATCACGGCTCGTGGTGGAAATCTTCTTGGAAAGAAATTTGCAATCCCAATTCGCAAGAAATTCTTGTTCCTATTATATTTTACATGGATGGCATATCTTTGGATGCGCACGACTTACGTTAACACCATTGAACATGACACTCGGTATCTTTAATGTGGAGACTCGTTCTCGACCTGAAGCATGGACAACTATTTACTTCCATCCCGACCCCGAATGGGAGTCAACCAGACACTCTCGTCCTGCCACTTCGAAGGAAAAAATTCAGAATCTTCACAATGGTTTGGAAGTAGTGTTTCGTTCCTTCAAAGCCGCGTGTAACAAAGATGGTGGTATCGAATGGAATTATCTTCCGTACGCAAATCAACAGTGGAAGGTAAAAATGAAATTTGCCATTGCCTATGTTATTGGTGACACAGAACTTCACGATAAATTGTGTGGAAAATACGGGTCCTTCAATAAGGGTGTCATGCGGATGTGCCGTCACTGCAACTGTTATTCTCCGAACATAAACATTCCTTCTGTTCAACCTGCAACAAAGAAGTGGTCACCTGTTGATTTTCATTGTTTTCCCGGCACTGATCTAAACGATATCAATAAGAACTTCAAAAACAACTCTCATCATAACATCAGGAATGTATTTCATGATTTATGCTTTGGTACTAATCAGAACAACATTCATTTTGCAACTCCCGGGGAATGTTTGCACATGCACCAGCTTGGTACTGCCAAACCGGCCATCAAGTCAATTGAATTGTTGCTCCGCGGAAGTGTTCCATGTGTTTATGTCCCCAATTTGAAGCACGGTGTGGCTATTGCTAACAGTATTGGCCATTTAGCACAACGGTACGGTGGTTTGTTATCACGCCAGTCTGATAGAGATTTTCCTCGCACCAAATTTGGGACTCAGCTTCTATCAACTAGGAAGAAAGAAGGGCATGATTTCTCTGGAATGCTTATTTCTCTTCTGATCGCTATGGTTTCCAAACATGGATCTGACATTATTGGTGACCATCATTTTGTAAAGAAACAGATAGAGGTAATTCAGCTCATTCTATCAATGGAAGAATTTCTTAAACACGGTCGAATGAAATATGCTTCCTTAAAGAATCTCCCAAAAACAATTGTTCACTTTATTAATTGTATAAACTCAACATGTCACAGGAAAGGGATGGGAACAAAACTAATCAAGAATCACCTGTACTTTCACCTACCAGATTATATCTCTTTATGGGGAAGCCCGCAGGCTGGGATAGTGCTCCCAATGAGTCTCACCACAAAACTGAGATTAAAGCTCCTTCCAAGAACACGCAAGGTAATGCTGCATCACTAATCGGTCAAACGGCGAAGCGAAAGTCAGAGAAAATGATGCTAAGCCAGGCAACATATCACTACAACTTGAATCCGCCTGGCCCTCCTCCAATTGAACGCCCTGATGGTGGCGGTTCTCATTTTCAAATAATGAGAACCGAGAATGGGGGATCAACAATGAAGTGGCTTTGTTCTACCAACAAAATCAAACCATTTTTTCCTTCTGACATACTCAACTTTGTTTGTGATTCTGTGCTACCTTTATTGGAGAATCCTTTGCACATTTGTGGAGTTACAGAGCACAATCGTTTCGATGTTGCTTGTGGTTCTAATTTTATATTTCGCTCGCATCCTTCATATAGATTGGACAGTTCTCTGCTGAACTCCGTATGGATGGATTGGTGTTTGATGAAATTGGACTTTGATTTAAATAACAATCCCAAGCTCATACCGTTCCATCTGCTATGCTTTTTAACTGTACAGAATTTGAAGCAGCCATACAGTAGTATTGGTGGCTATCCAATTGATACAAACGGAATGTATGCTGTGGCTTGTCGGTTTCAAGATGAGCCAAAGAAAACAGCTTCTGAATTTGTCAAACGTGGGCGCCTCATGAATTCTCTGTACCTATTTCATGTCGACACTATCCATTCTGAGCTGGCAGTTGTTCCAGAGCAAGGACTAGATGGCTCCATAACCAATTGCGATTGGCTAGTGATATCGAATCGGATCTCATGGCTCGAATTTTTTGAAAGCAAAAATGCTGCTACACCACCGTCTTACGAATGTTTGTACAACGCATGCACACTACAGGACGACATCCAGTTGGAACTATTTGAGACAGCATTGAATGATAACGAATCCAGTGATTATGTATCGAGTTCAGACAGCGATAGTAGTTCTGACAGCAGTTCTGATTGAGTAGCGATGGGGAATGTATTGGGTAACTTTAAATTATCGTTTAATATTATTATAGAGGCTTAGCTCCAAGCACAGTTTTGCGAGATACATATGCACTCATAATATAACACCCTTCGAATTTGGGATTCGAACAGCTATGTAATACTAATGGATTGAACAATAGAGTATCTCCAGAACGCAACGGCACTTTGATATGGTACGTTGGGAAGACAAAATAATAAATCACCTCGTCAGCAGACACTTCTGCTGGAGCAATGCCTGTCAGCCTTGTATAGAACATATCATCATCTACATGGCATCTAGAATGGTAGTTGCGACCTATCGAAAATGCTAATGCCTGATGCCCAATTGCATTTAGCTTTGTACGAGACAGAATCTGAGACAACACATCCATTTCCTCCGCAACAAATGGTTCCACGCCAATTAAACTATGATGCATATGCTTCACAATTTCAACCGTTTTCTCTTCTAGCTCTAGTTTCATGCTTTAATCGACATGACTTTTGAAAAGATACTCACCATTATTTGAATCCAATCTTTCTGGTCAAATTCCAATGATAGCATAATCATCATTGATACTGCCCCGCTTCACTCCTCTTCCAACGGTTGGTTTTGCTCCAACAATAGCAGGAGAAAATTCTCTCAACAAGTTGATATTATTCTTGGAAGCCAGGTGTCGTTCCGCTAAATGTCTTGAAACTTTGGCAAAAATGCGCAATGACGGTTTATAATCGTCAAATGCAAGAATATGCTCGTCTTTCGTACTATCCAACGTCTCGAAATTGTCGATAGACAATGCCAGTTCCAGTTCATACTTCTTCTTTCCCCCTATTTTGCCACCCCAATCTGTCTCCATGTATTTACCTGCCACCACAGTTGATTGGTATTTGTTTTTCAGCGCTATTGTCTTGACAGGTTTGTCAATGGCTTATCTACCCTCTTCCTCTCCGGTTTTATCTGCGACAATTGTTTATAAGTCTCATGGCTCTTTGACACTGGTGCTGCAATGGTCAGAAAATTTGAAGACATTCTCTGTTTATGTCTTTTCTCATGTTTCCTATTTGCTTTTTGCCTCCTTCCTCGTGCTGACAATTGCTTTCCATTCGTTGTGGTTGGTTTCATTCTTGCCTACAAAGATTGCCATTGTAGGCGGACGACGACGAATCGATTTGCCGGTGGAGGAGGAGGAGGAGGAGGAGGAGCCAAGTTGGTTGATCGCTGGTGGAGGAGGAGGAGGAGCCAAGTTGGTTGATTGCCGGTGGAGGAGGAGGAGGAGGAGCGATTCAATGGTGGATCGCCGGTGGAGGAGAAGGAGGAGCGATTCGATGGTGGATCGATTGGTGGTGGATCGATTGGTGTTGGATAGATTCGTTTTGCAGATCCATTGGTGTTGGATCGATTCGTTTTGCAGATCGATTCGTGTTGGATCGATTGGTGTTGGATCGATTGGTGTGGGATCGGATTGATTGGTGTTGGATCGATTCGTTTTGCAGATCGATTCGTTTTGCAGATCGATTCGTGTTGGATCGTTTCGTGTTGGATCGGATCGATTCGTGTTGGATCGATTTGTTTTGCAGATCAATTGGTGTTGTTCCGGATCGATTGGTGTTCTGGATTGATTGGATCGATTGGTGTTCCGGATCGTATTGATTGGTGTTCCGGATTGATTGGTGTTGGATAGATTGGTGTTGGATCGATTCGTTTTGCAGATCGATTGGTGTTGGATCTATTCGTGTTGGATCGATTGGTGTTGTTGGATCGATTGGTGTTGGATCGATTTGCCGTTCCGGATCGATTTGCCGTTGCGGATCGATTGGTGTTGGATTGATTGGTGCCTCCTACTACTAGGGGTTGCGCCGGTGGAGGAGGAGGAGTGATTCGTGTGGAGCGCCAGTGGAGGATCGATTTGGGTGGAGTGCCGGTGGAGGAGCAAGCCCGCTTGGTTCGATGGTTCCCGCTTGCTTCTGGATCGATTGGTTCGTGTTGCGGATCGATTGGTGTTGGATCGATTGGTGTTGCAGATCGATTGGTGTTGGATCGATTGGTGATGCAGATCGATTGGTGTTGGATTGATTGGATCGATTGGTGTTGGATCGATTCGTTTTGCAGATCGATTGGTGTTGGATCGATTGGATCGATTCGTGTTGGATCGATTCGTGTTGGATCGATTGGTGTTGGATCGATTCGTTTTGCAGATCGATTGGTGTTGGATCGATTGGTGTTGGATTGATTGGTGTTGGATCGATTCATGTTGCAGATCGATTCGTGTTGGATCGATTGGATCGATTCGTGTTGGATCGATTCGTTTTGCAGATCGATTGGTGTTGGATCGATTCGTTTTGCAGACCGATTCGTTTTGCAGATCGATTGGTGTTGGATCGATTGCCGTTCCTATTCAAATACATGATAATTGAACAAAATGGGTGAGTATCTATTGATGTACTACATAGAGTATATAATAAAAACAGAATAATATAATGTACATGCCGATCCATTCGTAATTATCACCAACCGGGAAAGTTCCCCGCACCTCGATCTGCACTCAAGTGTTGTTCCGACAATCGTTGTTCCCCGCACCTCAATCTTCCGACAATCGTTGTGCCCCGCACCTATCCGTTGTTCCGTTCCGATCCTTTGTTACGATCTGGTCCTATGAAAATGAGAAGACAGAAGGGAGGAAATACATTGAGTATCAGCAATGCTGGAGGCAGTATAATCATTGTCTATCTCTCTCATTCTTACCTTTGCTTGTTCCGACGTCCCGACGTTCCGACAATCGACCCGATGAAATTGTAGTTGCTGCCGTAGATTACTTCTTACTCCATGTCACAAAAAACAGTATCTTGTTCCTGTTGATATAATTGCAAGGGTCGATGCCGGTTCATTGCTTCTTTCAAGACATATATGTTTGGGTCGCGAATCCGAACAACATTATCTATCCAGCAATTCCCCTTCTCTTCCAATGCTAACTACTTCTTTTCCAGTACAAGGCTGTTATTTTGGACTAAAATATCTGACAACAGATCCTCCGGCTCTGTTAAAGAGGTTTTGGATCAAACGTTCTCGGACCGAGTGTTGATTACAAAAACCAACACCCTAGTCAAATAAGTCAGATGTAAGAAGGCAGATTATGAAGTGATTTTTTTTTGTTGCGAGGTAGAACAGATCATAAGTGATCGTTTTTTTTTTGGTAGGTAGAAAAAGTGATTTTTTCTGTTTGTCGTGAGGTAGAAAAGAAAATTACTGTGTGTTTGTGTGAGAGAGATTTTTTTTTTTTTTTCGCGTACGATTTTCGCTCTACTTCGATCGATCGATCGAAGTAGAGGATACTTCTAGTACATCATGTAGAATTCTACACGATTTTGTACTAGTGTAGAATTCTACACGTGTTTAGTACTAGACAATTTTCAGTACTGAATCTGCGTAGGTTTCTACACGAGAAGATGTTTACACCTTACTAGATAATTTTCGGTACTGTATCCGTGTAGGTTTCTACGTGAGTAGATTTCTACACGTTTTTAGTACTTGATAATTTTTGTTACTCAATCCACGTAGGTTTCTACACGTGTACGTTTCTACGTGTTTTTAGTACTAGATATTTTCGGGTATTGAATTCGTGTAGGTTTCTACGCGAGTAGTTTTCTACACGTTTTTAGTATGATATAATTTTCGGTACTTAATCCGTGTAGGTTTCTACTGTAGTAGATTTTTTGTAGAAAAAAATTGTGGTACTGGATCTGCGTAGGATTCTACGCGAGATGATTAATACACGCTTGTTGTACAAGATAAATACTAGTAGTATATCCGCGTAGGTTCCTACGCGAGTAGATTACTACACGCTTGTTGTACAAGATACATATTAGTACTGAATCAGCGTACGTTTCTACGCGAGTAGCTTACAAGTCACTTGTTGTACTAGATAAAACTTATTGGGTAATAACGACAAAAGTATCTGGTCCAAGCCATGAATACATTCATCATGACTCATCAAATGCATATTGGGAACAACTTTGCCCCACGTAGAGAGCCCCAAATGTTGTGGTTTGACTCTACAAATGGCAAACATGGGGGTATTTTTGGTGCAATTCCACCAGGGCACAAACTTACTTATTGGGTAATGACTCCAAAAGTGTCCAGTCCAAGCCATGAATACATTCTTCATGAACCATCAAATACATATTGGGAACAACTTTGTCACACAGAATGCTGGAAATGTTTTGGTTTGACTCTACAAATGGCAAACATGGGGGGTATTTTTTGTGGAAATCCAGGTCACAAACTAACTTATTGGTCAATGACTTCCAAAATATTCAGTCCAAGCCATGAATACATTCATCATGACCCATCAAATGCATATTGCGAACAACTTTGTCACACAGAATGCCCAAAATGTTGTGGTTTGACTCTCCAAATGACAAACATGAGGGTACTTTTGGTACAATTCCATGGCACAAACTAACTTATTGGGTAATGACTCAAAAAGTATATGGTACAAGCCATGAATACATTCATCATACCCCATCAAATACATATTGGGAACAACTTTTCCCCACAGAAAGCCCAAAATGTTGTGGTTTGACACTACAAATGGTAAACATGGGGGTATTTTTGGTGCAATTACAGGGCACCACAAAAAAAATTATTGGGTAATGACTCCAAAAGTATCTGGTCCAAGCCATGAATACATTCATCATTACCCATCAAACTCATATTGGGAACAACTTTGCCCCACAGAATGCCCAAAATTTTGTGGTTTGACTATCCAAATGGCAAACATGGAGGTATTTTTTGTGCAATTCCAGGGCACAAACTAACTTATTGGGCAATGACTCCAAAAATATTCAGTCCAAGCCATGAATACATTCATCATGACCCATCAAATGCATATTGCGAACAACTTTGCCCCACAGAATGCCCAAAATTTTGTGGTTTGACTCTCCAAATGGCAAACATGGGAGTATTTTTTGTGCAATTCCAGGGCACAAACTAACTTATTGGGCAATGACTTCCAAAATATTCAGTCAAAGCCATGAATACATTCCTCATGACCAATCAAATGCATATTGCGAACAACTTTGCCCCACAGAATGCCCAAAATGTAGTGGTTTGACTCTCCAAATGACAAACATGAGGGTACTTTTGGTGCAATTCCAGGGCACAAACTAACTTATTGGGTAATGACTCCTAAAGTATCCAGTCCAAGCCATGAATACATTCTTCATGAACCATCAAATACATATTGTGAACAACTCTGTCACACAGAATGCCAAAAATGTTGTGGTTAGACTCTCCAAATGGCAAACATGGGGGTATTTTTGGTGCAATTACAGGGCACAGACTAACTTATTGGGCAATGACTCCAAAAATATTAAGTCCACCAAGCCATGAATACATTCATCATGAACCATCAAATGCATATTGCGAACAACTTTGCCCCACAGAATGCCCAAAATGTTGTGGTTTGACTCTCCAAATAGCAAACATGACGGTATTTTTGTGCAATTCCAGGGCACACCCTAACTTATTGGGTAATGACTCAAAAAGTATATGTTACAAGCCATGAATACATTCATCATGACTCATCAAATGCATATTGCGAACAACTTTGTCACACAGAATGCCCAAAATGTTGTGGTTTGACTCTCCAAATAGCAAACATGAGGGTATTTTTTGTGCAATTCCAGGGCACAAACTTACTTATTGGGCAATGACTCAAAAAGTATATGGTACAAGCCATGAATACATTCATCATGACTCATCAAATGCATATTGCGAACAACTTTGTCACACAGAATGCTGGAAATGTTTTGGTTTGACTCTCCAAATGGCAAACATGGGGGTATTTTTTGTGCAATTCCAGGGCACAAACTTACTTATTGGGTAATGACTCCAAAAGTATCCAGTCCAAGCCATGAATACATTCTTCATGAACCATCACATACATATTGGAGATTGATGTAGCAAACCGGATGAGGGGAATGGTAGTGAAGTACAGACCAGCAGACCGGGGAACCACCTTGAGTATACAAGCACACGTACTTCGCGAAAGATCTCACTGTATCAGCAAGCAATATTGGTGCGTACCATATCCCGGAACGTTCCCTGTAGGTACAGTACAACTCTTACACGAATTCTGCAAGCGAATTCTGCAAGCATCGAATCTGCAAGCAAATCTCTGCAAATACAGGCTAAACGCTAACAAGCCTGTAGAGGAGTCTCCCAGCAGAATACAAGCCCACAGCTCACTCTTTTGCTCCTAAACCGATTAGTAGTAGAATAAATAAATAGGTAACGCGTCCTGGTCCAATAGTTATCCTATTGTACCCGTACGACAAGCCTATCTGTTGGTCCCCTAGCCTCGCCTAGTGTACCTGGTCCCCTAGTATTGCCTAGTGTACCCATACAGCAGTCAGCCTCTTACTAACACACTCACACCTCAACAGCTCCCCCGTGTCACCTTAATAGGCCCGGCCTTGATAGATACAGCACGCCCGCGAATCGATTGGCACCGCACATGCATGCGAATCGATTTGGTTATCTGTCTGCACCTCCAGCACGGCCCTGATTGAGATACAAGTGGCGCTTCAACGGCACCGCACAAGCATCCGCGAATCGATTTGGTATAGTGGCGACTCCAACGTCTCTCTGCACATCCGACTCTGATAGTCCGCACCTCCAAGCGTCCGCGAATCAAGTTGGTTACCGGTCTGCACCTCCTCTTGGATAGATACAGCACGCCTGCTAATCGATTGGGCCACCAAGCGTCCAGTCGAATCGATTTTGGTCTACAGATCCGCACCTCCTCCTCGCACCTCCACCCGCACCTCCTCGCATGGACGTATCCGTACGGACTACTCCTCCAAGCGTCCAGTCGAATCGAGTTTGGTCTCCTACAGATCCGCACCTCCCCCTCGCACTCCAAGCGTCCAGTCGAATCGACTTTGGTCTATAGATTCGCACCTCCTCGCACCACCACTACAGATCCGCACCTCCAAGTGGCCAGTCGCTTCCCCTTCCTGCATCGCCCAGCACGTACCTCCAGTCGCACCTCCAAGTGGCCAGTCGCTTCCCCTTCCTGCATCTCACAGCACCCGCTTCGCCCAGCCTTAGCAACAACATGCTGACCTACACTGAGTATTACCAGAGCACCCCCAGTCCCCTTGGAGTGGGACCTGCCCGGGACCTGGCCTACCAAACCATCTATGACTACTTCGCTGAGGAAACAGCCACCCCCATACTTCTGGGCCGGCTCTTGGACCTCTTCGAACCAGAACCTGTGGGGGCCCTAGGAATATTCCTGACCGACACCTTTGGAAAGGCGCGCCTCCGACTGGTGCATGGCCTTCGGAAGTACCCGGGGCCCTTGACCGCGCCAAGTACCAACAAGGGCAAGGCCTTTGGTTACCTGGATGACATCGAAGGCGATGCAGGAGAGCTAGTGCTAGTGGATGCTGCCCTCCTCGAGCAGGCGCCCGAGACCTTGGTGCTGTCCCTCGACCGCCACCTCGACGTCATCAAGCATGCTCACCATTCCCACATGATCCCCATGGTTCTAGGCGATGATCCTCACATGGAAGTCATCACACCCTTCAAGGCCTGCTTCATCCCCTTCCAATTAGTGCCCTTACTCCTAGGCAAGGGCCTTAGTCCAATCCACGCCTTGAACATCATCTACCCCTACCTTGACACACTCAACCTAGCACTCACTTGCGCGCCCCTCCTGAATACCCTCCGAGCTGCTGGTACCGACCCTACCATTGTTGGAGGAGGTGTCCACTTTGCCACACCCGGCACCCCCTTCCGAGGGGAGCCAGGTCTGACCTTGTACATGCGAAATCAGGTACTATACCGGGACCTCCCGGGATTGAAGAAACCCTCCCATCCGGGACAGCCGCTGGCACCCGGCCAACCAGCCGGGGTAGATCCCACGCTGGCAGCTACCCTCACCGCCCTCGCCAACCAACATCTCAAGCTCAGTGAGGGCCTAGACCAACGTCGCCCCCCTGCCACGGTCAAGAACACGTGGGGCCCCTTATACACCCAGCGCTTGCTGCTGCTGTGTGGCAAGCTTGAGGAAGCCGACCTACCCCCCATATACCAAGCCTGGGCACAGAAAGGCAAACACGAAAAGACCCATATGATCTTCCAGAGCCAGGTAGCCACATGCGCCGCCGAGTTCCTCATCCAGGCACCCTTGGTCACCACGGCGGCGCTCAAGAAGTTCCAAGATGGCAACTTTCATGGGACTGACCCCTTTGACGTGGCGGACGGCATACTCCCTTTAGCTTTCACTCCCCCCGGTGGATCTGCCGCCTCCTTGAAGCGGGAACAGGAAGCTGCAGCCACTGTGGCGGCCTACGACACCATGATCTCCACCGAAGGCAACTCCCTCACCTTGAAGGACTCCCTCGAACTCCAGAAGACCAAGGCCTACCTACCCATCGACTGGACTGAAGCTACCACCCAACTGGAAAGCTATCTCGCCGTCCTGGCCACCATTCTAGGCATGCATCACCCTGTCGTGCAGGGTTACCAGAATGGACTCGCCAAGCTCAAGCTCCAACAAATGCCCCTCCGCCGAGCAATTGCCGATGAACTAGGGGAGCTCATCACTCCCTCCATTGTGGTATACTACTTCCAAATCCGGGTGCGGGGTTGGCTTGAGGAACAATGGGGATCAACATTCACTGTCCCCTCCCCCGACTTTGGGAAGGACTTCCAAGCCTTCCGTATCACCCAGAACCTCTACTGGCTCCCCAATGTCACCAATGTGCCGGCTCTGAGGCACCTACGTCGCGTAGCCGCCGTGGCTGCCCCTGCTGCAACCCCAGGCACCCCCACGCCCGGCAAGACTACCCCCAGCCCCAACCAAGGCTCCGCCGGAGGTGCCCGCGTCTCCAACCCCAACCTGGATCCCCGGCTACAAACGGCGGGGGTAGCCAACAAAGTCCTACGCGCCCGACTGAGGGAAGTCATGGCTACCATGAAAGAAAAAGGTACCATTCCCTTGTCTCGTCCGGATGGAAACGAGCGCTGCCATTCTTATCACCTTCGAGGAACCTGCTTCACCAACTGCAGGAACATCCAGGACCATGGCGCCATCACTAGCAGTGAACAGGACCAAGTCTGGGCTTGGTGCCAAGCCGCTTTTAATGTCTGACCGAATGGCAAGCGCCCCTTTGGCGCGTTGATCCTGCCCTCTAACTCACCAAGGGGGGCTCTGCCTTCCTCCCGACGACTCCCTATGCCTCCCTCTCCACCCTTACGAATCACACCGGAATTAGGTAAGCACAACCCGCCTGCGCGCGCATGTACCCCTCTCGCCGTGTATGTGCCTCCCAAACGTTCTACAGGTTCAACGACCTCCCCCCCACCTACTCCCGCATCCCCAGTCCCTCCTCCGGCTGCGGCATCCCCTCTCCCTTCCTCCCCGCCCACCTTGTCCTTGCCTAGGCCCGAGCTCCTCGTCACTGCCAAGTTGCCTAGGCCCAAGCGCCTAGTCCTCCCCACCCACCCATTGCCTAGGACAGAGCTCCTCGTCACTGCCCCCCCGTTGCCTAGGCCCGAGCTCCTCGTCAACCCCACCAACCCATTGCTTCGGCCCACCCCCCCGCCGACGCCGACGCCTACGCCAGAGACCCTCCATCCGGCACTCTCCGTTCCCCTCATCACTACCTCCCTCTACCCCGTCGACCGCCTCGACGTGCACATCAACCGGGCTGTCACTGTCTACAACGACAGCACCAGCTGGGGGGACTTCATTCGGACCATCCGAGGACGGGGTGACATCCATCCTGACGTCGCCTCCATCCCCCACCCCGCGGGGAGCCTCCTTGCCCGCTATGGCAAGGAGGGCACCCCCGCCCAAATGTCTGGACCCTCTTGGGATCCACCTCGCATTGCCGCTGCCCTCCACCGGGGTCCGCACCAATCCTCCCACCAGGGCATTGCCTTCCTTCGAGAGGAGTATGCCGACATGATGGACAAGCAACAATGGACTGTTCTCCCCGCCAGCCTCATCCAGGACCTACCCGGACTCCGCCTGAGCCCCCTTGGCTTGGTCCCCCAACGAGGCCGACGCCCACGCATGATATCCGATTACACCTACTCGGACGTCAACCAAGACACCGTCCCTCTTGCCCCTGCGGACGCCATGCAGTTTGGCCGGACACTCCCGCGCCTCCTCACCAAACTGCACCGCGCCAACCACCGATTTGGTCCAGTATATATGTCAAAGATTGACCTTGCCGATGGCTTCTACCGCATCCGATTGCACCCAGACGACACCATGAAGCTCGGCGTCCTGTTCCCCTCTCGCCCTGGGGAAGCTCCACTCATTGGCATCCCACTCACCAATCCTATGGGGTGGAAATCCAGTCCTCCCAACTTCTGTGCCTTCACTGAAACCGTTGCGGACTTGGCCAATGCCACTCTTGCCTCCGGGCTGGCCGAGGCCCGGCTCACCCCCCATCGGTTGGATCTCCCCTCTGAAACCACCCCCAGCGCGCCTCCCATTGAGCCACCCGCTCCACCCCCCCCGGCGCCACCTCCTCCTCCCCCTACGGCCTCCACGCCGCCCCTCATCCCCCCTAGTAGCACCACTCCCAGCAAGTCGCCGGTTCGCTACTGGGATGTCTATGTGGATGACTTCTGTGGCCTTGCCCAGGGCAACCAGTGGACACGCCGCGCCATCAAGCGCGTTCTCTTCCAATCCCTTGACACAGTCTTCCGGCCCCTTGATGCCACTGACACTCCCTTCCGGCAGGAACCGGCTTCCCTCAAGAAAATGCTCCAAGGGGACGCCACTTGGACCACCAAGAAGGTCATCCTCGGCTGGCTCATCGATTCCGTCAACAAAACCATCAGCCTTCCTCCCCATCAGGTGGCCCGCCTACACGATATTCTCCACTCCATCTCACCCACCCAGCGCCATGTCCCCCTCAAGCAATGGCACCAAGTCCTTGGGGAGCTCCGGTCAATGGCGCTGGCCATTCCGGGCTCCATTGGCCTCTTCTCCATTCTACAAGAAGCCTTCCGCCACCAGGAACCGGGCAGGCAGCGCCTCCGGCTCACCAAGCGCGTCCACAGCTTCCTTCGCGACTTCCAATGGCTTGCCAATGATCTCTCCAACCGGCCTACCTCCATTGCCGAACTCGTGCCGGATCCCTTCCCTGCCACCTTGGGCGCCTGCGATGCTTCGGGTTTGGGCATGGGGGGCGTCCATTTTGTCCCCCTTCCCACGGGCGCCGTGCAGCCCGTCATGTGGCGGCATGCGTTCCCCACGTGGGTCTCAGCCCAGCTCGTCTCCTTCGACAATCCTGAGGGCTCCATCACCAACAGTGACCTCGAGCTCGCCGGTTCCATTGCCCACAATGATATTCTGGCTCAGGCTGCTTGGGTCAACGCCCGCACGACCCACAACTGCTATGACAACACAGCAGCTGTCTATTGGCAACGCAAAGGCGCCACTACCACCACAGGCCCTGCAGCCTACCTCCTCCGGCTCCAGTCTCTGCACCAGCGCCTCTTTCAATATGTCCCCCTTAGGGATTACATCCCGGGCCCCGCTAACCACCTGGCGGACCTCCTCTCTCGATCTGAGCTCTCTGACACTGCCTTGCTCCATCACTTTAACACGACCTACCCACAGGACTTGCCCTGGACCTTATGCCACCTTCGGCCGCCCATGCATTCCGCGCTGACCTTAGCGCTGTCCAGAAGACCATGCGCGCCTCAGTCACTGAGCTCTATGCCAAGCGCAAGGATGCCCATTGGAACCAATGGGTTCAATTCTGTTTGTCTCAAGGCTTTGACCCGCGCCTCCAGTCCATACAGGATCCCATCCCCATCCTCCAAGTCTTTGCCAAACGACTCCATGATGGAAACCTCTCACGTAGCCACAAGCCCATCCGATCTCGCACAGTATCGGACACCATCCGGTCAGTGGGCCAGACGCTCGCCCGCCTGGGGTCCAAAGACCCTCGCACCGACTCCACAGGCAGTCTTGACTTCCGGCTAACTGCCCAGTTCAAGGCATATGCCAAGTTGGACCCAGCCCCCTCCCGGGTCAAGCCGGTCCCCATCACCCTCGTGATGCATGCCCTCCACTTTTCATACCACGAGTCCCCTTCCCCCACCCGACAAGCCATTGCAAACATGATCTGCATCGCCTTCTTTTTCTGTCTCCGACCTGGTGAGTACACCGGTACTACCACGGATGACCAAGCCTTCCACCTCCAAGACGTCTCCTTCTACCTTGACTCCCGCATCGTCCACCACGATGGCCCTGCGCATGAGCTCCAAGCTGCTACCTCTGTCACGCTCACCTTCACCACCCAGAAGAATGGCGACAAAGGGGAAGTAGTGGCGCATGCCAGGAGTGGTGACTCACTATGCTGCCCCGTTGCCGCCTGTGCGCGCCAAGTCCTTCACCTCCGAAGCTGTTGCTCTTCCAGCGCTCCCTTCGGTCCCTCCCTCACGCTTGCCAGTTACTTCGATAATGGGGTCCTTACCCTTGTTCGCGCAGCCACTGTCACTTCCTCCCTGAGAGTCTATGCCCAGACCCTCTACCCTACCACTGGCATTGCCCCTGCAGCCATCTCTGCTCGCTCTCTTCGCGCGGGAGGGGCTATGGCCCTGCTCCAGGGCAAATGCGACTCTAATGTCATCAAGCTCCTTGCCAGATGGCACAGTGACTGCATGATGCGCTACTTACATCAGCAATCCCTCCCCATCTTCAAGAATCTTGCCTCTGTCATGTTCAACAATGGAACATACTCCTTCCTGCCCGAGGAATGGGTTCCGGCTGCGGACCCCACTCCTGCTGGCAGCTCTCTTTGAGGCACCCTAACGCCTCTTCCCTCCCTCACTCTGCTCCAAGCTCCCGCGCGCGCTCCCGCTCTCCACGCCGTTCCCACCCGGTGGCTTCTGGCCCATTGGCAGAAAAGGCTTAACAGCCAGAGGATTAACCGCCCAAGCTGTTAAGCCCGACTGTACGCCGGTGTGTGTGGGCAAAGCAAACCTCTAGCACTGCTTAACCCACCAACCCACCAATGAACTACAAGCATTTCACATCCAGTACTACAAATAGGTTAGCTACTGAAGCTATCACAAACGTAGCGCGTGATAGTTGATGTAGCAAACCGGATGAGGGGAATGGTAGTGAAGTACAGACCAGCAGACCGGGGAACCACCTTGAGTATACAAGCACACGTACTTCGCGAAAGATCTCACTGTATCAGCAAGCAATATTGGTGCGTACCATATCCCGGAACGTTCCCTGTAGGTACAGTACAACTCTTACACGAATTCTGCAAGCGAATTCTGCAAGCATCGAATCTGCAAGCAAATCTCTGCAAATACAGGCTAAACGCTAACAAGCCTGTAGAGGAGTCTCCCAGCAGAATACAAGCCCACAGCTCACTCTTTTGCTCCTAAACCGATTAGTAGTAGAATAAATAAATAGCCCGCCACGCCCGCCCGCAGAAAAGGCTTAACAGCCAGAGGATTAACCGCCCAAGCTGTTAAGCCCGACTGTACGCCGGTGTGTGTGGGCAAAGCAAACCTCTAGCACTGCTTAACCCACCAACCCACCAATGAACTACAAGCATTTCACATCCAGTACTACAAATAGGTTAGCTACTGAAGCTATCACAAACGTAGCGCGTGATAGCAACTTTGTCACACAGAATGCCCAAAATGTTGTGGTTTGACTCTCCAAATGGCAAACATGGGGGTATTTTTGGTGCAATTCCAGGGCACAAACTAACTTATTGAGTGATGACTCCAAAAGTTTCCGGTCCAAGCCATGAATAGATTCATCATGACCCATCAATTGCATATTGGGAACAACTTTGCCCCACAGATTGCCCACTATGTTGTGGTTTGACTCTCCAAATAGCAAACATGGGAGTATTTTTTGTGCAAATCCAGGGCACAAACTAACTTATTGGGTAATGACTCAAAAAGTATATGGTACAAGCAAGGAATACTACATTCATCATGACTCATCAAATTCATATTGGGAAAAACTTTGTCACACAGAATGCCCAAAATGTTGTGGTTAGACTCTCCAAATGGCAAACATGGGGGTATTTTTGGTGCAATTTCAGGGCACAAACTTACTTATTGGGTAATGACTCAAAAAGTATCCGGTCCAAGCCATGAATACATTTATTATGACTCATCAAATGCATATTGGGACCAACTTTGTCACACAGAATGATGCTGGAAATGTTGTGGTTTGACTCACCAAATGGCAAACATGAGTTTATTTTTGATGAAAATACAGGACACAAAAAGTCTCATTTGGTAATGACTACCAAAGTTTTTGTACCAGGCCATGAATGCATATCACATGACTTACGAAATGCATGTTGGGAACAACTTTTAAATGCATATTGGGAACAACTTTGCCACACACAGTACAGAAAATGTTGTGGTTTGTAGATACAAATGGCACACAAGACAGTACGGTTTGTTAGGTGCAGTCTACGAGATTCTACATGTGACTAGAGGATTGAAATACATAACCTAAGTGTGATCAAAAGTTTCCCTTCTCAAAAAATTATGGCGCAGGAGGGCTGGCTGGCACAGGTACGTGATCTACTTCTACAAATATATAAGGGCACGCCCAAACCAGACAACACACAGAAGAAGTTAGGGCAAACAACATAGTACAGAACCCACGGAAAAACTCTACACACAAAACATCGTACACATATTACATGAAACACCGTACACACACACACACACGACACACACAACACAAAACACCGTACACAACCAGATAAAATTATTAGTACACACACAAAACCACACAAAAAGAAACACATGATTCTTGATTGACACCGTATTCAGAAAATAAAATAAAAAAATATGAATGCTATCGGAAAGACACGACGAAGCAAAAAATCTGAGGGGAAGACCCTTTGAAACAACAAAACCATCCGGCCTGGTGATCATCAAAATACAGGGGACAACAACGGTAAGAAAAAAAGAGTGAAAACAAACACCGCAATTACTAACAAAGTCTGTAACAGTAATACCACAACTATGAACGCATCAAAGGGCAACAGTAAAAAAAATGGTACCGACAACACAATTTCTACTACTACTAACACGGAAGAACAAAACACCATCAACCAGAGTAACGAACCAGCACTGAGCATTACCAGCACAACCACCACTACAGTAATGAACAAACAGAAAGAAGGAACAAAAACCAATGTGGTAGAGAAAATATCTGACGGACAATGCTGCGATTTAGAGGATGTTGCGGAACGTGTCATGAAAAAATCCAATATGACAAATTGGCACAGGAATTGGCAAAACACTTACGGCAACAAGAGAGGGAACCACATATAGGGGTGGGAAAGGTAGTAATGGTACCTAAACAAACGGAGGCAACCATGCAGGGAGAGGGGACTTATAATGCAGGCGACACAAGAGAACAAGCAGTAAGTACAATTACAGACGAATATGGGCTTATAACAGACAACAATATGCTTAAGGCTTTGAGTGATATGACTGAAACAGTGGACAAGCAGCTAAGAGATTACGTCAAAAAACATTGGTACCACAACATGAAGTTCCCTATCAATGACAAGGTAACGACGCACATAATACAAAAAGCTGTCAAAGCAAATGCGGTTATGAAGCCACCAAATATTCCACTGGCGTCATTCTGTTCTTTTTACAGGAAACAAGTAGGGACAGTACTGACTGCATTGAGGCACAACTCACAAACATTAGCGAGAAAAAACTGGATAGGTAAATACAGGTGGGAGAATTGGTTGTTGAAATTAGGAATTTTGGAATCTATTTTTGGTCCGACAACACTAACATGCTGCCCGTTGATACTGATGATACTTCCGTACAGACGATTACAGAAAAGGTCGAGTCCCTATCACATTCCCTGGTACTGTTGCAGTTATTCAAGACACAGAATATGAGGACACAGGTATTTTAAACCCTCAATACAGAAAATACAATGACGCGGAAAATGAAGATTTTTATTATTTTGTTACAAGAATCATGTCGGCAATCAATCCGACAAATTCCAATTTCAAACAACGGAAGGAGAGGCACTTGCTGAGTGATATATTTACTATAGCTGATGAAGCATTTGCATTGGTACTGATCTACAATGAGCATCATGTATGGGTGAACCAGCAGCGGCGAAAGGGTGATGCCACGATTCCGCGACAAAAAAAGAAATTCTGCGATTCAGACAGTGGAAGCAGAAATGGATGGATGGAGGAAGGACGAGAGTTGTTCAGTGACTTGTGCGACAAAATTGGCGAGATGCGAAAACACCCAGAAACAGGAAGGAAATTGGAAGAAATGATGAGGGAGAGATTTAGGAACGAAAGTTCAACAGATTACACCAACAATAAGCATGGCGATGCAAATATTACTAGTAGCAGCTCCAATAATTGTAGTGGACCAAAAAAGAAAAAGAAAAGAAACGTCTATATTGATCCGGCAATAACAGCATCAATGAATGAAAGTTTATCTATTGGTGAACTAATGTAGAAAATAACAGTACATACATAATACAAAACTACTACTAATCTTGAACTTAATATTGAGAATATTAGAAATTATGGAGGATTCGTAATACGTTGCAATAGGAATAAATCAAGCATAATATAATCTACATTTTAAAAAGGGAATATTGTAGTCGAGAAATAGAATTCACAATTAGGAGAGCAGTATCGAATTGTTAATTGGGAGATTAATATTTTGGAATTAATACCGAGTAAAGATTTCTTTTTTATTCGTGAATAGAAGTAAGTGTTGTTGGTACGGAATAATAATTGGGTTCTGCTAGAGACGGAAATAAATTATTTTTATTCGAGAGTAGAGTAATGTGCATCACGCGCACAGAAATAGTGCTGAGTTTACGTATACCCCAGTACAAGCGTCAGGAATTTCAGGGTTTCCAGATATATTGCCGTGTTAAATTCATGCACAAAATTTGTGCGCGAGAAGTAAATTCGAACCCCCCGAAACAGTTCTCGGACGTACTGTGTGTATTCCCTTCCTACTGTATGACTGTTGACAGCTGCCTTTTGTTAGGCTTCTGCTTGGAGCAGCATTCATCAGTTTGTTCTTGGTACCCTCCCTGCTTGCTTTCACGATTCGCTTGAAACATTTGTCATTCTACAACTTGGGGCTTAAACTCTCTTCGATTGAGACAACGTTAAAGTCTGGATACAGACTGAGTAGTTTAGATCCACCTTTGGTGGTTAAGGCTACTTAAATAAGTATATTAACTAATTAACTCGCCAAGAATCTCAATCAAGCCACGTTGTCGTTTCCGTCTTTTATCCTTTTTACTTTGTTCATTCTCATCATTATCTCGTTGTGTATGATTACCATTTTTCTGTTGGTACATTTTAAGTAGTTCTATCTCTAATTCTTTTGACTGTTGTTCCTTCCTTCATTTTTCTATTTCAGTTATGAGGTATTGGTAAAGAGCTTGTCCTTCGTCACTCCATCCCTCCTTATTTCCCAACTTACTGTCAGTGAATTTCTTTCTCTTCCTCGTGCCCTTTGTTGTGTTCAGCCATGAGCCGTAATCATTGTAGAGGAAAAGCAATGGAAATGCTTCATCGCTTGGGGTGAAAATGTTACTGACTGTTGTTCTGAATGATTTTCTTTTGAAGTCTGTCTGTTTTGGTGGCACTGCTCCAAGAATTCTTTTCAGGAAGTATTGTAATTCTGGAGAATTTCTCCATCCAGAGTCTTCATGTAATTGGTACCTATTTTCAGAGTTAACGTTTTGGGTGTCCGTGATTAGAACCGTTCCTTGGAAACTATCTGGTATCTGGTTGTTCCTTTTATTGTCTACTTGTCAGTGTTTAGAAGAGGATTGTGTTAGAAATAATGATGAAAGAGTGCATTATTATTTTCCTTCTGAATCTGGCCCGCTGAGAGTCTGATTCAAAGGCTTCTGAAGAACAGCACCGCTGTGTTAGTGTGTTAGTAGACAAACAATTGTACTCTACGCATGACAATTGTGGTTGGATACTTTCGGCAACAGATAATCGGACTACAGGCGAGACTATGGAAACGCCAGATCTCTTCTTACTGTGAACTTGTTCAGATACAGCAAGACAGACCTTAGTAATGTAGATTACAGGTAGTTGGTAGCAACTAGTGTGAATTTTGGAGATATAATCAGTTGAATGTTAAAAGTATGAGATAAAGTGAAATCTTGCCAAAACACAAGATATCTCTTTTATTGAGGTGAAAGCAGTGGATACACAACTGAGTGTCCCCAATGCTTAGTGAGGATATCTGCACAATTATCCTTACCGGGAATGTGTAGCATTCGGATGAAGCCTTTTGCTATCATGCTTTGCATGTAGTGATACGATAGGATATGATGGCGTTTATGCAACCTTGCGTAGGGAAAGGTTGATGTCTGAATCATCTTCTCATTATCTCCCCACGAGTAGGAGATGTCATAGACTCGTGTTCCGAGATATCGGAATGAGTGGCGTAAATCAACAATTTGCTCAATGCAAGTTTTTCCTGCAACAAATTCGGCTCCAAATGTGGCTGTTTCCGTAGTGGCTTGTTTCTTCGAGAACCACATCATGGGAGTCTTGTTTGCAAAGTGAAGGATGTCGGATACAGCCTTCCCGCTGAGAATGTCATGCATGAGATTTGCATCATAGAAGTGTGTCAACACTGCTGTCTTCCCGAGTGGTGCAGGAGCCTAGTCAGGTTGCTCTTCAGAATGCTCCCCATAGACGGTGTTGGACCAATCGATGGTGTCCATTTCAGTCAATATAAAATCCGGAGGTTCTACTCTGAACCTGATCTTGAAATGTCTGACCTTGGAGATGTACCCATAGATACGTTTGGCACGGTCAAGATGTCCTTCTCTGGGTTGGGCCTTAAAACTCAAGAGCATCATTACAGCGGTTTGTACATCGAATTGTCCAATGGCAATGATCCATTGAAGTGATCCAATCATGCTTTGGTATTTCTGGATACCAGTATCTTCAAGGAATGACAATGACTCTAATTCAGGATGATCATTCTCGGCAATGGGTGATTGGAACCTAGTGTTAGGTTTGCATCTGAACATTTGTTCATATGATGCTTCCATCTTCTCGATGAATTTGATGGGGTTCATGCAGAGAACTCCATGTTCATCACGTTCAAAACCACATTCCAGGTGGAAGTTCATAGGCCCAGATCCCTTCAGCTTGAAGTTGTATGGCTCTGACTGTAGGATCTCCAGAAACAAATTGGGATCAGCCATGCATAGACATAGGTTGTCGGCATATGTGCATATGAGTTCACATACACGCTCCCCATGTTTGTTCATTCCAGGTTTGAGGAAGATCTCAGGTTTGGCGTGATATCTTTCGAATCTGAGTTTGATAAGGCATGCTGCTAGTAAATCACCAAAGCACTTGCCTGATGATCTGAGTCCATATAGGGCCTTGTAGATGATCAAGAGGTGACCTTCTAGGGATCCAAATTCTGGGCCTGCCTTGATACAGACTTTCACGCAGGTCACTGCTTCAAGATAAGCATTTCTGATATCTGTACCCCATGCTTCCAGACTGCTCAGTTCAGCTAGGAACAGACACATACGTAAACCGCAAAGTGATACGACACCAACGTATACACTGTGGACGGGAGCTTCAGTAAGATTGCCATTTGCAACAAGACGAGCCTTGTGTCTACCATCATGTTTGACGACATATATCATGTGTACCTTGATCTGTTGAAACCCGTTTGGGATGGAGTTTGCCTTATACATTCCTTTGTCAATGAAGGTATTGTATTCCCTGAGTTGTTCCATTTCAAGAGTAATGGCCTCTTCCCACTTGTGGTTCCCATTGGCCTGGTCAAATTGGATGGCTTCTTCGTGGTTACAGGGTACCTTGAATCCGTATTGATATTGCTGAGCGGTACGGAAAGATCGAAGTTTGGCTTGATGCACGAGCCGATCAAGCTTCTTGGTTCTTCGTGCAAGGTTGGTGATTTGCTTGAGGCGTTTCCAACCTGGGAGGTCAAGCATGTTGTTGTCTTTACCATATTTGGCAACAGTAACAGGATCATTGGCCGCAATGTTGGCTAATGGTTCATATGTCAGTTCCATATTTTCCCATTCAATCCAAAGGTTATACTTGGAGCCTTTGTACTGAGGGTGCTTGTTATCCAATGGACCTTGGTGTCCTAGGATGCGGCAAAACGACCAAAGCTTGCCATCTTCTTGGGTCGAATCACAGTGGATGTAGTTCATGACATCATTGTATGCAATGGTATCTTCAAGTTTGTCATCAGAATGCTTGCACTTGAATTTGATGAAATCTTTATTGCGTTCAAGACTGTCTTCTACATTGATGATGGTAAGGCGTTTCCAAGTACCATCGGGATTGGTCTGCAATTGGGATGGCCAGGATGGTGAGCGGTTGACCATCATCATTGAATTGCGCATTCCCTTCTACGTTGGTAACAGCTACCTTGGATGAGTCTACTGTAGGAGTAGCAGGGTTGGTGTGTGGAGTCGTGACATCACTAACATCAAAGTATGCTAGCTCTGGTGGATCAAAATCATCTTCAGTAAGGAGAACTCCATCAGATGTCTTGCTGAAGATGTGTGTCGTAGGAGGACCATCAAAACTCTCCCCATAGTTGTTAGGGAGTGGAGAAGGGGACCAGCTTGGGCTGTCATCGACCTTCTTATAAATAAAGCTCGGTAACGAGGGGTGGGCGGGTGGTTTGATGATATACTGATTACCAGATGTTGGAGGTTTGTTGTCAGCAGGTGGCTGAGTAGCAGATGCCGTAGCTTGGTGCTCGTCAGTTGCCATAGGTCTGTCCTCTTCAGGTACCGCAGGATTGTCGAAACTCGTCTTGGTGTCAGTGTCCATGGAAGATTCTGCAGTAGTAGGAGCAGTTGGGACGTCCTGTGGTTTGGACTCCTCAGTTGGGACATCTGTAGTTGTATGCTCCCCATGTTTTGTGATCGTAGGTGCGTCACCGGTTGCATACAGTCAGTTTGCTGAATCCTTTGCTTTACGCCACGCAACAAAACCATCGTCAGTAAACAGGCCTGCTTGTTTATTGTGCAATTCAGGTGAAAGAGCTGAGCAAACACCAGAACGGTCAAGCAATTTGTTAGTAACAGGGTCCCAGATCTGGAAGCATAGGCCATTGCCAACATGTTCGGCAATGCCAACAAAATGACCGAGGCGTTCAGTGGACTGGGTACCAAAGGGTGAATCATTGGTCTTGAAGTAAACAGGTTCGAACCAAAAGAAACTGGTATATGCGCTGATGTCACCAAGAGAACCGGTAGCAATGAAGATTGGTTGTTTATCAGATAGAGTAGGATCTGAAATAACATTGAGGAGACTGGCGACATATGTCATACACAACAACCATAGATGTGGAGGTGTGCCAGTGCGGTCCATGACACGGTTGACAATATGTTTGAACGTTTGATATCTACGTTCAAATTGGTTCTGGTGTTGGTGATAAGGTTCACTCTGCCAAAGTCCAATCCATAACATCTTGAGATAATCGATGACACGCTTACTGGACTGGTAGGATCCATGGTCACATAAGAGACGAGGAGGCCTACCCCATTTTCGAACGAAGTTCTGGAAACATGATAGGAAATCACGGGTGGTACGCATCTCTTTGACATGAATGACATGGGATTGATGACCAAAGAAGATTTGTGCAAGTTTGGAACCGCTGTCAATGGCTGGGATGTCGGAGTACACGACATCAGACAATACATCATCATCAAATGGTCGAACATTCATTGCCGGTTGAGGAGAATGAAATTGTTTGAAGAGGTTACCATCTGGACTAACAGCTAAGGAACCATATTGCGTAGAATTGGCGAAGGTAACCTTGATGCGGTCCGTAGAAACCCAGCAAAAGAAGGGTTTCAGGGATAAGTAGTCATGCTTGTTAGGATAACGTTCACAAGGTGTAGCTGCGACACGGGGTGTGTCATCAGTGATACAAGCCGTAGGGAAGGCAAGGATTGTACCAGATGTTGGAGATGGAATACAACGAGCTAGACGTTCCTGATGGTCATAATCTGTCAGAGTAAGCCAGAAGGAGCGATCGTTGATGCCGTGATCATCAATAGGAAGAAAAGCCGGTCGAGTGCATTGACTGGAATACAAGCTGAGAGATGTAACCGTGGACAAACCAGGGGATACAGATATATCCAAGCCTTCAAGACAACGTGGGTTCCCATATTCGTCATATGTGGGATATGGAAGCTGCTGTGGTTGGGGTGGATACGGTCCCAATGTTTATCAGATGTCATGATAACATGTGGGAGTGTGTTGAATTCATCAGTGGTATACTTACGCATGGCGAGATATGGCAGGCCATGGTGGATGCTGAGGGGCAATGCGTATCCATCAGTTGTGGTGCTGACTTGTCCACCACCCGCTTTGATGGATGTATCATCGACAGTAGAGAAGTATGCTTCCATCTGACCAGACGACAGGATAGAGGGGTGTCTTCCTGTGTATGTGCATTTGTTAAAAATGAGGATAATGGGACCTCTATTTGAAATGGAATATGCTCCACATGTTGCAATGGGAATATTCTGCACTTGGTGATTGTTGATGCCGGTGACATTGACATACCAAGGTGGGATATCCTTGGAGATGAGACATGCATCATTACCAATGATACAACCATTGGCACCACCGTCAACCATAGCGGAATCAGGGTTGGAGACAGTAGCCTTATGAGCATGATAGGTATATGCGGATACTTGATTTTTGTGCTGTAAGGTCAAGTCATCTTCAGGTTTGTACCATTTGTGAAAATTAACCGAGTAGGAAGATTTTCCGACGGGCACAAGAGTGTCACCATCCCTTTTATATCAGATCTCAGGGTTCTCAGAAAGGAATCTGGCAGGATGAGCAGGTGACACGGATGACTTGAGGGGTCGCTAGTCCTTTGAGGAGGAGGTCTGAGACTTGTAGACACCAAGTGATGCGTGGAAGACGCCTCCGCGATCATTTTCAACAGCCGGGTGTAGATCTTCTGAAGCGTTGGTATGGTTATCACCACTTGAGGTATCATATTCGAGGAATGTGACAGAATGATCATGCGTATAAGCCTTGCGAGTGATGGGCTTTATGGCGTTGGGGTCCGGTTGACTGTCAGGAAGCAATTCAGATCGCAAAGAGGCAACTACTATTTTCTTGCCTTCAGGGGAAAAATTCAGCCAATTCTTCATGTCTTGACGTGATAGTGCCTTCCATATGCCAGTCAGTAAACGTGTGGTGGGATCAGGTGAACGTCCTGCCTTGAATACCACGTAGTCTTGATAGTCACCTTGAAATTTGATAGGAAGAACATATTCGCTAGAATTGTGCCCTTGATCGGAAGAGAAGTCGTGAACATGTGCATGTACTGTAGATTTTGGAGCAGACATTGCTGACTGAGAGCCGAGACGGGTAGCCTCGAGTAAGAGTGTGATCTTGAGCTTGTGAATAGCAGCGGCTTCAGCTTGGATATCCATGACGTTATTGTTTGGGCCACCAGGGTCATTGACTTTGGCAAATTGTTTGCTTAGTTGAAAGCTTGAATAGCAGGCCTGGCACAATGCTGATTTGACGGTATGGTACTCAAGAAGTTTATTGGGAGGACAAAGTTTATTGAGGTGGTTTAACTCTTCAAACCAGTTCGTGGTAAACTTTACCTTGGATTCTTTCCACTTGTCGAGATTCAACTTCAGTAACGCTTGCAATTGAGTCGAGTTGTCGTACACCTTGGCCTTTGATTCACTGTGTAGGTTTACAAAATCAAAATACGCTTGCCGGCCATTGCGTGTGATGGAATGACTGTGAATACATGACGCTGATAAGTCACTTTTGAAAACTTCTAACATAAGAACCCAGAAGAAGGCACATTGTTTGACGAAGAGGTCACAAGTGAAACCTTGTAATGCAGCAGGTGGCCAGGTCTCATCGAGAAACGTTTCGGTGTCAATATCGTATGCTTCGAGCTTTGCCTTGAATCCAACAAGCCAATGTTCGAGCCTTGAGTCGTTTGTGAGGGGCGTGAATGACTTTTCATCACGTGATTTTTGGCACCAAGACTCCTACCATACTTGTTACTTCTTCTTGCTTGTTCCTGGAGGAGGAGCTGGAGGATTCAAGATAGATTCATTTTGAAGACGCAGTGCACCTGTCATATGGAAAGCACTGAAGTCGTCGTATTAATATGATTCTATATCCCTCCAATCTTTTTCACTCTTGCATAAATCCTTGGTGAAGTCTGTGAGTGCTTCTATGGTCCGTTGGATGGATCTGTGAAGTTGGGTTGGTAGTCTGCTACTAGTATCCATGTAGGTAAGTTCGCGAGCAAAACCATGTTCGAGGAGCGCATCAAGGAAAGTTGACCACTCGTGCAATCCTCTTTTGGGAAGAGCCTCACACAGCAAGTTATCTTCTTCCTTTGTAATGTGAAATATGGAGACAAGTATCAACTTCATATGGTCGTCAAAACTAGGAAGACTGATTGCGTCCACGTTGTCATCATCTTCGCCATTGGTCCCATTACCGCCAAGATTGGCTGGCATGTTTGCTCTTAATACGTCCGAGTTGTCGGAGGAATTGTGTGGAGAAAGGGAACTGCTTCATAGACGATGTGCGATTGGCATATGCCAGCGTAGGGATTGTGTTCACTTTCTTGCTTGTTCTTCATATGCAAGCTACCTTGGAGCTTGCGGCTGTTAATCTATTATTTTCCTTCTGAATCTGGTCCGCTGAGAGTCTGATTCAAAGGCTTCTGAAGAACAGCACCGCTGTGTTAGTGTGTTAGTAGACAAACAATTGTACTCTATGCGTGACAATTGTGGTTGGGTACTTTTGGCAACAGATAATCGGACTACAGGCGAGACTATAGAAACGCCAGATCTCTTCTTACTGTGAACTTGTTCAGATACAGCAAGACAGACCTTAGTAATGTAGATTACAGGTAGTTGGTAGCAACTAGTGTGAATTTTGGAGATATAATCAGTTGAATGTTAAAAGTATGAGATAAAGTGAAATCTTGCCAAAACGCAAGATATCTCTTTTATTGAGGTGAAATACGCTGCAACTGCTGTTGCGTAGTGATGAGATTACTCGCTGATTATTTCCGTACATGCATTGATCGTTGACCGTATATATCCGTATGTATATATATTGTGTGAGTTCCTTCTCTTGTTCTCTAAGGAAGATTCCATGATATGTCTATCAATGAAATCAGGAATTGCTCCAGTAGGTCGTGTGATATTTCTCGAAATCAAAGATTGCTCACCAAAGAACAAGGGCAATATTAGAAAACAGGGATTGCTCACCGCTAATATGCGATGGAAATCGATGCGCCGTGGGAATCAATATGCCGTGGGAATCGATTACTTGGTTGATACGGGACTCATTTATTTGTATGAATAGAATAACTGCCGTCGTGTAGCTTTGGTACTGCTGGACACGAAAGGAATTTAATATGCATGCTGGCAATCATTTTATTGTGGATTCTTACATAGTTTTTCCTGGCCAGAATCTTCACAATTTTGCGTCGAGCAACTTTGTCCAACGTTCCGAATTTCCAGCACCTAAAACACGTCGCATTCTACACAGCATTCCTTTATTCTCTCTCTCCTCCTTCCACCCTGTCAATACAGACCCCAGGCCCCCACCTACCATCTCAGACTTGCTCTTTTTGTTGTTGCTATCGGTTTGGTTGTAAGCTTGTTGCGTCCCTTGGCTTTGGCTCTACTTTCCACTCGCCGTCGACGACGGGGCTTCCGGTCCGACTGCTACAGCACATACAACACATAATTTTCTACACCATATCCAGTACAGTTTCTATGTAGCCGCCGCAAACCGACAGCAGCTCCATCGAGATGCCAAACACACGACGATACCACCACTCTTGTCAAGGACGCCGCCAATTTGACTGCGCTAAGCAATATAAACCACCAACTGCACCTACTATTCCGCCATCCGACATTGCATCGACAAGAGCCAAACAAACACACAGACGCACGCTTGCTGAAGCTTGTACAAGAAGACGACAGCACAGACCGACGACGATGATGACGACGGCACACCTGCTCCGATCCGCGTCCCAATCCGACGTCAAGATACCGACGCCCACCATTTGATTGTTGTGTTGAGCACTATTACCAACCCCTGACTACAACTACAATCGATAGTTGTTTTACACCTAGTACACTTCGCCTACTACACTCCTCGTGACACCACTCTTGTCACGGACATAGTTGCCTTATTCCATCCACGCTCTACCGCTCTTACTCAGTGCACGCCACGGTATCTCCAAACCGACACAATTTGCCGTTCGACAACTCGGCGCCCTCCAAACACCCCGCACTCGCAAGCTCGCTGAAGCCTGTACTAACAGTGGAATCGCTATTCGTTCTCTGATCCGATTACAAGACGAAGCCTACACTCGGACACTCCGCCTATAGCAATATATCCACTCCATTCCAGCATCACAAGTTCGACACAGCACAGACAGCCGACGACGACATCAACCGCCGACTGCCGTTGCTCCAATACGCCTCCTCTGAACCATCCAACCGCAGATCCATTGATTGAATCGACTCTGATCCTATTACAACAGCAGATCCAACGATCGCACCATCCAACAGCAGAGCCATCGATCGCATCGACTCTGATCTGATTACAACAGCAGATCCATCCATCTAACCATCCAACAGCAGATCCATCCATCGAATCGACTCTGATCCAATTGATTGTGCTGCGCACTATTCACCCACCGATTGCAACTACAACTGATAGTTGTTTTACCCCTTTCGTTGCTCCACCCCACGTCGTCACTCAACAAAACGGCGTCGTCTCCTCCTGGTTTGAACCAGCAGCATGTCTACCCTCACTCCCCCTACTGATCCTACTGAGGGCCGGTCTCCCACCCCTGCTCTTCCCCCCAAGAAAAGACCTCAACGTCACATAAACGATGCTCATGCTTTCGTCAAATTCGTGCGATGTTGTAAAAAAAATCCGAAACGTTTTGTTGCGCGCACGATTTCAAGTAGGACTATTTTCGCAACCATTTTTTCAGCCCTCATATTATGGTTGCTTCACGATTTTTCTATTCTACAATTTTGTTTCATGCTTACCCTGATAATATTTATTCTCCGCTCGATTGTTGTTTTTTCCAAACGGAACTCATGTTCTGTAATAATATCCTTCATGTACAATGATATTGGTGTAGCCTTATTACCAATTTCTTCACAAATATATGAGCTTCTTGATATCCAGCAATCTATTCTGTTATGGCGCTTCCACAATACTCACACTACGTTTATCGAATATCAAAAGCCAACAAACATATTTTTGTACTAATAAGAAAGTATTTTATCCGCATTTGCAATAATCTCCGACATTTCACAATATTCATGGTACGCATATCAACTACCGGAAGACAACAAATATGAAAGTATTTTATCAGCTTTTGCAATTACCTCATTTATTGTAATCTATTCGAACAGAAGACCCGGAATAATATTGTGCAAACCGTAAACTAATAATGAACTAGCCATGCTGTTAATTTCCTTTTGAAACTGGCTGTTGAGCTGATTCATCCAAAGGCAAAGAAGAACAACAGTGACTGTAGCTGCAGGCCGGTTGAGGTGCCGGTCTGTTGTGATCTAATATTTCTCTGATATCCACTACGATTGAACGCTGGTTCAATCAGATCTAGACTATCCTAACTACCTGCGGGCTCAGTCAGTTAGATCTTAGGCTTGTAGTTCTACAGTAGGACGCAAGGGGCGTCCGGTGCAAGGTTTAAGGTTGAATAATCAAATAATCTAAAAGTATACGCTTCATCTTGCTGGGGAGCAAGATAGCACTTTAAAGATGGATCGTGCTGCCGCTAATACAGCACGATATGGATACGAGTATTTTATACGGTGAAATACCGTGTTGAGTAAAATATCGTGTTACTGCTAATACAACACCTATTTTGTGCAGCAGACAAACAAGTTCGTGAGCGAGCGTCCGAACCTCTGCTGTCTTTTCTTGAAAACAGAACACTTAACAGAAGATAGCAGATGCTAGTATCTGGCATGTGTTCTTTCTTCGATCTCTAAGTATTGAATATTTCGATCGTACGAGTGACGATCATTCTGGCTCACAAGATTGAGCCATTTGGTCAATAATGAGATACTTAGCTCACAAGATCGAGCCATTTGGTCAATAATGAGATACTTAGCTCACCAGATTGAGCCATTTGGTCCATAATGTTAGACAATATGATTGGCGTGCAACCAAACTGGACGCGTGCAAGTAAAGAGGCCGCACGCGTCTGAAAGAATGAGATACCATCGTACCATTGTTACGTATTGCTACGCCGGACATGAAAGGAATTTAATACTCCCCATGTGTCCATGCGAAAGCATCCTCTAAGATCCGATGCAATTGTCCTGCAACAAATCACCCTTGTTTCCACAGTAGTGAAAGAGAGGCTTGAGCAATGGATACACTACTGAATGTCCCCAATGCTTGGTGAGAATATCAGCGCAGTTATCCTTGCCTGCAAGATGTTGCATGAGGATGAAACCTCTTGCAATCATGCTTCTAACATAGTGATATGAGAGAATGTGATGCCTCTTGTGGAGCCTTGCATATGGGAATGTAGAGGTTTGGATCATCTTTTCATTGTCTCCCCATGTGTAGGATGTGTGGTGTACTCTAGTACCGAGATATCTGAATGACTGTCGAATGTCAACAATTTGCTCAATACAGGTTCTAGCAGATACAAACTCAGCGCCAAAGGTGGCTGTTTCAGATGTTGCTTGCTTCTTGGAGAACCACATGATGGGGGTCTTGTTGGCAAAATGGAGAATACCAGTTACAGCCTTGCCGCTTAAAATGTCATGCATTAAGTTGGCATCATAGAAATGTGAAAGCACAACTACCTTGCCTAAGGGTTTAGGAGCATCACTTGGTAGATCTTCAGAGTGCTCCCCATATACGGTATTGGACCAGTCTGTATTGGTACCTTCAGTGAGGACAAAATCGGATATGCCCACTCTGAACCTGATTTTGAAGTGCCGAAACTTGGAGATGTAACCGTAGATTCTTTTGGCCCTATTGAGGTGTCCTTCCCTAGGTTGCACTCAGAAGCTTGATAGTGTCATGACAGCAGTTTGTACATCAAAATGTCCAATAGCGATGACCCATTGAAGTGAGCCAATCATGCTTTGATACTTTTGGATATCAGTATCACCTAGGAATGATGATGAGTCTAGCTCTGGGTGATCATTCTCAGCAAGGGGCAAATGGAATCTGGTGGTAGGTTTGCAGCCAAACATTTGTTCATATGAAGCCTCCATTTTCTCGATAAACTTGATAGGGTTCATGCAGAGCACACCATGTTCATCTCTTTCGAAACCACATCCCAAATGAAAGTTCATTGGGCCAGAACCCTTTAATTTGAAATTATAAGGTTCAGACTGTAGGATGACCAGAAAGGTTTCAGGGTTGGCCATACATAAGCATAGGTTGTCAACATATGTGCATATGAGCTCATATACTGGCTCCCCATGTTTGTTGTTGCCAGGCGTGATGAAGATTTCAGGCTCTGCCTTGGATATTTCAAAACCTAGTTCGATGAGGCAGGCAGCAAGTAGATCACCGAAACACTTTCCAGATGATCGAAGTCCATATAGAGCCTTGTAAATCACTAGAAGGTGGCCTTCGAGTGGTCCAAATTCAGCACCAGCCTTGATACATACTTTCTCACAGGTGACAGCTTTGAGGTATGCATTACCAATGTCAGTTCCCCATGCTTCCAAGCTATTCAGCTCAGCAAGGAATAGGCACATTCGCAGGCCGCAAAGGGAAACAACTCCGGCATACACACTGTGAACAGGAGCTTCAGTGAGATTACCATTTGCAACTAGCCGTGCTTTGTGTCGGCCATCATGCTTGACTGCATAAATCATGTGGACTTTGATCTGTTGGAAACCAGTTGGTATATTGCTAGCCTTGTAGATGCCCTTGTCAATAAAGGTGTCATATTCTTGGAGCTGTGACATCTCCAGAGCTATGGCATCCTGCCATTTGGTGTTGCCATTGCCTATATCAAACTGGATGGCTTCTTCATGGTTGTGACGTACCTTGAATCCATACTGATACTGAGGAGCAGTGCAAAAGGATCAAAGCTTGGCTTGGTGGATTAGCCTGTCTAGCTTCTTGGTTCTTCGGGCAAGGGAAACATTGCGTTTGAGATGTTTCCAACCAGGTTTGTTGAGCATGTCATTGTCCTTGGCATATTTGGCCACAGTAACATGATCGTCGGCAGCTACATTGGATAGTGGTTCATAGGTACGTTCCATGTTTTCCCATTCAATCCATAGGTTGTATTTGGAACCTTTGTATTGAGGATGCTTGCTGTCAAGTGGACCTTGATGACCAAGAATGCGTCGAAATGACCAAAGTTTGCCATCTTCTTGAGTGACATCCCTGTGGATATAATTCATTACATCATTGTAGGCAATGATATCTGCAAGTTCATCATCTGTATGCTTGCACTTGAACTTGACGAAGTCCTTGTTTTGCTCAAGACTGTTTTCAACGTCAACAACTGTCATTCTTTTCTGGGTGCCATCAGGGAGGGCCATTAGAAAGGATCAACCTTGCAAGTTGGCAACAGGGATAGCAGGGATGGTGATGGGTTTGCCATCAGTGTCAAATTGGGCATTGCCTTCTTCATCAGTAACAACTACTTCAGATGGGCCAACAGATGGGGTAGCAGGATTGGTGGGTGGAGGTGTGGCTTCACTAACATCAAAATGTGCTAGCTCAGGGGGACCAAAATCGTCTTCAGTGACAGGGACGCCGCCAGGGGTTTTGCTGAAGATATGATAGGTTGGAGGCCCATCAAGAATCTCCCCATATTTGTTAGGGGTGGAAGAAGGTACGTAGCTTCGTGTATAAGGAACCTTGGAATAAAGAAAGTTAGGCAAGGATGGCTGTGGAAGACGCGTAGATGATGGGGGCAAAGGATCAGCCGTTGCAGGAGGTCGGGAGGAGGGACTGTCACCAAAAGACTTAGGGGTGAGAGAAGCATCTTTGGCCTTGTGCCATGCAAGAAAGCCATCATCAGTGAACAAGCCAGCACGCTTGTTGCGATGCTCAGGGTTTAAAGCAGTGCGGACACAAGAGCGGTCAAGGAGCTTATTGGTGATGGGATCCCAGATCGTAAAACAGAGACTATTGCCAACGTGCTCAGCAATACCAACAAAATGGCCAAGGCATTCAGTGGTCTGGGAGCCAAACTGGGTGTCAGGAGTCTTGTAATAGACAGGTTCAAACCAAAAGAAACTGAGGTAGGGGCTGATGTCACCAAGGGTACCAGTGGCAATGTAGAAGGGCTGTTTGTCGGAAAGAGTGGGATCAGACAAGTGGTTAAATAGACGGGCAATGTAGGTCATGCACAAGAGCCAGAGATGAGGTGGGGTTCCGGTACGGTCCATAATCCTGTTAACAACGCGTTTGAAGGTCTGGTAGCGCCGTTCAAAGAGGTTTTGGTGCTGATGATAGGGTTCACTTTGCCATAAGCCAATCCACATCATCTTGAGGTAATCGAGAACATTCTTGCTGGACTGGTAGGATCCATGATCACAAAGAAGTCTGAGGGGTCTGCCCCATTGTTGAACAAAATTTTGGAGACATGGTAGGAAATCAGCAGTACTTCTCATTTCTTCCACATGAATGATATGAGATTGTCGACCGAAGAAAACTTGGGCAAGCTTGGAACCACCATTGATGGCAGGGGTATCTGAGTATATGACATCAGATAGGACATTGTCATTGAAAGGGTGGACATTCATAGCAGGCTGTGGGGACTGAAACCTTTTAAAGATGTTGCCATCGGGGCTAATGGATGCGGAACCATATTGTGTGGAATTCTTAAAGGTAGCCTTGATGCGATCAAGGGAGACCCATCCAAAGAAGGGCTTCAAAGACAAGTAATCCATATCAGTGGGTGATTGAATGTGTGGCGCGGCAGTGAGGCAATGGGAAGGGGATCGTATGGAGCATCGACTGAGGACCTCTTGGTGGATGTAACCGGTCAGACTGAGCCAAAAGGATGTATCATAATTATCCAATGCCTGGAGGACTGAGGTGGCATTGCTTGACATAAATGAGGTGATTGCAGGGGAAGTGCCAAGGTTGGTATCGCAAAGCGTGCCAAATTCATCATAATCTTGATATGAAAGCAATGTGGCATGAGGTGGATATTTTTGAATGAAGGTGTCATCCTGGTGGGTATAAGTGCCATCAAGGACAGATGGATTCCAATGTTGATCACTTGTCATAACAACATGAGGAAGTCGGGAATATTCTTCACTGGTATACTTGCGCATTGCGAGGTATGGTAATCCATGACGTATACTAAGTGGAAACACATGGCCATCAGTGGTGGTGATGACTTGTGTGCCACCAGCCTTGATGGAGGTATCATCAATGATCGAGAAGTATGCTTCCATCTGTGGAGAAGATAAGATGGATGGGTGTTGGCCGGTGTAGGCACATTCATGGAAGATGAGGATGACCGGGCCACGGTTGGAAATAGAGTATGCACCACAAGTAGCAATCAGAATATTTTGGATCTGATGATTGTTAATACCGGTGTCGTTAACATAGCGAGGAGGTATGTCCTTGGATATAAGACATGCATCATTTCCTATGATGCAGCCATTTGCGCCGCGATCAACCATGGTATAGCCAGGTGTGGAGACATTGGTTCTGCTGGAGTGATATACAACGTCGGGGGTATCCGGGGGAACACAAGGTTCGCAGTCCAGTAGGGACTAATGGTGGAATTTGGCGGACATGGAATGTTGCTGTCCTATGGGGACATAAACATTACCATCCTTTCTGTAGAGAACATCAGGATTGTTGGTAAGGAAGCGAGCTGGATAAGCAGGAGAAACCGATGATTTGAGGGGGCGAGTATCAGCTTGAGAAGAGGCCTTGAAAACCCCAAGGGATTCATGGAATGCTGCCCATGCCATGGCTTCCTCTGTAGATGTGAGTTCCTGCTCAGAATGATGTTCATAAGCGCACCGTGTGATGGGCTTGCTGGAATTGGGATCTGGAGCAGGTGCTATATCTAGGAGTTCTGTCCGTAGGCTTGCGACAAGTTTCTTCTTGTCATCTGTGGTGAAACCAAGCCAATGCTTCATACCGTGCTTGGAGAGTACCGACCAAACTGGAGATGGTAACCTGGTGCTTGGGTCTGGAGTTCTTCCAGCTTTATATACAGCATAGTCCTGATAAACGCCAAAAAATTCAATAGGGGGCAAACAAGAAGATGTATCATCTGTGATGCCTGAATATGTGGAGTGTGCCATAGATGAAAGGTCATGCGTATGTGCCTTTACAGATGCGCGGCTGCTAGGCTGTGTTAGCGATGCTTGAGAATCCAATTGGGTGGCTTCAAGGAGGAGAGTATTTTTGAGCTCACTGATAGCAATAGATTCATGTTGTCGAAAACGAATCATATCATGTGACGCAGGTGGATCACTAACTTTACAGAATTGCTCACTGAGCTGGAAACTGCTACTGCAGGCCTTACATAGATGCGTTTTGACAGTGTCATAGTCAAGTGGTCGCTGTGGATCCCAGAGTTTGTTAAGGTGCTCTAACTGTGCAAACCACTGAGTGATGAACTTGACTTTGGAGTCCTTCGATCAATATCCAGTAGCTTCTGCGTGACAATAGAGGTGCCGTATACTTTGGACTTGGACTTGTCGTGTAGGGTCAAAAAATCAAAGAAGGCTTGTCTGCCGTCCCTTGCGTTTGTATGACTCAGCACGCATGAAGAGGAGAGGTCACTCTGGAATACATGGAGGACAAGAGTCCAGAAGAATGCACACTGCTTGTCGTGAAGTGCCTTGGTGTATCCTGTGAGGGGAAGGTCAGGCCAGTTGGGGGCAAGGAATGTAGCAATATCAATGTCAGTTGTTTCCAGTTTGGCCTTAAATTTTACAAGCCAATGCTCAAATTTTGCGTAATTTTGTAGTGCAGGGAAGGTAGTCTCATCTCGTGATTTTCTGATCCAAGATTCATACTTTAGCTGATCGATTGGCTTTGTTGACCGGTTTGTTGCTCCATTGGATCTACAGTCTTCCACTACTACTCTATCGGCCGTGGAGTCGCGTCTAGCCCTGACCATTCCACTCCAGTATTCCTTGAAGGCTTTTTTGGTGTAATGGACGCGATTTTCCCAGTCTAGGCCTTGTTCGGTGAGGAGTCGGCCAAAATCAACAAATCGCTGTAGCTTTATCTGAACATGCCGCGTGATGGATACTCTTGTTCCCCTATCTTGATATGTTAGGTCGTTGATCTCCTCTATGAATAGGAAATTCAACCACGTTGTATACTGGCCAGCAATGAGTGCTTCACAGAGGGTGCTGTTGGATTCCTTTGGGACATCGAAAGAGTCGCGTAGGAAGGTGGCTAGTTCTTGGTCGAATGAAGGGAAGAGATCTGAGATGGAGATGTTGTCCTCCTCATCCTCTTGATTAGGATCATCCTGTTGGCCCGTGGGCATATTTGCAGGTGGTGTTAGAGGTGACCGAGTTGCCGCGCTGCCGGGACGAAGGGAGAGGAATTGTCCGGTGGTCTTGCTTCTTGTCCTTCCTCCACGAGGATTGCTAGTCATATGTTTGTTATGTAATTAGATCAGAGAATGATTGATTGTCATCCGTAGTCGAGCCGATCAATGGTCTTCTGTCGGATTGGGCGTCGATGTATCCTTGATATGTAATCGGATCAGAGAATTATCGATTGTCGGCCGTAGTCGCTCGTTCGATGATCTGCTGCCGGATTGTTTTTCATCGTCGCCGAGTGCTTCTTCTACTGTCGTCTTCTTCTGCAAGCTTCAACAAGTTTGCGACTGTTAATCTGTTAATTTTCTTTTGAAACTGGCTGTTGAGCTGATTCATCCAAAGGCAAAGAAGAACAACAGTGACTGTAGCTGCAGACCGGTTGAGGTGCCGGTCTATTGTGATCTAATATTTCTCTGATATCCACTACGATTGAACGCTGGTTCAATCAGATCTAGACTATCCTAACTACCTGCGGGCTCAGTCAGTTAGATCTTAGGCTTGTAGTTCTACAGTAGGACGCAAGGGGCGTCCGGTGCAAGGTTTAAGGTTGAATAATCAAATAATCTAAAAGTATACGCTTCATCTTGCTGGGGAGCAAGATAGCACTTTAAAGATGGATCGTGCTGCCGCTAATACAGCACGATATGGATACGAGTATTTTATACGGTGAAATACCGTGTTGAGTAAAATATCGTGTTACTGCTAATACAACACCTATTTTGTGCAGCAGACAAACAAGTTCGTGAGCGAGCGTCCGAACCTCTGCTGTCTTTTCTTGAAAACAGAACACTTAACAGAAGATAGCAGATGCTAGTATCTGGCATGTGTTCTTTCTTCGATCTCTAAGTATTGAATATTTCGATCGTACGAGTGACGATCATTCTGGCTCACAAGATTGAGCCATTTGGTCAATAATGAGATACTTAGCTCACAAGATCGAGCCATTTGGTCAATAATGAGATACTTAGCTCACCAGATTGAGCCATTTGGTCCATAATGTTAGACAATATGATTGGCGTGCAACCAAACTGGACGCGTGCAAGTAAAGAGGCCGCACGCGTCTGAAAGAATGAGATACCATCGTACCATTGTTACGTATTGCTACGCCGGACATGAAAGGAATTTAATACATGCTACTATAATGCTGTTGTTATCACCAATTACTCTGGTTCATTTTTCATGTATTCGATGTAAAATTTGTAGTCCTCGTCATCCTCGCCTAGAATCTCAAGCAAGCTATCACGCTTTCGCTTTTGTCTTTTTTCCTTTTTCCTTTCTTTATCATCCCCATTATCTTGTTGCTTGTGATTGCCATTTTGCTCTTGGTACATTTTAAGTAGTTGCAGGTATGTTCAGCCATCGTTTCATGGATGGTCTGGATAAGGTTTTCCAAATAACAGTGGGCAATCTTGTTGAGGGATCTGGTGTTCATCCAGCTTTGAATACTGCGTAGTCCTGAAAATTGCCATCAAATTCAAGGAAGTGAGTAGTCGCTATGATCATTCACATGGGGGATGGAATCTCTGATGGACAAATTGTGGGCATGGGCTCTAACTGTAGATCTTGGTGCAGAAGCAGTGCTTGTGAATCTAAACATGTAGCTTCAAGTAGGAGGGTAATTTTGAGGTCATGAATGGCATCGGCTTCAGATTGGATGTATACGCTAACATTGTTGGAGTCAAATGGGTCAGTAACCTTGGAGAATTGTTCACTCAGCCGGAAGCTGGGGGCACAAGCCTGACAAAGGGCCAACTTGACGGTTTGATACTCAAGGGGTCTCGTTGGAGGTCTGAGTTTGTTGAGGTGTTCCAACTTGTCGAACCAATGCGTGATCAAATTAACCTTAGATTCTTTCCACTGAGTCAGCGATAGGCTTAGTAGAGTCTGAAGCTGAGTCGAAGTGTCATATACCTTGGACTTGGATCTGCTGTGTAGGTTGATGAAGTCAAAATATGCCTATCCTCCATCTTGTTTATTGGAATGGCTAAGTACGCATGATGAGGATAAGTCACTTTTGAAAACTTTTAGCATCAGTACCCAGAAGAATGCACATTCTTGTTTGACGAACAGATCGCGTGTGAATCCTTGGAGCGTATTTGGTGGCCAGCTTTCATCAAGGAAGGTGGCGGTATCAATATCATGAGCTTCAAGTTTGGCTTTAAGCCCGACGAGCCAATGTTCGAATCGTGAATCATTCTTGAGAGGCAAGAATGAGGTTTCTTTGTGTGATTATTGGAAAAGGAAGATGTGGTGGTTTAAGGCAACTAACTATTGAAGGGGAAGTTGCAGTCGGTTGCAGTGTTCAGTCAAAAATGCCGTAAAACCAATTCATTGACAAGATGTTAGCATAGAAGTGATACATCTTAATCTTCAGGGCATCGCGATGTCGTTTGGAGAGGCGCAGGAGGACAGGCTGATGATTTGGTTTGGAGCAAATCTGATTACGGCATGGGGATTGCAATGATCGTACGTATGCAGGAGTGGCGTTTGGAAGGTCAGTGCCCTTAGCGACTGGAAGGTCAGTGCCCTCAGCGAGTGCCTCAGATGGTAGTAGTAGAATGCGCAACAAAGGCTGGGGTGAGGGAACTGATTTTGGCAAGCGGCGGAACAATGTGATTTCGTTCTGAGGATTGAATGTCCATCCAAAGTTTGTTGGCCCCCAAGGAAGGGTGGAACGATGGCGGCGCTTGGGAGATGGAAAAGGTGCAGTGGCAGCGCTACCAGAACTTTCTCGGTGGGCTCATTGGGATGACACTGAATCAGAACTGACGCGGCGGAAGGAGACTGAGTCTCTGTGGGGAGAGTAAGTCCAGGTCCAAGTGTAATGGGGAGCACGAGGTGCAGTCAAGTTCAAAGGGGTCTTTACGGGATTGGAAAGAGTCGTCTTGGTATGAACCAGGTTGGTGGTATCAGAAGGAACAATCGTAGGACGAGAAGGAACAGGAAGAGTCTCGCTAACTACAGGAGCAGTAGGCTTTGTGCAATGCTTTCGTTTGGGAGGCAGCGTATCGGTTGCTTTATCCTTGCCAAATACTGCTTGTAGGTAGTGTGTAAGTAGAATCTGCTCACGTTTTTGATTGTTGACCAATCGTGATCGGGAAGGCGGTTTGATAGACGATCCTGTGTTGTCTGATGGGATGCCCTCTGCAGTGTCATAAACCTTGTGGAATTCATATGGGTACCAATCTTTGTGAAATTTCCAATGGATGATTTTCAGTACCAATTTGATGATTGGGTGGCCCCGTTTTGCGTGTTTAGCGGCTGTATCTAATACTTGTTTGTCTGTAACTTGTAGTCTCCCTGCAATGGCTTTGGAATGCCAAAAAATGGTGGTCTTGGCAATTAAGGAGGAGATATGGCGTTTGTGTTCTGTAGATACTTCCGATGGTGGGAGTTCATCCATGATGGCTGCGACAATGAGAGACTTGAGGACAGGGATTGGGTCCAGGCGGAGAGTCTCGACACCATCATCATCAACGATGAAGAGGCTTGAAATATTAGGCAATATCCGGGAAAAGACTGCATTGAGGTCGCCTTGTCTGTTGCCGGCAGTGAAGCTGGGGCCAAAGGAGAAGTGTATTCCCCGGACTTCATTCCAGCTGACTGCGGTTTGTGTCATGATGTCGGATTAAGTGTTGTTGCATATGACTGTGTAGATCGTCAACCAAAGAGACGTGGCTGGAGGGAGAACGAGGAGCGATTTACGTGTATTGGCGACAATAATTAACCTTGGAACTTTTGTCCGAGTCGGCTATTATCAATGCGAGGAATGGTCATTGGAGAAACAACTGGCGGTGTAAATACATCGGAATATCGAATGATTGTCGGAACGATCCGCGGAGGTGCGTCGGTCGTGGTTGCTGAAAGGAAATAATCTGTGAAAGAACCGAAAGACCGTCGGAACAATCCACGTCCCGTCGGTTGAAGGGTCCGGCGTTTGTGACGATTCTATGCGTCCGAAAAGGCAGTCGTTGATCGGAGAGAGATTGGAAGTGAGGCGCTCAACAGCGGGCTCACAACAATCTGGAGGATATCTGAGGTTGTATCGCAATTGCAGGGCATTGCGCAGAGCAATTGGGAGACGAATGATCGTGGAGGTATACGGGGTAGGTATGGTTGTGTGTGTTCCGTCTGTGATAATTATTAACCTTGGTCGTCGGTCACAGGTGTCCGGAACGTTCCTCGGAGAAATTATCGTAGTATTGATTCAATGTAGGTCGTGGACGTCCGAATCGAAGGGAGTTGTTTGACGGGAACAATGATCGGTTATCAAAATTTAGAATAGATTAAAGCAACTATCGGAGGATGAGTTGCAGTCTGTGGTTTGAAGTGGTGCTTAGCACAATCAAATGGGCATCGATGGTCCTTTATGCGGATGATGGACGCGGAAGAAAGAGATGGATGGGTGATTGCAATTGGCGTGTCCGGTGCAATGGGCTTTTATTAAAGACGGCGGCGGTCTTTATCTCGTAACTGTTGTAATCCAGAGAGCTGGTGGTGGGTTACAAGGCTTGCGATAGCAAGTACACCCCCTGATCCACAAGCAGGGAACAGAAGGAAGATGTACGTCCATGGTGCAGCCCTAAGGAGGAAGGCGCCGCAAGGAACAAGGGTGCGGCCCGCGAGAGGGAGGCGCCGCACGCAACAAGACCGGTGAAACCTCGAGTGGAGGCCAAAAAGTAGCACACAAGAGCGCCACTACTAGTTTCCTCTGGCGGTAACCCAACAGTTGAGGTGCTGAACGGGCGGAGATATATATAGCTTAAGGTAGACACGATCCTACAAGGGCAGCGATCGTGTGAGTTATAAGGGCTCTATAACCTGTTATTACTCTAAAAATCGACCAAAAGCTATATGATGTTAAATTTAAAGAGAAGGGAGCATATCGTGAGATTGCTCTGTTATTGTACTATTTCATGTAGTGGACCGGTATCCCTGTAATATTCGTGTTGAGGGAAGGGATGTCTAAACCGGTCATAGATCATGTGCAATTCGTCATAAGACAGAGAACACATGATATGACCTAAATATCTGGATACTTGAAGTCATTTTTATCTCAGGAGGATTATAAGTAACTTTTCAAGTGTAGAATGGATATAACTGCCGTAGAATGTACGTAAGTACTGTAGGTGTATTTTTGACCGACAACACAGTGTACGTTGTTGGTGTTGTTCACAGAGACAACTTTTCTTTGGAGTGTGACGCGAAATATAATCTGGGAACTTGTGTTCTTTGGATGGAGATATTACTATTGGCGTGTCCAATGCAATGGGCTTCTATTAAAGACTTCGGCTTGTCCGAGTGTAGTCTTTGTCTTGTAATCGGATCAGAGAACTATCAATTGTCGGCTTTTGTCGATTCAATTGATGATCTTCTGCGGCAGTGTGCGTCTTTTGCTGTTCTTCCTTGTAAGCTTGCTTCGAGCTTGCGACTGTTAATCTCTTATTTTCCTTCTGAATCAAGGTTGAGCTGACGCTGATCCAAGGGCTTGGAAGAACAGCCAGCAGTGCTGTGTTAGTAGATTGAGTTGTTACAATAAATCAAAAAGTCAGTGTGTTGTGATACTTTATTCCAACGGACAATCTTACTACAAGGCCGGACTATGGAAACGCTTGATCTCTTCTCACTACCAATTTAACGGCACAATCAAATAGATCCTATGTAGTTGGTAGTTCATAACAACTAGTGTAGAATTTTGGAGATATAATCAGATGAATGTTAAAAGTCTGAGATAAAGAGATATCTTGCCGGGAAGTAAGATATCTCTTTTAATGGTGAAAGGCGGTGCTACCGCTAATGCAGCACGATAGAATCACTTGCTTTGTCATCATGCATATGTGATCATGTATATGTTGTGAGAAGCTTCTGAGAACAGCTTTCCTTATTTGTGAGTAAAGAAAGTTCACCGCGGATATCATGGTGTCAGTACGTCATATATATCTTAAGTATCAAAACACATGGTGATGGTCTTCAGCACGGCAGTATTGAAAACCAAAGATTGCTCACTATCGAAGCACAATTGGATTCGAAACGTGATGAGATATGTTTAGAACATAAGATTTGATCTACTGTATCAATTCTTTTATCTGCATTGACTCTTTCAAATAGATTGTACCACTATTGTATCATGGACAAGAAAGGAATTTAATAAGTCAGTTTCCCTCGGGTAATGAAGGCCAAAGGGACAATTCCATCTGCAATCTTAAAGGGGTCAATCCCATGGAAATTGTAATCGTGAAATCCCTTGAGCACTGCCACAATTACCAAGGGTAGGAAAATGGTCAGGGACACTCCTGCCACAGAGAATGAAGAGCCTTTGGCATGGTGTACTACAGGCTGGATAGCAATTGAGAAAGTACAAAGCGTACAAATTCTTAGTTACGTTGCGAATCATCATGTCTGTTCATTTAAGAGAAAAAATGACTTACTATAAAGAGATTACTGAAAAACCCAAATCACCCTACACAGGAAATGGATTTTAAAAAACTACACCAAATGTGTATGTCATCCTGTGAACTTCAGGATTAGGGATCTTTCCCATAATAAAAACATGGAAACACTTTTATTTGATCAATCATACAACATACATTTACCATGAGCAAGCCTTTTAGAATTTTTCATTTTTGCGCATTGCATTTGTTGTTCAAAATGACCCTTGGTTTGAGAACCTAGAAACTGTAAACTGTGTTAAAAAACTAAAATATTTTTAATATTTGTTAACATTTTCAGACCCATGTCTATAATATGCATCATAAACATTTTTGCAGACTCCTTATGGATAAAAAAGCCTTTGTTTCTCCAGATGACTAGTAATTGGTCTCAAATTCCTTAAACATTGTCAGTGTTGTGCATTCATAACTCTCTACAGGCAAGCAGCTAAGTAATTAGTTCCCGTCTCTGCTTGGTCCTATCGCGATGTTTCAAAGGAAATAAATGAGACGCCATTCTGAACCGGTTTTGATTTACATGAGCAGCATCGGTATCCTCACCGGCGTTGATGTTTATTCTTTAAAACCCAAATATTAATTCCAGGTGATTGTTTGAAAGGGCTCCAAAATACGAGGTAGAAAATTGGTATTTTGCTAACTGTTGTTCTTATTACTGTTTGTTTACGACATTGAATTATTCTGAATTGTTAGCGGATGAATCCACTCTTTCCTAAGATCACTAAAATTGGTGCATCGACCCGCTAATACTTTGATGCACACACTAAATCACTAACATTTGCACCGGCCCGCTAATACTCCAGTGCAATTCTCACATGCCCTGTACCTTTATTACTAGGGGCTATAGGCCTCTACCTTGTGCCCTGTAGATTCTAGTACATAAGGGGTCATTTGGAGAAGATACTTTTCAAGCCATATCATCCGGGAACAGAAGATCTTTTCTCCACATGCTGATGACGGCCCTTCTCCACATTTCAAGGAAAATTCTCATTCCTTCTTCTTTCGATCGACCGCACGTCTCGTTCAATCAACCGCGCATCTCATTCATTTACTCGTGTCTCATTCATTCATTCGTATCTCCCACTCGTGTCTCATTAGTGTCACATTAGTGTTTCATTCCTGCAGAAGCACGTTAATTCGTACAATTAAAAATCGACCTCAAACACACTTCCCTACTTCAAAGGATAGGACCCTCAATCGATGATACTGCTCCAGAACTTGTTGTAGGCTGCATGGGCTTCCCAGGCTTGATTGTTGATGCTTGCGAAACTCACATCCTTGTTGTCTTCAGCCTTCGTGGAGTATTCATCTTTTCCGTAGAACTTGGAACCATGCTTCTCAAACAAGACACCTGGCAGATTCTTGGTAAAGATATCACTCGTCATTTCGTCCTTCAGCTCTCGGAGAAAATGCTGTTTCACTTCAATATGCCTTGTTCTTCCTGCTGTCGACCAATTGTTGCAGAAATTAACCGCGCCCTTGTTGTCCACATATATCACCATGGGTAATTTGATTTGCAATCCTAAACACATCATCACTCTCCAAATATACAGCATGTCTTGCACACACAGCACAGCAGCATACAATTTGGCTTCCATCACTGACAGAGCAATAATCGGCATCATCCTTGATCTTGCAGTCAAGTTGGCACCATTCAGCCAAGTTGACCAGCCGTTGACACTGTGTTGAGATTCATCCTTGGCATACTCTGAGTCACTGAATCCAATCAGTTTGAAGATAAAGTTCTTGGTGCCATCCCATATTGCATTCGGGGCTAGTGTAAGACCTCTCTTGGGTGTTCCTGCGCAGTACTTCATTACTCTCTTCAGTGCCTTCATGTGGGATTTCTTCGCTTCAGTCATGAACCTAGACAGCTCTCGAACAGCATTTTGGGTTTCAATTCGTGACCATCTCATCATATGCAATAGGATGGCTGTTCCGGACCTGTATTTGGTCTGAGCTTCCTTGGTGAGAGTACTGTCGTTTGGCCCGGTACCTTCTTTCTTCAACACTGATCCTGGTTCTGCTGGTGTGGCCGGATTGCCTCTGCATTCATCAAGCTCAAACTCATCGACAAATTGCTTTATCTTGACTGGTTGGGTCATCCAAAGGGTTGTCTTGTTGTCCCGCTCAATGTGACATCCAGTATATTCATCCATCTCGCCAACATCCTTGCATTCAAAGAGGGACTTGAGTTCTTCCTTGTGTTTTAGGACCTCCTTTTCATCTCCCATGATGCAGAAATCATCCACCCATAGCAACATTAGAAGTATCTTGCCATTGATCCACTTGAAAAACAGACATGGATCGGCCTTGCACCTTTCCATCTGCATGTTGTGCATCGCGCGACGAGCTTCTCGCCAGAACTGTAGAGCTGCTTGAATGGTACCATAGAGGGTTTTCGGCAATCGTAGAAGCACATACAAGGGATAGAATCTCTGATAGCCCTCAGGAATCTTGGTGAATATTTGCTCTCCATTCTGAAATTTGCCATTCAGGAATGCGCCTTCAACATCCACAATATATGCAATAAAATTTGCCATTACCATCAATATCATTGCAACTCAAATAGAAATGTCACTGACAATCGGGGAAGCTTTGTCTTGTCCATCATAATGCTTGCCATCAAGCTGCTTGAATCCTCGGACTGCATTCCTGCATTGGAGTGTGCCATCTGGTTTCATCTTGTTGGCCCAGGTGGTATCCATGATTTTGGTGCCAGGAGGAATATTTGCTTCATCAACCTCTTCAAAGACACCATATTTAACCATCTTCTTGTGTTTGGCGTCAATACCTTCAATGAACTTGTCGCACATAGGGCTGGCCATAGATTCCTGGTAATTCATTGTTTTCAGCTCATTGGTGTTGTCAAAGGTATTTCCAGCTGTGCCAACCAAACTGAGTTCACTGGTGGTACATTCGGGAGAGGGAACGGAGACTGATAGTAGATTGAATTCTAGCAACTTGGCCATTGCCTTGTGAAAATGAATCTTGGCATCGGTAAGTTGTGCTGCATAGCTGACCATGTCTCCATATCGTATGTCAGGATTGAGATGCGAGTTCCTGACTACTCGGCCATAGCGTGTGGTGGTTACAACATGTCGATCTGCTTCAACATCTTCAACAGATGCTTGTTCTTCTGATTCAACATTTTCTGTATCACCTTTGATGGTATCTTGGTCGCTATCATAATCGGCGCTATCATATTCGATCTTGGTTTCTTCAATATCATCATCATCATCAATAGGGGCGGCATCGGTAGTTTCAGATTCGGGTTGTAAGGGAATCAGTACTGGAGGGGCTCCCCCACTTGCATCCTGGAACTGGACCCGATGCTGTGTAGGAGCAATCTGGGTGGTCTTGGTGCGCAAAATAGAGGGTGGAGCGGTGCCAGGTTCATTAGGGGGGAAATCAAGGGTGTTGTCGTCAAGGAAATCAGCCTGATAATCGAGGGCTTCACCAACTGGGGGGTTTCTTTGAAAATACATTCTCCTCAACCAGTAGACATCGCGAGTAGCTGTAAAAGTGTTCTTCAATGGATCATACATAACATAGCAATCGCCTGGGTGGTCATTGGAATATTGAGCAAAGAAGGCTGTGTTGCCTCTGTAGTTAAGCTTGGGACTTGTAGAGCGCTTGACTCGAGTAACACCAGCCTCCCCAAATGTTCGAAGATGGGCATGAAAATCAGGGACACGGCCAGAAAAATGCTGGATCTTGGGCAAAGTCTTGCCATCAATGGTGACAGCCACCAACCAATCCAATTGCACCCCATAGCGCATTGCCAATGGAAAAATTCTGAACCAGTAGTGTCGGGGCACATTTGCTTGAGAACAGAGGGCCATTGCTTGACAAACCGACCGGTAGATTGCTGTTTCAGCCACACTGTTTTGCTGAGGTGTATACACTGACGTATACTCAAATTTACAAGCAAATTTCCAGTCTGCAGATGCAAGGCGAGCATCAAGATCTTTATTCTCCCCAGCGCCATCACATCTTATGTATTTCAAATGTTGACCTCCAGAGCGCCATTGATTGAGCAATTCACAGGTAGGCTCAACCATACCATCAATACTTGCAAAGAAATTGACAAATCGACATGTGGAGTACTCATCAACAATCATTCGAGAATGAGGCTTGGTAATGAAAGGGGCAGTCAATTTTTTGCCTTTGACTGCTTTGGGAGGTTTCACTGAGGACATATTGAGAAACAGTCCCTTAGAAACAGTCTCTTGCCTGGCTTGGTTGCTGCTTGGTGCCCACTCTCAGTGGGAATCACTTTTCTCTTTGCTTTTGCTTTGGCACCACAATCTTCACAGGGTGTCATGGCTCCCTGAGTGATAGTCCATCCCAGGGCTTCTGCTGTTTGGCGAGTCTTGGGTTCATCCATATGACCCAGTAGTTGATGTGCCTTGTCAATTGACATCTCAGTGCCTTCACTGGTGGTAGTGGTTGCTGTGGCAGCACTGATATCTTGGCCGCTTGCTTCCATGCGCTGGAAGTAACCAACCCACACACAGCTTGTGTAAGTGGGTATTTGAATGTCAAAATTCACCGTTTTGGAGCCTTTCTGTAGAGACCATCCTGTTTTATTGCTTCCTGTAGCTATCCAACCATTCTTCATCGCCAGATTGGCTGAAAACAAATTGAATGCAAAATCTGGATTGAAATTCACTCCCTGCAAAAGGTTTGGAACTCCCGTTTGCCGTCCTTATCCATCTTTTGACAGGGGATATCACCAATCTTGCATCCTTTCAATTCATCGCCACTCTGAGTAGTGATTGTGGCGCCACTGTCTCTCAAATTGGTGGCACGGTCCCTCAAATCCTGATTCAGCTGTTCTCTGTCCTGTGTGCTGTCGGCTTTTTGGTACTCTCACATCAGCTCCTCCACAACACGATGTACCCTGCCGCGTGGCCACTGTTTGCAAAGCTTGGCATTGGTTTTGGGTGTCCCATCCCTGTCGAGTTTGGACTTTTCCATTACTGCAAGTCCTGTGCTGTTGTCACTGAAAGCCTTGTAGAAATTGTGAAGTGCAGCATTGTGTTTCTTCAGTGCTTTCTTCTGTGCCTTACTCAGCTCCTCCTGGGGTGTCAATATGCATTCTGGGGGTAGGTCCTTATGCGCTTTTGCAGACAACACTCATCATACTTGTGCTTGTCCGCATATGCCTCAGACTGTTGATACCAGTCCTCAAACTTTGCCTCACCGCCCTTTGGCAGCTTGGGCACCTGACTGTCAGAGTAAACTACCATCTTGTATCTGTACTTCTTCTTGGTGTCAACCGTATCATCGTCTTCGTTGTTGCTCTCGCTTTCGCTTGTACTGCTGCTGCTGCTGCTTCTGGTTAGCACACTGCTTTCTTCTTCTTCTGACGACAATGCTGCAGAGAATGCGATTTCTATCTCCTGATTAGGGGAATCCTCCATTCGTTGGTGTGCTTCGATATGTTCCGATGGCGACTTCCAAATGCCCGATATCTTGTTCCACACAGTATTGGTAGAGTTCTATTGAGGTTTCCGACTGTCCGAGTGCGCCTTCCGAGTATTTCGCGTAGAATTTGCGAATATCTCTTCCTTGGTTTTGAGTCTTTCGATGTAGAATTTTCGAATATCTCGTCCTTGGTGTAATGCAGAGTCTTTCGCCGCTGTTGCGAATATCGCTGCCGCTATCCCGAGTGTTTCGACGTTGAAGTTTCGAATATCTCGGCCTTTGTTTTGAGTGTTTCGATGTAGAATTTTCGAATATCTCGTCCTCGGTGTAATGCAGAGTCTTTTGGTGTTGTTGCAAATATCGCCGCTGCTATCCCGAGTGTTTGGACGTTGAAGTTTCAAATATCTCGACCTTGGTGAATCACAGAGTCTTTCGCTGGTGAATTGCGAATATCTCTTCCTTGGGGTTCTTCTGAGTATTTCCACTCTATCAAATATCTTGGTGGACACAGAGTGTTTCGCCGCTGAATGTTCGCGAATATCTCTTCTTCTTCCGAGTGTTCTGCCGTTTTTTGCGATCATCTTAGCCTTGGAGATCTACCGAGTGCTCTGGGGCTACCGAATATCTCAGCCTTGGGGGTCCCAGAGTCTTTTGCCAATGCTGCGAATATCTCTTCCTCCGAGTGTTTCGCCGTTGGTTTGCGAATATCTCGGCCTTGATTCAGAGTCTTTCGCCGTAGATGCAAATATTGCTGTTACTATCCAAGTGTTCCGCCGTTGTTTGCGAATATCTCGGTCGCTGGCTTCCTATTGTCCCGAGTATCTCACCATTGAGTGTGAGTATCTCTTGTAAGCCAGCCTGCCTTGGTGTAGAGGGACCAACTGCCCAGCCCCGAAGTTGAAGCGCTTCGTAATTCTTTGAATAATGTTTCAAAGGGCTCAAAAAATACGAGGTACAAAATTGGTATTTTGCTAACTGTTGTTCTTATTACTGTTTGTTTACGACATTGAATGATTCTGAATTGTGAGCGGATGATTCCACTCTTCCTAAGATCGCTAAAATTTGTGCATCAACCCGCTAATACTTTGATGCACACACTACATCACTAACATTTGCACCGGCCCGCTAATACTCCAGTGCAATTCTCACGGGCTGTAAGCCTCTGCCTTCGTCACATAAACGATGCTCATGCTTTCGTCAAATTCGTGCAATGTTTTGAAAAATTCCGAAACATTTTGTTGCGGGCACAATAAATAATTCTCTACCTATTTTTGCACGCAACAATTTCAAGTAGGTCTATTTTCACCACTGTTTATTTCAGCCCCTTTTCATGCTTGCTTCAGAATCTTTCTATTCTACAATTTTTTTCATGCTTACCCCGATAATATTTATTCGCCATTCAATTTTTGTTTTTTTCCACACGAAACTCGTGTTTTGTTATAATACCCTTTGTGTACAATGATATTGTCGTAGCGTTATCACAATTGTTTTCACAAATGTATGAGCTTCTTGATAACCATCAATCTATTCTGTTACATCGCTTTCACATTACTCACACTTCCTTTTTCGTATATCAAAAGCCAACAACCATATTTTTTTACTAATAAGAAAGTACTTTATCCACATTTGCAATACTATCCGACATTTTATAATATTCACGCTACGTTTATCAATTACCGAAACACAACAAACATATTTTGTAACAAATATGAAAGTATTTTATCAGCTTTTGCAATTACCTCGTTTATTGTATTTAATTGGATCAGAAGACCTTGAATAATATTGCGCAAACCATGAAATAATAATGAACTAGCCGTTCTACTATCACTTTATTGGATCGTACGCGTACAGCCGTACAAATCGCTCTTTTTCAGGGGCCGAATGAAAGTCTTAACTCTGTCGGATTTCAAATCCGACTTGATATTCTTATTCCTCGTAAAAAACCGACTTAGAAAACACTTTGTCTCAGGTCCCTACTTGGTATTTTCGCTAAGCTATTGTCATCGGTAGCTCCGTTACACTTGGTTTTTTCCGAGCATCCGTACAAACTCAAAATTTCTGATCACCATGGGAAAAAATTATGACCGGCCGTTACACTCCACCAATCCAGAATCCAGGCACATCGCCGTCACCGTCATCAACAGAGCTACAATCCAGTAGAAGAGAAGACTGATTCAGCTTAAAACCAAGGAAACTCGGACTGATTTCCTAATTCGGAATTGTTCCATCATGCGAGGAAACGGCGAAACAGATGGGGACTCCCCACCAGCTGCCCAAAATAGCGCACAAGACCCTACCGAGTGCCCAGATATTGAGCTTAGGGATAGCCCTAGGTTTAGGGTCCTTCAGACCTTCACTCGCCATGAATCTAGGTATTCTGATGGCTATGATAGTGATGGGGAAAAAGGTCTTTTGGATGCAATTTAGGCCGAGGGGGATCAGGATAGGGAAGAATCCGAACAAAGCTTCCACTTTGGTCCTGACGCTGCAGTAGCAACAGCAGCCGCTGAGGAGGACGAGGATAATTCGTCTTTGGATGAAGAGGAGGATTCGTCTTCAGCAGAGGAGAAGGAGCAGGAGGAGGAAGGCGACGACGACGAAAATTTGCAAACAAAATCTGTTGTTTGGCTCCAACAGGAGCTCAAGCTTAGGAGATAGCCAACCTCTGGTAATAAAGCAGTGTTGGTGAGTCCATTAACCAAAACAATATACCCGAACATCAAGCGATTCGATACCATGGAGGAAGCAAGAAATGCAAGCAGGCCCTGACGCGGACGCGGGACAACAACAACAACCACAACAACAACACGCCGTCATAATGTCATGCAACTATTCCCTGATACAGTGTACTGGCGAGAGCTCCATCCAGAGGCTGTGGTTGTCCCAGAGCCTGCAAATCCAACGTTCAGGATTGCAAGAGCTCCCACCATATCAGAAGAAGAGGGGAGGCTAACTCTCATTCCCAAGAAGTACAACTTTGCACAGGTGTCTGATATTCCTGAATTCAAAGGAATGAAGACAGAGTATGAACTCAACCACGGTGGGGACATTCGCATGGGTGCAGATGGTAAGCCAGTGACCAAGTCTACACTGCGAAAGACAGGATCAGCTGATCTCAAGTTTCTGAAGAAGCACAGGCTCTCTGCAAAGGCCTACCCGTGGGAGCTTGTAGATGCATTCCTCCCTCTTTACGACGACCCAAAGGAGAAGGACGGGGATCTTAGCCCCATGAACAACGAAGCAAGCAGAATGATAAGGGACACAGCTCCTTTTCGCATTAGTGAGCACAGCGCGACTTAAAATTGCAACAAGAGTGTGGTCCCGGTACATGAAAGTAAGAATACCTAACATTTCGTATGTGAAAGATCTTTTGTATTCGACCTGTTTCCTCTTCTCTCCCCTACCGGTCCGCACTCCTAGATAGACAACAAGCGGGGAAAATATTCTGCTCTTTTGTTTGCCTTTTGGCGAAGGTTCGCAATTGGAATGGTTTTGGACTTATCTGCAACCCCAATGCATAAATCTTTAACGTTTATTATTACTCGCACCAACTGACAGCGAAGTGCTGCTCTTCGACTTTTGCATAGTACTGGATGACGGCCCCTCCATCGTTCGAAGGGTATGATCAGAAGAAAATTGCTTTCAACCATTGTGTTGGAAAGATGGAATTGTCACAAATTGACAGAGTTCGACCACGCATCGGTCGTTGAGTCTAGCGACGTAAACGTTGAATGCTGAACAATCGTGGTGTTTCTTGCGATATTGAGCTCTCCACGAGATGCACATGCGTGGAACAAACTCAGATCTCTAAAAGCCCAATTTTTAACTTAGGGGCTCCTCGCTCGCGATACATGTACGTTGGTTTTAAAATGTCCTGAATGAAAATGATAAATCTGATCAGCAGATGATGCGCCGCTCCAAAGGCACTCACCACAGCTGAGTCTGAAATTTTTGTAAAAGAATCGAATTGTATGTTCAAACCAAATACCAAGGAATGGTTGACCGTCCGATGTTAACCCATCCTTCATTGCGTCGCCGAGGTAAAGTGCCAAAGATGGGAATGGAGTGTTTTTGGGACTCTGGCCGTACAAAAGACGACGTATTCTAGTCGTTACTCTGTGGCCCCCGCTTATTGTGCACTGCATAGGCTTTCCTTCTTTTCAGGAAAGAGTTTTCGCATTCACGGCGATAAAGTTGAACGATGGCATCAAGGGCTTTCCGTTGCATTTGATGCCTTGATATCAAAAGATGGTTCCAAGTTTCTGTTCTGCATCCGAAATTACCGTCCAACTTCCTTTGGGATTTTACATCACAGCTACAAATGAAATTTAGAAAGTTTAACGACTTTCCAGAAAGATACAACGATGAGGAGACGACGCTCGGAGAAGAGACAAACTACATCTCTGATGTAGTGAGCCAAATCTCACTTTGAGGCTTGGAAAACCAGCTCCGAATCAAAAAAATTTAGCTACTTGGAAGAAATACATTGAACGTTGATGGTACATTACACGCTTGAGCTTGGCTTTGACATCAAAAGCCTTGGATAATCTCCAATGCGTTGATTTACCGAAAATGGCTTTGGTGAAAAATTACGCTTCCCCTTTAACTCGTTTGACCAAAAGTCTGACTGGCAACGACAGGCTACATCAGTGGGCGTTAGATGAGAGCCATCTCCTGACTTATATATATATCACGCTCTTCCAGCCTCGAGTGAAGGGGGAGCTAGCGATTTTGCCTAATGAAGATAATTCAAGAGGTGATTGGGCACCAGATTTGTCAGTGATGGTGAAAACACCGGGCATTTCATCAACAGAGCGATAGTCCCAACCAGAACCAGTCCACTTGAAATCGATCAAGTAGCAGAAGGACTTAGCAGGTTCAATAGCGCCACCAGTAGCAATGAGACCACCAGCCCAGCCGTCTAAAGCGGCCTGAAAATCAACAGCCAAAGCCTCACCAGAGGTAGTAGAGGAAGAACCGGCACAAAAAAGATCAGTATCATCCACAAAAGCAAAACCAACCAAGGAGACCAGCTGAAGGGATAGGGAGGTGAGGAGATGAACCCCATGGCCTGCATTCTGCATCATCCGGAAAAGAATGGTAGAAACCAGAGCCCACAGAGTTGGGCCGAGACTGTTGCCTTGTCCAATCCCACTGAGAGGAATAGATTCATCACCATACATAGGACCGGACCTGCCAAATCCAGTTTTAATGTGATGGGTGGCACGCTGGAGAGTGGAGAGTAGAACCTCGCAAACATGAGCCGGAATCCCAAAGCTTTGGAGGGTGAGACTGGCAATGGGATGGGAGATTCGATCATAGCAGCCTTTGGCATCATTCATTGCAACCGCCCCAGAGCGGCGCTTCTGGCGGAGGACATCACAAATAAGCTTCTTGTTGAGACAAGTGTTGATGGCTTTGTGATGCTTCCGGCTGCCATGCTGGTCAACTGCCACCGCGTTGGCCTGTTCAGCATGAGCAAGAATTCGTTTACCGATCATCTTGTTGTTGATCTGGAACTCAGGCGACATCAGTTGGATGAGTCTCATCTTGTCAACACGGTATTCACCCGGTTTCTTGAAGATTTCAACATCGGTGATAACCTGCCAAGCAGAGGGCGAGAAGCCAGCAAGCAGAGGAGCAGTCCGCATCAGAGTATCAAAGGAATTCAGCTGTGTGTCCAAGGCAAAAGATTTATGGTGGGCAAAACTGAGGCAAGAAGGCTCACCAGCAGTGCGTTCCTTCCGGCATTTCCAGGCAGCAGCATTGTCAGCAGGGCTAACAGAATAGTCAAAGGGAGCCAAGGACTGAATAGCAGCAGGCATTTGAAGGCAAGTAAGGAATTCAGTCAGGTACTGGTCAGTTCCGGGAGGAGGAACGTAGGTGCCAGCAAGGACATCAGCTGAGGAAGGTCCAGTTCCCAAGTAGCGGAAGGCCTGAATGAATGAGGGAGACATGGAGGGAGTGTCTAGGCATTGTTGCTGACGGCAGACATTGGAGGCAGCCATGGCTGGCACCATGGCAGATTGAGACTCCAAGACTTGTTCCGTGCCATCGGAGCCAACAGCAACCGCTTTCAGAACAGCAGGCTTTGAGAGACGACCACGGATAGCGCGAGCAGCAAGCCCGAGATCCCGTTGGAGCCGTTCACGGCGCATGCGTGCCCAAATCTGAGAGGCGCTCTGGTTGTAGGGCTTGCCTTCAGTAAGAAGGGCGTCCACCAAGCCCTGGTTGAAGGAGTCACGCCAAGAAGGAGCCAGGACTTTTACAGCACGGTATTGCTTGTAGGCTTGCTTCAAATGGAGGACAGCCGTGGCAAGATCACAGTGTTCACCCTTGTATAAGGAAAGCTTACATGCCAAGCGCTTCACCTTGGTGTGACTGGTGGAGACACCTTGACGAAGCTGCACAATCCACCTCCAAAAATCTATGGTGTCACGGTAAACCTGGAGCTTGGGAGACCAAGGAATCATGCCGGTGCGAAGCCGGCAAAGATGTTGTTCAACAGACAGCCAGATGGAAGCAGAGGTAGCATGGAGGACATCATAGGTAGTGATGAGAGTGTCGCGCACAGTGGTATCACCAGATAAATACAGTGCCACCAGGTGCTCAAGCTTAGTCTGAAGGGGGAACACACCAGCAGTAGCAAAGGCATGTTTTACCTGCTTGAGATAGCGCTGCCGAAGGTGAGGGTGGGAAGATTTCAGGCAAGGAATAGAGGATCGCATGGGAGGTGGAAGATATTTGCCCAAGATACTGCCATTACACACTTCGATCCAGAGCAAGCGATGGTCAGAAACCATGCCGTGCTCACCATCAAAAGCACAGTAACCAGCTCGGACGACATCAACATGCTCAGTAGTCCAAATGGCATCAATGGGAGTCCTGGTAGTATTCCGATTGTGGGTGGCAGGCGGGGAAGTTGAAGGGTGGGTAGTTAAGATGGCATCCTTGAAGCCGAGTACTTTGAGCTCAGAGGAAAGACTGTCAGACCGGATATCAGAATTATGGTCAATTCCTAAGACGACGGAGTCACCTGCCTCTAGGCAAGCCTGAAGGCCAGCTGTGAGGTCACGTCGAAAGAGAATGCGTGGGTTGGGACAGCGAAGATCCTCCTCAGCCTGGAAGTAGCCACAGTGTTGGTTCCAAACAGAGCCAAGGTCCCTGTCATTTTCGACAGGGCAGTAGGCAGAAAAGATGGTAACCGTAGCTTGAGCCTGCCCCTGAAACCGAACGAAGGTCCACCGGCCAAGCCCCTATGGATCAGCACCATGGGCAAGCTTGTGAGAATGAAAGAGCCGGTCAATGGTAAACCCCGTACCACCAGGGATGCGCCATGTGCCAGTGGATGCCTCATGCTGGTTGCTAGCAAGGAAGGTGAAGCTGGAAGGGTAGGCCTGTTTGATGCGAGAGTGGAAGAGGTCACAGAGGGGGAGCTGAGGTTCATTCAGACAATGCTCTGCGTAGAGAGCAACCCCAGCTTTACTTTGAGCAACACGCCGAGAGTTGTGATGGGAGCGAGACATGAAGGCTGACTTCCGCTGGGGACCAATATTTTGGAAGGTGATGAGGGTAGAGTTTGAGGACGGAGACTGGGGAAAAGGATGGCCAAAAGCATCAGAATCTTTAGTCACAAGGATGTCCCCATGAAGATTGGATTGGGCTAGGCGGGAAGCAGGAGGAGGCAAGGAATGGGAAGAAGGACTGGAGGAATCCAGGTGGGGATGAGAGTTGGAGGGCATCCCACAGTGCCCTGAATGAGATATCCTAACCATGATCAGACGCATACCGTGTCTGTCGCACAGAAGAGGAAGCTTGTGAGGCATAGGTGTGGAACCCGGAAGGCCACAGCAGGTGCTGTACCAGGAGTGGCAGCACAGGATGCAGCACAAGGAGAAGAATTGGCACTGGATGCAACCGTGGGTGAAGCACTGGAAAGCGTGCCCAGGACACTGCTGGGTGAAACACTTGGGGGCAAACCAGATGCATTGCTGGAGGAAGAACTGGGAGTGGCGCCTGGTGCAGTGCTGGAAGAGGCACTGGGTGAAGATCAGGGTGGAACACGTGGATAACCTGGTGATTCAACACAAAGCGCAGAACTGAGAGTGATCCTGGGTGAAGCACAGGGGGGCAAACTAAAGGCAGTGCTGGAGGAAGCACGGGGAGTGTCACCTGGTGCAGTGTTAGGAGAAGCACTAAGTGCAGATCAGGGTGAAACCTTGATAGCACCAGTTGATGCAGCACTTGGTGGATCACTGGAGGCAACCTGAGGTGAAGCACTGGAAACCAAACCAAATGCATTGCTGGAGGAAGGACTGGGAGTGTCACCTTGTGCAGTGCTAGGAGAAACACTAAGTGCAACTCAGGGTGAAACACTAGGAGCACCAGGGGATGCAGCACTGGGTGGAACATTGGAGGCAACCCTGGGTGAAGCGCTGGAAAGCAAGCCAATGGCATTGCTGGAGGAAGCACTGGGAGTGTCGCCTGGTGCAGTGCTAGGAGAAACACTGAGTCCAGATCAGGGGGAAACACTAATAGCACCAGTGGATGCAGCACTTGGTGGAACACTGGAGGCAACCCGAGGTGGAGCACTGGAAAGCAAACCAAATGCAATGCTGGTATTAAATTCCTTTCGTGACCAGAAGTACCAAAGCTACCAAAGGGTAGATTTCCTATACGCATGAATCAATGAGTCCCGTATCCATCTAAGTAATCGATTCCCACGGGATATCGATTCCCACGGCGCACTGATTCCCATCGCGCATAAACGGTGAGCAATCCCTGTCTTACGATATTGCCATTGTTCTTCGGTGAGCAAACTCTGATTCCATAAAATATCACACGAGCTACAGGAGCAATTCCTGACCTTAATGATAAACATTTCATGGAGTCTTCCTAACGGAACAAGAGAAGAAAACCGTTGGCATGTGATTCTCACACAATACATATACATGCATACAAATATATATGGTCAACGACTAATACATGTACGGAAATAATCAGCGAGTAATCTCAGCACTACGCAACAGCAGTTGCAACGTATTCATCTCAATAAAAGAGATATCTTGCATTTCGGCAAGATTTCACTTTATCTCATACTTTTAACATTCAACTGATTTATATCCCAAAATTCACACTAGTTGCTATCAACTACTTGTAATCTACATACTAAGGTCTGTCTCGCTGCAATCTGAATAAGTCACAGCAAGAGGAGATCTGGCGTTTCCCTAGTCTCGCCTGTAGTCCGATTATCCGTTGCCGAAAGTATCCAAACACAATTGTCACGCGTAGAGTACAATCGTTCGTCTACTAACACACTAACACAGCGTTGCTGTTCTTCAGAAGCCTTTGAATCAGACTCTCAACGAATCAGATTCAGAAGGAAAATAATAGATTAACAGTCGCAAGCTCTAAGAAGGCTTGCACACAAGAAGGAACAGGAACGGAATTGAACATAATCCCTACGCTGGCATATGCACGTCGCACATCGCACAAGAAGCAGTTCCCATTCTCAGTTACCACGCAATTCTTTCCAAGGCTCCGAACCACCACAGATGCCGAACATACCATTAATGCCCGGCGATGCACTCGGAGGCGAAGAGAAGAATGACGCCGAAGTCACCACTATCGAACGCTTTCCCAGCTTCGATGCTGATATGAGAAAGATACTCGTATCATTACTCAACGTAACAAGTGAGATTACTAGCAAGTTGTGCCTAGCTCTCAAAGAAGGCGGATTATGCGAATGGAAGTCTTTCCTCGACGCACTTATCGAACCGGATTTTGCACGCGAGCTTACCTATATGGAGCGAGGATTGGCAACGCATATCCCTAGATCCATCCAAAGGAGCATAGAAGCGCTTGCAGACTTCGCTATCGACCTACAAGAAGAAGGTGTCGACCTAGGAGAAGACGAGAAGGACTGGAAAGATGTAAAGTCATATACATACATGGAATTCCAGACATTCCGCGGAGAGCGTGCCCAACGCTTACGTAACGAATCTGTTCTGAATCCACCACCTCCTCCGGCGGGAAGTAACAAAAAGTCCCCTCAGCAGGTAAAATACGAATCATGGTGCCGAAAAGCACGAGATGAAAAGTCCTTTACACCCCTCACGAATGACTCGAGATTCGAACACTGGCTCGTAGGTTTCAAAGCTAAACTCGAAGCATACGACATCGATACAGAGACATTCCTCGATGAAACTTGGCCTCCAGCCACGCTTGTGGGTTACACCCGTGATCTCTACATCAAACAATGTGCCTTCTTCTGGGTACTAATGTTGGAAGTCTTCAAGAGTGACCTTTCTGCATCATGTGTACACAGTCATTCTACCACTCGTGATGGACGCCAGGCCTACTTCGACTTCGTAAACCTTCATGGCCAATCAAAAGCAAAGGTATACGACAACTCGATCCAGCTACAAGCGTTGCTCAAGTTGAACCTCAACAATTGGAAAGAATCCAAGGTGAAATTCATCACACATTGGTTTGACGAATTGAATCACCTCAACAAGCTCCGTCCTCCCAACAAGCCCCTCGAGTATCACACTGTAAAATCAGCATTGTGTCAGGCATGTTATTCCAGCTTCCAGCTAAGCGAACAGTTTGCCAAAGTCAAGGATCCAGGTGGGACGAATAGCACCGTAACTGATGCAGTTGCCGAAGCCGCTGCTATCCACGATCTTAAAATCACGCTTTTACTCGAAGCAACTCGACTTGATTCCCAGTCTGCGATGTCTGCTCCTCGGTCGACCGTACGTGCACACGTTCATGATTTCTCCTCTGACTCGATCCAACACCATGATGACTATGCTCTCCCCATCGAATTTGAAGGAGACTATCAAGATTATGCTGTGTTCAAGGCTGGACGTACTCCTGACCCTACCACAAGGTTGCCTACAAACATATGGAAGGCCTTGTCACGTCAGGACATGAAGAGTTGGCTCAGTTTTTCTCCGGAAGGCAAGAAAATCGTGGTTGCCTCATTGCGACACGACTTACTTAACACTAACCAACCTGACCCCAACAGTGTCAAACCCATTACCCGAAAGGCATACCAACATGAACACTCGGTATCTTTCCAAGAAGACGATACTTCGACCAAGGATGAGCATGCCAATTCCGCAGCAGTCCTCCATCCTGCTGTAGAGAATGATCGTAGAGGCGTTTTCCATGCATCTCTAGGTGTATACAAATCCACGACCTCCTCGTCTAAGGACCAGCGACCTCTCAAGTCTTCCGTGTCACCCGCGCATCCAGCTCGATTCCTTTCAAACAACCCTGACATTCAGTACAAAAAGGACGGTGACACTCAAATACCTGTCGGAACACCATCGTATTCCGCCAACTTTCACCAGTGGTATACTCCCGAGGATGATCTCACCTTTCCTAATGATGGACGCGTAACGTCATACACATACCGCATACACAAAACTACGGTTACTAGCCCTGGTTTTGCCATGGTCGATCGCGGCGCAAATGGCTGCATCATCGGTAATGATGCATGTCTCATCTCCAAGGATATTCCACCACGATATGTTAACGTCACCGGCATTAACAATCATCAGGTACAAAACATTCCCATTGCTACATGCGGAGCATATTCCATGTCGAACAGAGGCCCCGTCATTCTTATTTTCAATGAATGTGCCTATACAGGACGACATCCTTCTATATTGTCATCCGGCCAGATGGAAGCATATTTTTCCACTGTAGACGACACGTCCATCAAAGCAGGCGGAGGACAGGTCATCACCACCTCCGATGGCTATGCACTGCCTCTTAGCATACGACACGGCTTACCATACCTTGCGATGCGGAAGTATACGACTGTCGAATTTGACACGTTACCACATGTTATCATGACGTCCGATAAACATTGGGACCCATCTGTTCTCGATACCACGATCAGTGCAAAGGATGAACAATTTCTCCAGAAATATCCTCCCCAACCACAGCAACTCCCTTATGCCGATTACGACGAATATGGGAACCCACGCTGCCTTGAAGGATTCGATATATCTGTTTCTCCCGGGTCCTCCACGGTCACATCCCTCAGCTCGTATTCCAGCCATTCTACCCGATCTCCCTTTCTTCCAATTGATGATCATAAGAACAACGATCGCTCCTTTTGGCTTACTTCCACTGACTACGCCCATCACGAACGTCTCGCATGCTGCGCGCCAAACGCAGTCTCTGGAACAGTCACTGCGTTTCCGACAGATTGTACAGAAAGTGACACTACACGCATTGCAGCTACGCCCCGTGAAAGATACCCAAATGAACATGACTACTTATCCCTGAAACCTTTCTTTTGTTGGGTTTCCACCGATCGCATCAAAGCTACTTTTGAAAACTCGACCCAATACGGTTCGTTAGCGGTTAGCCCTGATGGTAACATTTTCAAACGGTTTCATTCCCCTCAACCGGCCATGAACGTTCGCCCCTTCAATGACGATGTTATGTCCGATGCAGTCTATTCAGATGTCCCAGCAATTGATGGTGGATCCAAGATTGCTCAGATCTTCTTTGGCCGAAAATCGCATATTATTCACGTTGAAGAAATGCGTACCACCGGCGATTTTCTACCCTGCTTTCAGAACTTTGTTCGAAAATGGGGCAGACCCATCCGCCTCCTTTGCGACCACGGTAACTATCAATCAAGCAAGAAAGTCATGGATTACCTCAAGATGTTATGGATTGGACTCTGGCAAAGTGAACCGTACCATCAACATCAGAATCAATTTGAACGACGATACCAAACGTTCAAACGTATTGTCAATCGCGTCATGGATCGTACCGGCACACCACCACACATGTGGTTACTGTGCATGACATACGTCGCGGGTCTCCTTAATGTTGTCTCTGACCCTACGCTGTCCGATAAACAACCGATCTTCATTGCCACGGGTACAATTGGCGACATCAGCGCATACACCAGTTTCTTCTGGTTTGAACCTGTTTATTTCAAGACCAATGACTCTCCTTTCGGTACCAAATCTACCGAACGCCTAGGTCATTTCGTCGGCATCGCCGAACATGTTGGCAATGGACTTTGCTTTCGAATCTGGGATCCAGTTACCAACAAGTTACTAGACCGGTCCGGTGTTCGATCTGCTCTTACACCTGAGTCACGTAACAAGCGCGCGGGCTTATTTACTGATGATGGTTTCATCAAATGGCGTAATGCAAAGGATTCCTTACCCCGTCTATACGCCACTGGAGAAGCTCCAGCTTTCAAACATGGGGAGCACACCAATCAGAATAAACTCATTGACGAGTCTACTAAACCAAACAGCTCAGTTTCCCCTAACGGTTCACCTGCTGATTCTGACACCGCCGATAACACCGTTCCATCTGCACCAACAGATATCACGCCACACGCACATGGCACTCAACCAATTATTCAACCACCCACCCACCCCTCGTTACCGAGCTTTCTTTATAAGAAGGTCGATGACAGCCCAAGCTGGTCACCTTCTCCACTCCCTAACAACTATGGGGAGAGTCTTGATGGTCCTCCTACGACACACATCTTCAGCAAAACACCCGATGGCGTTCTCCTTACTGAAGATGATTTTGATCCACCGGAATTAGCATACTTTGATGTTAGTGACGTCACAACTCCACACACCAACCCCGCTACTCCTTCAGTAGACCCATCACAGGTAGTTGTTACCGACGAAGAAGGCAACGCACAATTTGACGATGATGGTAAACCTATTACCATTCCTACGATCCCGATTGCCGATCTACAAGGACGTTCCTTCCTTGTCACCAATCTTGATGGCACCCGGAAACGTCTCACCATTGTCGATGTTGAAGACAGTCTTGAACGCAATAAAGACTTCATCAAGTTCAAGTGCAAACACTCCGATGACGAGCTCGATGATATCATTGCATACAATGACGTCATGAATTACATCCATCGTGATTCAACACAAGAAGACGGCAAACTCTGGTCGTTTCGCCGCATCCTAGGACACCAAGGTCCACTGGATAACAAGCACCCTCAATACAAAGGTTCCAAGTATAACCTTTGGATTGAATGGGAGAATATGGAACGCACATATGAACCTCTGGCCAATATTGCGGCTGATGACCCAGTCACCGTTGCAAAATATGGGAAAGACAACAACTTGCTTGACCTCCCAGGTTGGAAACGTCTCAGGAGAATCACCAACCTAGCCCGACGAACCAAGAAACTTGATCGGCTCGTGCATCAAGCCAAACTACGTTCTTTCCGTACCACTCCGCAGTATCAATATGGATTCAAAGTGCCTCGTAACCACGAAGAAGCCCTCCGATTTGATCAAGCCAACGGAAACACCAAATGGGAAGATGCCACCACTCTGGAAATGGCACAACTCAATGAATACAATACATTCATTGATAAAGGCGTATACAAGACAAGCTCCATTCCCACGGGATTCCAACAGATCAAGGTACACATGATATACGCTGTCAAACACGACGGAAGACACAAGGCTCGCCTCGTTGCTAACGGTAATCTCACTGAGGCCCCTATCCACAGTGTTTACGCAGGCGTCGTATCTCTTCGCGGTCTACGTATGTGCCTATTCCTAGCTGAACTCAACGATCTAGAAGCATGGGGTACCGACATAGGTAACGCCTACTTAGAAGCAGTCACCTGCGAGAAAGTATGCATCAAGGCAGGTCCCGAATTCGGATCGTTGGAGGGTCACCTGTTGGTCATTTACAAAGCCCTATACGGTCTCAGGTCTTCAGGCAAGTGTTTTGGAGACTTACTCGCGGCTTGCCTCATCGAACTCGGCTTCGAAAGATCCCGCGCAGAACCGGAAATATTCCTCAAACCCGGAACAAACAAGCATGGTGAACGTGTATATGAGCTCATATGCACATATGTCGATGACCTATGTCTCTGCATGGCAGATCCCAATTCCTTTTTGAAGATATTGCAATCGTCACCATATAACTTCAAATTGAAGGGATCCGGACCTATGAACTTTCATTTAGGATGTGGATTTGAGCGCGACGAACATGGTGTTTTGTGCATGAATCCCATAAAGTTCATCGAAAAGATGGAAGCATCTTACGAACAAATGTTCGGATGCAAACCTAGCACTAGGTTCCAATCGCCCATCGCGGAGAACGATCATCCTGAATTGGACTCCTCAGCCTTCCTTGAAGAAACCGGTATACAGAAGTACCAAAGTATGATCGGTTCACTGCAATGGATAATCGCTATTGGGCGTTTCGATGTACAAACAGCCGTGATGACGCTCTCAAGTTTCAGAGCTCAGCCACGAGATGGGCATCTCGAACGCGCTAAACGTATCTATGGATATATCTCCAAGTTTAGACATTTTAAAATCAGATTCCGTGTGGAACCGCCCGATTTTATATTGACTAAACCCGACACCATCGACTGGTCCAATACCGTCTATGGGGAGCATTCTGAGGAGCTACCCGACGACGCTCCTGCACCGCTTGGAAAGACAGTAGTGTTATCACACTTCTATGATGCCAACCTCATGCATGATATTCTCAGTGGCAAGGCAGTTACCGGCATACTTCATTTCGCGAACAAGACTCCCATGATGTGGTTCTCGAAGAAGCAGTCCACTACGGAAACAGCCACCTTTGGAGCTGAATTTGTTGCAGGAAGAACTTGCATCGAACAGATTGTCGATCTACGCCACTCATTCCGATACCTCGGAACACGAGTCCATGATATCTCATACTCTTGGGGTGACAACGAAAAGATGATCCAGACGGCGACCTTTCCTTATGCAAGGTTGCATAAGCGTCATAACATTCTATCGTTTCACTACGTACGGAGCATGATAGCGAGAGGTTTCATTTTAATGATGCACATCCCGGGTAAGGATAACTGTGCAGACATTCTCACCAAGCATTGGAGTCACTCAGTTGTGTATCCACTGCTCAGGCCCATCTTCCACTTCTGTGGTAATACTGGCGACCTTCTCCAGGATGATGGAAGCATCATGTAGAGCGTGATGACCCTTCACAAGGAGACATGGGGAGTATTAAATTCCTTTCGTGACCAGAAGTACCAAAGCTACCAAAGGGTAGATTTCCTATACGCATGAATCAATGAGTCCCGTATCCATCTAAGTAATCGATTCCCACGGGATATCGATTCCCACGGCGCACTGATTCCCATCGCGCATAAACGGTGAGCAATCCCTGTCTTACGATATTGCCATTGTTCTTCGGTGAGCAAACTCTGATTCCATAAAATATCACACGAGCTACAGGAGCAATTCCTGACCTTAATGATAAACATTTCATGGAGTCTTCCTAACGGAACAAGAGAAGAAAACCGTTGGCATGTGATTCTCACACAATACATATACATGCATACAAATATATATGGTCAACGACTAATACATGTACGGAAATAATCAGCGAGTAATCTCAGCACTACGCAACAGCAGTTGCAACGTATTCATCTCAATAAAAGAGATATCTTGCATTTCGGCAAGATTTCACTTTATCTCATACTTTTAACATTCAACTGATTTATATCCCAAAATTCACACTAGTTGCTATCAACTACTTGTAATCTACATACTAAGGTCTGTCTCGCTGCAATCTGAATAAGTCACAGCAAGAGGAGATCTGGCGTTTCCCTAGTCTCGCCTGTAGTCCGATTATCCGTTGCCGAAAGTATCCAAACACAATTGTCACGCGTAGAGTACAATCGTTCGTCTACTAACACACTAACACAGCGTTGCTGTTCTTCAGAAGCCTTTGAATCAGACTCTCAACGAATCAGATTCAGAAGGAAAATAATAGCTGGAGGAAGCACCGGGAGTGTCGCCTGGTGCAGTGTTAGATGAGACACTGGGTGAAGATCAGGGTGAAACACTGGGATAACCTGGGGATTCAACACTAAGCGCAGAACTGAGAGTAGTCCTGGGCGAGGCACTGAGGGACAAACCAAAGGCATTGCTGGAGGAAGCACTGGGAGTGTCGCCTGGTGCAGTGCTAGGAGGAACACTAAGTGCAGATCAGGGTGAAACATTGATAGCACCAGTTGATGCAGCACTTGGTGGATCACTGGAGGCAACCCGAGGTGGAGCAATGGAAAGCAAATCAAATACATTGCTGGAGGAAGGACTGGGAGTGTAGCCTGGTGCAGGGCTAGGAGAAACACTGGGTGAAGAGCAGGGTGAAACACTAGGATAACCCGGTGATTCAACACTAAGCGCAGAACTGAGAGTAGTCCTGGGTGAGGCACTGGGGGGCAAGCCAATGGCATTGCTGGAGGAAGCACTGGGAGTGTCGCCTGGTGCAGTGCTAGGAGAAACACGGAGTCCAGATCAGGGGGAAACACTAATAGCACCAGTTGATGCAGCACTTGGTGGAACACTGGAGGCAACCCGAGGTGAAGCACTGGAAAGCAAACCAAATGCAATGCTGGGGGAAGCACTGGGAGTGTCACCTGGTGCAGTGTTAGATGAGACACTGGGTGAAGATCAGGGTGAAACACTGGGATAACCTGGGGATTCAACACTAAGCGCATAACTGAGAGTAGTCCTGGGTGAGGCACTGAGGGACAAACCAAATGCATTGCTGGAGGAAGCACTGGGAGTGTCGCCTGGTGCAGTGCTAGGAAGAACACTAAGTGCAGATCAGGGTGAAACATTGATAGCACCAGTTGATGCAGTACTTGGTGGATCACGGGAAGCAACGTGAGGTGGAGCGCTGGAAAGCACACCAAATGCATTGCTGGAGGAAGGACTGGGAGTGTAGCCTGGTGCAGTGCTAGGAGAAACACTGGGTGAAGATCGGGGTGAAACACTAGGATAACCTGGTGATTCAACACTTAGCGCAGAACTGAGAGTAGTCCTGGGTGAGGCACTGGGGGGCAAACCAAAGGCATTGCTGGAGGAAGCACTGGGAGTGTCGCCGGGTGCAGTGCTAGGAGAAACACGGAGTCCAGATCAGGGGGAAACACTAATAGCTCCAGTGGATGCAGCACTTGGTGGAACACTGGAGGCAACCCGAGGTGAAGCACTGGAAAGCAAACCAAATGCAATGCTGGAGGAAGCACTGGGAGTGTCGCCTGGTGCAGTGTTAGATGAGACACTGGGTGACGATCAGGGTGAAACACTGGGATAACCTGGGGATTCAACACTAAGTGCAGAACTTAGAGTAGTCTTGGGTGAGGCACTGAGGGACAAACCAAAGGCATTGCTGGAGGAAGCACTGGGAGTGTCGCCGGGTGCAGTGCTAGGAGAAACACTAAATGCAGATCAGGGTGAAACAGTGATAGCATCAGTTTATGCTGTACTTGGTGGAGCACTGGAGGAAACCCGAGGTGGAGCACTGGAATGCAAACCAAATGCATTGCTGGAGGAAGGACTGGGAGTGTCGCCTTGTGCAGTGCTAGGAGAAACACTGGGTGAAGATCAGGGTGTGACACTAGGAGCCCCAGGGGATGCAGCACTGGGTGGAACACTGGTGGCAACCCTGGGTGAAGCACTGGAAAGCAAGCCAAATGCATTGCTGGAGGAAGCGCTGGGAGTGTCGCCTGGTGCAGTGCTAGGAGAAACACTGAATCCAGAGCAGGGGGAAACACTAGTAGCACCAGTGGATGCAGCACGTGGTGGAACACTAGAGGCAACCCGAGGGGAAGCACTGGAAAGCAAACCAAATGCATTGCTGGAGGAAGGACTGGGAGTGTCGCCTTGTGCAGTGCTAGGAGAAACACTGGGTGAAGATCAGGGTGTGACACTAGGAGCACCAGGGGATGCAGCACTGGGTGGAACACTGGTGGTAACCCTGGGTGAAGCACTGGAAAGCAAGCCAAATGCATTGCTGGAGGAAGCGCTGGGAGTGTCGCCTGGTGCAGTGCTAGGAGGAACACTAAGTGCAGATCATGGTGAAACACTAATAGAACCAGTGGATGCAGCACTTGGTGGAACACTAGAGGCAACCCAAGGGGAAGCACTGGAAAGCAAACCAAAAGCATTGCTGGAGGAAGGACTGGGAGTGTAGCCTTGTGCAGTGCTAGGAGAAACACTGGGTGAAGATCAGGGTGTGACACTAGGAGCACCAGGGGGTGCAGCACTGAGTGGAACACTGGTGGCAACCCTGGGTGAAGCACTGGAAAGCAAGCCAAATGCATTGCTGGAGGAAGCGCTGGGAGTGTCGCCTGGTGCAGTGCTAGGAGAAACACTGGGTGAAGATCAGGGAGTGACACTAGGAGCACCAGGGGGTGCAGCACTGGGTGGAACACTGGTGGCAACCCTGGGTGAAGCACTGGAAAGCAAGCCAATGGCATTGCTGGAGGAAGCGCTGGGAGTGTCGCCTGGTGCAGTGCTAGGAGAAACACTGAGTGCAGATCAGGGGGAAACACTAATAGCTCCAATGGATGCAGCATTTGGTGGAACACTGGAGGCAACCCGAGGTGAAGCACTGGAAAGCAAACCAAATGCAATGCTGGAGGAAGCACTGGGAGTGTCGCCTGGTGCAGTGTTAGATGAGACACTGGGTGAAGATCAGGGTGAATCACCGGGAGCACCAGGTGGTGCAGCACTAAGTGGAACACTGGAGACAACCCTAGGGGAAGCGCTGGAAAGCAAGCAAAGTGCATGGCTGGAGGAAGCACTGGAAGTGTCGCCTGGTGCAGTGTTAGGAGAAGCACTAAGGGCAGATCAGGGTTAAACACCGATAGCACCAGTTGATGCAGCACTTGGGGGAACAGTGGAAGCAACCCTGGATGAAGCACTGGAAAGCAAACCAAATGCATTGCTGGAGGAAGCGCTGGGAGTGTCGCCTGGTGCAGTGCTAGGAGAAACACTAAGTGCAGACCAGGGTGAAACACTGAAAGGACCAGTTTATGCAGCACTGGGTGGAACACAGGAGGCAACCCTGGGTGAAGCACGGGAAAGCAGACCAAAGGCATTGCTGGAGGAAGCACTGGGAGTGTCGCCTGGTGCAGTGCAAGGAGAGACACTGGGTGCAGAGCAGGGTGAAAGGATGGGATCACTAGGTGGAGCCGCGCTGGGTGTAACAGTGGAAGCAACCCTGGGTGAAGCACTGGGAAGCACACCAAAGGCGTAACGGGAAAGAGCACCTGAAGAAACACCCGGTGCAGGGCTAGGAGAAGCACGGTGGGGTGGACAAGTCGGGAAGCAGGAAGAGCGGAAGAAGAGGAAGGTTGATTGAGGGATGCAGAGGCGGAATTTGGAGAAGGAGGCATTCCACCAGGCCAGAAGCAAGGGTTCCTAACCATGGTCAGAGGAATACCGTGTCTGTCGCACGGAGAGGAGAGACGCCGGAGCAGAGCTGGTTGAGGCATTAGTATGGCTCAGCTCGCTGATACTGGCATCGGTGCCGGAGAGAAAAAGCTATGGAGGTGAAACCAGAGCGGAGAGGAGAGTTGAGGGCGGTGGGGAGTGTGCTAGCGGGGGACAAAATGTCAGCCATGGCAACACCTTCAAGAGGGGCAGCAGTCGGAGGGGCACCCAGAACAGAAGTGATGTTGGAAGTGCCGGTTGCAAGAGTAGACATGGACTGGCCATCATCAAAGCCACACCCAGCGCTGTCCTCACGAACCTGAAAGGAGAAGTGCATATCCAGGTCAAAAGTAACAGCGTTGGAAGTGGAGTCAAGGGACAGGTCATCATCCACGAGTTCCCAATCACAGACGTCACCACAACCAAAGAAGGGCAGAGCATCCTCCGGCTCCTGGTCCGGTGCAGGGGCATTTTCAACAACCCTTCCTTCAGTGGGATCCCAATGAAAATCCTCCAGCTCAGTGAGACACTCAGTAGAGAACCATTGGCGAACACAAGAGCCATACCGGGCCTCCAGGAAGATGGGAAGGAAGGACAGCATGGCTTGAGCTTCAGCCGAGGTAGTGGTGTTGTACAGGGCCAGAATTTCACCACGGTAGGAGCTGGTGTCAACAGAGAGAAACAATGGCCATGACCAGTTGTCCCTAGTACGGATGCCCAGAAGAACACGGCGCAAGGTGGTAGCACCCAGTCCCTGACCCAAATCTACAGGAAGATCCAGGTCAACCACACCTAGAACAGAGGCAGTTTCATGGGTCTGGATGAACTTGGCTTGACGGTGCTTAGCTTGACGAAGGGTCTTCAGTTTGGAAGGAGAAAGGCAGCGGTCAGAGGGATTGGTAGCAGTCTCAATAAACTTGTAGAATTTGCCATCAGGAAGGGAGGCTATATCAGACGCAGAGCAGCGATTGAACTGGGCCTTCAAAAGCTTGACAGTCTGAGAACGCTTAGTAGAATCACACAAGATGTGGGCAGCTCGAACAGGAGAGGGATCAGGGGTTCGTGAATTGTCGAGCCGAATGTTCTTCCGGATGACAGCAATAGGGAAGGCTTGAAACCGAGGATGAGTCTGGAGCAGTGCATTGTAATGATTAAGATCAAAACTCTGCATATAGGACCCTAGCAGGAAACCACAGGTGACAGTAGTAGAGGCTTGAATATGATCGTACTTGAAGTCCATTTCACGGTCCTGGAGGCGCTGAAGGAGAGTGTCAGACAAGAGAGCATCCACTGGAACACTGTGTCCAATATAGAACCGAAGGTGGGGTGCTGCGCAAACCTGGAGCCAGAGGGAAGCAACATAGAGCTCAAGAGTGCGCCGGTCAGGCAGGGTAGACCAGAGTTTGGGGACGGGCTTAGCCTTGGGGTTAATGCTGGCACGGGAAGGAAAGACATAGAGGACCAGCTTCCGATCCACCGACCAGAGCAAGCTGAGTGCACCAGTCAGGGACTCCAGCATTTCGTCGTACAAGTCACTAGGGCGGGGTGACATCAGCCGGGGGAGAGACAGAGTGAAGTAGGAGCTGTAGGAGCACTTGGTACCTTCATTGACATCAACCGGAGCCCTGGAATCACTGGAGCAAACCCCACGCCGTTGAAGAAAGTGACCGACAGAAGAAGAAAGGACAGAAGCAGCACCAACAGAAGGGAAAAAAGAGACAGACCGAGAACCTGGCGCCGGGGTTGAAGAGGCAGAGGCAGCTGAAGGAGCAGGGGCAGGGGGCTTAGTCTTGAAGAACCAATGAGAGCCGAGAACCCAGTTGGCAGACAGCCACACCAGCCCTTCAGTGCTAGGCAGAAGGTTGCCTTCACAGTACAGGGCATCAAAGCATTCGGGAGACATTTTAGCGAGACCAATGAGACATTTCCTGGAGGGCTTGGCCAGGAGGGGATTTGGTCCACGCAGCAGAGCCTTGGAAGCAAGCCGAAGCCAGGGAAACCAGAGACTCCACAGTAGCGGTCCTCCAATCAGAATCAGCAGGATTGACCAGGGCATACACCGGGGTGATGGAGAGACGGCACACATCATGAATGGATTTCTTGTCATGGCCATCCTTCTTGCTGAAGAAGTGGGTAGGACTAGGAGAGGCATTCCAAACCCGGGTCTGCGCTGGAGACTTCCGGAGGCGGTGGATGGAAGATGGGGTAGGGAAACGGCCATCACCATAGAAACGCCACAGGAAGGAAGCAGAGTGGGCCTGATTGGCAGCGGCCAGAGCCTGTTTACGAAGTGCTTGACAATCCAAGCTGGGGGAGGGAGTCAGGGAGGGGGACTGCGGGAGAAGAGACTGTTTAAGAGCTGGAGCAGGGGCGGAGGGTGTGGGCTGCTGAAGGGCGGAGGGAGTAAGAACAAGCTGCTTAAGAGCGGGAGGCTGAAGTGGAGGAGACTTAAGGGCGGGCTGTGTAGAGTCCGGAGGAGTAGCAGGCTTCTTAGCAGACTGAGTAGAGGAGGCCACAGAGGAAGCAGAGGAAGAGACAGACATGGAGGTAACAGAGGACTGACTGGCCAAGGAAGAAGAACAAGCAGACAGAGATGCATCTTTCCGGGGGCGAAGAGAGGAAGGAGAAGGAGTGGCCTGGGTAGGAGCTGGGGTAGGGGTGGAGGACTTCTTCAGATGGGCGCGCTTGGGGTAACGAGAGCCAGAGGCAGAGCGGGCAGACAAAGAAGATAGAGAGGGCGTAGTCTGGAGTCTTTTCTTGGGGGAAGAAGCAGAAGAGTGGCCCGCAGGGGGCTTGGTGGGGGTAGGCATGCTGGGAATGGTGGTAGGGGAGACTGATAAGGAAAAATGTGATAACTCAGTCAATTACTGGAGTCGGGGAACAGGGATGGTACCGGCGTGTCCGCAATAGCGAGGAGAAGCCGTTGACAATAAGAGAAGGCGGGGAGGGGTCGAAGCAACGAAAATTCGGTGACTGAGAAGCGAGGAAAATTCGAAAATTTGGTGACGAGAATCAGAGCAAAGCGATGTGAAAGCGGTTGGGGGAGGTTCGAGCGATGGAGCAGTTGCTGGTTGAATGAGTTGGATCAGAGGAGTGGCGAGCAAGAGAGCAGAATGAAGGAGAGCTCCCTGGATATGGGGAGGATGCCGGTGGCGACGAGACGAGATGCCGGTGTCGATAACAAGACGTGTAGGAGACGGTGCGAGTTATGGCTGCGGCCGGAGCAGGCAAAGCGTGGAGTGATAAACGGAGCAGAAGGAATGAAATCAAGGTCGATGGATTCAATGGAGCGGTGGGAAGCGATGGAGCGGAGATGCGGCGGTTGGATGGTTCGATTGTTCAATCAAAGCAATGATGAAACAGAGAAGGGAACTGATGGCTACGGGACTGGCAATCAACAGGAGCGGCGGCTAGTTCGTAGGGAGCATGTAGGTGTCGTGTTCGTGTTGGTGTGGAGGAAGGGGCTTCTGGGAGGATGGTGCGGCTTGTTGGTGAGGATGGGCTGCTGTCGGATGGTGTGCGGCGGCTAGGTAGAAACTGTACTGGGGACAGTGTAGAACAAAAATATGTGTCGGAACGTATCGGAGCCTCGGCCTGCTACGTAGAAACTGTACTGGAGACCGCATAGAAAATTATGTGTCGGAAGCCCGAACGTCGGCAAGGGAAGAACAGCCAAAGCAACCAAAGAAAGCCAGCAAGCAGACAACCAACCAATAGCAGCAACAGAAGGAGCAAGACGCAGATGGTAGGGGTGGGGCCTGGGATCTGGATTGACAAAGGGGAAGAGAGGGAGAAAAGAGTATAAGGAATTCTGTGTAGAAGTCTACGTGTTTTAAGTACTGGAAATGTGGAACGTCGGACAAGGTTGCTCGTTGCAAAATTGTGAGTCGTAGTCGTTGTAAAGGAAAAAAGCAATGCAGAAGTGCTGCACCAGGTGCCATCCCAGGCGCTGCACCAAGTGCTGCCCTTCGAGTTTCACCATGTGTTGCACACAGTGCCAATATTAGCACTGCACCAAGTGCTGCTCCCAGTGTTTCACTAAGCGCAGCACCAAGTGTGGTTCCTCGTGTTCCACCCACACCCAGTGCTGCTCCTGGTGTTTCACCATGCGCGTACACCCTTGTTCTTCCTAGTTCTTCACTGAGTGCTGCTCCCAGTGTCTTGCCAACCTTTGCACACAGTGCTGCTCCCAGTATTTTACTGAGCGCGGCACCCAGTGCTGCTCCTAGTCCCTCACCACCTTCTGCACCCAGGGTTGCTCCCAGTGTCTCACCACCTTCTGCACCCAGTGCCCTTCCTAGTTCTGTACCAAGTGCTGCTCCCAGTGTCTCACCAACCTTTGCACACAGTGCTGTATGATTGTTGGTAGCTGCTCCCAGTTCGGCTTATGCTACCGGTATCCTTCAACAGTTTGTCCTTGTACCCTCTCTGCTTGCTTTCAGGATTTGTTTGCTTACAATTTTGCAACGAGCAACTTTGTCCAACGTTCCGCATTTCCAGTACTCAAAACACATAGCCCTCTACACAGAATTCCTTATACTCCCTTTTCCCCTTCTTCCCCTTTGTCAATACAGCTTCCAGGCCCCACACCTACCATCTGCAACTTGCTCCTTCTGTTATTGCTATTGGTTTGGTTGTGTGCCTGTTGCTTCCTTTGGTTGCTTTGGCTGTTCTTCCCTCGCCGACGTTTGGGCTTCCCGTCCGACACATAATTTTCTACGCAGTCTGCAGTACAGTTTCTACGTAGCAGGACGCATCTCTGTTCCGATATGCAACATAATTTTCTCCTCTGTCTCCAGTACAGTTTCTACATAGCAGCAACCAAGTGTCTCTGTCTCCGCCAACCACCACCAACGGCAACAGCAGCAGATCCTTCAATCGCACCATCCAACTGCAGCTCCTTTGCCTGATTAATCCAGCAGTAGACCCTTCTCCACCGACTGCATCCACTCCGCTCCGATTAACCCCACAAGCCGCTCCATAGTCAACCACAGCCACACCCGTCAATTGCCCCAGACTTCCGGTGCCCTGATCCGATTGCATCTATTCCATTGAATCCCTTCCCGTCCATACGTTACCGAGCCGCTGCCATCTATCGCACTGTCCTCTACACGTCTTACTCTCAACCGGCATTCCCCTTGATCTTGCCAACACGCTCTCTCCCCATATTTCCAGCGACATCCCTCTTTTTGCTGACTCTCTTCCGTGTCCATCACCCACAATCACCACAACAATGGCCGCCGCCAACTCGCTGCTGCCATTCCATTGAATCAAACCCATCCTTTCCCAGCTGCTCCCTTGATCGACTTACCTTGGCTCATGCACTCTGACGCCCGTCTTTTGCTCGTACCACGCATTCTCCACAATACACCTCCGCCTGCATCCCCATTCCTCCGCAATATCCCACCATCACGGTTTTCCTCTCGTCTTTGTGGGCACGCCGGTACCATCCTCCTCTCACACGATTCCCAGCATGCCTCCCCCCACCACTCCCACTAAGCCCACTGCGGGCCGCTCTTCTGCCTCTTCCCCCAAGAAAAGACTCCAGACTACGCCCTCCCTATCTTCTTCATCTGCATGCTCCTCTGCATCTGGCTCCCGCTACCCCAAGTGCGCCCATCTGAAGAAGTCCTCCACCCCTACCCTGGCTCCTACCCGGGCCACTCCCTCTCCTTCCTCTCTTCGTCCCCGGAAAGATGCCTCTCTGTCTGCTTCCTCTTCCTTTACCAGCCAGTCCTCTGTTACCTCCATGTCTGTCTCTTCCTCGGATTCCTCTGTGGCCTCCTCTACTTGGTCTGCTAAGAAGCCGGCTCCTCATCGGGACTCTAAACAGCCCGCCCTTAAGTCTCCTCCCCTTCAGCCTCCCGCTCTCAAGCAGCTTGCCCTTACTCCCTCAGCTCTTCAGCAGCCAGCCCCATCTACCCCCACACATTCTCCTCTTCCTGCCCCTGCCCCCGCTCTCAAGCAGTCTCTCCTCCAGCAGTCCCCCTCTCTGACTTCCTCCCCTCGCTTGGATCGTCAAGCACTTCGTAAACAGGCTCTGGCCGCTGCCAATCAGGCCCACTCTGCTTCCTTCCTTTGGCGTTTTTATGGTGATGGCCATTTCCCTACCCCATCTTCCATCCAACACCTCCGGAAGTCTCCAGCGCAGACCCGGGTTTGGAATGCCTCTCCTAGTCCTACCCACTTCTTCAGCAAGAAGGATGGCCGTGACAAGAAATCCATTCATGATGTGTGCCGCCTCTCAGTTGCCCCGGTGTATGCCTTGGTCAATCCTGATGATTCTGATTGGAGGTACCGCTACTGTGGAGTCTCTGGTTTCCCTGGCTTCGGCTTGCTTCCAAGGCTCTGCCGAGTGGACCAAATCCCCTCCTGGCCAAGCCCTCCGGAAATGTCTCATTGGTCTTGATAAGATGTCTCCCTGAATGCTTTGATGACCTGTACTGTGAAGGCAACCTTATGCCTAGCACTGAAGGGCAGGTTTGGCTGTCTGCCAACAGGGTACTTGGCTCTCACTAGTTCTTCAAGACTAAGCCTCCTGCTCCTGCTCCTTCAGCCGCCTCCGCCTCTTCCACCCAGGTGTCAGGCTCTCGGTCTGTCTCCTTTTTTCCTTCTGTTGGTGCTGCTTCAGTTATTTCTTCTTCTGTCGGTCACTTTCTTCAACGGCGTGGGGTTTGCTCCAGTGATTCCAGGGCTCCGGTTGATGTCAATGAAGGTACCAAGTGCTCCTACAGCTCCTACTTCACTCTGTCTCTCCCCTGGCTGATGTCACCTTGCCCTAGTGACTTGTACGACAAAATGCTGGAGTCCCTGACTGATGCACTCAGCTTGCTCTGGTCTGTAGACCGGAAGCTGGTCCTCTATGTTTTTCCTTCCCGCGCCAGCATCAACTCCAAGGCTAAGCCTGTCCCCAAGCTCTGGTCTACCCTGCCTGACCGGCGCACTCTTGAGCTTTATGTTGCTTCCATCTGGCTCCGGGTTAGAGCTGCACCCCACCTCAGGTTCTATATGGGCCACAGTGTCCCCGTGGATACTCTGCTGTCTGACACTCTCCTTCAGCGCCTCCAGGACCATGAAATGGACTTCAAGTACAATCATATTCAAGCCTCTACTACTGTCACCTGTGGTTTCCTGCTAGGGTCCTATATGCAGAGTTTTGATCTTGATCATTACAATGCACTGCTCCAGACCCATCCTCAGTTTCAAGCCTTCCCTATTGCTGTCATCCGGAAGAACATTTGGCTAGACAATTCCAGAACCCCCGATCCCTCTCCTGTCCCAGCTGCACATATCTTGTGTGATTCTACTAAGCGTTCTCAGACTGTCAAGCTTTTGAAGGCCCAGTTCAATCGCTGCTCTGCGTCTGATATAGCCTCCCTTCCTGATGGCAAATTCTACAAGTTTATTGAGACTGCTACCAATCCCTCTGACCGCTGCCTTCCCCCTTCCAAGCTGAAGACCCTTTGGCAAGCCAAGCACCGTCAAGCCAAGTTCATCAAGACCCATGAAACTGCTTCTGTTCTAGGTGTTGTTGACTTGGATCTTCCTGTCAATTTGGGTCAGGGCCTGGGTGCTACCACCTTGCGCCGTGTTCTTCTGGGAATTCGTACTAGGGACAACTGGTCGTGGCCACTGTTTCTCTAATCCTGGCCCTGTACAACACTACTACCTCAGCTGAAGCCACCAGCAATGGATTTGGCTTGCCCTCCAGTGCTTCACCCAGGGTTGCCTCCAGTGTTCCGCCTAGTGCTGCATCAACTGGTGACCCCAGTGTTTCACCCTGATCTGCACACAGCGTTTCTCCCAGCACTGCACCAGGCATCATTCCAAGTGCTTTCCCCAGCAATGTGTTTGGCTTGCCCTCCAGTGCTTCACCCAGGGTTGCACCCAGTGTTACGCTTAGTGCTGCATCACCAGGTGATCCACATGGTCTGCCCACAGTGTTTCTCCTAGCAGTGCACCAGGCGTCACTCCAAGTGCTTCCCCCAGCAATGCATTTGGCTTGCCTTCCCGTGCTTCACCCAGGGTTGCCTCCAGTGTTCCACCGAGTGCTGCATCACCTGGTGACCCCAGTGTTTTACCCTGCTCTGCATCCAGTGTTTCTCCTAGCACTGCACCAGGCGTCACTCCCGGTGCTTCCCCAAGCAATGCATTTGGCCTGCTTCCTAGCGCCTCACCCAGGGTTGCCTCCATTGTTACACCCAGCGCGGCTCCACCTTGGTGGGATGTACCAGGCGTCACTCCCAGTGCTTCCCCCGGCAATGCATTTGGCTTGTCTTCCCGTGCTTCACCCAGGGTTGCCTCCCGTGTTCCACCTAGTGCTGCATCAACTGGTGACCCCAGTGTTTCACCCTGCTCTGCACCCAGTGTTTCTCCTAACACCGCACCACCAGGCATCAGTCCAAGTGCCTTCCCCAGTAATGTGTTTGGCTTGCCCTCCAGTGCTTCACCCAGGACTGCACCCAGTGTTATGCTTAGTGCTGCATCACCAGGTGATCCCAGTATTTCCACATGCTCTGCCCACAGTGTTTCTCCGAGCCGTGCACCAGGCTTCACTCCAAGTTCTTCTCCCAGCAATTTATTTGGCTTGCCTTCCCGTGCTTCCCCCCAGGGTTGCCTCCAGTGTTCCCCCTAGTGCTGCATCAACTGGTGATCCCAGTGTTTCACCCTGATCTGTGTTGTTGGTCAAAAATACACGTACCCTACTTACGTACATTCTACAGCAGTTATATCCATTCTACACTTGAAAAGTTACTTATACTCCTCCAGAGATAAAAATGACTTCAATTATCCAGACATTTATGTCATATCATGTGTTCTCTGTCTTATGACGAACTACACATGATCTATGACCGGTTTAGACATCCCTACATACAACACTAACACAGGGATACCGGTCAAATACAGTAAAATACACAGTAACAGAGCAATCTCACGATATGCTCACATCTCTTTAAATTTAAAATATTTGTTATACCTATCCGGTCAATTTTTAGAGTTACAACAGGTTATAGAGCCCTTATAAATTGCACTAGTGTCCCGCAAGAGCACTAGTGTTTACCTTAAGCTACCTATCTCCGCCCGATCAGCACCTCAACTGACGGTTACTGCCAGAGGAAATTGTGTGCTTAGCTCCCTGTGTGGCACATTCTCGGCCTCCACTCCAGGTTTTGTTTCTTGCGGCTCCTCCCTCTCGCGGGTCGCACCCTGGACGTACATCTTCCTTCTGTTCCCTGCTTGTGGATCAGGGGGTGTACTCTCACTATCACAAGCCTTGTAACCCACAACCAGCTCTCTGGCTTACAGTTACAAGATAAAGACCATCGCCGTCTTTAATAAAAGCCCATTGCACCGGACACGCCGATTGCAATAATCCATATCATTTCTTCCGCGTCCATCATCCCTAATAAAGGCCAATCGACGCCCAATCAAGTGGCCTCTGTGGATCGCGTAGTGTGTTGAGATGTTCCAGCTGAGCAAACCACTGGGTGATGAACTCGACTTTGGTATCCTTCCATGTCCTCAAGTCAATGTCCAATAGGTGCTGCATCACGATGGAGGTGTCATATACTTTGGATTTGGACCTGTCATGCAATGCGACAAAATCGAAGAAGGCTTGTCTGCCATCTCTTGTGGTGGTATGGCTGAGCACGCAGGAAGAGGAGAGATCGCTTTGGAAGACATGTAGAGCAAGGGTCCAGAAGAAGGCACATTGCTTGTCATGTAGAGCTTTTGTATACCCAGTGAGTGGTATATCGGGCCAATTGGAATCAAGGAATGTTTGGGTATCGATGTCACTCGTCTCTAACTTGGCCTTGAATTTAACAAGCCAATGCTCAAATCTTGCATCATTGAGTAGTGTTGGAAAAGTGGTTTCATCCCTTGACTTCTTGGTCCAGGCCTCATACTTGAGCTGTTCGATGGATCTTGTGAATTGTTCTTGTTGCTGGGATGTGCCAGCCGTGGTTCTAACCTCAGCTGCGGATTCTCTCCTGGCCTTGACAATTCCTCTACTGTAATCCTTGAAGGCATCCTTCGTGTAGTGGTTCCGATCTTCCCAGTCTAACCCTTGTGACGTGAGGTGTTGACCGAAATCGAGGACTCTTTGCAAGTACGGCTGTACATGTTTCGACAGTGGAGTTCGCGTTCCTCGCTCAAGGTAAGCTAGATCACCAATATTCTCGATGTACAGAAAGTCCAACCATGTCTTGTACTGGCCAGCAATGAGCGCCTCACACAAGGTGCTGTGGGACTCCCTTGGGACATCGAAGGAGTCGTGCAGGAAGGTGGCTAGTGCTTGGTCAAATGATGGAAAGAGGTCTGTGATAGACGTGTCCTCTTCATCATCTTGGGTTGGATTGTTCTGTTGGTCGGGTGCCATGTCGGTTGTGGGCAGGCGAGAGGTGGTTGCGGTGCTTCCAGGTTGGAGTGTTTGGAATCGTCCTGTCGACCTGTTTCGCGTTCTGCCGGCAACAGGGATGTTGGACATGTAGAGTTATCACTTCAGGGATGTCAATTGAAGTCTTTGTTGTGTGTGGTAGTCGGATCAGAGATCTATCGGTCGTCGGCCGCAACGTTCGTTCGATGATCTGCTGTGGGATTGGTTCCGTTGTTGTTGTCTTCTATTGCAAGCTTCAACAAGCTTGCGACTGTTAATCTGTTAATTTCCTTTTGAAACTGGCTGTTGAGCTGACCCAATCCAAAGGCAAGGAGGACGACAGGAGCTATGGCTGCAGGCCGGTTGGGGTGCCGGTCTGTTGTGTTCTAATGTTTCTCTGATATCCACTACGACTGGACGCTAATCCAATCAGATCTATTCTGACTATCGACAAACGACGCAGTCAGTTAGATCTTAGGCTTGTGGTTCTACAGTAGGACGCAGGGGGGAAGCGTCCGGTGCAAGGTTTAAGGTTGAATAATCAAATAATCTAAAAGTATAAGCAATTGATCTTGCTGGAGAGCAAGATAGCGCTTGTGCTGTCGCTAATACAGCACTTTGTTACAGATATATGGTAAAAATACCGTGTTACGAGAAAATATCGTGTTGCCGCTAATACAACACGTATTTTTGTGCAGCAGACAAACAAGTTCGTGAGCACAAAGATCGAACCTCTGCTGTCTTCGTGAGCACAAAGATTGAACCTCTGCTGTCTTTTCTTGAAAACAAAACACTTAACGAGATGGCTAGCATATGCTAGTTCCTGGCGTGTGTTCTCTCTTTGATCTCTAAGTATCAATAATTCGATCGTACGAGTGACGATCATTTGGCTCGCAAGATTGAGCCATTTGGTCAATAATGAGACACTTGGCTCACAAGATCGAGCCATTTGGTCAGAAAATGAGATATTTAGCTCACAGATTGAGCCATTTGGCCCATAACGTTAAACAGAATGATTCACGCGCAACCAAGCTGTACGCATGAAAGTAAAAAATGAGATACCATTGTACCATTGTTACATACTGATATGCCGAACATGAAAGGAATTTAATGGCTGCATCAACTGGTGACCCCAGTGTTTCACCCTGATCTGCACACAGGGTTTCTCCGAGCCGTGCACCAGGCGTCACTCCAAGTGCTTTTCCCAGCAATGCATTTGGCTTGCCTTCCCGTGCTTCACCCAGTGTTGCCTCCAGTGTTCCAACTAGTGCTGCATCACCTGGTGCCCCCAGTGTTTCACCCTGATCTGCACCCAGTGTTTCTTTTAGCACTGCACCAGGCGTCACTCCAAGTGCTTCTCCCAGCAATGCATTTGGCTTGCCTTCCCGTGCTTCACCCAGGGTTGCCTCCAGTGTTCCACCTAGTGCTGCATCAACTGGTGACCCCAGTGTTTCACCCTGATCTGCACACAGGGTTTCTCCGAGCCATGCACCAGGCGTCACTCCAAGTGCTTCTCCCAGCAATGCATTTGGCTTGCCTTCCCGTGCTTCACCCAGTGTTGCCTCCAGTGTTCCATCTAGTGCTGCATCACCTGGTGCCCCCAGTGTTTCACCCTGATCTGCACCCAGTGTTTCTCCTAGCACTGCACCAGGCGTCACTCCAAGTGGTTCCTCCAGCAATGCATTTGGTTTGCCCTCCAGTGCTTCACCTAGGGTTGCACTCAGGGTTACGCTTAGTGCTGCATCACCAGGTGATCCCAGTGTTTCACCCTGATCTGCACCCAGTGTTTCTCCTAGCACTGCACCAGGCGTCCCTCCAAGTGCTTCCCCCAGCAATGCATTTGGCTTGCCCTCCTGTGCTTCACCCAGTGTTGCCTCCAGTGTTCTACCTAGTGCTGCATCAACTGGTTACCCTAGTGTTTCACCCTGATCTTCACCCAGTGTTTCTCCTAACACTGCACCAGGCGTCACTCCCAGTGCTTCCCCAAACAATGCATTTGGCCTGCTTCCCAGTGCTTCACCCAGAGTTGCATCCAGTGTTACGCCTAGTGCTGCATGACCAGGTGATCCTAGTATTTCCCCATGATCTGCACAAAGTGTTTCTCCTAGCACTGCACTAGGCGTCACTCCAAGTGCTTCCACCAGCAATGCATTTGGCTTGCCCTCCAGTGCTTCACCCAGGGTTGCCTCCAGTGTTTCACCTAGTGCTGCATCAACTGGTGACCCCCGTGTTTCACCAGGATCTGCACACAGCGTTTCTCCTAGCCCCGCACCAGGCATCACTCCAAGTGCTTCTCCCAGCAATGCATTTGGCTTGCCTTCCTGTGCTTCACCAAGGGTTGACTCCAGTGTTCTACCTAGTGCTGCATCACCTGGTGACCCAAGTGTTTCACCCTGATCTGCACACAGTGTTTCTCCTAGCACTGCACCAGGTGTCACTCCAAGTTCTTCCCCCAGCAATGCATTTGGCCTGCTTCCCAGTGCTTCACCCAGGGTTGTCTCCAGTGTTACACCCAGCACGGCTCCAACTTGGGATGCACCAGGCGTCACTCCAAGTGATTCCCCCAGCAATGCATTTAGCTTGTCTTCCCGTGCTTCACCCAGGGTTGCTTCCCGTGCTCCCCCTAGTGCTGCATCACCTGGTGACCCCAGTGTTTCACCCTGCTCTGCACCCAGTGTTTCACCCTGCTCTGCACCCTGTGTTTGTCCTAGCCCTGCACCAGGCGTCACTCCCAGTGCTTCCCCCAGCAATGCATTAGGCCTGCTTCCCAGTGCTTCTCCCAGAGTTGCATCCAGTGTTATGCCTAGTGCTGCATGACCAGGTGATCCTAGTATTTCCCCATGATCTGCACAAAGTGTTTCTCCTAGCACTGCACCAGGCGTCACTCCAAGTGCTTCCGCCAGCAATGCATTTGGCTTGCCCTCCAGTGCTTCACCGAGGGTTGCCTTTAGTGTTCCCCCTAGTGCTGCATCAACTGGTGATCCCAGTGTTGCACCATGATCTGCACACAGCGTTTCTCCAAGCACTGCACCAGGCATCATTCCAAGTGCTTTCCCCAGCAATGCATTTGGCTTGCCCTCCAGTGCTTTACCCAGGGTTGCACCCAGTGTTACGCCTAGTGCTGCATCACCAGGTGTTCCCAGTGTTTCACCATGATCTACACCCAGTGTTTCTCCGCGCACTGCACCAGGCGTCACTCCAAGTGCTTTCCCCAGCAATGCATTTGGCTTGCCCTCCAGTGCTTCACCCAGGGTTGCACCCAGTCTTACGCTTACTGCTGCATCACCAGGTGTTCCCAGTGTTTCACCATGATCTGCACACAGTGTTTCTCCTAACACTGCTCCAGGTGTCACTCCAAGTGCTTCCCCCAGCAATGCATTTGACTTGCCCTCCAGTGCTTCACCCAGGGTTGCCTCCAGTGTTCCACCTAGTGCTGCATCAACTGTTGACCCCAGCTTTTCATCCTGATCTTCACCCTGTGTTTCTCCTAGCACTGCACCAGGCGTCACTCTCAGTGCTTCCCCAAGCAATGTATTTGGCCTGCTTCCCAGTGCTTCTCCCTGGGTTGCATCCAGTGTTCCACCTAGTGCTGCATCACTAGGTGATCCTAGTATTTCCCCATGATCTGCACACAGTGTTTCTCCGAGCTGTGCACCAGGTGTCACTCCAAGTGCTTCCCCCAGCAATGCATTTGGTTTGCCCTCCAGTGCTTCACCCAGGGTTGCACCCAGTGTTTCACCCTGATCTGCACCCAGTGTTTCTTTTAGCACTGCACCAGGCGTCACTCCAAGTGCTTCTCCCAGCAATGCATTTGGCGTGCCTTCCCGTGCTTCACCCAGGGTTGCCTCCAGTGTTCCACCTAGTGCTGCATCAACTGGTGACCCCAGTGTTTCTGTTTCACCCTGATCTGCACACAGGGTTTCTCCGAGCCGTGCACCAGGCGTCACTCCAAGTGATTCCCCCAGCAATGCATTTAGCTTGCCTTCCCGTGCTTCACCCAGGGTTGCCTCCTGTGCTCCCCCTAGTGCTGCATCACCTGGTGACCCCAGTGTTTCACCCTGCTCTGCACCCAGTGTTTCACCCTGCTCTGCACCCAGTGTTTGTCCTAGCCCTGCACCAGGCGTCACTCCCAGTGCTTCCCCCAGGCCCGACACGCAAGATACATCATGGGACACTACCCAGGATAAATCTATCACTCAAACGTCCACACCTCGGCGATTGCTTTGATTAGCAACCGGACGGTAATCCAAATGATTTCTGAATCGTCACATCTACCGAGCGTTCGAATTAAATCGATTCAACGATTCAACAATGCTACGATGTCAATTCAATCAATCATCCACGGTTCGGTGATCCTATTTGATGAATCAAATGATGCCATTTGACGATTCGACAATACTACTATTCCTACAAATCAATCCATCAAAACAACCCAAATTACAAGGATGATTTACTCTGATTCGACCAAGTTTAAACCGTCATGGTAAATATGAGCAAAATATACTCCGACAGTACTCCAACACCGAGTGAACATGTTAGATCAAGGGGTGTGTTGTCGGCGAAAAATACGGACCTATATCGGCATCAAATTCGATCGAAAAACCGACATGAAAATACGACAACAATCAAGGTGCGAAATATGAGATACGAATATTCAGATGATAGAGCCTTAGAATCAGACGCACCTCCACTACTTGAAAATCCCTAAGTAGTAAAAACGATACCACTTAGGACTACAAACAAAAGATGTTAATCGGTTAGAAACAAGACATCTCCAAAGACCTGATCGATAAGCGAACACTTGGAATTCTTAAGTATATCCAAAATGGATACACTTAACATCCCATGAGGAAATTACTTATTGCAATCATGAAAACCAATACCGATTCCGAATGGGCCTCATTTATCTACCTACTCTACAAACAAGCATATGGCCCATCAAACAAAAGACTTAACCTTGTAAAATGACCGATTCCATCAAATGACCAATACAGTAAGACAGACATGACACTAACACAGAAACAGCAGCAAAAGTACCGGTACGAGAATGGTAACAAATAACCGGGGAAGATCTCTATCATGTAAAATATAGCAGAGAGCCCCGACACAGTAAAAAATACACAGTAGAAGTTAGAGCATCTCTCTGAGCTCACTTCTCTTTAAATTTGAATTATCCTATCCTTTCGGTCGATTTTTAGAGTAACAACAACAACTATATATGAATTTGTTTTAAAGGTACCAATTGCATTGAGTTGTGGGACAACTGCTACATCAGAAAGTATGCTGTCAACATGAAATAAGAACAGGGGTTTTCGTCTAATTCACCACTTGTCAGAAACGATGAAGCTGTCGGTGTTGGAGTTGATTCAAACTTGGTCACTACTGCATAAATGCCTTCATCTGCAATTTGATATTCAGAAACAAATGAGTAATGCTCCTTCAGATTGTAGAGTTCGAGGAATCACAAAATATGGCAGGGTATTTCACATGCGTCAACATTGTACAATGCCCAATCATACCAAACTGAGTTCAGTTGGCCACTGTCAGAACGATACGAAGGGTGGCTCCAAAACAAGTAATTTTGCTGTGTGCAGGGGTCAAACCTGCTGTTGTTTTCAGTAAATCCTTTGACAGAGGTAGAGTCCTGCAAAAGTGGAAGAACCTTCTGACATACAAAAGTCAACACGATGGGAGACAAATAGGGTTTTGTTTTGTTCAATGACCTAACCTATCTCATAGTACTTGCCCCATTGTTGTTAATGAACACATGAAACTTTGAGCCAAAAACTTCATTAGGGATTTGATTACCAGAAACATCTTCTGTTGTCACTCAATTGAACTTTGAAGTAGCTACTTGTAGCAGCATTTTTTCTTCCTGTCTCTTTGCCGTTTGCATAATCAATGTGCCAGCATTCTGTTGAGTGTTCTTTGACGGTGCTTTGATTTTGTTTTTGTGGTGTGATTCCGAATACAAAGAATTCCGTCTGTATGGAAGTCCCCAAAACTTCATGTAGTCAACCAGGTGAAAGTAGAGATGGTTTTTGATGAGTTTTGTACCCATTCCGTCTCTGAGGCAGGTGAAATTAATACAATTGATAAAATGGATAATCATCTTGGGGAGATTTTCCAATCCAGAAATGGTTATATTTCCATGCTTCAAGAATTCTTCCATGGAGAGGATCAGTTCAATGACCTCTACCTGTTTCTGAATAAATGTCACGTCTTGGATGATGTTTATTGCCACATCGGAGACAAGGGTGATCAGAATGGAAATGAGCATTCTGGAATAATCATTAAACTCCTTTTTGGTGATGGAGAGAAGCTGGCTTGAAAACTTTGTTCTAGAGAAATCTCTGTCCAATTGCCTTGACAAAAAGGTTCTGTATAACTGAGCAAGTGAGCCAATAGTAACTGATGTGCCATTGGTGTTGAAATCAGGTGCATATCAACACTTAGGACTGCCTTTTAACAAAGAATCAAGTGATTCTACTGCCCTATGTGCTACACCCAGTTGATGCATATGCAAACACTCACCGGGAGTAGCAAAGTGAATGTTGTTGATATTACAACCAAAATTGAGGCTGTGAAAAGCATTTTTTATGGGATGGTGGGAAATACTTTTGAAGTAATCCTTGTATTCCCTAGCAGACATGTTTGGGGGGGTTCAAAATCATCTGGAGCCCAGAGTTGGATCTGTTCCGCCACTTGGGCTATTGGTTTATGGATGACGTGTGTCAGACATGTACAGTGACGGCACAATTTCTTCACCTTTTCCATGTATGATCCATACTTTCCACATAGTTTGTTGTGAAGTTTGGTATCCCCAACAACATATGCAATCGCAAATTTCATTTTCACTTTGAACACTTTTCCTGCATACGGAAGATAATCCCACTCCAACACGCCCTGCATTTCACATACTTGCTTGAAAGATTGCAAAGCCGCTGCCAGCTCAGTGTGTAGATTTTGAATATTGTCTTTTGCCGTGGGTTTTGTGTGTGTGTGTCTTATGCTCTCAATTTCAGTGTCGGGATGAAAATAAATTGTGGTCCAAGTGTCAGGTCGTTTTCTTGCTTCAACATTGAAAATACCGATAGTCATGTTGAGAGGAGTGAGTGAGTGACAGCCATGTGCATCCAAGCTGATTCCATCCATGTAGAAAATGATCGGAACGAGGATTTCATCATTTCCATTGCAGATCTGCTTCCACGATTCCGTCCACCAAGAGCCGTGGTGTAGTTCTGTTATGTATGTTTTGTTAATGATTGGTGGGTTGTTTTCAGGTGAAAGAGAAGTCTTGACATTGGGAAAAGACAATTGTTTTTCTTGCATCAATTCCTTATTGGTCAGAAGGGAATGAAGTGTGTCTGGGAAGGATCGAACAAATATTTTGGGTGGGTAAATTCTAGGTAACCAGTTAATTATGTTTGGCTCGAACTTGGTCTCAGAAATGCCAAAATTGGACTTGATTTCACTAAATATGGCTTCTTGATGGCGGGGGAAGGTAGCGCTGAAGTCAACACCATGAATATTTTGACATTTGTTTGCCCATTGAAAAATAGATTTGAATGTGTTTAGAGGTAACTTGTGTTTTGTCATTAGATTCATGAGCTTTATTTCAGCAATGAGCCTATTTGGAGATGAAAAATAAACATGGAATCGGATCAATTGCTCTCTTTCATTGATGTTTGGTTGGGATGCAGTGGGTTCCGCAGCATCCATATCATTATTGTTCTGAATAGGAAGGCAAATTTCTTCATGAATAACCATGTCATCGTTGTTGTTGTCTTCTGAAGGAAACAACTGTGATTCCATGAGATTTCTATCAATTGGTGGAACAAATACATTGTGTACTACCTGACTGTTTAGTACTGAGTTGAAGTTTTCATTAGAGGATGGATTGTTATTGTGAGCGGCAGCAACAGCGGCGGAGGGAACAATTGGACCATTCTTGGTCAATGTCAGGCCATATTGTGAAGGGGAATGGCAAACTGTAATGGATTCTTCTTTGGCAGATGACGAAAATTTCATTAGGTTGTGGTTTAAATAGAAATCACGGCAAAAACCGATTGAATCAAGGTGACGTGACAGGCCTCGTGATACATATTGGTATGATTTGTGTGAAGAGGAATCTTGTCTGTTTCTGATGAATGTCTTGGACTTGTCCTTATGGGAAATGCAGCAACGACAGAGGAATGATTTAGTTATTTTGGTATAACAACCCTTCTTGAAGTGACAGGGATTTTTACTAGGTTCTGACATGTTGTTTTATTGGCAAAAGGGAGGGGAAGAAATGGTTTTGATGGTGGTGTTCAATGAACATGATGAAAATGAGCATGATGCTATCAGAGCAATCATGAAAAGGCATGACGGTATGAAAAAAGACACGACGTGACATAGACACAACGCGGGAACATAGCAAACAAACACTTCTTAAAATAATTTTATTTCATATCTTGGGTTAAGTTTGGTAGCAAGAATTTGATTTTTTAAATCAAGTGAGTCAAAAATGAGAGATCAAGGGACATTTTGAGTCTTCAGGAAGAGTTTTGGTCACAACCTGAGGGGGGTTGAAACTCTTCACCACAAAATAGTGTGAATTTAAAAAATTTCCCTTGCGCATAACAAAAGCAGGGTCGATTTTATCAAAATATGGCCTGCAAGGGGCCGCGTTGGGTTGCGTGACAGTTATCGGACGCCTGGTTGGAAACAACTCAAACAAATCACTAACCTCGCATGAATGACCAAGAAGCTCGATAGGCTAGTACATCAAGCAAAACTTTGATCTTTCCGCACGGCACCGCATTACATAGGGGCCTGAATGTGATCATACTTGAGGTCCATGTCACAGTCCCTGAGCCTCTGAAGGAGAGTGCCAGACAGCAGAGCATCCAAGGGAATGCTGTGACCCAGAAAGAACCAGAGGTGAGGGGCAGCATGAGTGCGAAGCAGCAACATACAGTTCAAAAGTCCGCCGGTCAGGGAGCATAGACCAGAGCTTGGGGACTGGTTTGGCCTTGGGGTTGAGACTTGCTCTAGAGGGAAAGACATAAAAGACCAGCAACTTCCTGTCAATAGACCAGAGCAAGCTGAGTGCATCCGTGAGAGACCCAAGAATTTTGTCATACAAATCGCTAGGGCGAGGGGACATCAGCCTGGGAAGAGACAGAGTGAAGTAAGAGCTGTAGGAGCACTTCGTTCCCTCAGTGACATCAACAGGGGCTCTCAAATCACTTGAACAAATGCTGCGCTGTTCAAGGAAATGACCATCAGAAGAAGAGATAACCATAGTGGCACCAACAGAGGGAAGGTAAAGAGATGAACCTAGAGCCTGATGCCTGGGTGGTGGAGGAATCAGCAGCGGCGGTGGGAACAGGAACAGGAGGCTTTGTCTTGAAAAAACAATGAGTGCCAAGGACACGGTTTGCAGCCAACCAAACCTTCCCTTAGTGCTAGGCAGAAGGTTGCCTTCACAGTACAAGTCATCAAAACATTCAGGAGACATCTTGGTCAAACCGATGAGGCATTTCCTGAGAGCCTGACCAGGTGGAGATTTGGTCCAATCTTGAGAACCTGTGAAGCAAGCAGAAGCAAGGGAGACCAGAGAATCTGTGGAAGCAGACCTCCAATCAGGAGCATCAGGATAAGCCAAAGCATACATTGGAGCAACTGAAAGGTGGTAGACATCGTGGATAGATTTCTGGTCACAACCATCTTTCTTGCTGAAGAAGTGGGTAGGACTGGGAGAGCCATTCCAGAGCGGAGACTGAGTGGGAGATTTGCGAAGGAGTTGGATTGCAGGTGGAGTAGAACAACGACCATCACCATAAAAACGCCAGAGGAAGGAGGCAGAATGTGCCTGATTAGCAGCAGCCAAAGCTTGCTTACGGAGGACTTGACAGTCCATGCCAAGAGAGAGAGAAAGATTAATTAATATACGTATTTAAGTAACTTTAACCACCAGAGTTGGATCTAAACTACTCAGTCTGTATCCAGACTTTAACGTCGCCTCAATCGAAGAGAGTTTAAGCCCCAAGTTGTAGAACGACAAATTTGTCAAACGAATCCTGAAAGCAAGCAGGGAGAGTACAAGTGAACACTGTTGAAGGATACCAGTAGCATAATCCGACAAACAGGTAGGAGGAAGGGTAGAATACTGGGAGCAGCACGGTGTGCAGAGGTGGGTAACTGGGGGAAGAACTAGGAAGGTCACCGGGTGGAGCAACCTTGGGAGACAGTGGGAGCAGCGCTGGGGACAGCGCCAGAAACCACACTGGATGCAACATAAGGAGCAGCACTGGTGGGTGCAGAACCGGGCCCTACACTGGGAGAAGCACTGGGGTGCAGAAGATGGTGATATATTGGAAGCATCGACTGGAATCAGCGCGGGGTGGCGAGCCTGGTGAGAAACTGGGAGCAGCACTTGGTGAAACACGGCGCCACTTGGTGACACACCATTGAGTGTGCCAGAATGGCACCCAGGGCTAGGCCCCATGCAGCCAAGCCCTCATCAAGGCAGCCTCCTGGCGATACGGCTGCTGGGACGGGAGAGGGGCTGCAAAGTGTCTCCTGGCAAGCTGGATGGTCGCAAGCCATTGACGCTTGGCAGTAAGAGTGTAACCACGGAGCACTTGGAGTGGAATCTGGAGGAGGGAGTGAGATTGAGGCAGAGCACCAGCTAAGCCAATGGCCAATTCAGATGAGATGGAATCATTGAGAGATTGGTGTTGTTCTGACTCAAGCAACCCTCCAGTGCCATGGAGCCGTTGGTTTTCGGTACGTCCAGAGATCCCAACAGGTGAGGAAAAATTGATGAATCACTGCAGTGGCCCATCGACGAGGAGATCGTTTGCTACCAATCGAAGAATAATAGTCAGCCTGAATCTGATGCCAGAGGGGCTGTCCACCTCCCAAGGAACCAGTTGTGCCATCCAATCCGACGCTGAGCCCTTATAGCGGATGCAATATCAGGGGAGTAGGAGGAAGGGTGGATACGCCTACCTTGACGAACCCTAGTGGTGACATCCACAATGGCAAGAGCCAGTGAAGGGTCTGTAAGCTCAGAAGTAAGGCGCTGTTGCAGAGGGCCCCGAAAGGAAGACAAACAGTGCTGGACAGCCCCGGGGTCGGCACATGAAAGAACATGGGAAACCTTTTCCTCATCTTGGGCACACAGAGGGCATCGGGAGTGATCCTGGTGCTGGTAATGAAGTAACTGATTGCCAACACCAATACAACCCTGAAGCAAACTTGACAAACCACCGTTGCATACCAGGGGGGAGGCGCTTGAAAGCAGAGTGATGGGCACACCAATGGATAGGAATCGGAGACTTGTGGTGGAATGGAGATGTCAGTGGTGAGTTTGCCAATAGTGGAGAAGTGGAGGACCTGAAATAAGAATGTGCAAGGCATCTCTGTCAAAGCAAGAGCATTTGAGACCCTTCTGTGAGAGGGCCCAGGGCTCAAACACAAGTCGGGGATAGTGGTAAGGAGAAGAACGTTTCATGGATAGAAATGCCTTGGCCATGCCATCAGCTTGATGATTGCGAAGCGCCCACCAGTTAAGAGAAGGACCCTCTTGATGACCCCGAACCCACTTGAAGGTGACAGTGATTGGAAGAGCAGAGAGCATATTGCGAATGACATAGACATAGTCAAAAGATTTCTGAGAGATAGACAAGGGCCAGGTTCCCTGAGCCTGTTGAAGAGCCGTATCCCCATCAAGGGCAATGGTGAGGGAGCCGGAGGCTACATCATAGAGGTCCACCATAGCCATACAGCAGGTGAGGACACCAATGATGCCAGCCAATTCGCTTCGGTAGGAAGACTGATCTTCAGGGGAGCCACTGACAAGGTTAGATCCAGTGAGGAACAAGGAGGGAGACTTGGTGGAGGTATTGGGGGAAAGGATGAAGGAAGATGTACCGCGGAGGAGACCGGGATCATAAGAGCCGTCACAGACAGCGCTGGCAGAGCCACGCAGAATGGCATCGGCAAGAGCCTGGCATCCATCCTGGGGAAGGGAGTATTGATGGAGAAGGACTCGGGGACAACCGCAGAGAGCATCAAATGCATCCTCTGGGGTGGCAGGAAGACACTCAAAAGGATCATAGGTCAAGGGGTCCTCGTAGGGTGGACAAGAGATAAAGGAGGATTGACCGACAATCCGGAACACATTCCCACTGGAAAGGAGGGATACAATAGTGTCTGCACTGGGAGGTTTAGCACAAAGGATGGTAGTGTTAAAGCTATAACAGCCTCGGCCTTGCGAAGAACCGACCCTCCAACCAGTGGGACATTTGGAGAAGATCCGGTCAGTAAAACGACACAAAAACCAGGGCCACACAGAGGAGAACTCGGTTGACAGCCAATGCCCCAGGTGAAAGGAGGGGTGGAAAGCTCGGTCCGAAGGCAAAGCCAACGGGGGTAAGACGGATTTCCGAAGGGCACGTTGCCAAAGCTGAAGGGCTGGAAGATGCCACTGAGGGGGGCATCGAGGCCAGTCAAGGTGAGCGCAAAGATGGTTGGAGGACTGCAGCTGGAAGGCCATAGGAGAAAGCCATGTGCCATCTGCAGTGCAGATATCAGCAAGGGAGATAGCCTGGAGAGACATCCTGATGAGATTCAGAAGAGACAGGTCGGCGCCCCGAAAGCCAGCAGTGACAAAAGCTTGCATGAGGTAGCAGTCATTCACTCTAAGCAGAGGAAGTGTAGGAAAGTCTTCCACCATACTCACAGGGTGCATAGAAAAGAAATGCCACACATACTTATACCAGCAAGGAGTGATATAAGAGGCATATGGCTGATAGGGGGTAATACTGAGATGAAAAGGGATCCCCAGTTCAAGCCGAAAGGCTTCTGCTGTAAGCCTAAGAATATGGCCTGTCTGGGAACCACGGACAGATTCCTGAAGCAGGGTAGCAATGTGGCTGAATTCCTGGAGAAGGAAAGGGTGAATAAAACCAAAGCCTTGATACAAAGATGGACCATAGAAGACCATGCAAGAAAAGTTGCGAGACATGCCGGCCTTGTTGAGCACGGGGACCAGAGTTGGTTGGAGAATGCGGTTCCAGGTAGAAGCGCTGAGCTGAGTGACGGGCATGGGGTATTCAAAAGACTTCATAAATGAGTACCTGAAGGTGTAGAGGGAGGTGTTCTTCTCGCACTTGGAGGACCTCATTTGAGATCCAAAGGACTGGGACTGGGTCTTCAGGTGATCAACTTGAGCTTCCTCATTGCCGTCCATAGAAATGTAGACACCCAGAGTCTTGTCAGCGTGATCAACCTCAAAACGGTCAAGAGGGGACTGGGCACCAGATTTGTCAGTGATGGCGAAAACACCGGGCATTTCATCAACAGAGCAATAGTCCCAACCAGAACCAGTCCACTTGAAATCTATCAAGTAGCAGAAGGACTTAGCAGGTTCAATAGCGCCACCAGTAGCAATGAGACCGCCAGCCCAGCGGTCTAAAGCTGCCTGAAAATCAACAGCCAAAGCCTCACCAGAGGTAGTAGAGGAGGCACCGGCACAGAAAAGATCAGTATCATCCACAAAAGCAAAACCAACCAAGGAGACCAGCTGAAGGGATAGGGAGGTGAGGAGATGAACCCCATGGCCTGCATTCTGCATCATCCAGAAAAGAATGGTAGAAACCAGAGCCCACAGAGTTGGGCCGAGACCGTTGCCTTGCCCAATCCCACTGAGAGGAATAGATTCATCACCATACATAGGACCGGACCGGCCAAATCCAGTTTTAATGTGATGGGTAGCACGCTGGAGAGTGGAGAGTAGAACCTCGCAAACGTGAGCCGGAATCCCAAAGCTTTGGAGGGTGAGACTGGCAATGGGATGGGAGATTCGGTCATAGCAGCCCTTGGCATCATTCATTGCAACCGCCCCCGAGCGGCGCTTCTGACGAAGAACGTCACAAATAAGCTTCTTGTTGAGACAAGTGTTGATGGCTTTGTGATGCTTCCGGCTGCCATGTTGGTCGACTGCCACCGCGTTGGCCTGTTCAGCATGAGCTAGAATTCGTTTACCGATCATCTTGTTGTTGATCTGGAACTCAGGAGACATCAGTTGGATGAGTCTCATCTTGTCAACACGGTATTCACCCGGTTTCTTGAAGATTTCAACGTCGGTGATAACCTGCCAAGCAGAGGGCGAGAAGCCAGCAAGCAGAGGAGCAGTCCGCATCAAAGTGTCAAAGGAATTCAGCTGTGTGTCCAAGGCAAAAGATTTATGGTGGGCAAAACTGAGGCAAGAAGGCTCACCAGCAGTGCGTTCCTTCTGGCATTTCCAGGCAGCAGCATTGTCAGCAGGGCTAACAGAATAGTCAAAGGGAGCCAAGGACTGAATAGCAGCGGGCACTTGAAGGCAAGCAAGAAATTCAGTCAGGTACGGGTCAGTTCCTGGAGGAGAGACAGTAGGTGCCAGCAAGGACCGCAACGGAGGAGGGTCCAGTACCCAAGTAGCCGAAGGCCTGAATGAATGAGGGAGGACATAGAGGGAGTGTCTAGGCATTGTTGTTGACGGCAGACATTGGAGGCAGCCATGGCTGGCACCATGGCAGATTGGGACTCCAAGACTTGTTCAGTGCCATCGGAGCCAACAGCAACCGCTTTCAGAACAGCAGGCTTTGAGAGACGACCACGGATAGCGCGAGCAGCGAGCCCTAGATCCCGTTGGAGCCGTTCACGGCGCATGCGTGCCCGAATCTGAGAGGCGCTCTGGTTGTAGGGCTTACCTTCAGTAAGAAGGGCGTCCACCAAACCTTGGTTGAAGGAGTCACGCCAAGAAGGAGCCAGGACTTTGACAGCACGGTATTGCTTGTAGGCTTGCTTCAAATGGAGAACAGCCGTGGCAAGATCGCAGTGTTCACCCTTGTATAAGGAAAGTTTACACGCCAGGCGCTTCACCTTGGTGTGACTGGTGGAGACACCTTGACAAAGCTGCACAATCCGCCTCCAAAAATCTATGGTGTCACGGTAAACCTGGAGCTTGGGGGACCAAGGAATCATGCCGGTGCAAAGCCGGCAAAGATGTTGTGCAACAGACAGCCGGATGGAAGCCGAGGTAGCATGGAGGACATCATAGGTAGTGATGAGAGTATCGCGCACAGTGGTATCACCAGATAAATACAGTGCCACCAGGTGCTCAAGCTTAGTCTGAAGGGGGAACACACCAGCAGTAGCAAAGGCATGTTTTACCTGCTTGAGATAGCGCTGCCGAAGGTGAGGGTGGGAAGATTTCAGGCGAGGAAGAGAGGATTGCACAGGAGGTGGAAGATATTTGCCCAAGATACTTCCATTACACACTTCAATCCAGAGCAAGCGATGGTCAGAAACCATGCCGTGCTCACCATCAAAAGCACAGTAACCAGCGCGGACGACATCAACATGCTCAGTAGTCCAAATGGCATCAATGGGAGTCCTGGTAGTATTCCGATTGTGGGTGGCAGGCGGGGAAATTGAAGAGTGGGTAGTTAAGATGGCATCCTTGAAGCCGAGTGCTGTGAGCTCAGAGGAGAGACCGTCAGACCGGACATCAGAATTATGGTCAATCCCTAAGACAACTGAGTCACCTGCCTCTAGGCAAGCCTGAAGGGCAACTGTGAGGTCACGTCGAAAGAGAATGCGTGGGTTGGGACAGTGAAGATCCTCCTCAGCCTGGAAGTAGCGACAGTGTTAGTTCCAAACAGAGCCAAGATCCCTGTCATTTTCTACAGGGCAGTAGGCAGAAAAGATGGTAACCGTAGCTTGAGCCTGCCCCTGAAACCGAACAGAGGTTCACCGGCCAAGCCCTGAAGGATCAGCACTGTGGGCAAGCTTGTGAGAATGAAAGAGCCGGTCAATAGTAAACCCTGTACCACCAGGGATGCGCCACGTGCCAGTGGATGCCTCATGCTGGTTGCTAGCAAGGAAGGTGAAGCTGGAAGGGTAGGCCTGTTTGATGCGAGAGTGAAAGAGGTCACAGAGGGGGAGCTGAGGTTCATTCAGACAATGCTCTGCGTAGAGAGCAACCCCAGCTTTACTTTGAGCAACATGCCGAGAGTTGTGACGGGAGCAAGACATGAAGGCTGACTTCCGCTGGGGACCAATATTTTGGAAGGTGATGAGGGTAGAGTTTGAGGACGGAGACTGGGGAAAAGGATGGCCAAAATCATCAGAATCTGTAGTCACAAGGATGTCCCCATGAAGATTGGATTGGGCGAGACAGGAAGCAGGAGGGGGCAAGGAATGGGAAGAAGGACTGGAGGAATCCAGGTGGGGATGAGAGTTGGAGGGCATCCCACAGTGCCCTGAATAAGACAGACTAACCATGATCAGACGCATACCGTGTCTGTCGCACGGAAGAGGAAGCGTGTGAGGCATAGGTGTGGAACCCGGAAGGCCACAGCAGGTGCTGTGCCAGTAGTGGCAGCACAGGAAGCAGCACGAGGAGAAGAATTGGCACTGGATGCAACCGTGGGTGAAGCACTGGAAAGCGTGCCCAGGGCACTGCTGGGTGAAGCACTGGGGGACAAACCAAATGCATTGTCGGAGGAATCACTGGGAGGGGCGCCTGGTGCAGTGCTGGGAGAAGCGCTGGGAGGAACACTGGGTGCAGATCAGGGTGGAACACTGGGAGCACCAGTCGATGCAGCACCGGGTGGGACACTGGAGGCAACCCTGGGTGGAGCACTGGAAAGCAAGCCGAATGCATTGCGGGGGGAAGCACTGGGAGCATTGACTGGTGCAGGGCTAGGAGAAACGCTGGGTGCAGAGCAGGATGAAACACTGGGAGCACCAGTTGATGCAGCACTAGGTGGAACACGGGAGGCAAGCCGGGGTGAAGCACTGGGGAGCAAACCAAATGCATTGCTGGAGGAAGCATGTGGAGTTTCGCCTGGTGCAGTGCGAGGAGGAACGCTGGGGGCAGAGCAGGGTGAAACACTGGGAGCACTAGTGGATGCAGCACTAGGTGGAACACTGGAGGCAAGCCTGGGTGAAGCACTGTGGGGCAAACCAAAAGCAGTGCTGGAGGAAGCACGGGGAGTTTCGCCTGGTGCAGCGTGAGGAGAAGCACTAAGTGCAGATCAGGGTGCAACCTTGAGGGCACCAGTTGATGCAGCACTTGGGGGATCACTGGAGGCAACCCGAGGTGGAGCACTGTAAAGCAAACCAAATGCATTGCTGGAGGAAGGACTGGGAGTGTAGCCTTGTGCAGTGCTAGGAGAGACACTAAGTGCAAATCAGGGTGGAACACTATGAGCACCAGGTGAAGCCGCACTGGGTAGAACCCTGGAGGCAACCCTGGGTGAGGCACTGGAAAGCAAACCAAATGCATTACTGGAAGCAGCGCGGGTAGTGTCACCTGGGGCAGGGCTAGGAGGAACACTGGGTGCAGAGCAGGGTGAAACACTGGGAGCACCAGGTGACGCAGCACTAGGTGAAACACTGGAGGCAACCCGAGGTGAAGCACTGGGAAGCAAACCAAATGCATTGCTGGAGGAAGGACCGGAAGTGTCGCCTGGTGCAGTGAGAGGAGAAACACTGGGTGCAGATCAGTGTGAAACACTGGGAGCACCAGTTGATGCAGCACTTGGTGGATCACTGGAGGCAACCCGTGGTGGAGCACTGGAAAGCAAACCAAATGCATTGCTGGAGGAAGGACTGGGAGTGTCGCCTTGTGCAGCGCTAGGAGAAACACTAAGTGCAAATCAGGGTGGAACACTATGAGCACTAGGTGAGGCAGCACTGGGTGGAACACTGGAGGCAACCCTGGGTGAGGCACTGGAAAGCAAACCAAATGCATTACTGCAAGAAGCGCGGGAAGTGTCGCCTGGTGCAGTGCTAAGAGAAACACTGGATGCAGATCAGTGTGAAACACTGGGAGCACCAGTTGATGCAGCACTTGGTAGGTCACTGGAGGCAACCCGAGGTGGAGCACTGGAAAGCAAACCAAATGCATTGCTGGAGGAAGGACTGGGAGTGTCGCCTTGAGCAGTGCTAGAAGAAACACTGGGTGAAGATCAGGGGGAAGCACTGGGAGCACCAGGGGAGGCAGCACTGGGTGGAACACTGGAGGCAACCCGAGGTGAAGCACTAGAAAGCAAACCAAATGCATTGCTGGAGGAAGCACTGAGATTGGCGCCTGGTGCAGTGCGAGTAGAAACACTGAGTGCAGAGCAGGGGGAAATGTTGGGATCACTAGGTGGAGACGCGCTGGGTGTAACAGTGGAAGCCACCCTGGGTGAAGAACTGGGAAGCCCTCCAAAGGTGTGAAGGGGGAGAGCACCTGAAGGAGCACCCGTTGCAGGGATAGGAGAAACACGGTGGGGTAGACAAGGCGGGAAGTAGGAGGAGCGGAGGAAGAGGAAGGTTGACTGAGGGATGCAGAGGTGGAATTTGGAGAAGTAGGCATCCCACCAGGCCAGAAGAAAGGGTGCCTAACCATGGTCAGAGGCATACCGTGTCTGTTGCACGGATAGGAGAGAAGCCGGTGCAGAGCTGGTTGAGGCATTGGTATGGCTCAGCTCGCTGATACTGGCGTCGGTGTCAGGAGAAAAAGCTATGGAGGTGAAACCAGAGCGGAGAGGAGAGTTGAGGGAGGTGGGGAGTGTGCTAGCGGGGGACACAATGTCAGCCATGGCAACGCCTTCAAGAGGGGCAGCAGCCGGAGGGGCACCCAGAACAGAAGTGATGTTGGAAGTGCCGGTTGCAAGAGTAGACATGGACTGGCCATCATCAAAGCCACACCCAGCGCTATCCTCACAAACCTGAAAGGAGAAGTGCATATCCAGGTCAAAAGTAACAGCGTTGGAAGTGGAGTCAATGGACAGGTCATCATCCACGAGTTCCCAATCACAGACATCACCACGACCAAAGAAGGGCAAAGCATCCTCCGGGTCCTGGTCCGGTGCAGGGGCATTTTCAACAACCCTTCCTTCAGTGGGATCCCAATGAAAGTCCTCCAACTCAGTGAGACACTCAGTAGAGAACCATTGGCGAACACAAGAGCCATACCGGGCCTCCAGGAAGATAGGAAGAAAGGACAGCATGGCTTGAGCTTCAGCCAAGGTAGTAGTGTTGTACAGGGCCAGAATTTCACCTCGGTAGGAGCTGGTGTCAACAGAGAGAAACAATGGCCATGACCAGTTGTCCCTAGTACGGATGCCCAGAAGAACACGGCACAAGGTGGTAGCACCCAGTCCCTGACCCAAATCTACAGGAAGATCCAGGTCAACCACACCTAGAACAGAGGCAGTTTCATGGGTCTGGATGAACTTGGCTTGACGGTGCTTAGCTTGACAAAGGGTCTTCAGCTTGGAAGGGGAAAGGCATCGGTCAGAGGGATTGGTAGCAGTCTCAATGAACTTGTAGAATTTACCATCAGGAAGGGAGGCTATATCAGACGCAGAGCAGCGATTGAACTGGGCCTTCAATAGCTTGACAGTCTGAGAACGCTTGGTAGAATCACACAAGATGTGAGCGGCTGGGACAGGAGAGGGGTCAGGGGTTCGTGAATTGTCAAGCCGAATGTTCTTCCGGATGACAGCTATAGGGAAGGCTTGAAACCGAGGATGGGTCTGGAGCAGTGCATTGTAATGATTAAGATCAAAACTCTGCATATAGGAACCGAGCAGGAAACCACAGGTGACAGTAGTGGAGGCTTGAATATGATCGTACTTGAAGTCCATTTCACGGTCCTGGAGGCGCTGAAGGAGAGTGTCAGACAAGAGAGCATCCACTGGGACACTGTGTCCAATATAGAACCGAAGGTGGGGTGCAGCGCGAACCTGGAGCCAGAGGGAAGCAACATAGAGCTCAAGAGTGCGCCTGTCAGGCAGGGTAGACCAGAGTTTGGGGACGGGCTTAGCCTTGGGGTTAATGCTGGCGCGGGAAGGGAAGACATAGAGGACCAGCTTCCAATCCACCGACCAGAGCAAGCTGAGTGCATCAGTCAGGGACTCCAGCATTTCGTCGTACAAATCACTAGGGCGAGGTGACATCAGCCGGGGGAGAGACAGAGTGAAGTAGGAGCTGTAGGAGCACTTGGTACCTTCAGTGACATCAACCGGAGCCCTGGAATCACCAGAGCAAACCCCACGCCGTTGAAGAAAGTGACCGACAGAAGAAGAAAGGACAGAAGCAGCTCCAACAGAAGGAAAAAAGGAGACAGACCAAGAACCCGGCGCCGGGGTGGAAGATTCAGAGGCAGCTGAAGGAGCAGGGGCAGGAGGCTTAGTCTTGAAGAACCAATGAGATCTGAGAACCCGGTTGGCAGACAACCACACCAGCCCTTTGGTGCTAGGCAGAAGATTGCCTTCACAGTACAGGGCATCAAAGCATTCGGGAGACATTTTAGCGAGACCAATGAGACATTTCTGGAGGGCTTGGCCAGGAGGGGATTTGGTCCACTCGGCAGAGTCTTGGAAGCAAGCCGAAGCCAGGGAAACCAGAGACTCCACAGTAGCGGTCCTCCAATCAGAATCAGCGGGATTGACCAGGGCATACACCAGGGCGACGGAGAGATGGCACACATCATGAATGGATTTCTTGTCACGGCCATCCTTCTTGCTGAAGAAGTGGGTAGAACTGGGAGAGGCATTCCAAACCCGGGTCTGCGCTGGAGACTTCCGGAGGCGTTGGATGAAAGATGGGGTAGGGAAACGGCCATCACCATAAAAACGCCAAAGGAAGGAAGCAGAGTGGGCCTGATTGGCAGCGGCCAGAGCCTGTTTACGAAGTGCTTGACGATCCAAGCTGGGGGAGGGAGTCAAGGAGGGGGACTGCGGGAGGAGAGGCTGTTTAAGAGCTGTAGCAGGGGCGGGACGAGTGGCAGATGGGGCTGGCTGCTGAAGAGCTGGGGGAGTAAGGACAAGCTGCTTGAGAGCGGGAGGCTGAAGGGGGGGGGGACTTAAGGGCTGGCTTCTTAGAATCCGGACGAGGAGCAGGCTTCTTAGCAGACTGAGTAGAGGAGGCCACAGAGGAATCAGAGGAAGAGACAGACATGGAGGTAACAGAGGATTGGCTGGCCGAGGAAGAGGAACAAGCAGACAAAGATGCATCCTTCCGGGGGCGAAGAGAGGAAGGAGAAGGAGGGGCCTGGGTAGGAGCTGGGGTAGGGGTGGAGGACTTCTTCAGATGGGCGCGCTTGGGGTAGCGAGAGCCGGATGCAGAGGAGCGGGCAGAGGAAGAAGATAGAGAGGGCGTGGACTGAAGTCTTTTCTTGGGGGAAGAAGCAGAGGAGCGGCCCTCACGAGGCTGAGTAGGAGTAGGGGGAGTAGGCATGATGGGAATTGGTGTATAGCGATTGCTGGGAGAGAGTGATGCGAGAGCCGCAATATCGATTGTAGTTGCAGACGGTTGGTGAATCCGATGGATCAGAGTCGATTCGCGTGAGGGTTGTTGCTGGGTGGTGCAATTGGAAGCAAAGCAGATGTGATTGGATGGATAGATCGTCGGTCGGGCGGCTATCGGCGGCGGCGGTCGGGCGGCTATCGGCGGTCAGGCAAGAGATACGCGGTTGGAAACAGAGCAGAGGGAAGCCGGGGGTGGATCGAGGGATCAATGGTTGGAAGGCTTTGTCGTGTAATCGAATCAGAGAGCAAATATCAACTGTTGGGGGCCGAATGGATGTCGGCGACGGAGAAACTGCTGGGAGGGATCTAGTGTAAAATGTGATGTGTCGTGGACAAAGAAGGCGGCGGGTGGCGACTTCTGGTGCAAGCTGTATCAAGGTGAGGCTGTTGGTGGGGTGGCGGCGGCTGCGGCGACGCGGTTGTCGTCTGTTGGATTGCTGTTGCGGCCGGTGCTGTTGCGGCCGGTGCTGCGAAGGGTTGCGGCGGCTACGTAGAAACTGTACTAGAGGCAGCGTAGAAAATTATTTGGCGTCGTCGCCGATGGAACCGCCGATGGAGCCAAACGATGAAGCCAAAGCAACCGAAGGAATCAACGCAGGGACCCAAATGGATGGCACCAACAGAAAGAGCAAGTCTTCAATGGTAGGGGTGGGGCCCGGAGTCTGTAATGACAGAGGGAAAGCGAGGAGAGAGTAAAAGGAAGTCAGTGTAGAAGTCTACGTATTTTAAGTACTGAAAATTCGGAACGTCGGACAAAATTGCGCGACGCAAGGTTGTAGGAGAGAGAGAAAGAAGAGGTGGCTGCTGGAGAACAGACTGCTTAAGAGCAGAGGACTGAAGTGCTGGTGCCTTAAGAGGTGGTTGCTTAAGAGCTGTAAGGACTGGCTGCTGAAGAGCTGCAGGTGTAAGAACAAGCTGCTTGAGAGCTGATGGCTTAAGAGAAGGGTGCTTAAGAGCTGGCTGTTTAAGAGCTGGCTGCTTAGAAGCTCGCCAAGGAGCTGGCTGCTTAGAAGCCTGAGTAGATGATGCCACAGAGGAATCAGATGCAGAAGAGACAGACATGGAGGTATCAGACAACTGGCTGGCAGAGGAAGAGGAAGCAGACATGGATGCATCATTCCGCTGAAGAAGAAGGGAGGAGGGGGAAGGAGTGACCCAGCTGGGAGCTGAGGCAGGATGGGAGGAGGTCTTCTTCAAGAAGGTGTGCTTGGGAAATCAAGTGCCAGAGGCAGAGGATCATGCAGACGAAGAAGACAAGGAGGGTGTAGACTGGGGGGGTCTTCTCTTGGGAGAAAGGGTAGGGGTGGGAGACCAGCCCTCAGTAGGCTCATTAGGAGGGGTGAGGGTAGGTATGCTGCTGGTTCTTCAGACAATAGGGATATTGGGTGGTTCCTTGTGGGAGTGACGTGTCAAAGCAACAAAAGTTGGTGATGCAGTGCCATTGTGGTTGCACTAGATGGGAACCGATGGAATATTGGCAGTTGGTTGTATATGGAGCTTAGCACAAGCAAGAGAGGGGAGTTGGCTTGCTTTTGCGTGGAAAAACACACTTGGGATAGGCTAGCAAATGATCCGGGGTGTAGATGACCAGTAAGGGCAACAATAGGGCCGGGATAAAGGAGGGCCCGGTCTGTGGGGCCGTGGGACTGGGAATTCCTGGGGGATGTCAAAAATTACCGTAACTATGAGGAAGTAGCGTATTTGTGTTGCTGTGTTGTCTTGCAATTGCTGGGTCTTGTGCGGGATTGATTATAGTTGTGGTGGGCGGCTTAGATGGCTTCTCACAAACAAATGGGCGTCAAAGTGTCCTTGACAATAGTGGGGTCACGGGGAGTGGTCGAGTGTAGTCGTTGGCTGGTAACGATGAGGAGGTAGCGTATTCGTGTTGCTGTGTTGCCTTGCAATTGCTGGGTCTTGTGCAGGATCGATTGTAGCTGGTGGGCGGCTTAGATGGCTTCTCACAAACAAATGGGCGTCAATGTGTCCTTGACAATAGTGGGATCACGGGGAGTGGTCGAGTGTAGTCGTTGGTTGGTAACGATGAGGAGGTAGCGTATTTGTGTTGCTGTGTTGTCTTGCAATTGCTGGGTCTTGTGCAGGATTGATTGTAGCTGGTGGGCGGCTTAGATGGCTTCGCACAATCAAATGGGTGTCAATGTGTCCTTGACAATAGTGGGGTCACGGGGAGTGGTCAAGTGTAGTCGTTGGCTGGTAACGATAAGGAGGTAGCGTATTTGTGTTGCTGTGGCGGCTTCCAATTGCTGGGTCTCGCGCTGGATCAATTGCAGTTGCAGTTGGTGGCGTATATGGCTTAGCACAATCAAATGGGCGTCAACGTGTTCGTGACAAGAGTAGTACAAGCTGCAGCAAGCAATATCGAGGGATAAGGCAAAAGCGAAGGCAACCAGACCCGTATCGGCGCCTTCACTATAACCGAGGCAAAGCGTTGCGGTTGGGCCCGACGTGTTGGGGGACTTGGCAAAGCAACGAAAATGTGGAGATTCGGATCTTCGGTGTTGATTTGGTCTTGTAGTGGTGGCTGGGTTTTGGAGGGCGAGGCAGTTGGTTGCGGATGGTACTAATAGGTGCATGGAAAACAACGATCGGTGGGTGTAGTTGTAGCTGGTGGGTTGATAGTGCTTAGCACAATCAAATGGTGGGTGTTGATAGCTTGGGACGAGATGTGGTTTGCGCAAAGCAATTAAGGGATATCATGGATGAAGTAAGGCAGCTATCGATGGAATAGTTTACGTCCGATAACTGTCACGCGACCCTTTTTCTTTTGTCGCGAGGTACTGTCGCAACCCCTTTTTGTGTGTAATTTTAACACGAGTCCCCCTTGTGATTCACTAGGTCAGTATCATGCCTAATTTTCTAACTCTCAATATGTGGGTCGCGTTTATTTTTTTCCTTGGGTCATGAATAATTACTATTAATTTTTAATAAAACTTACCCGTACGATCGCGAATCACATTTACTAAAATTATATACGCGAGGTCATAACTCACAACCTACCCCCCCCCTATGATTTGGTTGCTTCGTATCATGCTCATTTTTCTCACTCTCAATCCCTGGTTCGCGATTATTTTTTTCCTAGGGTCATGAATATTGATTTTTAATTTTTAATATCACCTACCCGTACATTCGCGAATCACATTTACAAAAATGAATTTTGCAATGTCATGACTCGCAACCAGTAAAATTTAACATTAGTGCTCGCGACACACAACCCTTAAAATGTATCTCCATTGGTCGCTACACACTACCCTTATAATTTAATATTTGTGCTCGCAACAAACAACCCTTAAAATTTACTATCATCGCTTGCGACTGCCTACCACTACAGCTGAATTATTTGGGTCAAGAATTTGCCTAGTAGTATCCTATGCAAAATATGTATGATATGTACGAGTACTTCCTTCTGTACAATTTAATCGTATTTGTCACACAGTCTACTATTTGCAACCATCGTATGCAACGTATGTAAGATATGTACCTTTTACCCTACTAATCACTTTCCTCGAAGATTTACCCGTGTCGTAGGTGTGAACCAACCCTCGTCAAATTAGTGAATGGACTGACACAATGAACAGTATCGATTCTGAAAACAAGGCCTAAACTTCCTCCATTTCGTCAAGCAATTGCCTCCATGCCGGATCAATATAGTTGTCATCCTCACTTTCCTCTTCAGCAAGACTACTGGCAACAGTGCCACCATTTTTTGATACAGTACTGGTAGGATTGCTTTCTGAGTAGAATCTTTGTAGCATCATTTTCTCCAAATTTATACCCGTTTCGGGATTTTCTCTTAATGCTTGTACCTTCTTGCACAATTTATTGAACACTTTCCGTCCTTCTTTGTCCCATCCATTTGCACTTCCACTTTTTGAATCGCAATATTTTTTTTCATGCATTTTGCTTTTTTTTTGTCGTGTATGTTCCATCAAGTTTCATTTCCTTTTGTTTTTCCCAATTGCTGTACTCGTTGTCAATTATCATTAGGGCGAAAGCCTCATCGGTAACAGTAAAGATGGTACTAATAAGATCCTTTGTCTTCCTCAGCCTAAAGTTAGTCTTTCCCGGATTAATGGCAGACAGGATTCTTGTCACAAAATAATAAAATTCTTCATTATCCGCATTTCCGTATCGCCGGTACTCTTTCGCCAGAATTTCCATCGAGTCCGTATTTAGAGCTACAGTACCAGGGAATGATGCCGACACTTTTGCCATTTCACTATCACCTGCGGTGATGTCATCAAATGGCAGTATGATATCATATATTATTTTCCTTCTGAATCCGATTCGTTGAGAGTCTGATTCAAGGACTTCTGACAAACAGCAAAGCTGTGTTAGTGTGTTAGTAGACGAACGATTGTACTCTACGCGTGACAATTGTGTTTGGATACTTTCGGCAACGGATAATCGGACTACAGGCGAGACTAGGGAAACGCCAGATCTCCTCTTGCTGTGACTTATTCAGATTGCAGCGAGACAGACCTTAGTATGTAGATTACAGGTAGTTGGTAGCAACTAGTGTGAATTTTGGGATATAAATCAGTTGAATGTTAAAAGTATGAGATAAAGTGAAATCTTGCCGAAATGCAAGATATCTCTTTTATTGAGATGAATACGTTGCAACTGCCGTTGCGTAGTGCTGAGATTACTCGCTGATTATTTCCGTACATGTATTAGTCGTTGACCATATGTATTTGTATGCATGTATATGTATTGTGTGAGAATCACATGCCAACGGTTTTCTTCTCTTGTTCCGTTAGGAAGACTCCATGAAATGTTTATCATTAAGGTCAGGAATTGCTCCCGTAGCTCGTGTGATATTTTATGAAATCAGAGTTTGCTCACCGAAGAACAATGGCAATATCGTAAGACAGGGATTGCTCACCGTTTATGCGCGATGGGAATCGATGCGCCGTGGGAATCGATATGCCGTGGGAATCGATTACTTAGATGGATACGGGACTCATTGATTCATACGCACTTTGGTAACTTTGGTACTTCTGGTCACGAAAGGAATTTAATACTCCCCATGTCTCCTTGTGAAGGGTCATCACGCTCTACATGATGCTTCCATCATCTTGGAGAAGGTCGCCAGTATTACCACAGAAGTGGAATATGGGCCTGAGCAGTGGATACACAACTGAGTGACTCCAATGCTTGGTGAGAATGTCTGCACAGTTATCCTTACCTGGGACGTGCATCATTAAAATGAATCCTCTCGCTATCATGCTCCGTACGTAGTGAAACGATAGAATGTTATGACGCTTATGCAACCTTGCGTAAGGAAATGTCGACGTTTGGATCATCTTTTCGTTGTCACCCCAGGAGTATGAGATATCATGGACTCGTGTCCCAAGGTATCGGAATGAGTGGCGTAGATCGACAATCTGTTCGATGCAAGTTCTTCCTGCAACAAATTCAGCTCCAAAGGTGGCTGTTTCCGTAGTAGACTGCTTCTTCGAGAACCACATCATGGGAGTCTTGTTCGTGAAATGAAGAATGCCGGTAACTGCCTTGCCACTGAGAATATCATGCATGAGGTTGGCATCATAGAAGTGTGTTAACACTACTGTCTTTCCAAGCGGTGCAGGAGCGTCGTCGGGTAGCTCTTCAGAATGCTCCCCATAGACGGTGTTGGACCAGTCGATGGTGTTGGGTTTAGTCAATATAAAATCGGGCGGTTCCACGCGGAATCTGATTTTAAAATGTCTAAACTTGGAGATATATCCATAGATACGTTTAGCACGTTCGAGATGCCCATCTCGTGGCTGAGCTCTGAAACTTGAGAGCGTCATCACGGCTGTTTGTACATCGAAACGCCCAATAGCAATGATCCATTGCAGCGAACCGATCATACTTTGATATTTCTGTATACCGGTTTCTTCAAGAAAGGCTGAAGAGTCCAATTCAGGATGATCGTTCTCCGCGATGGGTGATCGGAACCTAGTGCTAGGTTTGCATCCGAACATTTGTTCGTAAGATGCTTCCATCTTTTCGATGAACTTTATGGGATTCATGCACAGAACACCATGTTCGTCGCGCTCAAATCCACATCCTAAATGAAAGTTCATAGGTCCGGATCCCTTCAATTTGAAGTTATATGGTGACGATTGCAATATCTTCAAGAAGGAATTGGGATCTGCCATGCAGAGACATAGGTCATCGACATATGTGCATATAAGCTCATATACACGTTCACCATGCTTGTTCGTTCAGGGTTTGAGGAATATTTCCGGTTCTGCGCGGGATCTTTCGAAGCCGAGTTCGATGAGACAAGCCGCGAGTAAGTCTCCAAAACACTTGCCCGAAGACCTGAGACCATATAGGGCTTTGTAAATGACCAACAGGTGACCCTCCAACGATCCGAATTCGGGACCTGCCTTGATGCATACTTTCTCGCAGGTGACTGCTTCTAAGTAGGCGTTACCTATGTCGGTGCCCCATGCTTCTAGATCGTTGAGTTCAGCTAGGAATAGGCACATACGTAGACCGCGAAGAGATACGACGCCTGCGTAAACACTGTGGATAGGGGCCTCAGTGAGATTACCGTTAGCAACGAGGCGAGCCTTGTGTCTTCCGTCGTGTTTGACAGCGTATATCATGTGTACCTTGATTTGTTGGAATCCCGTGGGAATGGAGCTTGTCTTGTATACGCCTTTATCAATGAATGTATTGTATTCATTGAGTTGTGCCATTTCCAGAGTGGTGGCATCTTCCCATTTGGTGTTTCCGTTGGCTTGATCAAATCGGAGGGCTTCTTTGTGGCTACGAGGAACTTTGAATCCATATTGATACTGCGGAGTGGTACGGAAGGAACGTAGTTTGGCTTGGTGCACGAGTCGATCAAGTTTCTTGGTTCGTCGGGCTAGGTTGGTGATTCTTCTGAGACGTTTCCAACCCGGGAGATCAAGCAAGTTGTTGTCTTTCCCATATTTTGCAACAGTGACCGGGTCGTCGGCTGCAATGTTGGCCAGAGGTTCATATGTGCATTCCATATTCTCCCATTCAATCCAGAGGTTATACTTGGAACCTTTGTATTGAGGATGCTTGTTATCCAGTGGACCTTGGTGTCCTAGGATGCGGCGAAACGACCAGAGTTTGCCGTCTTCTTGTGTTGAATCACGATGTATGTAATTCATGACGTCATTGTATGCAATGATATCATCGAGTTCGTCATCGGAGTGTTTGCACTTGAACTTGATGAAGTCTTTATTGCGTTCAAGACTGTCTTCAACATCGACAATGGTAAGACGCTTCCGGGTGCCATCGAGATTGGTTACAAGGAAGGAACGTCCTTGTAGATCGGCAATCGGGATCGTAGGAATGGTAATAGGTTTACCGTCATCGTCAAACTGTGCGTTACCTTCTTCGTCGGTAACAACTACCTGTGATGGGTCTACGGAAGGAGTAGCTGGGTTTGTGTGTGGGGTTGCGACGTCACTAACATCAAAGTATGCTAGCTCCGGTGGATCAAAATCATCTTCAGTAAGGAGGACGCCGTCGGATGTCTTGCTGAAGATGTGTGTCGTAGGAGGACCATCAAGACTCTCCCCATAGTTGTTAGGGAGTGGAGAAGGTGACCAGCTTGGGCTGTCATCGACCTTCGTATAAAGAAAGCTCGGTAACGAGGGGTGGGCGGGTGGTTGAAGATTTGGTTGAGTGCCAGATGCGTGGGGCGTGGTATCTGTTTGTTTGTTGGGAGCAGATGGAACGGTGTCATCGGCGGTGTCAGAATCAGCAGGTGAACCGTTAGGGGAAACTGAGCTGTTTGGTTTAGTAGACTCGTCAATGAGTTTATTCTGATTGGTATGCTCCCCATGTTTGAAAGCTGGAGCTTCTCCAGTGGCGTATATACGGGGTAAGGAATCCTTTGCATTACGCCATTTGATGAAACCATCATCAGTAAATAAGCCCGCGCGTTTGTTACGTGACTCAGGTGTAAGAGCAGATCGAACACCGGACCGGTCTAGTAACTTGTTGGTAACTGGATCCCAGATTCGAAAGCAGAGTCCATTGCCAACATGTTCGGCGATGCCGACGAAATGACCTAGGCGTTCGGTAGATTTGGTACCGAAAGGAGAGTCATTTGTCTTGAAATACACAGGTTCAAACCAGAAGAAACTGGTGTATGCGCTGATGTCGCCAATTGTACCCGTGGCAATGAAGATCGGTTGTTTATCGGACAGCGTAGGGTCAGAGACAACATTGAGGAGACCCGCGACGTATGTCATGCACAGTAACCACATGTGTGGTGGTGTGCCGGTACGATCCATGACGCGATTGACAATGCGTTTGAACGTTTGGTATCGTCGTTCGAATTGATTCTGGTGTTGATGGTATGGTTCACTTTGCCAGAGTCCAATCCATAACATTTTGAGGTAATCCATGACTTTCTTACTTGATTGATAGTTACCGTGGTCACAGAGGAGGCGGATGGGCCTGCCCCATTTTCGAACAAAGTTCTGAAAGCAGGGTAGGAAATCGCCGGTGGTACGCATTTCTTCAACGTGAATAATATGCGATTTGCGGCCAAAGAAGATCTGAGCAATCTTGGATCCACCATCAATTGCTGGGACATCTGAATAGACTGCATCGGACATAACATCGTCATTGAAGGGGCGAACGTTCATGGCCGGTTGAGGGGAATGAAACCGTTTGAAAATGTTACCATCAGGGCTAACCGCTAACGAACCGTATTGGGTTGAGTTTTCAAAAGTAGCTTTGATGCGATCGGTGGAAACCCAACAAAAGAAAGGTTTGAGGGATAAGTAGTCATGTTCATTGGGGTATCTTTCGCGGGGCGTAGCCGCAAGGCGTGTAGTGTCACTGGCTGTACAATCTGTCGGAAACGCAGTGACTGTTCCAGAGACTGCGGTTGGCGCGCAGCATGCGAGACGTTCTTGATGAGCGTAGTCAGTGGAAGTAAGCCAAAAGGAGCGATCGTTGTTCTTATGATCATCAATTGGAAGAAAGGGAGATCGGGTGGAATGGCTGGAATACGAGCTGAGGGATGTGACCGTGGAGGACCCGGGAGAAACAGATATATCGAATCCTTCAAGGCAGCGTGGGTTCCCATATTCGTCGTAATCGGCATAAGGGAGTTGCTGTGGTTGAGGAGGATATTTCTGGAGAAATTGTTCATCCTTTGCACTGATCGTGGTATCGAGAACAGATGGGTCCCAATGTTTATCGGACGTCATGATAACATGTGGTAGCGTGTCAAATTCGACAGTCGTATACTTTCGCATCGCAAGGTATGGTAAGCCGTGTCGTATGCTAAGAGGCAGTGCATAGCCATCGGAGGTGGTGATGACCTGTCCTCCGCCTGCTTTGATGGACGTGTCGTCTACAGTGGAAAAATATGCTTCCATCTGGCCGGATGACAATATAGAAGGATGTCGTCCTGTATAGGCACATTCATTGAAAATAAGAATGACGGGGTCTCTGTTTGACATGGAATATGCTCCGCATGTAGCAATGGGAATGTTTTGTACCTGATGATTGTTAATGCCGGTGACGTTAACATATCGTGGTGGAATATCCTTGGAGATGAGACATGCATCATTACCGATGATGCAGCCATTGGCGCCGCGATCGACCATGGCAAAACCAGGGCTAGTAACCGTAGTTTTGTGTATACGGTATGTGTATGACGTTACGGGACCATCATTAGGAAAGGTGAGATCATCCTCGGGAGTATACCACTGATGAAAATTGGCGGAATACGATGGTGTTCCGACAGGTATTTGGGTGTCACCGTCCTTTTTGTACTGAATGTCAGGGTTGTTTGAAAGGAATCGAGCTGGATGCGCGGGTGACACGGAAGACTTGAGAGGTCGCTGGTCCTTAGACGAGGAGGTCGTGGATTTGTATACACCTAGGGATGCATGGAAAACGCCTCTACGATCATTCTCTACAGCAGGATGTAGGTCTGCTGCGGAATTGGCATGCTCATCCTTGGTCGAAGTATCGTCTTCTTGGAAAGATACCGAGTGTTCATGTTGGTATGCCTTCCGGGTAATGGGTTTGACACTGTTGGGGTCAGGTTGGTCCGTGTTAAGTAAGTCGTGTCGCAATGAGGCAACCACGATTTTCTTGCCTTCCGGAGAAAAACTGAGCCAACTCTTCATGTCCTGACGTGACAAGGCCTTCCATATGTTTGTAGGCAACCTTGTGGTAGGGTCAGGGGTACGTCCAGCCTTGAACACAGCATAATCTTGATAGTCTCCTTCAAATTCGATGGGGAGAGCATAGTCCTCATGGTTTTGGATCGAGTCAGAAGAGAAATCATGAACGTATGCACGTACGGTCGACCGAGGAGCAGACATCGCAGACTGGGAATCAAGTCGAGTTGCTTCTAGTAAAAGCGTGATTTTAAGATCGTGGATAGCAGCGGCTTCGGCAACTGCATCCGTTACGGTGCTATTCGTCCCACCTGGATCCTTGACTTTGGCAAACTGTTCGCTTAGCTGGAAGCTGGAATAGCATGCCTGACACAATGCTGATTTTACAGTGTGGTACTCGAGGGGCTTGTTGGGAGGACGGAGCTTGTTGAGGTGATTCAATTCATCAAACCAATGTGTGATGAATTTCACTTTGGATTCCTTCCAATTGTTGAGGTTCAACTTGAGCAACGCTTGTAGCTGGGTCGAGTTGTCGTATACCTTTGCTTTTGATTGGCTATGAAGGTTTACAAAGTCGAAGTAGGCCTTGCGTCCATCACGAGTGGTAGAATGACTGTGTACACATGATGCAGAAAGGTCACTCTTGAAGACTTCCAACATTAGTACCCAGAAGAAGGCACATTGTTTGACGTAGAGATCACGGGTGTAACCCACAAGCGTGGCTGGAGGCCAAGTTTCATCGAGGAATGTCTCTGTATCGATGTCGTATGCCTCGAGTTTAGCTTTGAAACCGACGAGCCAGTGTTCGAATCTCGAGTCATTCGTGAGGGGTGTAAAGGACTTTTCATCTCGTGCTTTTCGGCACCATGATTCGTACTTTACCTGCTGAGGGGACTTTTTGTTACTTCCCGCCGGAGGAGGTGGTGGGTTCAGAACAGATTCGTTACGTAAGCGTTGGGCACGCTCTCCGCGGAATGCCTGGAATTCCCTGTATGTATATGACTTTACATCTTTCCAGTCCTTCTCGTCTTCTCCTAGGTCGACACCTTCTTCTTGTAGGTCGATAGCGAAATCCGCAAGTGCTTCTATGCTCCTTTGGATGGATCGAGGGATATGCGTTGCCAATCCTTGCTCCATATAGGTAAGTTCGCGTGCAAAATCCGGTTCGATAAGTGCGTCAAGGAACGACTTCCACTCGCATAATCCGCCTTCTTTGAGAGCTAGGCACAACTTGCTAGTAATCTCACTTGTTACGTTGAGTAATGATATGAGTATCTTTCTCATATCAGCATCGAAGCTGGGAAAGCGTTCGATAGTGGTGACGTCGGCGTCATTCTTCTCTTCGCCTCCGAGTGCATTGACGGGCATTACCGGTATGTTCGGCATCTGTGGTGGTTCGGAGCCTTGGAAAGAAGTGCGTGGTAACTGAGAATGGGAACTGCTTCTTGTGCGATGTGCGATGTGCATATGCCAGCGTAGGGATTATGTTCAATTCCGTTCCTGTTCCTTCTTGTGTGCAAGCCTTCTTAGAGCTTGCGACTGTTAATCTATTATTTTCCTTCTGAATCCGATTCGTTGAGAGTCTGATTCAAGGACTTCTGACAAACAGCAAAGCTGTGTTAGTGTGTTAGTAGACGAACGATTGTACTCTACGCGTGACAATTGTGTTTGGATACTTTCGGCAACGGATAATCGGACTACAGGCGAGACTAGGGAAACGCCAGATCTCCTCTTGCTGTGACTTATTCAGATTGCAGCGAGACAGACCTTAGTATGTAGATTACAGGTAGTTGGTAGCAACTAGTGTGAATTTTGGGATATAAATCAGTTGAATGTTAAAAGTATGAGATAAAGTGAAATCTTGCCGAAATGCAAGATATCTCTTTTATTGAGATGAATACGTTGCAACTGCCGTTGCGTAGTGCTGAGATTACTCGCTGATTATTTCCGTACATGTATTAGTCGTTGACCATATGTATTTGTATGCATGTATATGTATTGTGTGAGAATCACATGCCAACGGTTTTCTTCTCTTGTTCCGTTAGGAAGACTCCATGAAATGTTTATCATTAAGGTCAGGAATTGCTCCCGTAGCTCGTGTGATATTTTATGAAATCAGAGTTTGCTCACCGAAGAACAATGGCAATATCGTAAGACAGGGATTGCTCACCGTTTATGCGCGATGGGAATCGATGCGCCGTGGGAATCGATATGCCGTGGGAATCGATTACTTAGATGGATACGGGACTCATTGATTCATACGCACTTTGGTAACTTTGGTACTTCTGGTCACGAAAGGAATTTAATATCATAGTATGGTGGGGTTAGTTGTATGTCGGTCGTAGGCACATATTGAAGAACGTCGAAAGTACCATAATTTCCAGATGATTCAACAATTACGCCGTCACTTACCAAACCAATTTTTTCTAGGCAATGTTTGATAATTGTGTCTCAATTTTGCCAGGGCTTTTGGTACTGCATTATCAAAGTAGGCACAGAATTTCTTAATGGGTATATTTTTTGGAACGGATATTACACACACATCGATTCCTTGCACAATTATTTTATTGGAGAGTGTGTTTGTTGTCATAAATTTCAGGCCACCGTACCATTTCTTCTTCACATATGCCCTCACCTGTCCTTCAATTGTATCTTTACGTGTTTTCAATAGTTTCATAGTTTCCGTTTCCATACTATGTCTAGTTCCACAACTCAATGTACTCACTTTATCAACGCTATCGCCGCCCCGCACTGTTTTCAATGGAACAGTGTTGGTAGTTTTTGCAGCATTCTCTTTAGAATTCTCTCCCTTCTTACCTTCGCTCCAGCCTTTCATGAAATCCTGTACTAGATCCGGATCCTCATTCGCTATTTCTGTTAATTTTTTTTCGTTCACGTTTTTCTTTTTCTGTCGTCCACCCTCCGTAGTTTTTTGTTTTGTTGTCTCTTTGGTATTTTCTCTAGTATCCTTATTCTTTTTGGAGCTCCCATCATTGTCTTCACTAACCGAACTCGAATCAGTGTCACTGTCAGTGTCACTTTCACTGTCACTGTCGCTGCTGTCCATGATGCTAATGTTTTCCGCTTTCCTTTTTAGTTGTTTTTCTCTTTCCGCCGTGGTGGTGCCTTTTTGTGTTGCTGCAAGTTTTGTGTTCGTCTCGCTGGACATGTTTGTAATGCTTGTATTTTTGGTATTATCTCTAGTGTCTCCATCCCTGACTGTGTTTGCCATATCTGCTATTTTCTTTTCTTGGAGACGTGTTATTTTTGCCTTGGGTAGGTTGGACCATTTTTGTTTCGTCATCTTGTATTTATAATTTTTCAATTGTCGGTGTTTTTGGCAATTTTGTGAATTTTTATGCTGCCTTGTTTTGGCATCAATTGTACGAATTCAGCAATTTGCAATACATTTGTCTTTGTGGAAGCGGGCTTGTGAGCGCGGGCCAACCAAAAAGAACTGTCTGCCTAGCCGCGCCATTTTTTTCTCTTCCGTACATTTGCTTCTTATTTCCAAACAAGTAGTACTAGTAACGGTACTAGATTGTACGATACCAATTTATTTTGATGTTCCCCATCCTACTACTGTATCACACCACTTCATATTGAAATCTGTAGAACCGAAAACAGGCACATTGTATGGAAAGGTGTTGGAGATAACAATTCTCTGTTAGGGAAAATCCGCACAACGTATGCATTTTCGTTTTAGGGTTAAGTTTCTGTAACGGCGTTCCTGATTGAGTTGTCTGGAACGGCAATTCTGACTTCTTCATTTGTAAGGAACTAGTTGCATTGATGAGCCTGTGATGGAAAATAAGCACGATTTTTGCAACGGCGTTTCCGTGTTATGTGTCTGGAACGGTGTTGTAGATAACAATTCACTGTTTTGGAAAATCTACAGAACGTCTTTATTTGCGTTTCAGGTTTAAATTTCTGGAACGGCGTTTCAGATTTAGTTTTCTGGAACGGCAATTCTGACTTTTTCATTTGTAACTAACGTTTTTCACAGTAGTTAATTTTTATATTTACGTATTTAACGAGGACAGGATTGTGCACGTATTCGTAAGTAGGGGTAAGTTTTGCCATAGTAAAGCTTGTTACTAGCACTATTTCACACGTCCCCACGCACCACAAGGAACGGGATAGTTATTGTACTCCTCTAAATCTTCCGGTGAATTCCAACGTTTTTCGTAAAGTTGTAGCCAGTGCACAATGTTTCTCTCCTTTCTATCCTCTTCCTCCCTTTTCTCTTTGTTTGCAAATTGTTTCAGTTTTCTTTTTTTCTTCTTAGACTGCTTTTTCGCTTTGTTCATGAATGAATTCCGATTCTTTTTATTCTTGTTGTTTTTCTTCGTTTCTTTGTTTTGTTCCTTTCCGTCCTCGGTTTCTTCGATGTACATTATACTGTACTTTTCAATGATTGCCTCTTCAGTCATTGTGCGCCACTCGTTGAACCAAAGGGTTGTCAGACAGGGACGGTTACCCGGGTGAAATGCATTGCTTTATGTGTTTTTTGGCTTCCGGCGTCAGGTTACACCATTTTGTGTGTGGAAATGTATGACCATTGAGTTCGAGCCTCTCTCTTTCTCCTGATTGTACTGGTCGTCCAATACCCACGTTGTTGTAGCACTGTATGTCCTCCATTCCTTTCAATGCTGGATAACCGCATAAAATGTGTGCCACAATGATACCCAAAGCCCATACGTGGTCAACAGCATCAGTGTCGCCTTCCTTGTAGAAAGGAAATATGTCCTCAGTTACGTACTTCAAGCATTGTTCCCAAATTTCTAAAGCTTCTTCTTCATCAAAATGCCCTTTTGGGTTGTCGAGTCTATCTCTAACGTCATATGTCTTGTTGCATCCATTAAGTATTGTGAGTACCAAGTTGCCGTTTTCGGCACATAGCGCATCGAACCCAGTTTCAAAATGATATAAGAATGGATTTCTCTCGTTGTTTTCGTCACCGTCATTTAGCTCAGTCATTCTTGCACAGTACTCCGCCGAATCCAAAAGATACCTAGGCTTCAAATGCTTCCTCTTGTACGCTGATTGTGTTGTTGTGTTCTCCATTTTGCTCTTTGTTGTAATAATGATTTACGTTGGGCAAATAGTGAGGTATTTTTGTTCAATTACTCATTGTAAACTGTTAATGAATAATTCTTATGACACTTTAAGTAATGTAAATTTCGTCATATCGCAAGGATTCGGTTATATTGAAGTAACTGTGTCTTGAGGTTCGACTCCCCCTTAGAACGGTCCATCATACGTAGTACTTCCCTTCTTACTTTATGTTCCTACTAGTTCTATTTCTTTATTTTTGTATGAACAAGAAGTAGTAACCTAAGAAATAATGATTGCTTCTAAGTTTTTGTTGAGTGCAGAAGTTTGTTAGTTTCTGTTGTTTTAAGAATGAATACTGTTCATTCTATGGATTGGTTAGAGTATGAAAGTATATTGCCAATTCTAAGGCTGATACTTTAGTCTTTATGAATGTTTTAATAGTTTTGTTGTTCCCTGGTCATTTTTCCTCCAAAACCAGTAACCAAATGCACTAATTAGGTTGTGACACACAAACCACCATGACAGATAAATCACTTCTGTTTCTTTCATTAATCATCTTATCCATTACATTAACATAATTCATTGTTCAATCCCACGAAAAATCTGATTTTGGAATTTTTAATTGCAAATTAGTGTGTATTTTTCTTCCCAATCCAGTCACCAAATGCAATGATTAGGTGGTGATACCCAAATCACGACAGATAACTCACTTCTGTTTCTTTTATGATTCATCTCACCCATAACAGGAACAATATTCATTGTTCAATCACACAAAATATTGGATTTTCTAGTTTTTAATTGCAAATTACTGTGTATTTATCCTCCAAATCCAGTACACAAATGCACTTATTAGGAGGTGGTGACACAAAAACTATGAAAGATAACTCACTTCTGTTTCTTTCATGATTCATCTCACCCATGACAGGAAGAATATTCATGGACTAATCACACTAAATGTCAGATTTTCTATTTTTTAATTGCAAATTACTGTGTATGTTTCCTCCCAATCCATTACCCACATGCACTTATTAGGTAGTGACAGACAAACTATGAAAGATAACTCACTTCTGTTTCTTTCATGATTCATCTCACCCATAACAGGAACCATATTCATGGACTAATCACACTAAATGTCAGATTTTCTATTTTCTAATTGCAAATTAGTGTGTATTTTTCCTCCAAATCCAGTACCCAAATGCACTTATTAAGTGGTGACAGACAAACTATGAAAGATAACTCATTTCTTTTTTTTCATGATTCATCTCACCCATAGTAACAGAAACAATATTCATGGTTCAATCCCACAAAATATTGGATTCTATATTTTTTATTTACAAATGAGTGTGTATTTTCCCTCCAAATCCAGTACCCAAATGCACTTATTAGGTGGTGACGCACAAACGATGACAGATAGCTCACTTCTGTTTCTTTCATGTTTCATCTAGTAACCCATAACAGGAACAATATTCATGGACTAATCACACTAAATTTCAGATTTTCTATCTTCTAATTGCAAATAACTGTGCATTTTTCCTCCAAATGAAAAGAATCCATCGTGTAATGTGTATTCGTACGAAAGTCATAAGGGCAATAACCTTATCCTTAAGGTTATTCCTGAGTGAATGACCGGCAACGACTTTACATGTGGATTGACTCTTAGCGAGAGTTTCCCCATCAGCTCACTCTTCGAAGAATTAACAACTCTAAAACACTATCATGCCCTAAAATCTACGTACAACCTAGTACTAATTCTACATAATAAGGTACAATCACATGTGATATTCAATGAGAATATCACGGTGAATTATACGGTAACAAAAGACCAATCGAAGATGGTTTTGCGTGTGTTTTGTGTCTTAAGATTACGTGTGTTTTGTATGCTTAGAATTACACGGAAATATGCTGTAAATCGAACGCCGATACGATCGACTGCGTCTAAGATGATAACCTTTGCTCACTAAATCAATCAATCGTAAGACCGATTGCGTTTACGCTTACTTGTTACGACACATTTTTTCTAGTTTATCAGACCCACAGCACTCTCTACGAGCTGTGGCCAGCACCCTACAATGCTGAGGACCGAATGGCGTTTCCCAACGAAACGTAGTTGAGCTCGAAGACTAATCCGGATTAGCCTGATCAGCTACCGGCATCAACCCTCAAGGATGTAAAAGAGGCAGTTGCTTGTGGAGCCCTGGAATAGACCAACACCAGGGCGGTCTCCCTGAAAGAAGAGACCAAAGAACCGAACCATGGTGGTGGCTCCACCGGGTTTCGAGATCCAGCAAACAAGCAAGGGAAAAGGGCTGGACAATTCAGAGAAAGAGTCGCCCAGGTTGGCATCAGTTGAAAGGAATCAATATCCAATTCGAGAACACTGATCTTTCACTGAAAACAAGAATGACGTGAGCCAGAAGATTGAGCCTCAAGTATTCTGTGGCGATACAGATTGGAAGGAACAGATTGCAAAGAGCATCTGCCCGCAAGAAGGAACAAATTGCGAAGAGCATCTGCCCGCACGAAAACGAAAACCCAAAGATATGAGAACACCAAATCTCGAAGATCGCAAAGATCCAAAAGGAAAAGAGCACACTAAATTCTCAGGAAACAATCTTTCACCACAGAAATACAGAATGAGCAAATCCCAAGAAAGGATAGGAAAGCTCACAATCTTGATTTGCAACAAAAGCAAAAGCTCACACAAAACTAACCGGAACGAAAACTCGATCCAAATAGTCAGAAAGTATAAACAAACCGGAACGAAAATTCGATCCGGATATACAAATACAAACAGATAAGCAAATCACTCGACAGTCACAAAAGATTAATATCCATCTCTCACATCCAACCCTCGATTCGATTACACTCTCCCACCACATACCATCTTTGATTGAATATTCGATCACAACGTCCATCAAATATTGTCCACCAAACAATTCAAAAATTCATTTGACATATTCTTTCCACCATGGTCCGAACTAGAGCAAACAACAATAGTGAAGAAGAAAAAATGGAAGTGGACGATCCACAAGTGGATGATCCACAAGATTCTGATGAGAACAATAGAGGAGGTAGGGGAGATGACGATGAGTTTGAAGATAGAATCATGCAAGTAATGGAAAGGGCCCTCGGTGACCCAGAAATGAACTCAACCATGAAGAGAATCATCGACCAAGAAGTAAAGAAAAGAATCAGAGCAATAAGGGACGCTGAAAGTAGGGGCGAGAACCCAGATGATGAGAATAGTGACAATGACGAGGGAAACCAACAAGATGCTGACCAAGGTGCCGACGCAAGGGCTAACCGACTCGCAAGGAGGTTGTCCCAACCCAGAATAAAAATCAGGGGATTCAACAATGGGAGATTTCTGAACCCAGAACAGCTTGCTTTCAGAAGCAGCTTGATGGATTTTGGTATCAACTATGAATCAGCTGAAGAAATTATGAGGGGAGGGATGTCTAATATTCGTGAAATTACAGACCTCAACAAGGAAAGCATAAAGTCATTCATGCATGGATTGAAATCAATCAGTCCAGACTGTCCTAATCCAAAAAGTATCCACTATGGTAACAGGCTATCATCGAGGCTTCTCACGTGGGCAAGTTGGGCCCGATATCAACCATTAATAGGAGTCAAGCCAAGGGCCATCAACTGGAAAGCAAATCCAAACAATCTGGAATTGCAGCAATTCAGAATCAAGATGATGGAGTCGAGCGTGAAATCACAGGAAAAGTCAACCCCACCCGAGTTAAAGGACCTTACAAAATTCAGAGAATGGGAGGAAGGCTTTCGACAAAACTTGAGATACAGATTCAACTCTGAAGGTTTCCCAATCTTGTATGTGATAAGGCCCCAAGAAAAGGAAGAAGTTACCGATGAAGCCAGGTCTGGAACAGTCGGGCAAAATCCAACAGATACCTATCCAACTTGGAGTGACTACAATGAAAGATGCAGTGTTTTGTCAGGCCACCAGTATGATGAGGATAACAACGTCGTCTGGAGGTTGTTATGTGATGCAACAAGGAAAGGTCCTGGTTGGGAATATGTGGCACATTTCCAAAACACTGAACTGAACTCAGGAAATGCAAGAAATGCATTCATTTCATTGATGCAGCATGCTTACACTGATACCAATATCACTATGGTCCTGAACAAAACCTATCAGGAAATGAAAGAATCGCATTACACTAGAGATGCTAAGAATTATGATTGGAACAAACACAAGAGGAACTGGACTGCCTTTCATGGAACAATCCTGAGATTTGAAAAGAATCACAATGAAAGAAGATTTGTTTGGGACTTTATCAATTCAATCAGTGATGAGCGACTTGATGCTGCCAAGGCCGATGCAATTGATGAGAACAAAGACTATCGTGACAACTTCAATGAATGTTTGATTCTATTCACCAATTGTCTTGGATTGAAGAAGCTTGCAAATGGAAAGCATAAAAGAGGTTCCAGAAGTGTGTATTCAGTGGGCACGACCAGCAATAAGAAGCAGAAAACAACTGGAACGTTTACAGGAAAAGTTGAATGCAAGCCCTATCCAACAAGTGTTTATAAAACAATGTCAAAAGAACAGCGCCAGGAGCTTTACCAGATGAGACAGGCAAAGAAGAAAAGAAATCTCAAGGCTGCTGAGACCAAAAAGAAAGAAGCTGAAAATGAAGGCGCAGGTGATAGCTTTGGATCAAAATCTAAGAAATGACATAATAACCGGACACTAGAAAACAAATTGTTAAAAATGGTGAGCCGGTCATTATACAAGATGAATATTCCTCTAGAGAGAAAATGAAGAAGGATACTGCGAGCTAGACTCACATGCAGACACCACTGCCGCTGGAAGCAACATGATATTGCTCAATCCTGATCAGATCACAACGCACGTTGACATGGCCCCTTTTTCTGAAGAGTACAAGCCAATCAAGAAGATCCCAATTGGAAGTTGTGCTACTGCTTGGACGAATCCAACATCAGGTCAAGTATACATCATAGTGTTCCATCAAGCGCTGTATTTTGGGAACAAATTGAAGAACAGCTTGATATGCCCAAATCAAGTGAGGGACTGCAATTTCAATTCTGTTGAAGAGACACCTCGTCAGTTTGACCCAAGATCCAAGCATGGAATCACAATCAAGCCATGTCGACCGAAGAAGATCAAGCCATGGATACAAGTTCGATTGTAACAGAACCTACAAGTAATGTCACAGATATGCTCTCCAAGACCAGCTTAGAGAACAGGCATCCAAGTCTCATGCAGCAATGCAAACTGATGAGATTGCATCAGGTATCAACCAGAAGAATGCTAACTGAATGCCAAATTGCAACAGATGGCAATATTGCTCATCGGATTTCTTCAGTAACAAATATTTCAAGCGCGCGAAGGGTAGACCAATTTTTGTTTGATGACACAGAATTTTATTTCATGGAAGCTCCTGAAGACGAATCAAAACAAGCCCCTAACTTGCAAGAAATTGACAATACACTTGAAAGGAGATCTCTCGATAGAAGAAATCAATGGGGGCCATCAATGATAACTATTGAAGGTCCAAACAAAGTTGACTGTGAACGCCTAGCCAAAACTTGGAATATTAGTTTCAAGAAAGCTGAGCAGACATTGAAAGTCACGACACAGAAGGCACTCAGGAATTTGCAACTACCATTGATGAAGAGGCTGCCTACACAGCGCTTTAGAAACAAGAGAATTGCACAAGGAACCTGGTACACTGATACGTGGCATGCTAGAACCACCAGTATTATGAGGCAAGAAAAATGAGCACAGATCTTTACAAATGGAAATGGGTTTGAAGTATTTATACCAATACAGGACAAATCGCAAGCGCACCAAGGGTTGAAAATATTCATTCATGAAGTTGGAATCCCTGAGCATTTAATCTCTGATGGTGCTCCAGAACAAGGATCTCCAAGAACCTACAAGACCCACTGGAATTCAATTGTAAAGCGCAACCATATTCATCAGATGTTCATACAACCTCATTGCCCATTTCAAAATCGAGCAGAGCAAGCGATTGGTCATCTTGGGGGTGCAATCACAACCAAGTCAGCAAAGAAGAAATCACCGAGGAGATTATGGTCATTTTGTGGTGAACTATGTGCTAATATCAGGCAGAGAACAGCATCGAGCAACCCTTCTTCAATGGGGACAACTCCATTTGAATTGGTTCATGGCTATAGGCCCGATATTACACTATACACTTCATCAGAATGGTATGATTTTGTGTTTTACTTTGATAAAGGTGATTCTTCCTCGCGTGGGGTTGAAAGATTGGGTCAATGGTTGGGCCCCTGTGGCAATAAGATAGGTGGAGGTGATTGTTTTTGGATCCTGACCGAATCAGCAATACCAATATCTACAAATTCAATAAGGCCTGTCAAAGAATTTGAATGGAGGGATAGAGATATCCTCAGAAGAATGGAAGCAATCGACAAATCAATTGAATCCAAGATTGGTGATGAAGTGAAAGACAGCGCGTCCTTCTTCCAGGAAAACTATCCGGAGCCTCAAATGGAGCTATTTGAGGAACAGTCAGTGAAATCATCTGATCTGAAACTTGAAATGGCTGAGCCAGAGGCGTCAGTTGAAGATATTGATGAACAAGATGAGTATCTGGGAAATGAAGTAATCATTGAACGAAATGATGAAAGGCTCAGGTGCATTGTCAAGGATAGGGTGCAAGATTTGCAAAACAGACCAATTGGAGTAAGAAATGAGAATCCCATACTAGACACGAGGCTGTACAAATTGCAACTACCTGATGGCACCATTGAGGAATACACAGCGAATATTGTTGCAGAGAGTCTGTATAGTTCTGTTGATGATGATGGACAAATGTTCACAATGCTGGATGAGCTAATCGACCATGAATGCGACAATACCGCTTTAAGTGATGAGGAAGCAACAACTGTAGCCAAAAACGGACGAAAAAGCTATAAGCCGACGACTAGGGGTTGTCGGATTTTGGCCAGTTGGAAAGATGGATCAGAATCTTGGTGTAAGCTAAGTGATGTAAAAGAATCATTCCCAGTGCAACTAGCTGAGTATGCAGTCAACAATAACCTTGAAAAGTCACCAGCATTCAGATGGTGGGTGCACAAAATTTTGAGAAGGAAGGATCGAATCCTTAAAGCAGCCAAAACAGCAAAGTATTGGTTGAAGACTCACAAATATGGTGTTGAATTGCCACATTCAATCAAACAAGCGCTGGCTATTGATAAGAAAACAGGCACTGATCACTGGGAAAGAGCAATTCACAAAGAAATGACCAACAATATGGCAGCGTTTGAATTTTCTGATGATGATGTTATTCCAGTCGGTCACAAGGAAATAACCACCCATATGATTTTTGACATCAAGCTTGGATCCCTAACAAGGAAGGCTAGGTTGGTAGGGGACGGTCATAAAGTTCCTGCAGTGGCAAAAGAAAATACCTACTCATCGGTTCCCAGTCGTGATTCAGTGAGGATATTCTTCTTGCTGGCAGCACTGAATGATTTGAAGGTTCTCTCAGCAGATATTCAAAATGCATATTTGACCGCCCCAATAAAAGAGAAATACTTTCTAAGAGCGAGAGCTGAAGATGGCTTTCCTCCAGATCTTGCAGGAAGGCCTTGCAAGATAGTTCGTGCATTATATGGACTGCCGGTGGCAGGTGCATCTTTCAGATCATATCTCACACAGCATTTGAGGGATCTTGGATATTCCCCATGCAAAGCTGATCCGAATGTGCACTTACGGATTGAAACCAGGAAAGATGGATCCAGATACTGGGCAATGCTGATTGCCTATGTAGACGATATCTTATGTTCTGGTGAAGATCCAAAGTTCCAGCTAGAAAACATTGAACGAAAGTTTAAATTGAAGGATGATACTATTGAAGAGCCAACTCTGTATCTGGGAGCTGATATTGGAAAGTTTTACTTTGAAGGTGATTCAAAACCAAGATGGTCGTTATCAAGCACCAAATATACAGCGAAAGCTGTTGCAGCAGTCGAACAAGAGCTAGGAACTGAAAAATACGGCTACAAGTATCTACCAAAATCAGCATCCAGTCCACTGTCACATGATTATCGACCGGAAATTGATATATCAGAGGAATTGAATCCTGAATTGCAAAATTACTACCAAGGTTTGATTGGAGTCCTCAGGTGGATTTGTGAATTAGGAAGGCTAGACATTGTAATGCCAGTCTCGCTGATGTCAAGGTATTTGGCTCAAGCAAGAAAGGGACATCTGAACCAGTTATTTCATATATTTGCATATTTGAAAAAATACAATAGGTCGAAATTGGTTTTTGATGATACAGTACCAAGCATCGATGAGAGTAAATTTCAAAAATGTGACTGGTCTGAATTTTATCCTGACTGGTCTGAATTTTATCCTGGTGCAGCTGAAGTCATACCAGCGGATATGCTTGAAGCTTTGGGAAAACATGTGACAATGAGTTGCTTTGTTGATGCCGACCATGCCGGATGCAAGGCAACAAGGAGATCTCATACTGGTGTCATTATCTTCATTAATAATGCGCCAATTATTTGGTTTTCCAAAAGACAAACAACAGTTGAAACATCAACTTTTGGATCTGAAATCATCACATTGAAAATTGCAATTGAATAGGTTGAAGGTCTAAGATATAAGTTGAGAATGATGGGTGTTCCAATTGATGGGAGCACCAATGTGTATTGTGATAATGATTCTGTTGTCACAAATGTTACACGACCTGAAAGCCCATGCAAGAAGAAACACAACAGCATTGCATACCACAAGGCCCGAGAATCTATTGCAGCAGGGATTATCCGAGTTGCAAAGGAACCAGGTTCGACAAATATTGCTGATTTGTTTACTAAGCTAATGAGTGGCGCTGTTTTCCGGGAACACTGTTCTCGGTGCATGTGGTAAGTTTGTTTTCGTTCGATTGAAGCGTTTGATCAGGGAATGAAAGAAAATGGATGTTTTGATCCATGGATTACAATATATCAATCGGGTAAGGATCAGGGCAAAATGCCTTGATACAAGCCAGAATGAATGGCAAAATGCCTCCCCATTTCTTTTGATAGGGCCTCTGATGGTAGACTGGATACAGTTTGGTATTTAACATATGACAATGACTCACGATGAATAAGTTAAGTCGTAGAATCCAGCCGATTAACGGTTGAAGGATTTATGACTGAAGGGGACTGAAAAGAATCCATCGTGTAATGTGTATTCGTACGAAAGTCATAAGGGCAATAACCTTATCCTTAAGGTTATTCCTGAGTGAATGACCGGCAACGACTTTACATGTGGATTGACTCTTAGCGAGAGTTTCCCCATCAGCTCACTCTTCGAAGAATTAACAACTCTAAAACACTATCATGCCCTAAAATCTACGTACAACCTAGTACTAATTCTACATAATAAGGTACAATCACATGTGATATTCAATGAGAATATCACGGTGAATTGTACGGTAACAAAAGACCAATCAAAGATGGTTTTGCGTGTGTTTTGTGTCTTAAGATTACGTGTGTTTTGTATGCTTAGAATTACACGGAAATATGCTGTAAATCGAACGCCGATACGATCGACTGCGTCTAAGATGATAACCTTTGCTCACTAAATCAATCGATCGTAGGACCGATTGCGTTTACATTTACTTGTTACGACACATTTTTTCTGCAAATCCAGTACCCAAATGCACTCATTAGGTGGTGACACACAAACTTTGAAAGATAACTCACTTCTGTTTCTTTCATGATTCATGTCACCCATAATAGGAACAATATTCGTGGTTCAATCCCACAAAATATTGGATTTTTTTTTTTTAATTGCAAATTACTGTGTTTTTTTCCTCCAAATCCAGGACCCAAATGCACTTATTAGGAGGTGGTGACACAAAAACTATGACAGATATTAACTCACTTCTGTTTCCTACATGATTCATTTCACCCATAACAGGAAGAATATTCATGGACTAATCACACTAAATGTCAGATTTTCTATTTTTTAATTGCAAATTACTGTGTATGTTTCCTCCCAATCCATTACCCACATGCACTTATTAGGTAGTGACAGACAAACTATGAAAGATAACTCACTTCTGTTTCTTTCATGATTCATCTCACCCATAACAGGAACCATATTCAGGGACTAATCACTCCAAATATCTGATTTTGGAATTTTTCATTGAAAATTACTGTGTATTTTTCCTCCTAATCCAGTACACAAATGCACTTATTCAGTGGTGACAGACAAACTATGAAAGATAACTCACTTCTGTTTCTTTCATGATTAATGTCACCCATAACAGGAACAATATTCATGGACTAATCACACAAAATATTGGATTTTCTATTTTTTAATTGCAAATTAGTGTGTATTTTTCCTCCAAATCCAGTACCCAAATGCACCTATTAGGTGGTGACAGACAAACTATGAAAGATAACTCACTTCTGTTTCTTTCATGATTCCTCTCACGCATAACAGGAACCATATTCATGGACTAATCACACTAAATGTCAGATTTTCTATTTTCTAATTGCAAATTAGTGTGTATTTTTCCTCCAAATCCAGTACCCAAATGCACTTATTAAGTGGTGACAGACAAACTATGAAAGATAACTCATTTCTTTTTTTTCATGATTCATCTCACCCATAGTAACAGAAACAATATTCATGGTTCAATCCCACAAAATATTGGATTCTATATTTTTTATTTACAAATGAGTGTGTATTTTCCCTCCAAATCCAGTACCCAAATGCACTTATTAGGTGGTGACGCACAAACGATGACAGATAGCTCACTTCTGTTTCTTTCATGTTTCATCTAGTAACCCATAACAGGAACAATATTCATGGACTAATCACACTAAATTTCAGATTTTCTATCTTCTAATTGCAAATAACTGTGCATTTTTCCTCCAAATCCAGTACCCAAATGCACTCATTAGGTGGTGACACACAAACTTTGAAAGATAACTCACTTCTGTTTCTTTCATGATTCATGTCACCCATAATAGGAACAATATTCGTGGTTCAATCCCACAAAATATTGGATTTTTTTTTTTAATTGCAAATTACTGTGTTTTTTTCCTCCAAATCCAGGACCCAAATGCACTTATTAGGAGGTGGTGACACACAAACTATGACAGATATTAACTCACTTCTGTTTCCTGCATGATTCATTTCACCCATAACAGGAAGAATATTCATGGACTAATCACACTAAATGTCAGATTTTCTATTTTTTAATTGCAAATTACTATCAGATTGGAATTATGCATTGATGGTACTACTAATACTAGTACAAGTATTAGTAACAACCTTCTGAGAACTTTGAACTACTAACCACTATGAACATCCATGTACTACTACTACGACTACAGTATTACAAGAACATGTAATAGTAGACTAATATGAAACAATTCAAATGATCCAGTACTGCGTGTTTTAGTAGTACCCACTAGTAGTACTAGGTACTCTATTTTACTATGAATATTTCTTACGTACACAATCATTTTTTGGTTAATCTGAATCCAATGTGGAGAAGAAGAACTACTAGTAGTGACGACGTTGTAGTACTATGATAACTTCTTTCTGGCTTAGGCCCTCTTTGCTCTTGTGTTCTATGGTGGTGCGTGGCAAAGGCTATGAACGTATACCCAATACAGCATAGTTTCATTATTTGAAGACCTCCGACAACTTGGTGAACTGTGGTTTATTGGACCCCACACGGTCGTAAGGGAAACAGGTTGCGCGTTTCACTGTTGTACCATCCGGTAGTTTCTTGTGCACCATGTATCCAGGGTATTGAGGATAATGGTCCTTCTTCTTCGATGCATAACTCTTCACAACACCAGTTCCAGGTGCTGGCAGACCCGTGATTGTCACCTCACTACCAATTGCGAATTTAGGATACGAGATCACCGGGTCAGGATCTGCGAACAACACCTTAACGTTTCCGGAGCGCTTCTGTCTTATTACGTTGGCTGGTTTTGGACAAGGAACTTGCAGAAGGTATCCAAGATCTTCAACGTGGCCAAGGTTCGGAGAAACCTTTCCTCTCCTTGTACTTCGGCTCTCCATTGGATTCGTCTGATGCAGTCTTGTTTTTTTTTTGGGTTTCCTGAGGAACGACTTCTTCTTTGACTCCGTTGATGCGTTCTCTTTAACTGCGTTTGGTTCTGTTGGAGGTACGTTGCCGTTTACTACTTGTACATTTTCTTCTTCATCATCATCATTGTTTGTGTTACCTCCATCAATTGAGCTATCACTAGGGCTGTCGTTCGATTTGTCTTCCCAAGGAAATCAAAAGAATGATTCCATTCCATCGATCACTGTGTTAGTGAACACTATCCATCGTACGGAATACGTGTCATTCTCTTCGATGAACGTCTCAAAGTTCTTCAAGTGTTTCTTCATGAAGTCCCACTTTGCAATGCCGGTAGCTCTGTAACTCTGACTCTTGGGTACCTTGATTTTTTCAAATAGTTTGATCAATGAGTCGCCATCGGATTGTAAAGTCTTTTCATCCTCTCCTGAAACAAAACTTACTTGCAAGTTTGCTTCCAACACGTTTTTTTGTTCTTGAAAACCGAACACAAAAGTTCCTTTGTCAAGGGGACGAACAATTGTCCCCCTTCAGGTAGATAATTGTAAGTTGTCAGAAACCGCAAAGACCTCTCAAAAAACTTACAACCTTCGAGTACTATTTCCGGTCGTGTGATGAAAATATCACTGAATACGAATCTCATATGTTCCCAAAACAATCAATCATCCACCGTGTATGTGCAGTTCTCATCAAAATTAAGAAACCTTGTGACGGATAAGCTGTAGTCCTCTTTTGCGATAGGGTAAGTATGTCGACACTCCTTACCTCTCACAAGCTCAGGCGGATTTTGTTCTTCAAATTGAACGGATTGAGCACCGTCACTGGTGAAAATGAATAACCGATCTTTGCGGTGAGGTTCACCTGGATTAGAGTTCAACGACAAAGACCTTCGCTCTGCTTTCAAATAATCGTCCAGACACTCATGTGCATGGTCAACGTTAAAAGAAGTTTTTTCTTCGTGGCCAAGTACAGCCTTCATTATTGCCTTTGAAACCATAACCCTACAAACCGGAACACGTGTACCGTTAGGATCACGTAACAAACAAGATGTTAGAACATAGTCGAGCAATTTGTCGCAAACAAGATTCACCTGTTCAAGTTGGTCTGGCGTTGAAACAACATTGTCAACACAGGACAAACTCAGGAGATAATGTTGCAACAATGTCTTCACGTGAACTTTGTCCTCAGGATTGTAATCGTCCACAAATATGTCACGTTCGGCCGTTTTCTTTTCAGTAGAAAGAGTGACCAATTGTTTGGCAAAGTCAATGCCTACTCTGTACAACTGGTTAAGAGTTTTCCGGTGCTCCATAATCTTGCAAAAGTGAAGAGAAGATAACAGGTTGAATCGAATAATCCCCACCTTAATGTCCACTCCTGGTATTTTGTATTTTCCAACCAAAAACAAAGACTCATAGAGATTGGGCAATAGTTGGTTGTACAAATTGTCATGTAGTAATGACTCGTCGGCGAAGTGGTGAAGGCTGAGTTCTTGAAAAATTCTTGCCTTCTGTCATTGGAAGCATACCCACAAATACATGAGGACCTTTTGAAACGCAAGGGGTATCTTTGACACATCAGACGGCCATTCCAACTTGAGGTATTTTGGGGAATCAGTCAAGGGCACTAACTAGACTGCTAGGACACCTTCTCTTGTTTGTACACCAACAACTTGTGTACCCCTAATATGATTGATTTGTTTCACCAAATCATCAAAGGAGTGACTCGCTGAAAGAAAATGCCTCAATGCGTGATTAAAGGAAAGACCTTCAAAGAACGAGACCATCTGCCGGACGTATAGCTTCCCTTTCTTTACATCGTCTTTAAACCGTTGATTGAAAAACGGTCCTTCTGTTTCCGGTGAAGGTGCAGGGGGGAATTGGACACAACGTACGTACCAACGCAGTAAGCTTAAATACACTTTCATGTACTTCAGTATGGTGTCGTAGTTAACCACATTCTTTGCCCAGACAGAATGTGACGTGCCTTCCGCTACTTCGTCTTGTCCTTCAACCCGGGTGAATTGTGTTTCGCCTGCCATGGTATTTTCATCGATTTTGATAACAGAGTTGAGCGCTGACTGGAAGGAGTTCCATTTTTCTTTCATTTTGTACTCCTTGAAATGAGTTGTCAGCCCCTTTGCATCCAAGATACAGACCTTCTTTGTCAACTGCGACCTGGAGTCACGTAGGAAAAGATTTACCATCACGTCAACAACCCTTGGTATAGGACCCGAGAATGGTTTGTCTGACGTTTCTTGCTCGCTGAAGTCAGGACGGGTTCCGGAAGAAGAAAGTTTAGTAACGATGAAAACCTTGTTCATGAGATGGCGGAAGACAGATTCGATGTCACGACTGACGGCAGTGATGAGTTCGTCAGTCAAAATATTCTCAGAGAATCCGTTAGGACCCTGTTGCTTCAGACAGGCTTTGACACGTCTTTTCATTGCATCCGTGTGATCCTTGTATTGGGAGTCATCATCAAATAATTCCAATGACAATTTTCGACCGCCTTCATTTCCCGAAGACGAAGAAGGTTGAGCAGCACCTGTGACTCCTTGATGTGGTGTTGCGGGAACGGCTGCTGGTATTTCTACCACATGACTTCTTTTGTTTTTCTGTGATTGACTTTTCGATTTTTTGTGTTTCCTCTTCCTCGGTTTATTGACTGCACGCCCTTGACTGACCGGATGAGCTTTTGGATCGTTTGCAAACAACGTTGTTGGGGTATTACCTGAAGATCTGTCTTGGTCTACGGCTGCCCCTTCATCTCGTGGTGGAGTAGATGATGGAGTACCGTTGACTTCTGGCGCTTCATTTGCGCCGGCTACGTTGGTTGGGGTTGCGGCTGTAGCTGTGACTTCATCTGGTGGTGAATTAGCCTTACGTTTAGCGGTACTTCTTGTAACTCTCGTCATTGTTTGATTGCTAATTTAGAGAACAACAAAATAAAATTGTGTGAAAGCAATCTAAGTTGCTACAATTGTTTATTTTGTCGCATATCAAGAGATTCTCAAATGAGGAAACGAAAAATAGGATCGACTCAACTTCAAACCACAGCGACTCTATCGACAAACAAACATCATGCAACAATGTACAAATATTTCCACTTTTACGGTAAACAAATAGTACAGCCTGCAACGCCGTTGCAAACGAAAGGTGAAAACGTTACCAAAACAAAACACAACGATACGAAACACCGATCATCCATTTTGAGATACGATAATGTATGTTAAGACTTTCCGACAAATAGTTTAAAACCCAGTAATTTTGAGATTTGCAATTGAAACCCAATTGGAACACAAACTTTGCAACGCCGTTCCATGACTGTTGACCTGAATTGTACAAGAAACCGTTTTACCAACCTAGTACTTCATTTTGAGATTTCAAATTGAAACATGATTCGAAAACAACGTCTGAAAATCAGTTCCGGTTACAGATTTCTGAAATGCCGTTCCATGACTGTTGACATGAATTGTCCAAGAAACCGTTTCACCACCAAACCGTACGTAGTACTTCATTTTGAGATTTGAAATTGAAACATGATTTGAAAACAACGTATGAAAAGCAGTTCCGGGTACAGATATCTGAAACGCCGTTCCATGACTGTTGACATGAATTGTACAAGAAACCGTTTCACCACAACCCAACCTTACGCACTACTTCATTTTGAAATTTCAAATTGGAACATGCTCCAAACACAAAGCCTGAAACGCCGTTCCGGTTACTGAATTCTGAAACGCCATTCCATGATTGATGACATGAATTGTACAAAATAACTCTTCACAACCGAAACAGAAGTCATTAGTACTATCATACCTACATTACTACTACTACTACTAGTACTACTATCGTAATATACCTGGACACAACGGTTTCTGTGTACGTAGCTACTGTCGTAGAATACTGCTGGACAAAACTAGGCAAATTCATTACCAGTAAGCTCACCGTCACGCGTGTGTTGGTACGTACAACCTCACCGGTACATAAAAGATCTCACTGTATCACAAGTTGAGAACGTTAACAATAAAACTCAGGGCACTATTTTAGATTGTTCTCTATTCAAAACGAGCGCGGTTGGCGATTTATTTGCTTAATGTTCTTATTTTTAAATAAGACAATGGAATTATTCTTCATTGTTCTAGATTTACTGTGGTAGATCTGACAGGTTAGTAAGTATCGATTCATTTTTTTCGAACACACATGCACACACACACACACACACACACACACACAGCGGAAACATTGTTTTTTGAACTGATTTTACGCTGTGGTTTTACAGTGTGGTGATTTTACAGTGTGATTTTACAGTGTGATTTTACAGCGTGAATTTTTTTTCTTTTCGACTCAAAAAATACTGTTTCCCTTCATAATCATCTTACCAAACTTATCTTGAGCAGAGCTGCTTTACCATACTTGTACGATTGGCACTCCATCCAAGAATGTTGAATCCCACTGAACTGTTCAGCAATGATCACTAGTAGGCAGGGAATTCAGGCTCGAGATATTTTAATCCGAAAAAACTGCCTTTGCTGGAAAAAGAATTGGACGGCATTGGACTGTAGAGGAATTGCTGGATAGATATTGTTTGGACTGCAGCCTTACATATACGTCTTGAAATCAATGAATCTGCATCCATTGCGTAGATATATCAACAGGATAAAGATCCAGTTTTTCGTGAGAAAGGAGTAAGATTGAACAACGTATCGGCAACAACAATTCGACCGACAATTTCCCCCTGTAGTTTGAGAGAAAGGATCGGAACAAAGTATCGGAACAACGGACCGAAGTATGGCAAACAACTATTGTAAGAACAAGCAACGGTACGAATGGGAGAGATAGGCAATGATTAGAATGCCACATGCATTGCTGATAAGAATGTATTTCATCCTTTTTCTATTTGGCTATTTTCATAGGACCGTATTGGAAACAACGGATTGGAAGGCAACACTGGGTCGAAGGCAGCAAAAACACCAACGTAAGATAGAGGAACAATGATGCCCACATCCTGCATTGCTGATGATGTCTTCCTTACTTGTGTTTCCCTCCTTCTTATTTTCATAGGTACGGATCGGTGGAACAATCAATTGGAGAAAACGTCCGACAAGGCGGACGCAGGATCGTAACAATTTGATCGGACAAATTGAACGCAACAACAAAAGGAGGCGAACAGTGTAGGTTAGTGGCACGTAGATTATACTATTCTTTTGTTATTATTTACTCAATGTAGCACATCAATAGATACTCACCCATTTGGTTCAATTAACATATCATGATAAACTCGAATACAATTGTAGACTACGGCAACGACAGAGAGCAACAACAGCAACCGGCAAGAACCTCGCAACAGCGATAACAAAAGAAGCAAGCGAGAACGATCCAAGCGGCCACAACAGGGAACCATCGCACCAACAGCAACAGCGATACCAACAACAGCGGCAGCAACAGCAGCAAGCGGCAACAACAATAGCAACAGCAGCAATCGGGAAGAATCCTACCGCCCGCAAAAGTCAGAATTGCTGTTCCAGACAACTCAATCTGAAACGCCGTTCCAGAATCTTGACCCTGAAACGCCAATACAGACAGAATTACCGTTCCAGAATACTAATTCTGAAACGCCGTTACAGAATCTTGTCCCATAAACGCCAATACACCAGACGTTCAAATCATAATTGCCGTTCCTGACAACTCAATCTGAAACGCCGTTCCAGTAAATTGACCAAGAAACGCCAATACACCAGACGTTCAAATCAGAATTGCCGTTGTTCCAGAATCTTGTCCCATAAACGCCAATACACCAGACGTTCAAATCATAATTGCCGTTCCAGACAACTCAATCTGAAACGCCGTTCCAGAATCTTGTCCCATAAACGCCAATACACCAGACGTTCAAGTCAGAATTGCCGTTCCAGACAACTCAATCTGAAACGCCGTTCCAGTAAATTGACCAAGAAACGCCAATACACCAGACGTTCAAGTCAGAATTGCCGTTCCAGACAACTCAATCTGAAACGCTGTTCCAGAATCTTGTCCCATAAACGCCAATACACCAGACGTTCAAATCAGAATTGCCTTTCCAGACAACTCAATCTGAAACGCCGTTCCAGAATCTTGTCCCATAAACGCCAATACACCAGACGTTCAAATCAGAATTGCCGTTCCAGACAACTCAATCTGAAACGCCGTTCCAGTAAATTGACCAAGAAACGCCAATACAGCTGACGTTCAACTCAGAATTGCCGTTCCAGACAACTCAATCTGAAACGCCGTTCCAGAATCTTGTCCCATAAACGCCAATACACCAGACGTTCAAATCAGAATTGCCTTTCCAGACAACTCAATCTGAAACGCCGTTCCAGAATCTTGACACAGAAACGCCAGCAATACAGCAAACGTTCAAGTCGTTCCAGAATCTTGACACGGAAACGCCAGCAATACAGCAAACGTTCAAGTCAGAATTGCCTTTCCAGACAACTCAATCTGAAACGCCGTTCCAGAATCTTGACCTGGAAACGCCAATACAGCAAACGTTCAAGTCAGAATTGCCGTTCCAGAGAACTATATCTGAAACGCTGTTCCAGAAACTTGAACAAGAAACGCCAATACAGCAAACGTTCAAGTCGGAATTGCCGTTCCAGACAACTCAATCTGAAACGCCGTTCCAGAATCTTGACCCGGAAACGTCAGCAATACAGCAAACGTTCAAGTCGGAATTGCCGTTCCAATAATGGCACCCGGTGCAATGGGATTGAATACAACAACAAAGCAATTGGCACCCAAAGCAATGGAGCAAAAATCAAAGAGGAAATGTGGGAAGACAGAGAGAAAGAGAATGACATCAAAATTTCTCCAAAACGGAGCAACATCGTCATCAACAATCCACCAGACTTACAAACACTTGTCGGAGATAAAACCCAAGAAGCGTCAAAATATAAAGCAAATTGTACAACATGTAGAGCAAATAGCATTGAAAACAGTTCACAAGAATGGGTTTTGAGGTAAATTCATGGAAACACGATGGGGTTGTACAAAAGTTGGAGAAAGGGAATACACATCAGAAGAGGCGGTGTCTATTGATAGTTTCAAGACATTGGATAGTACCAACGATAAGTTTGTTTTAGCATTCGCCGAATCAGAACCATCATTCAGAATCTTTGCAAAAGCTTCCACAAAATTTGCAAAACAACGCTTGGGTACTCCCGAAAATATAGAAATTACAAGAACATTTGCTGCGGAAATTGTTCAATCTAAACCCAAAATAGGCCAAGGAACCAAATGTGACAGTGTAAACAGTGGATATGGTATTATTGGGATGAGACCAAATCGATTGAAATCGGGAAATGGTGTGTATGTTTTCAAAAAGAATGTGGAACCGAAAACACAAGACCACCTTGAACAGAAAGCCCTACACATTGTGAAGGAAATGCAGCTTTGTTTAAGTGAAATGTCCAAATTTGTCAACCTTGAAACAACTGTGATGAATGAGGTTGTTAGTCGTACAACACTGAATGCAATCGGCCATCACGCTACAGCCTTTTCTATTGGAAAGGATTATCACTCAAAATGCCATACCAATGCCGATATGTTCTATACAAGGCTGACAGTTATTGCTCCAAAACATGTAAGTGATGACGAGGTGATTTATTACTTTGTGTTCCCAGCGTATAAAGTGAAAGTTCCATTGAGGTCAGGCGATACTCTATTGTTCAATCCATTAGTATTACATAGCTGTTCGAATCCAAAATACGAAGGCTGTTATATTATGAGTGCCTATGTATCGACAAAAACTGTGCTAAGAGCTAATCCTCTATAATATATTAAACAATAATTTGAAGTTAGAAATTACATTCACTTCGTTTGTTTTCCTGTGACATTGTGCAATCATTTTGGAGTAGTAGCTATCAATCGAAATGTAGGAGAAATATGTTACGATCAATATGGAGGAGCATTCAATTCTTCACTGATACTAAGTTATTATTGATATTGTACTAGGTAAACAATTAAGTATTGGATGTATCAGAGAGGACCTCACTATCGTCATCATCGTTTGATGACATTGAACTGTCATCACCTGAATTAGTAGCATCATCATTATTGTCGCTGTCCTCTTCAACAATAGTGCATTGGGAGTAGAGTGCCTCTTCATTAGGCAAAGATGACGTTGTCTTGTGGAATTCATCCAGCCAAGCCCTTCAATTCGAGACAACTAGATATGAGTTTGATTGCAATGTACCAATTGCATCAAGTTCTGGGACAACTGCTACATTGGAAAGTATGCTGTCGACATGAAATAAGAACAGGGAATTTTTGTCTACTTCACCTCTCGTCACAAACGATGAAGCTGTTGGTGTTGGAGTGGATTTAAACTTGGTCACTACTGCATAAATGCCTTCCTCAGCAATTTGGTACTCAGAAACAAATGAGTAAGGCTGCTTCAGATTGTAGAGTTCAAGGAAACTCATAATATGGCAGGGTTTTTCACATGCGTTGACATCAAACAAGGCCCAATCATACCAGACAGAGTTGAGTTGGCCACCATTGGAACGATATGAAGGGTGGCTCCGAAACAAGTAATTTTGCTGTGTGCATTCGTCAAACCTGTTATGTTCAGTAAATCCTTTCACAAACGTAGAGTCCTCCAAAAGTGGAAGCACATTCAGACATACAAAAGACAACACGATGGGAGAAATATAGGGTTTTGTTTTGTTCGATGACCTAACCCATCTCATAGTACTTGCCCCATCGTCGTTAATGAAAACGTGAAATTTTGAACCAGAAACTTTGGGAGGGACTTGATTACCAGAAACATCTTCTGCCGTCACTAAATTGAACTTGGAAGTAGCTACTCATAGCAGCATTTTTTCTTCCTGTCGCTTTGCCGTTTGCATTATCAATGTCGAAGCATTCTGTTGAGTGTTCTTCGAGGGTGCTTTGATTTCAGTTTTGTGGTGTGATTCCGAATAAGAAGAATCCCATCCACATGGAAGTTCCCAAAGTTTAATGTACTCAACAAGGTGAAAGTATAGATGGTTTTTGATCAGTTTTGTACCCATTCCCTCTCTGAGGCAGGTAGAATTAATACAATTGATAAAATGGATTATCATCTTGGGGAGATTTTCCAATCCAGAAATGGGTATATTCCCATGCTTCAAGAATTCTTCCATGGAGAGGATCAGTTGAATTACCTCTACTTGTTTCTGAATAAATGTCTCGTCCTTGATAATGTTTATTGCCACATTGGAACAAAGGGTGATCAGAATGGAAATGAGCATTCCCGAATAATCATTACCCTCCTTTTTGGTAATGGAGAGAAGCTGACTGGAAAACTTGGTTCTGGGGAAATCTCTGTCCGATTGCCTTGACAAAAGACCACCGTATAACTGTGCGAGTGAACCAATAGTAGCTGATGTGCCATTCGTGTTTAAATCAGGGGCATACCAACACTTAGGACTACCTTTTAACAAAGTATCAAGTGATTCTACTGCCCAACGTGCTACACCCAGTTGATGCATATGCAAACACTCACCGGGAGTAGCAAAGTGAATGTTGTTGACGTTACTACCAAAATTGAGGCTGTGAAAAGCATTTTTTATGGGATGGTGCGAAATGCTTTTGAAGTACTCCATGCGTTCCCCTGCAGAAATGTTTGGGGGGGATTCAAAATCTTCTGGAACCCAGAGCCGAGTCAGTTCCTCCACTTGGGCTTTTGGTTTATGGATGACACCTGTAGGACATGTACAATGTCGGCACAATTTCTTCACCTTTTGCGTGTAGGATCCATACTTTCCACATAGTTTGTCGTGTAGTTCTAGATCACCAACAATATAGGCAATCGCAAATTTCATTTTCACTTTGAACACTTTTCCTGCATACGGAAGATAATCCCACTCCAACCCGCCCTGCATTTCACATACTTCCTTGAAAGATTGCAAAGCCGATGAAAGCGCAGTGTGTAGATTTTGAATATTATCTTTTGCCGTGGTTTTTTTTGTGTGTCTTATGCTCTCAATTTCAGTGTCGGGATGAAAATAAATTGTGGTCCAAGCATCAGGTCGTTTTCTTGCTTCAGTATTGAAAATACCAAGAGTCATGTTGAGAGGAGTGAGTGACAGACGGCCATGTGCATCCAAGCTGATTCCATGTAGAAAATGATCGGAACAAGGATTTCATCATTTTCATTGCAGATCTGCTTCCACGATTCCGTCCACCAAGAGCCGTGGTGTAGTTCTGTTATGTATGTTTTGTTGGTGAGTGGTGGGTTGTTTTCGGGGGAAAGAGGAGTCTCGACATTCGGAAAAGACAAATTGGTTTCTTGCATCAATTCCTTATTGGTCAGAAGGGAATGAAGTGCATCTGGGAAGGATCGAACAAATATTTGGGTGGGTAAATTGCAAGGTAACCAGTTAATTATGTGTGGCTCGAACTTGGTCTCTGAAATACCCAAATTGGACTTGATTTCACTAAATATGGCTTCTCGATGGCAGGGGTAGGTAGAGCTAAAGTCAACACCATGAATAGTTTGACATTCGTTTGCCCATTGAAAAATAGATTTGAATGTGTTTAGAGGTAACTTGTGTTTCGTCATTAGATTCATGAGCTTTATTTCAGCAATGAGCCTATTGGTAGGTGAAAAAGAAAGATGAGATCAGATCAATTGCTCTTTTTCATTGATGTTTGGTTGGTATGCCGTGGGTTCCGCAGCATCCATACCATTATCATTCTGAATAGGAAGGCAAATTTCTTCATGAATAACCATGTCATCGTTGTTGCTGTTGTCTTCTGAAGGAAACAACTGTGATTCAATTACATTTCAATCCATTGGTGGAACAAATAAGTTGTGTACTACCTGACTGTTTAGAACTGAGTTGAACGTTTCGTTTGAGGATGCCTTGTTAGTGTGAGCGGCAGCAACAGAAGCGGAAGGAACAGTTGGACCATTCTCCGTCAATGTCAGGCCATATTGTGAAGGTGAATGACAAACTGTACTAGTGGTTTCTTCTTTGGCAGATGATGAAAATTCCATTAGGTTATGGTTTAAATAGAAATCACGGCAAAAAGCTATTGAATCAAGGTGACGTGAAAGGCCTCGTGATACATATCGGTATGATTTGAGTGTAGACGAATCTTGTCTGCTTCCGATGAATGTCTTCGATTTGCCCTTACAGGACATGCAGCCACGACATATAAATGATTTGGGAATTTTTGTATAACAACCACTCTTGAAGTGACGGCGACTTTTACTAGGTTGTGACATATTCTTCTAATGGAAGAAGGGAGGGGGAGAAAAGGTTTCGATAGGGGTGTTAAATGAACATGAGGAAAATGAGCATGATGCTATCGGATCGAGCATGAAAACGCATGATGGTATGAAAAAAGAAACGTCGTGACATAGAAACAAGGCTGAAACATACTAGTACGAAGTAGCAAACAAACACTTCTGAAAATAATTTTATTTCATATATTGGGTTAAGGTTAGGAAGTTGTTTGGCACCAAGATTTCAAATTTAAACATGATTCAAACACAAAAGCATGAAATGCCGTTCCGGTTACTGAATTCTGAAACGCCGTTCCATGATTGTTGACATGAATTGTACAAAAAATTGTTTCACCACTCGAACAGAAATCGATACTATCATACCTACATTACTACTACTACTACTATCATAATACACCCGGACACATATCTACAAAAAAAAGCATCTTTGGAAACCAAAAAAAACAAAGAATGGTGGTGAAATTGTGTAGGAGGAAGGTAGTGCTGTAGAGTTCTACAAAAATTTGTTAAAACGAGCATGATGCTATCGGAGCGAGCATTAAAAGGCACGATGGTATGAAAGAAGACACGACGTGACATACCGTAGAAAACAACGCAGAAACATAGCGAACTAACACTTCTGAAACTAATTTTATTTCATATCTTGGGTTAAGGTTAGAAAGTGTGGTAGTGAGAAATAGATTTTTTGAATCAATTTAGTCAAAATGGAGAGATCAATGGACATTTTGAGTCTTCGGGGAGAATTTTGGTCGCAACCTGAGGGGGGTCGAAAATCTTTACCAGAAAAATTGTGAATTTAAAAAAATACCCTTGCGCATAACAAATGCAGGGTCGATTTTCTGAAAATAAGGCTTGCGAGGGGTCGCATGGGGTCACGTGACAGTTATCGGACGTAGCGCAATCAAATGGGCGCCAAAGTGGCCTTGACAAGAGTGCTGGTGTCACTGGCTTGTCGTCATGATCGTGCAATCGGATCAGAGGCGATTCGATTAATGGATCTGCTGTTGGATGGTTCGATTGATGGATCTGCTGTTGGATGGTTCGATCGATGGATCTGCTGTTGGGTGGTTTGCGGCGGCTTATGTCGTTTATGTACTGGAGGGTACGGTAGTAAGAGAGAAAATTATGTCTCAGTAGGAGCTGTACTGGATACTGTTGGCGGTTGAAAACACGACGACAGAAACACCGTAGAAACGCTACGATAAACGAAGCAGAGGTACAAACACCAATATTTGCCGGCTTAGAATCTAACGCACCTCCGCTACTCTGAAACGCTTAAGTGGTAAAAACGATTCCACTTAAGGCTACAATAAAAAAGGGTTAACTGGTTCAAAACAAGACATCTTCAAAGGCCGGATCGATAAGTAAACACTTGGATCCCTTATGTGCATTCAAAACGAATACACTTAACACCCCTGTGAGGAAATTACTTATTGCAATCATGAAAAACAATACCAAATCCAAATGGGCCTCATTTATTCTCATTTCCTCCATATATCTCAATCAAGCACAAGGCCCATTGAATGAACTACTTAACCTCCTAAAAGACCAATCCCATCGAATGACCAATGCAGAAAGACCAAGACAGCGCTAATACAGAAACAGCAGCGACAGTGTCGGTATGGCAAATATAGTAACAAATAACCGGGGAAGATCTCTACCATGTAAACATACAGAGAGCCCCGATACAGTGCAGAATACATAGTAAAAATAAGAGCATCTCCATGAGCTCACATCTCTTTAAATTTTAATTATCCTATCCTTTCGGTCAATTTTTAAAGTAAAAACAGGTTATAGAGCACTTATAACTTGCACTAGTGGCCAGCAAGAGCACTAGTGTTTACCTTAAGCTACCTATCTCCACCCGTTCAGCACCTCAACTGTTCGGTTACCGCAAGAGGATACTTGGTACGGGACTCGGCGACAGGCTGTATCAATAGACCTCCACTCCAGGTTTCACCGGTCTTGTTGCGTGCGGCGCCTTCCCTCTTGAGGGCCGCACCCTTGTTCCTTGCGGCGCCTTCCTCCTTAAGGCCGCACCCTGGACGTACATCTTCCTTCTGTTCCCTGCTTGTGGATCAGGGGGTGTACTCGCTATCACAAGCCTTGTAACCCACAACCAGCTCTCTGGATTACAACAGTTACAAGATAAAGACCACCGCCGTCTTTAATAAAAGCCCATTGCACTGGACACGCCGATTGCAATCACCCATCCATATTTTTCCTTCCACGTCCATCATCCCCATAAAGGACCATCGACGCCCATTTGATTGTTCCAAGCACGGACGATTGTTTCTCCACCAAACGTTCCACGGTTAATTACAACGAAACGACGACGATTGACATCGTCGTAACTACAACCCGCGCGACGCCAGTCCGGATACTCCACGACTACCCAACATCCACTAAAGAAATCCCTCAGATCTACTCCAGATTGTTGTGAGCCTGCTGTTGAGCGACTCCTTTCCAATCTCCCTCAGATCTACTCCAGATTGTTGTGAGCCTGCTGTTGAGCGACTCCCTTCTAATCTCCCTCCCAATCTCCCTCCGATCTCTTCCAACGTTCGGTTCATTCTTTGCCTCGCGTTCTTGCCGGTCTTTTCGGTTAATTCTTCGCATCTGATCTACGATCTGCTACTACAGTCGCTTCTCCGTCGGTTCCCTCTCTGGCCCCCCTGACGAACGTTCCTTCCGGTCTTTCCTCCGGTTATCTCTTTCATATATCATTCTTTGGTTAATTCTTCCAATCATCGATTAATTCCATCATGCCAGAACCCGCCATCAGCTGGAATGAAGTCCAGTGGCATACATTTCTCTTTGGCCACCATTTTGGATGCGGCAATAAACAAGGGAAACTCAATGCCGCTTTCGCGCAGACGTTGCCAAATATTGCTAGCCTGTTCATCAGTTGACAAGGATGGTGTCAAGACTCTCCGACCAGATCCCATCCCTGTCCTCAAGTCCCTCATCATCGCAGCCATCATGGATGAACTCCCTGCGTCCAAAGTATTCAAAGAACACAAACAACGTATCGCCTTGTTACTCTCAAATTCCGCCATCTATTGGCATATGAAAGACCTCGGAAGACTACGAGTTCAAGACAAATGTGCACTAGATAAAGCAGCCAGACGCGCAAATAATGGAAATCCAATCATCAGATTGTTGGTTATGACCATCTTTAGTTGGAAATTCCACAAAGATTGGTATCCGTATGAATTTCATAAAGTCTACAACCCTGGATATGGAATCCCATTAGATGGGGCAATGTTGCAACGCAAAACTCCCTTCCACACACAAATAACCAATGAGTTAAAATTCAATGGTAAACTCATTGAACAATCCAAGCGGGAACTAAATGGTGAAATGATCCAGCAAGTTTTATCTCCCAGAAGAAAGCACCGATCCAAGCGCCCTAACACTACTCGTCCTGCGACTAGCAGCTTGACCCCTGTCAAGGCTATTGAATCCGAGGTCAAACCGATTATCCAAGTTCCTGCGCAATGTACTTCTGAGTTCCCCAACAGCACCAGCACTTCTTCCAAGTCTACTCCGACTCCTCGTGCGGGTGCCCCTCCGGTCACTGCCAACTTGGGTCTCATTCAGCCAGTTAGTCCAATTGCCGATACTCCCACCGTCAAACCTCCCAGTTACACATGGACATGGAAATACTCCCCCAACAGTGACTCTGTCTCCTTCCGCCGAGTCCGATCCAACTCCATCTCCTTCCGACGCGCCACTTCTTCAAGTCCTCCTAACCGACATCAGGACAAGTCAATTGTGACTCCTGTCCAACGTCAGGACAAGTCCACTGTGACCGCACTACCTGTAACGTCATCTACATTGCCCAGTTCAGACCGTCATCCTGCTCCACCTTGGGTATTGGCCAACTTCCGATGGACATTTAACCCTCAGAGTGAAACTTTGACGTTCCATCGTTTGCCAAAACCAGCTCCTATCCCTCTCGAGTCACCCTCATGCTTCCCATTGGCCGACGCGATTGCTTATGATCCCGTCTCATGTCCCATTCAATCAAAACACAGTGAATATTCATTCCCTCTTCGTCACGGGATTTGCTTCAAACCAAACCATCAGCCGAGCCTCCTGTGGCTCTCCAAACGACATCGTCATGCCCTGAAGATAAAGATGTATCACTTGTATGCTAATATCTTGTCGATGAATTGGTTTTACGATACTTTTGACTGAACATTGCAACCGACTACAACTTCCCCATCAATAGGTAGCTGCTTTACCCCACCAATCACCTCCCTCGTCAATGACAAACTACGAATCCCTTTGCTCCGTCGATCTTCACTCGTTATCTCCAAACATCACAATCGATCAAAAGTGAATCACTCATTCCAATCGATACTCAAGCTATGCATCGAACAATTCCTACGATTCATCCAGTGGTCGATCAATAACGCCATTGATTTGGTTCCTACTACGATCTATTAACCATATTCGCCACTCAATTGCCTTCTACGATTTGGTTATTTGTCAGCTCCTATGGTCTTCAACGATCGACTCCGTGTTATCCACGTCCAATACTACGATACTAAAACGCTTGCATCTAAATCTATGATGACGACCAAGACAAATGCATCCGACTTGTATCTACAATTAATCGATGTTACCCAAGATCCACGATCAATCAATCACCTCATGCCTACGAATTCGATGATCACCATATGAATACAAACAAATTCTTCACTCCGACCATTTCGACATTGACGATTCATCGATCTCTCCAACACTACGGTATCGGTGCTATGTCCCAATTGATTCCCATATTAATGCAGTCGGTCCAAGATCTAAGATTGACCCATCTATTCTGATCCCCGATCACACAGCTTCCATTACAAAGGCTTATTCTATGCCAAGCAATGCTCAACCAAGCACATGCCCCTCTGCAGTCCGGGTATCCCCTTTTCCCCTTGTATTTGTCCAACTCGATGCGGTATATCCTTGCTCCTCTACTTGGAATTCTCTCCTCCATCCTGACTGGCGCCATCCATTCTGGCTCAGGGGATGTATACCACAATGCAACACGAGCTCCCCTGTCCATCTTCCTGGTATCTTGCAGGGGCATTTTCTTCCCCTCTTTCCCGACCAACTCCGATGCTGTTCAATCGGCTCCTACGATTAGGTTTGATTACCTACAGTCCCTACTCCAGATCTTCTATTTGCCATCTCCTTTGGCCCTCTACGATCAACACTTTGTCACCTACGTCCCATACTACGATACTGGGCCACTGGCGTTTATCCTTCCGACGACATTATTTGACCGTTCCTTCCTTCTTCTACCTTTGCTCGTTCTCCTACGACGCTCTTTAATTCCCCACCAACTAGTCATCCTACGATCTACATATGATACGATGCTACGAATCTACGCAACAGTATGCCTCCAAGTTGTCCCCATGCTTCGCTAATCACTCGTCCTCTCCGACTTGATATTTCGTTAGCCATCCAATTGATACTCACGCCATGTATCCAACAAGTCCTACGATTCATTCCGCGATCGCTCCATCCACAGCCTTCCCCTCCATCATCAATCGGATTCTACGCTTCGATTCTACAATCATCTCGAGTATACGAATCGATATCCTATTTATCGCGCTCTCTGTCTCGATCAGCGATACACGTTCAATCAATCATCTTTGTTTCGCACGGATCACCGTATGGATCCACATTCCCATTCTACGATCCGGTCTACGACCAAACGATTCCTACAATTTGTTCGCATCTACACTTATGCTTCTGTCTCTACACCTTCCTTTGTTTGGGCAATCTTATAATCCACTACCATGGACTTTATTTGAACCATGGACTTTGCCCAACCATGACATTCGATTGAACTATGGCATTCAATTCCCTACGTGTTGCATCAAGGGGTGTGCAGTCTGCCTCGACGGGTGTACATCGGCACACTACATGATTCTCATTTGGATACGTGCACACGTACAACTTCCAGCGTTTTTTCTTGCTACGCATACGTCATTTTCCTTCTGAGCCTCGGGACATTCACTTATCATGCACATACAGCTCCTTACCGTCCTCCAAAGCTACAAGCATCTTCAAGTACCCCAACTAGGGTCCCATTCACAATACCTCACAGAACCGCCAGGTAATCCAACACTCATTCAACGAGTGTTGAATCAAGGGGTGTGTTGCCGGTTACAACCATTCGCGTGCAAACCCAACACACGCGACTTCACGGAACTTACTTACCATGCTGAAACGATACATGAAAGCTCAGGTATCCAGACAAAGATATGATTCAAAGCTTAACTAACATACGAGCTAGACCAGATCTCAAACAGAAGGAGTCTACTGATTAGACATTAAACAATCCTTGTTGGTCATCCCATCTCCTTTCAAGGATACGCCAATGACGCTTCTGTTCTTCCATCCTCCCTTTGAATTGATAGTACGATCAAACCCTCCGATAATGATCGATTTCAAAGTGAAACAATAGATTTACAACCATTTGGGTTTAATCGATACTCTGTAGTATCATCCCCCAAGTCAACCGACTCTCAACATTCGTCCCCTCCGTCGGCGTTTGTTCCTCCGTCGACGTTTGTTTCTACAACTTGTCTCTTCGATATCATACAGTCAACCGATCCTCAGACCTACCGATTTACCTTGAAGCAATCGATCCTACTCTACGACTTGAGGCGAGCAATTCTCAACCTTTGACTCTATCCTACGCTTCGCACCGATAGAACCCAACATTTGTCTCCTCCGTTGATGATCGATTTCTATTCTTTCATCCTACGTTTCGCGTAAATAATCTCCCCAACTCCGGATAATCGATTCTCCAATTAATCAATTATCTATGACTGACTCTATCCTACGTTTGGCATTGATAGATCTCAACATCCGACCCCTTTGTCAACGTTTGACTCTACGGCATGTCCTGTTATGTTCCTACAAGTCGATCCTGACCCTCCACTCTCCATCTACATCTCTTCTATGATCCAATGTCTCGTTTCACCTCTATCAATCCCCGACGTCCGACTTTATTCTACGCATAATCGATCTCTTTTCCAAGCCTCCAATCGATTAATTGATTTCGAACGTTCCGCTTCAATCTGTTGATATCCATCTGCAACTCAACACTCAAGGATTCCACCAACCTACTCTCCAAAGATATAAATCGGTTACAACCACGAGCATTGATCTCTCCTCCATTGATGCTCGATTGAACATTCAACAAGTCTTCTTTTCCAATCATGGGGTACGATTCAATCTACGCCTCATTCCAATTCCTACGACCGTCTGCAACGATCAATCAATCGTCTTCAAATAAGATTTGATTCTACAATGTCTACGACTACGATCAAATCTAAAATTCGTCCTATCAATTTACCGCCTTTGATTCGATACTCAATCGTTTTCTACGATTTGCAATTCAATTATCCGATTCCGGTAATCCCAAATTGATACTACAATTGTAATCAATATCTTTGATTACTTGGATAATAATCGCTTCCAACGACCAGCGTCGATTACGATTGGTCTTCTACGATCTGATTCTACGATCTATTAATCGAATCTCCAATTCCCCACGATCATATTGATTCCTATGCCCTTTTGACAATAACTTCCTTCCTTCCCTCAGTCTCCTTGCATTCCTTCATTGCAACTTCTACAAACTGTGGCAACTACAGTCGATCCTCAACTACGAGCATTGATCTCCTCTTCATCAATGTTCAATCATATCCTATGGCTTGAATCAGTCAATTATCGACGTTCGCCTCTGCGTACAATTCTATTATACGGCATGAAGCGATTGATCTAGGAGTTAATATATCTTCCTTCCAAGTCTCCCGTTCGAATTCCATACTTGCTCTTGGACTATTATTCATCCCATCCGTGATATCCGATACGCATATGATCATACGCTTCGTCCAAGCACATCTCTTCTTCTATCCGCTTTTGAATTCCACTATGATCGATTCCTTCGACTCAATCGGTACTCATGACAATCAATTCCTTGGACATCTTCACTCTCGTCTCCATCCGTTTTATCAAACAATCATTAGTTCAATCGATTCGCCTCATCCCTAATAACTCATATGATTCGTCTCGATTGAATCGAAGCTACGCGCATATCCGATTTGCACTACTATGGTCGACCCCTTCGTCCATTCCGCTCAATTCTCAATCAATTGTCTTCGATGCTGCTCACTCAACTTCTACGATTCGATTTTACGATCCGATATACAAACATATCGATTCCTACACTACGATCTATCAATTGAATTCGACACTCAATCGATTTCTAATACGATCGTCAATCTCCTACCCATCAGCGTTCGATTCTCTGGTTCTCTGCGATCTACCATTCCACAGGGTCTATGATTAATTGATACTCAACCTGTTCCCAACCTGGTTCTAAGACCAACTCCAATTAATCTCCTCAGCGATTTCGCGACCGCTACATACTCAAGCACCTCTCCTTCCTCATCGATGTCTCATGCTTCTCCGTGGACATCGTTGTTCTCTTTCCCAAAGACATCGTTTTTTTGGTCTCTACGGCACATCTCTTCGACATCATTGCTCTCTCGATGGCCCTCCATTCAATCGGTAGACGCTCTCCATTCAATCGGTAGACAAAAGTTCCATACGTCCACATCCATCACGCATAGATCTCCCCTCCATTGAGATCTTGCCTCCTGAGACTTCTACTCCAGTTCAATTGGTGATTTGTTGGTTTTCCTCCTAGATTCCGATTGGATACATTGTTGAGCCACTACCACGATTAAATAATCAAACATTCCCACATGAATGAAGGTTAATCACAAACAAACAGTAATCCAACACCAATATTGTGTTGGATCAAGGGGTGTGTTGTCGGTTAAAAATACGACGACAGAAACACCGTAGAAACGCTACGATAAACGAAGCAGAGGTACAACAAACATTAACCAAACAAGACATCTTCAAAGGCCGGATCGATAAGTAAACACTTGGATCCCTTATGTGCATTCAAAACGAATACACTTAACACCCCGTGAGGAAATTACTTATTGCAATCATGAAAAACAATACCAAATCCAAATGGGCCTCATTTATTCTCATTTCCTCCATATATCTCAATCAAGCACAAGGCCCATTGAATGAACTACTTAACCTCCTAAAAGACCAATCCCATCGAATGACCAATGCAGAAAGACCAAGACAGCGCTAATACAGAAACAGCAGCGACAGTGTCGGTATGGCAAATATAGTAACAAATAACCGGGGAAGATCTCTACCATGTAAACATACAGAGAGCCCCGATACAGTGCAGAATACATAGTAAAAATAAGAGCATCTCCATGAGCTCACATCTCTTTAAATTTTAATTATCCTATCCTTTCGGTCAATTTTTAGAGTAACAACAGATACCATGTACAAAAATTATGTGTCGTGAGTGTTGCTTTTTTGGTATACCTGACAACGGCGTCAATGGGGAAAAGCAGCCAAAGAGGCCAAAGGAGGAAACTATTATTTTCCTTCTGAATCCGGTCTGTTGAGAGTCTGATTTGAAGGCTTCTGAAGAACAGCAACGCTGCGTTAGTGTTTTAGTAGACAAACAATTGTACTCTACGCGTAATGATTGTGTTTGGATACTTTTGGCAACGGACAATCTTACTACAAGGCAAGACTATGGAAACGCCAGATCTCTTCTTACTACCAACTTTGTCAGCACAGCAAGATAGATCTTAGGTATTGTAGATTACAAGTACTAGTTGATAGCAACTAGTGTGAATTTTGGAGATATAATCAGTTGAATGTTAAAAGTATGAGATAAAGTGAAATCTTGTCGAAACGCAAGATATCTCTTTAATTGACAGGGTGAAAGATGTTGCGACTGATATTGCGTCGCGATGGAATTACTCACTGATTATTTCCATGCATGTATTGATCATTGATCGTATATATATATATATTGTGTGAGAAGCTTCTGACAACGGTTTTCTTCTACTGCGATCCTAGGAAGATTCCATGAGATGTTTATCAATTAAATCAGAGATTGCTCACCGTAGATCATGTGATATTTCCTTGAACCAAAGATTGCTCATCGTGGAATCTGGGCAATACTAGAAAACAGGGATTGCTCACCATTGATACGCGATGGGAATCAACCCGTTGTGAGAATCGATGTGCCATGGGAATCAATTACTTGACTGGATTGAAACGCATTGACTCGTTCGAATAGAAGAAACTGCTGTCATGTAGCATTGGTACTGCTGGACACGAAAGGAATTTAATAGAGACAAGCAACCAAACTGATAGCAACAACAGAAAGAGCAGGTCTCAGATGGTAGGTGTGGGGCCTGGTGTCTGTATGGACAGAGGGGAAGGGAGGGAGATAGTATAAAGGAATGTTGTGTAGAATTCTACGTGTTTTAAGTACTGGAAATTTGGAACATCAGACAAAGTTGCTCCAAGCAAGATTGTCACTGTTTGTTTCAGGCATCAAATTATGTAACATACCACTAATTTGGAAACAGATGCCAGTGGGGTAGGAAAATGCAATGTGCATCAAAATATTATGAGTTCGACATTAATTTCAAAAAATAGGGTGAAATTACAAAGGGGGACCAGTGGAGTTTGACCCAAATATGTGCGTGATGCCGAAACAACCCCGAATCTCGTTTGTGTGATGCAGGTAAATGTTGTTGGCACTACAGGTACAGAAAAATATTAATGTGCTCTTTCCAATGGTGTATTTGCAGCTTATTTCATCCTGCACGTTGGGAGATATGGATACATTTTAGCACAGTAGTAAGCATTCTGAGGTTGTTTCACGTGTGTGTGTTTGTACCGTTTTGTGCGTATTTGTACGTTGGAATAGATTTTTTGTAAGTGACAGTTTTGTGCATTTGTTTGTGCGCATAGATTTTTTGCAAGTGACAGGTCAGCGTTTTGGCATGTAGAAAATGCGCCAGGTCTACGGTGTCATATCGTACCGAAATTAGCACCTAAACTCTTACGATAGGCGTAATGACTCCTACGAATTTCGTTGCTACGAAAATACAGTAATATTTGTACGATGTGAAAACTTAGAACAGAATGGTTTTGTTCGCACGAAATACGAAGTGCCGTACCGGTACGAGTACGAAGTAGCGTACGTATTTTCTCTCAACGGTACGAGTACCGGTACGTAGTTCGTACTCGTATTTTCGTAACGCGCCAAATTTTGTTGCTGCATTTTTTGGACCCTTCTTTACCTCGCTCGTCGCCTGCCACACAAATGCTTTGGTTTTGCGCGCCTCAAGGCCCGCTTTTTCTGTTCACCTTTTTGCCTCTGTGCACGTCTACTCGTACTCGCATCTTACGGTACGTACCTGTAGTACGACACAGCATCGTTCAAAGCTTTGTGATTGTGCTATCGTACGAACTTCGTAATACGGTACGGTACGGGTAATATTATTTTTTAGGTTGCTTCGAAAATACCTTACCGCACGTCGTTAGTAATAATATTAATCACATTCTAAAAGTGCATTATTCATACCTTAACAACTCAATCAACCCTACCAGTTTCATACATTTACGACACAGAAGAATTCAAGATGTTCGAAGCGCAAATGCAAGATGGGAAAACGTTCAAGGCAATAATTGAAGCTATCAAGGATCTCGTTCAAGATTGCAATCTTGACTGCAGCGAGGAAGAAGTAGCCATCCAGTCAATGGATTCAGCCCATGTTTCTCTTGTTGCCGTCCGACTCAGTGCGGCTGGTTTTTCCAATTATCGCTGTGATAGGCCAAACTCTCTGGGAATTAACACGGCCAATATGTCGAAAATCCTCAAAATGCTGGGCAAAGACGACTCGATCACCTTCAAAGCAGAAGATGAATCGCCTGACAACCTAACCATGTTGTTTGAGGGGGGAAAGACTACAATTGCTGATTTCGGTAAGTGCGTCTGTGTATTTCTATCGAACGTGTAGTATACACACAGCCAATCCTATTGTTAAAAATCTAACCGATTTTCCTAGATCTGAAGTTAATGGATATCGAATCCGAACAACTCGGCATCCCCGATACGCCATACCAGTGTACAGTCCAAATGAATGCTGACGAATTCCAAAGAATCGTCCGCGACCTCCAAGTCCTTGGAGATACCTGCACTATCTCATGCGGAAAGGAAGGAATCCGGTTCAGCGTGACGGGGAATATTGGTAATGGGAACATCCTCATTCGCAGCAATGATGACCAAAATGAGAAAGACCGCGTCACCATCACAATGGACGAACAAGTTGAACTGAATTTCGCACTTCGATACCTCAATTTTTTCACGAAAGCTACTCCTCTTTCATCCACTGTCATTATCTCTATGTCCCCTGACGTTCCAGTAGTCGTCGAATACCCCATCGAAGATTTTGGTCACATCAAATTTTACTTGGCACCCAAGATTGAAGAGGATTAAGCCATATACGGACATGGGGAGGATGACTCTAATTTCCATCGAACGACGATAAATCATGCCCGTGGAGAAACTGAAGATCTGAGGAAGGTCAACTATATATCATACCTTTTCGTCCGTTCAGCGATCAACGAGAATTGAAGCTCGACTCGTGGTGAGATCCCCTTCAATCTTAACGTACCGTAGTTACACGCTAAGTATAACAGGCCCGTTGGATCTGGAATTCAGTCTGGAGACAATAAGTCCTTCAAACGAGTGAAAGTAATGTAGAGACTACGGTTGATAGAAAATTCAAATTTTATCAACTTGTTTAGAAGCACGAATCACCAGATGCCTACAATCTGCAGCATGTAACAGTCGAGCCGAATACAGTACTCAACTCGTTTGGAAGCTCGTTTACTCGTATGATCTGTGTGAGGTTCGAACTGATACTCTATGCGTACCGAGAAACAATGCCCCGCAGAGATCTTAAGTCACAGCAATCAATCATGGATGAAACGCCTTCATGTTCTGTAACCCTGTACCCTTCCCCATCACTTGTATACACCAATATTGTCTTCGATACAAAATTTTCTGGGTTTAGAGTCAGTCGAACAATTGTACCGTTATTTCTTATTCGCAGAAGAATATGAGGGAAATCAAATCTGACCACAGCTTTTCCTTCATCGTTGATCACAAGGAACGTACGCGCAGACTGATCTAACTTTCCAAGAAATTGGCCAAAGTTTAGCAAAGAATCTTGCAATGAGGCAGAGTCCATTCGAATTGAAATCTCTCCACCCACAACCATATCAAGGTGTTTTCGATGGAAATTAAGAATGCAGGTCTTGTCCCTACCTAAAGGTGAAACAATGGGCCCGATCACAACTCCAGGATGGGAATTCAAATCGAACATGACGTCAGTCGTGACACCAAACATAGAATGAATGAATTTCAATTTTAATATATGATCATCCTTGAACTCCTCTAAATAGAAGCCATATATACCAATTTGAGCCGTTGCTTGACAAAGGATGCAAGCTCGAGGAGCAGTGCAAGCTTCAAGTATATCAGATGAAGACTTTTCCCGACTTATTTTTGCTCGAAGTTCAGAAACTTCTTTCTCAACTTGTTCGATACAAGGCGATGAATTTGATACGCAACCAGCACAGTTGTTCATCGAGGCTTCCATGACTTGAGTCTTCTTCACAATTTCAACTTCATTTCGCTCCAATATACTAGTTAGTTCTTTTAAAAATGAAACTTCAATCGATGCCCACTCAGCCAGAATAACCTTCTCCGCCGCAAAGTGGCTTTTTGTGACGGTAGGCTTTTTCTTGCTTTTTGATTTGGCCCCCAGGGTACGCATCACTCGTTCGCTCAAAGCATTGGCACAGGAAAAGGCTTCGTCGACGCATGGGTCTATCCATGTCAAAATTGTCTGAATTCTACCATTTCTTCCCAATAAAAGCGACAAGTTCGCAACAACCGTAGCGAAATCCCATTCCTGATCCAACCAAGGTGTATTCAAAAGAGTTTTTGAAATAATATTGGAGGATTTATTAGGACTCTGTCTAATCCAAGAAAAAGGAAGTGATGAGGGCGGTTTCGAAAAGATAATGTTTCAAATGATAATACAGTAGGGACGAGGTTTACTTCCTTTCCACCGAAATGGAAATGTTTGTACTTACAAACCCAATGCAAACCGATAGCGAAGACCCACCGGCATAACAATCCTCAAGATACTTTTCTTTACGGTTCGGTGAATCGTTGTCGAAAGCTGCACCAAACGAATTAATGCTATCAAGATGTGCATTCCGTGCGGGAGAGGCATTCTTTTGTGCCGTCATTGATTGTTCGGTTCTTCTATTTGGATAGATATTACACCCACGTTCTAATTCAGCTGCACCGACATGTGATGAGCTCGGAGAAAGTTCCCTCGCTCCTTTCGAGTTAATCGTGCCAAGATCTGCGATAAAACCCCACGTCCGCTGTTTGTCCGCTCTTGCAGCTGTTGGCATCGGAGTCGTTGAGGTACCACGTTCTTCCACAGTAGCACTAGGTGGTGACATACTTAATGAGGCCAAGTTTGCTGTGACCATATCTGACGGAGAATCAGAGATTGTGGTCCCAATAGATGGAAATGAATTTTGATGCTTCCGCACTTCACGTTTTTGTTCAACTTTTGAAATACTCTGATTTCTTTTGTCGTAATCTAGAGAAATACGGCTTGCCGGACTGAAAATTGAGCTGGAACGTCTGTTTCTTTTTTTCCGCTTGTTAGATGATAATCGTCTTTTAGACCGATCATCAGAAAATCGATCCTCCCATGCAGACAGGATCATGTTGTTTTCTTTCGTCTCCTTTGTAATCTTCTCTTCCTCTCGAGTGGACACTTTGGGATCCATTGAATAGCGTTTCCTTGTAACCTCTTGAGATAAAGGAGTTAGGTGGCCCGCTGGTCTATCTATTTCGTACTCTACGGCAGATGGAATCCCGAACTGTACACGCCTTGGTTTGTTTGCACAATTTGACTCGGAGAAAGCAACCGATTGTTCGAGAGATTTCGAAGGTGTTTTGTATTGGTGTGCGTGACCTCTTGAGTTCGGTGGCCTCGGATTTGAGAGGCTGGATATACCAATAATTTTTAGACGTACAAACAGACGCAAAGATTCCAGTGATAGCGAATACGTGACGCAATGTGTGAGGTAATCAAGAACAATATGATGCAGAATTGGTTCTCCTCTTTCCTGCTTACCATCCCTTCGGAGGAGGAACCCTTTTGGCTGAAAAAGGTCTATATCGGATAGGAAGCCTGTCATTCCCTTGAAAAATCAAACCCTGTTTCAAGTGTTCGGCACGAACTATCTGCTCGATCCTGTCTGATTGTTCCTCCTCTTCATCAGAAGAAGCAAACAAATGAGGGTTGTTTTGTTCGCCTCCGATGGAAGAATCGCATTTCCATAAACACAGAGCGTCGTTGTCGTTTTCGATTTGTTCGTTAGAAGCATAATCGTCTCTTTCTATTGAAGAACTCGATAGAGAGGAATCCTTTTGTGTACCTGATCTCGTCGAGGTAGGACGACGCCGTCTACGCCTCTTTTTATTATGTTGGCGTCGAACTTCACTGCCGTAGCGCTTAGCCGACACAAGCAACGGGGGGCGCGATCCAGCTGTCGGCGGGGTCAATGAGAAGTCATTGTAGTAGCTCACACTGTCATAGGTAGAATCCGCGTCAGTCTCCAAAGGTGTTTTCAAGGAAGATGAGTAGTTAAGCAGTAAGTATTTGTGCTGACTTCCATAATGATTTGGGACTGGTGATTGTACTGACTGGTCGCATGTTACGGCAGGGGCCAGGGGCGGGCCTGGAGGGAGAAGAGGATTGTCCACTTTTTTTAGCAACTGTGCATCTTTCTCAGAAGAAAGCTCGTCTTTCGCCGAAGTGGACGAAGGTCCATCCGTAATCAAAGAACAAACAGTGGTATCAGAAGATAGATCGTCTGAGTCGGCTCCCACTGGCTCGGTGCTCGCATTTGTATTGATGCTGACATCCACACTACTATTATGGTCGACAAACATGTTTTCTATTCCGGATGGTCGTCTGGACGACGGCCTCGGCTGAAGGCGAGGAATCATTTTTCCCCTTCCAACCGATGGCACTAGGGCTCGTTCCGTCTCTTTACCGCGTTGTCATCAAGTGCTAGGCAACAGTTTCAGTGCTGAGATTTTGTACGAGCTCTCCACTTCAGAGTATTTTGGGACGTGAATAACTCTTCGTAGCACTTGCTAGTATTACTTGCACCTTGAATACTGCGTTTATGGTTTGTCCGAGATACTGTATGAAAAAATGTCATAGAGATTAGCGTAATACGGTACAAGTACGGTAGAAGTAATTGATAGCACTCAAACTCAAACTCGAACTAATACAGATACCGGTAGTACTCGTAATCGTAATACCGGTTGTCGTTTTTTTCTGATCTTCCCAGTAAAACGCTTGCAGTACGGTACCGGTAGTACTGTATTACTGACTGTGTTACGTGAGTTACCGTACAGTATCACTTTCCGCCAATTCTACGGGTGAAATGGGGATGGATGGGACTGCTTGCTTTTAGCTCTCTTCCTGTCTGTCGTACTCGTACCGTACGCTAGTCGTCGAATGCTACCGGTACTAGTAAAAGTGATGTAGTCCTGTAAACAATAATACGAAGGACATTACGAATACTCGTACTTGTACCGGTACGTATGTATGGTGCTTCGTCATGAACAATGATTTTACTTTAAATGCTACGAAGTCGTACGAGTTTTTCGTATTTGAATTTAGGCGCGAAAAAAAAAAAAAAATTCGACTTATTCCATTGGACTACGAGCCGTAGGTACAACTCCCTATGTAATTACCTCTGTGTTCATTGGGGACTCTTTTCCAACCTTGAGGATGACTTTTTCCACTTGTCCATTTTCAATACCCGCATTGTTGGAATTCACAATTACCTCAGCAATATCGCAGTGGGAGAATTGAGATTCCCTCCAAAACTGACCACCCATCCTGTTTTTCCTGTTCTCAAGGTGCCCAGCTTGTTTCCAAAATGAATTCCAGCCCTCAGTATAATACGGTTGGAGACATTGTTTTTCGATTTTTTGAGTATGCCATGTCCTCTTTGTGGATCTTGATTACTTCTGCAAATGAGGCAGGTTCCATATAATGTCATGCTGAATTATTTCCTTTCTTATTAGAGGACACATGCTTACTTAAGCTTCTTATATGACACTTAACCAAAACTACTTTTGTGTTTGAGACAAGACCGGTCCCACTGTTAGCTGCAATATTTTGGTGTTGTTACGATATAACGCTCCGTGGAAGATTGCCAATGTTGTTGGTTTTGGAGGATGACATGATTTAGCCCGGCATTCATTGAATAGGATTAGGATAAAACCCGATATGTGATATGTGAGTAAAGAGAAAAAATCCTATAACGATTACCATGCCATCCATACGTATTGCATAGTACTACGTACTACTACATTACCTTTAATGACGAGCGCAATTGACAGAAATGGACCTGAGAATAGGTTCCAAATAGCACGACTGACAAAAATGGACCTGAGAATAGGTTCTGAATAGCACGACTGACAGAAATGGACCTCGCAATAGGTTCTGAATAGCACAACTGACAGAAATGGACCTGACAATAGGTTTGGAATAACACAACTGACAGAAATGAACCTGACAATAGGTTCTGAATAGCACAACTGACAGAAATGGACCTCACAATAGGTTCTGAATAGCACAACTGACAGAATGGACCTGACAATAGGTTCGGAATAACACAACTGACAGAAATGAACCTGACAATAGGTTCCAAATAACACGGTTGACAGGTACGAGTACTTGTACTCATACCATAAACACAAATTGTGTGACTTGTTTTCTAAACATATTATTAGGGTTTAAGATTTAGGTTATTCAACAGTAAAAATTATTTAATAATTGTGTTATGTTAAGATTACTGAAAACTCCAAATCACTGCCATTGGCTGTAGAGTATGGGCAGTGTATCCATTCAAAAGGAATCATTGGAAATAGATCAGAAAACACTTATTGGGAAAATAATTACTCCGCAGGTTGTTGTGTAGCAAATAATCACCAATAACACAAGTTTTGTCAGTCAATGTCTGGAAGATATATTTTAATCTGTTCATAACACAGAGAGGGGGCTTTGGACAACCACAAAACCGCCCGTTTGATTGAATTGCAAATTTTGACAAGGTAGCACCAAATTTCCTGCGTTGTCTATTTGTATGAAAACCCTTCCAGTAACCTCCAAAGACACTATCAATGTTTTCCAAAATAATATGACCGTTCACAGACCATAAACTATAATCTTGGTAACAGAGACAACACTCTATTTTTGCGTCATGAACAACATCAGTCAGTTTTTCCTTGTCATCGGGATAGAAATTATTATTCATTGCCGCATCAATATTTTTGGTAGTCATTATAATCAACCCAATGTTCTGGCAGAGTTGCTGCAAAACATCATTGCGCACATCTGGTCAAAATGGGGATATACAGGCAATATCATTCCAACCGGTCACCTCTAAATCTGTTACATAAGATAATTGGAATTCACCAATTTCAGGCGCTAGCTGAGCTGTCTTGTGGTACCCATGTTGTACAGCGACCAGGTCATATAGAAGGCAAAAGCCGGACATGTTTTGTTTTATCTTGTCTTTGACTTTTGTGTTGAAGGTGTTGTAGTGGTCACATGACATGAAAGATTTACAATTACTGACATTCCATACGTAGTTACATACACCAGAGACAGATATGGTCTTCTCGGTAACTAAGTTGGTTTTCTGACACTGGTACACGACCGATAACTGTCACGCGACCCCACGCGACCCCTCGCAAGCCCTATTTTCAGAAAATCGACCCTGCGTTTGTTATGCGCAAGGGTATTTTTTTAAATTCACAATTTTTGTGGTAAAGATTTTCGACCCCCTCAGGTTGCGACCAAAATTCTCCCCGAAGACTCAAAATGTCCATTGATCTCTCCATTTTGACTAAATTGATTTAAAAAATCTATTTCTCACTACCACACTTTCTAACCTTAACCCAAGATATGAAATAAAATTAGTTTCAGAAGTGTTAGTTCGCTATGTTTCCGCGTTGTTTTCTATGGTATGTCACGTTGTGCCTTCTTTCATACCATCGTGCCTTTTAATGCTCGCTCCGATAGCATCATGCTCGTTTTAACAAATTTTTGTAGAACTCTACAGCACTACCTTCCTCCTACATGATTTCACCACCATTCTTTCTTGTTTTTTTTGGTTTCCAAAAATGCTTTTTTTGTAGATATGTGTCCGTGTGTATTATGATACTAGTAGTAATGTAGGTATGATAGTATCAATTTCTGTTCGAGTGGTGAAACGATTTTTTGTACAATTCATGTCAACAATCATGGAACGGCGTTTCAGAATTCAGTAACCGGAACGGCGTTTCATGCTTTTGTGTTCGAATCATGTTTAAATTTGAAATCTCGGTGCCAAACAACTACCTAATCTTAACCCAATATATGAAATAAAATTATTTTCAGAAGTGTTTGTTTGCTACTTTGTACTATGTTTCCGCGTTGTTTCTATGTCACGTCGTGTCTTCTTTCATACCATCTTGCCTTTTCGCTGCATGTCCTGTAAGGGCAAATCGAAGACATTCATCAGAAGCAGACAAGATTCGTCTACACTCAAATCATACCGATATGTATCACGAGGCCTTTCACGTCACCTTGATTCAATAGCTTTTTGCCGTGATTTCTATTTAAACCATAACCTAATGGAATTTTCATCATCTGCCAAAGAAGAAACCACTAGTACAGTTTGTCATTCACCTTCACAATATGGCCTGACATTGACGGAGAATGGTCCAACTGTTCCTTCCGCTTCTGTTGCTGCCGCTCACACTAACAAGGCATCCTCAAACAAAACGTTCAACTCAGTTCTAAACAGTCAGGTAGTACACAACTTATTTGTTCCACCAATGGATTAAAATGTAATTGAATCACAGTTGTTTCCTTCAGAAGACAACAGCAACAACGATGGCATGATTATTCATGAAGAAATTTGCCTTCCTATTCAGAACGATAATGGTATGGATGCTGCAGAACCCACGGCATACCAACCAAACATCAATGACAAAGAGCAATTGATCTGATCTCATCTTTCTTTTTCACCTACCAATAGGCTCATTGCTGAAATAAAGCTCATGAATCTAATGACGAAACACAAGTTACCTCTAAACACATTCAAATCTATTTTTCAATGGGCAAACGAATGTCAAACTATTCATGGTGTTGACTTTAGCTCTACCTACCCCTGCCATTGAGAAGCCATATTTAGTGAGATCAAGTCCAATTTGGGTATTTCAGAGACCAAGTTGGAGCCACACATAATTAACTGGTTACCTTGCAATTTACCCACCCAAATATTTGTTCGATCCTTCCCAGATGCACTTCATTCCCTTCTGACCAATAAGGAATTGATGCAAGAAACCAATTTGTCTTTTCCGAATGTCGAGACTCCTCTTTTCCCCGAAAACAACCCACCACTCACCAACAAAACATACATAACAGAACTACACCACGGCTCTTGGTGGACGGAATCGTGGAAGCAGATCTGCAATGAAAATGATGAAATCCTTGTTCCGATCATTTTCTACATGGAATCAGCTTGGATGCACATGGCCGTCTGTCACTCACTCCTCTCAACATGACTCTTGGTATTTTCAATACTGAAGCAAGAAAACAACCTGATGCTTGGACCACAATTTATTTTCATCCTGACACTGAAATTGAGAGCATAAGACACACGAAAAAAACCACGGCGAAAGATAATATTCAAAATCTACACACTGTGCTTTCATCGGCTTTGCAATCTTTCAAGGAAGTATGTGAAATGCAGGGCGGGTTGGAGTGGGATTATCTTCCGTATGCAGGAAAAGTGTTCAAAGTAAAAATTGAAATTTGCGATTGCCTATGTTGTTGGTGATACAGAACTACATGACAAACTATGTGGAAAGTATGGATCCTACATGCAAAAGGTGAAGAAATTGTGCCGACATTGTACATGTCCTACAGGTGTCATCCATAAACCAAAAGCCCAAATGGAGGAACTGACTCGGCTCTGGGTTCCAGAAGATTTTGAATCCCCCCCAAACATTTCTGCACGGGAATACAAGGAGTACTTCAAAAGCATTTCGCACCATCCCATAAAAAATGCTTTTCACAGCCTCAATTTTGTTAGTAACGTCAACAACATTCACTTTGCTACTCCCGGTGAGTGTTTGCATATGCATCAACTGGGTGTAGCACGTTGGGCAGTAGAATCACTTGATACTTTGTTAAAAGGTAGTCCTAAGTGTTGGTATGCCCCTGATGTAAACACGAATGGCACATCAGCTACTATTGGTTCACTCGCGCAGTTATACGGTGGTCTTTTGTCAAGGCAATCGGACAGAGATTTCCCCAGAACCAAGTTTTCCAGTCAGCTTCTCTCCATTACCAAAAAGGAGGGTAATGATTATTCGGGAATGCTCATTTCCATTCTGATCACCCTTTGTTCCGATGTGGCAATAAACATTATCAAGGACGAGACATTTATTCAGAAACAAGTAGAGGTAATTCAACTGATCCTCTCCATGGAGGAATTCTTGAAGCATGGGAATATACCCATTTCTGGATTGGAAAATCTCCCCAAGATGATAATCCATTTTATCAATTGTATTAATTTTACCTGCCTCAGAGAGGGAATGGGTACAAAACTGATCAAAAACCATCTATACTTTCACCTTGTTGAGTACATTAAACTTTGGGGACTTCCATGCGGATGGGATTCTTCTTATTCAGAATCACACCACAAAACTGAAATCAAAGCACCCTCAAAGAACACTCAACAGAATGCTTCGACATTGATAATGCAAATGGCAAAGCGACAGGAAGAAAAAATGCTGCTATGAGTAGCTACTTCCAAGTTCAATTTAGTGACGGCAGAAGATGTTTCTGGTAATCAAGTCCCTCCCGAAGTTTCTGGTTCAAAATTTCACGGTTTATTAACGACGATGGGGCAAGTACTATGAGATGGGTTAGGAAAACAAAACCCTATATTTCTCCCATCGTGTTGTCTTTTGTATGTCTGAATGTGCTTCCACTTTTGGAGGACTCTACGTTTGTGAAAGGATTTACTGAACATAACAGGTTTGACGAATGCACACAGCAAAATTACTTGTTTCGGAGCCACCCTTCATATCGTTCCAATGGTGGCCAACTCAACTCTGTCTGGTATGATTGGGCCTTGTTTGATGTCAACGCATGTGAAAAACCCTGCCATATTATGTGTTTCCTTGAACTCTACAATCTGAAGCAGCCTTACTCATTTGTTTCTGAGTACCAAATTGCTGAGGAAGGCATTTATGCAGTAGTGACCAAGTTTAAATCCACTCCAACACCAACAGCTTCGTCGTTTGTGACGAGAGGTGAAGTAGACAAAAATCCCCTGTTCTTATTTCATGTCAACAGCATACTTTCCGATGTAGCAGTTGTCCCAGAACTTGATGCAATTGGTACCTTACAATCAAACTCATATCTATTTGTCTCGAATTGAAGGGCTTGGCTGGATGAATTCCACAAGACAACGTCATCTTTGCCTAGTGAAGAGGCACTCTACTCCCAATGCACTATTGTTGAAGAGGATATTATTTTCCTTCTGAATCCGGTCCGTTGAAGGTCTGATTCAAAGGCTTCTGAAGAACAGCAACGCTGCGTTAGTGTGTTAGTAGACAAACGATTGTACTCTACGCGTGACAATTGTGTTTAGATACTTTCGGCAACGGATAATCAGACTACAGGCGAAGCTAGGGAAACGCCAGATCTCTTCTTGCTGTGACTTGTTCAGATTGCAGCGAGACAGACCTTAGTATGTAGATTACAGGTAGTTGGTAGCAACTAGTGTGAATTTTGGGATATAAATCAGTTGAATGTTAAAAGTATGAGATAAAGTGAAATCTTGCTGAAAAGCAAGATATCTCTTTTATTGAGATGAATACGTTGCAACTGCTGTTGCGTAGTGATGAGATTACTCGCTGATTATTTCCGTACATGTATTGGTCGTTGACCATATATATCTGTATGCATGTATATATACTGTGTGAGAATCACACGCCAACGGTTTTCTTCTCTTGTTCCGTTAGGAAGACTCCATGAATTGTTTATCATTAAGGTCAGGAATTGCTCCCGTAGCTCGTGTGATATTTTATGAAGTCAGAGTTTGCTCACCGAAGAACGATGGCAATACTGTAAAACAGGGATTGCTCACCGTTGATGCGCGATGGGAATCGATGCACCGTGGGAATCGATATGCCGTGGGAATCGATTATTTTGATTGATACGGGACTCATGGATTCGTACGAATAGGGTATCTACCATCTGGTAGCTTTGGTACTTATGGTCACGAAAGGAATTTAATACTCCTCATGTCTCCTTGTGAAAGGTCATCACGCTCTACATGATGCTTCCATCATCTTGGAGAAGATCGCCGGTATTCCCACAAAAGTGGAAGATGGGCTTGAGCAGTGGATACACAACTGAGTGCCCCCAATGCTTGGTGAGAATATCTGCACAGTTATCCTTACCTGGGATGTGCATCATTAAAATGAAACCTCTCGCTATCATGCTCCGTACGTAGTGAAACGATAGAATGTTATGACGCTTATGCAACCTTGCGTAAGGAAAGGTTGACGTTTGAATCATCTTTTCGTTATCGCCCCAAGAGTAGGAGATATCATGGACTCGTGTTCCGAGGTATCGGAATGAGTGGCGTAGATCGACGATTTGTTCGATGCAAGTTCTTCCTGCAACAAATTCAGCTCCAAAGGTGGCTGTTTCCGTAGTAGACTGTTTCTTCGAGAACCACATCATGGGAGTCTTGTTCGCGAAATGAAGAATGCCGGTTACAGCCTTACCACTAAGAATATCATGCATGAGGTTGGCATCATAGAAATGTGTCAACACTACTGTCTTCCCAAGCGGTGCAGGAGCGTCGTCGGGTAGCTCTTCAGAATGCTCCCCATAGACGGTGTTGGACCAGTCGATGGTGTCGGGTTTAGTCAATATAAAATTGGGGGGTTCCACGCGGAATCTGATTTTAAAATGTCTAAACTTGGAGATATATCCATAGGTACGTTTGGCACGTTCGAGATGCCCATCTCGTGGTTGAGCTCTGAAACTCGAGAGTGTCATCACGGCTGTTTGTACATCGAAACGCCCAATAGCGATGATCCATTGGAGTGAACCGATCATACTTTGGTATTTCTGTATACCAGTTTCTTCGAGAAAGGCTGAGGAGTCCAATTCGGGATGATCGTTCTCTGCAATGGGTGATTGGAACCTAGTGCTAGGTTTGCATCCGAACATTTGTTCGTAAGACGCTTCCATCTTTTCGATGAACTTTATGGGATTCATGCAGAGAACACCATGCGTGTCGCGCTCAAATCTGCAACCTAGGTGGAAGTTCATAGGTCCGGATCCCTTCAGTTTGAAGTTATATGGTGACGACTGCAATATCTTCAAGAAGGAATTGGGATCTGCCATGCAAAGACATAGGTCATCGACATATGTGCATATAAGTTCATATACACGTTCACCATGCTTGTTCGTTCCAGGCTTGAGGAATATTTCTGGTTCTGGGCGGGATCTTTCGAAGCCGAGTTCGATGAGACAAGCCGCGAGTAAGTCTCCAAAACACTTGCCTGAAGATCTGAGGCCATATAGGGCTTTGTAAATGATCAATAGGTGACCTTCCAGCGATCCGAATTCAGGACCTGCCTTGATGCATACTTTCTCGCAGGTAACTGCTTCTAGGTAGGCATTACCTATGTCGGTACCCCATGCTTCTAGGTTGTTCAGTTCAGCTAGGAATAGGCACATACGTAGGCCGCGGAGAGATACGACACCTGCGTAAACACTGTGGATAGGGGCCTCAGTGAGATTACCGTTAGCAACGAGACGAGCCTTGTGTCTACTGTCGTGCTTGACAGCATATATCATGTGTACCTTGATCTGTTGGAACCCGGGGGGAATGGAGCTTGTCTTGTACGCGCCCTTATCAATGAATGTATTGTATTCATTGAGTTGTGCCATTTCCAGAGTGGTGGCATCTTCCCATTTGGTGTTTCCGTTGGCTTGGTCAGATCGGAGGGCTTCTTCGTGGTTACGAGGTACTTTGAATCCGTATTGGTACTGTGGAGTTGTACGGAAAGAACGAAGTTTGGCTTGGTGCACGAGTCGATCAAGTTTCTTGGTTCGTCGTGCTAGGTTGGTGATTCGCTTAAGGCGTTTCCAACCCAGGAGGTCAAGCAAGTTGTTGTCTTTCCCATATTTCGCAACGGTGACAGGGTCATCAGCCGCAATGTTGGCCAGAGGTTCATATGTGCGTTCCATATTTTCCCATTCAATCCAAAGGTTATACTTGGAGCCTTTGTACTGGGGGTGCTTGTTATCCAGCGGGCCTTGGTGTCCTAGGATGCGGCGAAATGACCAAAGTTTGCCGTCTTCTTGTGTTGAATCACGATGGATGTAATTCATGACATCATTGTATGCAATGATATCATTAAGTTCGTCATCAGAGTGTTTGCACTTGAACTTGATGAAGTCTTTGTTGCGTTCAAGACTGTCTTCTACATCGACGATGGTAAGACACTTCCGAGTGCCATCGGGGTTGGTTACAAGGAAGGATTGTCCTTGTAGATCGGCAATCGGGACCGTAGGGATGGTAATGGGTTTACCTTCATCGTCAAATTGTGCGTTGCCTTCTTTGTCGGTAACAACTACCTGTGATGGGTCTACTGAAGGAGTAGCGGGGTTGGTGTGTGGAGTTGTGACATCACTAACATCAAAGTATGCTAATTCCGGTGGATCAAAATCATCTTCAGTAAGGAGAACGCCATCGGATGTCTTGCTGAAGATGTGTGTCGTAGGAGGACCATCAAAACTCTCCCCATAGTTGTTAGGGAGTGGAGAAGGTGACCAGCTTGGGCTGTCATCGACCTTCTTATAAAGAAAGCTCGGTAACGAGGGGTGGGCGGGTGGTTGAAGAATAGGTTGAGTGCCAGATGCGGGAGGCGTAGTACTTGGTGGCTCGTTGGGTACAGATGGGATGGTGTCATCGGCAGTGTCAGAATCAGCAGGTGAAACGCTAGGGGGAATTGAGTTGCCCGGTTTTGTAGACGCGTCAATGGGGTCACTCTGAGTGGTATGCTCCCCATGTTTGAATGCTGGAGCGTCTCCAGTGGCGTATAAACGGGGCAAGGAATCCTTGGCGTTACGCCATTTGATGAAACCATCATCAGTGAATAGGCCCGCGCGTTTGTTACGGGACTCAGGCGTAAGAGCAGAGCGGACACCGGACCGGTCAAGTAACTTGTTGGTGACGGGATCCCAGATTCGGAAGCAGAGTCCATTGCCAACATGTTTGGCGATGCCGACGAAGTGACCTAGGCATTCGGTAGACTGGGTACCGAAAGGGGAGTCGTTGGTCTTGAAATAAACAGGTTCAAACCAGAAGAAACTGGTGTATGCGCTGATGTCGCCAAGTGTACCGGTAGCAATGAAGACCGGTTGTTTATCTGACAGCGTAGGATCAGAAATAATATTGAGGAGACCAGCAACATATGTCATGCACAGTAGCCATAGATGTGGTGGTGTGCCAGTACGATCCATGACGCGATTGACAATGCGCTTGAACGTTTGGTATCGACGTTCGAATTGATTCTGGTGTTGGTGATAAGGTTCACTTTGCCAGAGTCCAATCCATAGCATTTTGAGATAATCGACGACCTTCTTACTAGATTGATAGTTACCGTGGTCGCAAAGGAGGCGAATGGGCCTGCCCCATTTTCGAACAAAGTTCTGGAAGCAAGATAGAAAATCGCCGGTGGTACGCATTTCTTCAACGTGTATAATATGTGATTTGCGGCCGAAGAAGATCTGAGCAATCTTGGAGCCACCATCAATCGCTGGGACATCCAAATAGACAGCATCGGACATAACATCGTCATTGAAGGGTCGAACGTTCATGGCCGGTTGTGGGGAATGGAAAGGTTTGAAAATGTTTCCATCAGGGCTAACCGCCAATGAACCATATTGGGTTGAGTTTTCAAACGTGGCTTTGATGCGATCGGTGGAAACCCAACAAAAGAAAGGTTTCAGGGATAGGTAGTCATGTTTGTTGGGGTATCTCTCACGGGGCGTAGCTGCAATACGTGTAGTATCACTGGCAGTACAATCCGTCAGAAACGCAGTGACTGTCCCAGAGGCTTCAGGTAAAGTGCAGCATGCGAGGCGTTCTTGGTGAATGTAGTCGGTGGAAGTAAGCCAAAATGAGCGATCGTTGGTTCTATGATCATCAATAGGAAGGAAGGGAGATCGAGTGGATTGGCTGGAATATGAACTGAGTGACGTGACCGTGGAGGAGCCGGGGGATACAGAGATATCCAATCCTTCAAGACAACGTGGGTTTCCATATTCGTCGTAATCGGCATAAGGGAGTTGCTGTGGTTGAGGAGGATATTTCTGGAGAAATTGTTCATCTTTTGCACTGATGGTGGTATCAAGAACAGATGGGTCCCAATGCTTATCGGATGTCATGATAACATGTGGGAGCGTGTCAAACTTAATAGTCGTGTACTTTCGCATCGCAAGGTATGGTAAACCGTGTCGTATGCTAAGAGGCAGTGCATATCCATCGGAGGTGGTGATGACCTGTCCACCGCCCGCTTTGATGGATGTGTCGTCGACAGTGGAAAAATATGCTTCCATCTGGCCGGAGGACAATATAGAAGGGTGTCGTCCTGTATAGGCACATTCATTGAAAATGAGGATGACGGGGCCTCTGTTCGATATGGAATAAGCTCCGCATGTAGCAATGGGGATATTCTTTACCTGGTGATTGTTAATGCCGGTGACATTGACATATCGTGGTGGGATATCCTTGGAGATGAGGCATGCATCATTGCCGATGATGCAACCATTTGCGCCGCGATCGACCATGGCAAAACCAGGACTAGTAACCGTAGTTTTGTGTATGCGGCATGTGTACGACGTTACTGGACTATCGTTAGGAAAGGTCAGATCTTCGTCAGGATTATAGCACTGGTGAAAATTGGCGGAATATGAGGATGTTCCTACAGGTATTTGGGTGTCACCTGTCCTTTTTGTACCAAATGTCAGGGTTTTCGGAAAGGAATCGAGCGGGATGCGCGGGTGACACGGAAGACTTGAGAGGTCGCTGGTCCTTGGATGAAGAGGTTGTTGATTTGTATACACCTAATGATGCATGGAAAACACCTCTACGATCATTTTCTACCGCAGGATGTAGATCTGCTGCGGAATTGGCATGTTCATCTTTGTTCGAAGTATTGTCTTCTCGGAATGATACCGAATGTCCATGCTGATATGCCTTCCGGGTAATGGGTTTGATATTGTTGGGGTCAGGTTGGTCCTTGTGGAGTAAGTCGTGTCGTAACGATGCAACCACGATTTTCTTGCCTTCCGGAGAAAAACTAAGCCAACTCTTCATGTCCTGACGTGACAGGGCCTTCCATATGTTTGTAGGCAGCCACGTGGTAGGGTCAGGGGTACGTCCAGCCTTAAATACCGCATAGTCTTGATAGTCTCCTTCAAATTCAATAGGGAGAGCATATTCATCATGGTTTTGGCTTTGTTCAGATGAGAAGTCATGAACGTGTGCACGTACAGTTGACCGAGGAGCAGCCATCGCGGACTGGGAATCAAGTCGAGTTGCTTCGAGTAAAAGCGTGATTTTAAGTTCGTGAATAGCAGCTGCTTCAGCGACTGCATCTGTCACGGTGCTATTCGCCCCACCTGGATCCTTGACTTTGGCAAACTGTTCACTTAGCTGAAAGCTGGAATAGCATGCCTGACATAATGCTGATTTTGCAGTATGGTACTCAAGGGGCTTGTTGGGAGGACGGAGCTTATTGAGGTGATTTAATTCATCAAACCAATTTGTAATGAATTTCACTTTGGATTCTTTCCAATTGTTGAGATTCAACTTTAGCAACGCTTGTAGCTGAGTCGAATTGTCATATACCTTGGCTTTTGATTTGCTGTGAAGGTTTACGAAATCGAAGTATGCTTTACGTCCATCACGAGTGGTAGAATGGCTGTGTACACACGATGCAGAAAGGTCGCTTTTGAAGACTTCCAACATTAGTACCCAGAAGAAGGCACACTGTTTGACGAAGAGATCACGGGTATAACCCAGAAGCGTAGCTGGAGGCCAAGTTTCATCAAGGAATGTCTCTGTGTCGATGTCGTATGCCTCGAGTTTAGCTTTGAAACCTACGAGCCAGTGTTCGAATCTCGAGTCATTCATGAGGGGCGTAAAAGACTTTTCATCCCGTGCTTTTTGGCACCAAGATTCGTACTTTACCTGCTGAGGTGACTTTTTGTTACTTCCCGCCGGAGGAGGTGGGGGGTTCAGAGCAGATTTGTTACGCATGCGTTGGGCACGCTCTTTGCGGAATGGTTGGAATTCCTTATATGTATATGATTTTACATCTTTCCAATTTTTCTCGTCTTCTTGTAGATCGACATCGTCTTCTTGTAGATCGATAGCGAACTCCGCAAGTGCTTCTATGCTCCTTTGAATGGATCAAGGGATATGCGTTGGTAGTCCTCCCTCAGTATAGGTAAGCTCGCGTGCAAAGTCCGGTTCGATAAGTGCGTCGAGGAATGCATTCCACTCGCATAATCCGCCTTCCTTGAGAGCTAAACACAGGTTGTTATTTGCTTCTCTTGTTACGCGGAATAGAGATATAAGTATCAGCTTCATATCAATATCAAAACTGGGAAAGTGGTTGGCAGTAGTAACTTCGACATCACCTGTCTTTGCTTCGCCCCCAAATACATTGGCAGGCATCATCGGTATGTTCGGAATTTGTGACGGTTCCGATCCTTCGAAAGAATTGCGCGGTGACTGAGAATGAGAACTGCTTTGTGTACGATGTGCGACTGGCATATGCCAGCATAGGGATTGTATTCAATTCCGTTCCTGTTCCTTTTTGTGTGCAAGCCGCCTTAGAGCTTGCGACTGTTAATCTATTATTTTCCTTCTGAATCCGGTCCGTTGAAGGTCTGATTCAAAGGCTTCTGAAGAACAGCAACGCTGCATTAGTGTGTTAGTAGACAAACGATTGTACTCTACACGTGACAATTGTGTTTAGATACTTTCGGCAACTGGATAATCAGACTACAGGCGAAGCTAGGGAAACGCCAGATCTCTTCTTGCTGTGACTTGTTCAGATTGCAGCGAGACAGACCTTAGTATGTAGATTACAGGTAGTTGGTAGCAACTAGTGTGAATTTTGGGATATAAATCAGTTGAATGTTAAAAGTATGAGATAAAGTGAAATCTTGCTGAAAAGCAAGATATCTCTTTTATTGAGATGAATACGTTGCAACTGCTGTTGCGTAGTGATGAGATTACTCGCTGATTATTTCCGTACATGTATTGGTCGTTGACCATATATATCTGTATGCATGTATATATACTGTGTGAGAATCACACGCCAACAGTTTTCTTCTCTTGTTCCGTTAGGAAGACTCCATGAATTGTTTATCATTAAGGTCAGGAATTGCTCCCGTAGCTTCGTGTGATATTTTATGAAGTCAGAGTTTGCTCACCGAAGAACGATGGCAATACTGTAAAACAGGGATTGCTCACCGTTGATGCGCGATGGGAATCGATGCACCGTGGGAATCGATATGCCGTGGGAATTGATTATTTTGATTGATACGGGACTCATGGATTCGTACGAATAGGGTATCTACCATCTGGTAGCTTTGGTACTTATGGTCACGAAAGGAATTTAATAGAGGACAGCGACAATAATGATGATGCTACTAATTCAGGTGATGACAGTTCAATGTCATCAAACGATGATGACGATAGTGAGGTCCTCTCTGATACATCCAATACTTAATTGTTTACCTAGTACAATATCAATAATAACTTAGTATCAGTGAAGAATTGAATGCTCCTCCATATCGATCATAACATATTTCTCCTACGTTTCGATTGATAGCTACTCCGAAATGATTGCACAATGTCGCAGGAAAGCAAACGAAGTGAATGGAACGTCTAACTTTAAATTATTGTTTAATATATTATAGAGGATCAGCTCTTAGCACAGTTTTTGTCGATACATAGGCACTCATAATATAACAGCCTTCGTATTTTGGATTCGAACAGCTATGTAATACTAATGGATTGAACAATAGAGTAGTATTGCCTGACCTCAATGGAACTTTCACTTTATACGCTGGGAACACAAAGTAATAAATCACCTCGTCATCACTTACATGTTTTGGAGCAATAACCGTCAGTCTCAGTATAGAACATATCGGCATCGATATGGCATTTCGAGTGATAATCCTTTCCAATAGAAAAGGCTGTAGCGTGATGGCCGATTGCATTCAGTGTTGTACGACTAACAACCTCATTCATCACAGTTGTTTCAAGGTTGACAAATTTGGACATTTCACTTAAACAAAGCTGCATTTCCTTCACAATGTGTAGGGCTTTCTGTTCAAGGTGGTCTTGTGTTTTCGGTTCCACATTCTTTTTGAAAACATACACACCATTTCCCGATTTCAATTGATTTGGTCTCATCCCAATAATACCATATCCACTGTTTACACTGTCACATTTGGTTCCTTGGCCTATTTTGGGTTTAGATTGAACAATTTCCGCAGCAAATGTTCTTGTAATTTCTATATTTTTGGGAGTACCCAAGCGTTGTTTTGCAAATTTTGTGGAAGCTTTTGCAAAGATTCTGAATGATGGTTCTGATTTGGCGAATACTAAAACAAACTTATCGTTGGTACTATCCAATGTCTTGAAACTATCAATAGACACCGCCTCTTCCGATGTGTATTCCCTTTCTCCAACGTTTGTACAACCCCATTGTGTTTCCATGAATTTACCTCGAAACCCATTCTTGTGAGCTGTTTTCAATGCTATTTGCTCAACATGTTGTACAATTTCCTTCATACTTTGATGCTTCTTGGGTTTTATCTCCGACAAGTGTTTGTAAGTCTGGTGGATTGTTGATGACGATGTTGCTCCGTTTTGGAGAAATTTTGATGTCATTCTCTTTCTCTCTGTCTTCCCACATTTCCTCTTTGATTTTTGCTCCATTGCTTTTGGTGCCAATTGCTTTGTTGTTGTATTCAATCCCATTGCACCGGGTGCCATTCTTGTGTGACAAGTGCTGGACTCTTTGCAGATTAGCTGTTTTAGGAAGACGATGAATCGATTTGCCCATGGAGTGCGTTTCCTGGGTCAAGTTTGTGGAACGCCATTTCAGATTCAGTTGTCGGGAACGGCAATTCTGACTTTTGTGGCCTGCTTCGAATGTTCCCGCCTGTTGCTATCGCTGCCGCTGTTGGTTAGATCGTTCCCGGTTCTGTCCGCTTGAAAATCCGCAGAATCTCTGTATTGGCGTTTCTGGGCCAAGTTTCTGGAACGCCGTTTCAGATTCAGTTGTTGGGAATGGCAATTCTAACTTGAACGTCTAGGAAACCAAAAAAACGAAACAAGACTGCATCAGACAAATCCAATGGAGAGCCGAAGTACAAGGAGAGGAAAGGTTTCTCCGAACCTTGGCCATGTTGAAGATCTTGGATACCTTCTGCAAGTTCCTTGTCCAAAACCAGCCAACGTAATAAGACAGAAGCGCTCCGGAAACGTTAAGGTGTTGTTCGCAGATCCTGATCCGGTGATCTCGTATCCTAAATTCACAATTGGTAGTGAGGTGACAATCACGGGTCTTCCAGCACCTGGAACTGGTGTTGTGAAGAGTTATGCATTGAAGAAGAAGGACCATTATCCTCAATACCCCGGATACATGGTGCACAAGAAACTACCGGATGGTACAACAGTGAAACACACAACCTGGTTCCCTTACGACCGTGTGGGGTCCAATAAACCACAGTTCACCAAGTAGTCGGAGGTCTTCAAATAATGAAACAATGCTGTATTGGGTAGACGTTCATAGCCTTCGCCACACACCACCATAGAACACAAGAGCGAAGAAGGCCTAAGTGGGAAAGAAGTTATCATAGTACTACAATGTCCTCACTACTAGTACTTCTTACTTCTCCACATTGGATTCAGATTAACCAAAAAATGATTGTGTAGGTAAGAAATAATCATAAGTAAAATTGAGTACCTAGTACTAGTGGAGTACTACAACATGCAGTAGATCATTTGAATTGTTTCATATTAGTCTACTATTACATGTTCTTGTAATACTGTAGTCGTAGTAGTACATGTATGTTCATAGTGGTTAGTAGTTCAAAGTTCTCAGAACGTTGTACCTAATACTAGTACTAGTATTAGTACTACAACCAATACAGAATTCCAATCTGATAGCATCATGTTTTACGACAACAGGGTGCATTTTCAGTGAACAATGAATTGAACCCAGTCCATAACATGAGCAGTATTGATGATAAAATTGCTGGCAATGACACATAGTTGCATTTGAAAACTTATTATGAATCACAGTTTTTGTAATTGGAATATGTCCTGGTGGGACAATAAGTATTATTTCAAAATTTATACTGTGTAAAACAGTAACAACCACCTTCAAAATAATAATGTTGGTTTCATAGTAATCCACATACCAAGAAGTGTTAGCAATATTCATGATGAAATTGATGCAAATGGCACATAGTTGTCCTCTAAAAATTATTATGACTCACAGTTTTGGTAATTTTATTATGTCGAGGGACAATAAGTATTTCAAAAACCGTACTGTCTTAAGCACTATCAGGTTGAAATTTAAACAGTTATTTTGAGATTATATCACATACATAGTGTTAACAACATTGATGCTGAAAAGTTACTGTTATTGATAAGATTAATCATGAAAGAAACTGAAGTGAGTTATAGGTGAGAGTTTGGGTGTAACCACCTAATTAGTGCATTTGGGTACTGCATTTGGAGGAGAAATACACACTAATTTGCTTTTAAAAATTCCAAAAACAGATAATTTGTGTGATTCAACCATGAATATGGTTCCTTTTATGGATATGATGAATCATGAAAGAAACAGAAGGTAGTTATCTGTCGTGGATTGTATGTCACCAACTAATCAGTGCATTTGGGTACAGGATTTGGAGGAAAAATACACACTATTTTGCAAGTAAAAACTCCAAAAACAGATATTATGTGTGATTTAACAATAAATATTGTTCACGTTATGGGTAAGATAAATCATGAAAGAAACAGAAGTGACTAATCTGTCATGATTTGTGTGTCACCACCTAATTAGTGCATTTGGGTCCTGGATTTGGAGGAAAAATACACACTAGCTAATTTGCAATTAAAAATTCAAAAATCAGATATTTTGTGTGATTGAACCATGAATAAAGTTCCTGTTATGGGGAAGATGAATCATGAAAGAAACAGAAGTGAGTTATGAGTCTTGAATTGTGTGTCACCACCTAATTAGTGCATTTGGGTACAGGATTTGGAGGAAAAATAAACACTACTAGATTACTACACACTTTTTGTACTAGATACATACTAGTATTGAATTCGCGTAGGTTTCTACGTGAGTAGATTACTCCGTACTTTTTGTAATAGATACATACTAGTATTGAATCCACGTAGGTTTCTACGTTAGTAGATTACTACACACTTTTTGTACTAGATACATACTAGTATTGAATCCGAGTAGGTTTCTACGCGAATAGATTACTACACGCTTGTTGTACTAGATACATACTAGCATGAGGGTATTTTTGGTTCAATTCCTGGGCACAAACTGACTTATTGGGTAATGACTCAAAAAGTATCTGGTGCAAGCCATGAATACATTTATCATGACTCATCAAATGCATATTGGGAACAACTTTGTCACACAGAATGCCCAAAATGTTGTGGTTTGACTCTCCAAATGGCACAAATGAGGGTATTTTTGGTGCAATTCCAGGGCACAAACTAACTTATTGGGTAATGACTCAAAAAGTATCTGGTCCAAGCCATGAATACATTTATCATGACTCATCAAATGCATATTGGGAAGAAAAAAAAAAGAAGATATTTCGTGTGATTGAACAATGAATATTGTTCCTGTTATGGGTGAGATGAATCATGAAAGAAACAGAAGTGAGTTATCTGTCGTGATTTGGGTATCACCACCTTAATTATTACATTTTGTGACTGGATTGGGAAGAAAAATACGCACTAATTTGCAATTAAAAATTCCAAAATCAGATATTTGGTGTGATTGAACAATGAATAATGTTAATGTAATGGATAAGATGAATAATGAAAGAAACAGAAGTGACTTCTCTGTCATGGTGGTTTGTGTGTCACAACCTAATTAGTGCATTTGGGTACTGGTTTTGGAGGAAAAATGACCAGTGACCAAAACTATTAAAACATTCATACAGACTAAAGTATCAGCCTTAGAATTGTCAATATACTTTCATACTCTAACCAATCCATAGAATGAACAGTATTCATCCTTAAACTGCAGAAACTAACAAACTTTTGCACTCAAAAACTTAGAAGCAATCACTATTTAGGTTACTTCATACAAAAATAAAGAAATACTACTAGTAGGAACAAAAACTAATGAGGAAAGTACTACGTATGGACCGTTCTAAGGAGGAGTCGAACCACAAGACACAATCACTTCAATATAACCGAATCCTTGCGAGATGACGAAATTTACATTACTTAAAGTGCGGTAAGAATTATTCCTTAACAGTTTACAACGAGTAATTGAACGAAAAATACCTCAGTATTTGACCAACGTAAATCATTATTACAACAAAGAGCAAAATGGAGAACACAACAACACAATCAGCGTACAAGAGGAAGCATTTGAAGCCTAGGTATCTTCTGGATTCGGCGGAGTACTGTGCAAGAATGACTGAGCTAAATGACGGTGACAAAAACAACGAGAGAAATCCATTCTTATATCATTTTGAAACTGGGTTTGATGCGCTATGTGCCAAAAACGGCAACTTGGTACTCACAATACTTAATGAATGCAACAAGATATACGATGTCAGAGATAGACTCGACAGCCCAAAAGGGCATTTCGATGAAGAAGAAGCTTTAGAAATTTGGGAACAATGCTTGAAGTACGTAACTGAGGACATATTTCCTTTCTACGAGGAAGGCGACACTGATGCTGTTGACCACGTGTGGGCTTTGGGTATCATTGTGGCACACATTCTTTTATGCGGTTATCCAGCATTGAAAGGAACGGAGGACATACAGTGCTACAACAACGTGGGTATTGGACGACCAGTACAATCAGGAGAAAGAGAGAGGCTCGAACTCAATGGTCATACATTTCCACCAAAAAAATGGTGTAACCTGACGCCAGAAGCCAGAAAACACATAAAGCAATGCATACATTTTCACCCGGGTAACCGTCCCTGTCTGACAACCCTTTGGTTCAACGAGTGGCGCACAATGACTGAAGAGGCAATCATTGAAAAGTACAGTATAATGTACATCGAAGAAACCGAGGACAGAAAGGAACGAAACAAAGAAACGAAGAAAAACAACAAGAATAAAAAGAATTGGAATTCATTCATGAACAAAGCGAAAAAGCAGTCTAAGAAGAAAAAAAGAAAACTGAAACAATTTGCAAACAAAGAGAAAAGGGAGGAAGAGGATAGAAAGGAGAGAAACATTGTGCACTGGCTACAACTTTACGAAAAACGTTGGAATTCACCGGAAGATTTAGAGGAGTACAATAACTATCCCGTTCCTTGTGGTGCGTGGGGACGTGTGAAATAGGGCGAGTGACAAGCTTTACTATGGCAAAACTTACCCCTACTTACGAATACGTGCACGATAAAGTCCTTGTTAAATACGTAAATATAAAAATTAACTACTGTGAAAAAGCGTTAGTTACAAATGAAAAAGTCAGAATTGCCGTTCCAGAAAACTAAATCTGAAACGCCGTTCCAGAAATTTAAACCTGAAACGCAAATAAAGACGTTCTGTGGATTTTCCCTAACAGTGAATTGTTATCTACAACACCGTTCCAGACACATAACACGGAAACGCCGTTGCAGATACCGTGCTTATTTTCCATTACAGGCTCATCAATGCAACTAGTTCCTTACAAATGAAGAAGTCAGAATTGCCGTTCCAGACAACTCAATCGGGAACGCCGTTACAGAAACTTAACCCTAAAACAAAATACATACGTTGTGCGGATTTTCCCTAACAGAGAATTGTTATCTCCAACACCTTTCCATACAATGTGCCTGTTTTCGGTTCTACAGATTTCAATATGAAGTGGTGTGATACGGTAGTAGGATGGGGAACATCAAAATAAATTGGTATCGTACAATCTAGTACCGTTACTAGTACTACTTGTTTGGAAATAAGAAGCGAATGTCGGGAAGAAAAAAAATGGCGCGGCTAGGCAGACAGTTCTTTTTGGTTGGCCCGCGCTCACAAGCCCGCTTCCACAAAGACAAATGTATTGCAAATTGCTGAATTTGTACAATCGATGCAAAAACAAGGCAGCATAAAAATTCACAAAATTGCCAAAAACACCGACGATTGAAAAAATATAAATACAAGATGCGGAAACAAAAATGGTCCAACCTACCTAAGGCAAAAATAACACATCTCCAAGAAAAGAAAATAGCAGATATGACAAACGCAGTCAGGGATGGAGACACTAGAGATAATACCAAAAATACAAGCATTACCACCATGTCCACCGAGAGGAACACAAAAATTGCAGCAACACAAAAAGGCACCACCACGGCGGAAAGAGAAACACTACTAAAAAGAAAAGCTGAAAACATTAGCATGATGGACAGCAACGACAGTGAAAGTGAAAGTGACACTGACAGTGACAGTGACACTGATTCGGTTAGTAAAGACAATGATGGGAGCTCCAACAAGAATAAGGATACTAGAGAAAATATCAAAGAGACAACAAAACAAAAAACTACAGAGGGCGGACAACAGAAAAAGAAAAACCTGAACGAAACGGTGAAAACATTAACAGAAATAGCGAATGAGAATCCAGATCTAATAGAGAATTTCCTGAAAATGGTGAGAGCTGGTAAGAAGGGAATCAATTCTAAAGAGGAGACTGCAAAAAATACCGGCACGGTTCCATTGAAAACAGTGCGGGGCGGCGATAGCGTTGATAGAGTGAGTACGTTGAGTTGTGGAACTATACATAGTATGGAAACGGAAACTATGAAACTATTGAAAACATGTCAAGATACAATTGAAGGACAAGTGAGGGCCTATGTGAAGAAGAAATGGTATGGTGGCCTGAAATTTATGACAACAAACACACTCTCCAATAAAATAATTGTGCAAGGAATCGATGTGTGTGTAATATCCGTTCCAAAAAATATACCCATTAAGAAATTCTGTGCCTACTTTGATAATGCAGTACCAAAAGCCCTGGCAAAATTGAGGCACAATAATCAAACATTGCCTAGAAAAAATTGGTTTGGTGAGTGACGGTGTAATCGTTGAATCATCTGGAAATTATGGTACTTTCGACGTTCTTCCATATGTGCCTACGACCAACGTACAACTAACCCCACCATACTATGATATCATACTGCCATTTGTTGTCATCACCGCAGCTGATAGTGAAATGGCAAAAGTGCCGGCATCATTCCCTGGTACTGTAGCTCTAAATACGGACTCGATGGAAATTCTGGCGAAAGAGTACCGGCGATACGGAAATGCGGATAATGAAGAATTTTATTATTTTGTGACAAGAATCCTGTCTGCCATTAATCCAGGGAAGACAAACTTTAAGCTGAGGAAGACAAAGGATCTTATTAGTACCATCTTTACTGTTACGGATGAGGCTTTTGCCCTAATGATAATTGACAACGAGTACAGCAATTGGGAAAAACAGAAGCAAATGAAACTTGATGGAACATACATGACACAAAAGAAAACAAAATACATGAAAAAAAATATTGCGATTCAAAAAGTGGAAGTGCAAATGGATGGGACAAAGAAGGACGGAAAGTGTTCAATAAATTGTGCAAGAAGGTACAAACGTTAAGAGAAAATCCCGAAACAGGTATAAATTTGGAGAAAATGATGCTGGAAAGATTCAACTCAGAAAGCAATCCTACCAGTACTGTGTCGAAAAATGGTGGCACTGTTGCCAGTAGTCTTGCTGAAGAGGAAAGTGAGGATGACAACTATATTGATCCGGCATGGAGGCAATTGCTTGACGAAATGGAGGAAGTTTAGGTCTTGTTTTCAGAATCGATACTGTTCATTGTGTCAGTCCATTCACTAATTTGATGAGGGTTGGTTCACACCTACGACACAGGTAAATCTTCAAGGAAAGTGATTAGTAGGGTAAAAGGTACATATCTTACATGCATTGCATACCATGGTTGCAAATAGTAGATTGTGTGACAAATACAATTAAATTGTACAGAAGGAAGTACTCGTACATATCATACATATTTTGCATAGGATACTACTAAGCAAATTCTTGACCCGAATAATTCAACTGTAGTGGTAGGTAGTCGCAAGCGATGATATTAAATTTTAAGGGTTGTTTGTTGCAAGCACAAATATTAAATTATAAGGGTAGTGTGTCGCAAGCAATGGAGATACATTTTAAGGGTTGTGTGTCGCAAGCACTAATGTTAAATTTTACTGGTTGTGAGTCATGACCTTGCGTAATTCATTTTTGTAGATGTGATTTGCAAACGTACGGGTAGGTGATATTAAAAATTAAAAATAATTATTCATGACCCAAGGGAAAAAATTATTGCAAACCAGGTATTGAGAGTTATGAGGGCGGGCTTGATACTGACCCAGTGAATCACACGGTGGCTTGGGTGTGAGTCATGACCATGTGTTTTTAATTTTCAGTACGTGCGATTCACGAACATACGGGTAGGTGAGATTAAAAATTAATAGTAATTATTCATGACCCGAGGAAAAAAAATAATCGCCAACCAGGGATTGAGAATACAAGGGCGGGCTTGATACTGACCTAGTGAATCACAAGGGGGACTCGTGTTAAAATTACACACAAAAAGGGGTTGCGACAGTACCTCGCGACAAAAAAAAAAGGGTCGCGTGACAGTTATCGGACGCAAAGTCTGGCAAATATTGGAAAGAATGTAAGGAGCAACGGACCGTAGATGACCTCAAGATAAACAAGGAGGATTTGCTGTTATTCTGGCAGTTACGTTCAGGAATGAATCATTTGTTGAGAAAATGTACCAAAGTTTATATGCTGACTCAGAGATCTCCATGTTGTAGGCAAAGTCAGTGAATAATCAAGTAAAGGTTAACCCATTGCTGTGGAATGTGCTGTGGTAAAAAAATTATTGCTACCATCCTGGTTGTACTGGTTGTCAAACAAAAAATATCCCGACATAAACTAATTCCAGTGAGTATTGTTGTTCTTGGGGATGGGATGTGCCCGTGGAAATGATGATAATGACCTAATTTACCAAAAATAATGATTGATATCAATGTGATGAGAAAACAAAAAATATTTGGAGTACAGGCATACCGGGCCGGTTTATTGGAAGAGGCAGTAGGCGGTACAATTGCTAAAAATGATGATACTACCATACAACGGGTCATACATCACTACATAAAACAAAAGGTGATCAACCAACGGTTGTTGTCGGCCAAAAAAATACGGACCGTTCGTTGGTGGCAAATTCGATCGAAAAAGTCGGCAAACGAAAGAGTCAACAAAAACAGAATAACAGAGATACGATTATCGATGATCGTGCCTTAGAATCAAACGCACCTCCACTACTTGAAAACGTCACACAAACGAGATTCAGGGTTATTTCAGAATCACGCGCATATTTGGGTCGAACTCCACTGGTCCCCCTTTGTAATTTCATCCTATTTATTAAAATTAATGTCGAACTCATAATATTTTTATGCACATTTCATTTTCCTACCCCTCTGGCATCTGTTTCCGAAGTAGTGGCATGTTACTGAATTTTATGCCTGAAACAAACAGTGCATGGTTGCAATTTTTCAATCTCAATCGTTTCCCCATTTTTATTGTTATTACTGGCTATTGTACGACTTCAGTAGTAATGATGGTCCGCACTCCCAACTATCAGGTATATTGTGTACGTTGCTACCGGGACTCTCCTCTGATCACTACTGGTTACGGAAAGCAGAAGGTTACCAAGAAGAAGAAACCCCCTTGTTTACAGCGCGACGAAGAAAGAAAACGGGAGTAATTGTTTCTCCCGGTCTTCGGGACCATATTGTGAATGACGCATCATGCTATTCTTATTTCAAGCGATCTTCGGGGCTAGTAGATTTTGCATCTTGCGTTTTCATTAGAAAAAAGAGGAAGAAGCTTGAGGATGTTAGTCAACAATTAGGTCTAACGAACACCCGTAACGGTCCACAGAGTAGTGACAGCGCATTACCAGAGTTGCTCGACAATCAAGTTATGTATGACCCTTCTGTCGAATCAATTGGGCGTGCCTTGATTGGTCAGGAATTATCAAACATAGACGATGACAATGATTCTGTCTCCGATGACAATTTTTTCTTTCCTAACAATGACGATGAGGAAGAAGGAAGTGAGATCATAGAGGCCCCCCACTCTTCCTTCAATTGTCAATGATGAAGAAGGCATCAACATTGATGTTGACGATTCCCATCGTGCTTCAAACACGCTATTAATTACGACTCCCAATGTAGGGAGGAACATATCTGACGAATTGAAGGTAAAGATCAAGTTAATGAAAATCATGCGGAATCATAGCATACCATTAGTTGCCGAGAAGGAATTGTATGAATGGGCTATTGAATCGGAGCGGCTTAATTTATTTTCATGGACTAAAGGCAATCTCATAAAGACCAGGGCAAGTGTTATGAAGGAGATTTCCGCAACTGTGCCTGAAATAAAAGGCGATGGGTTTGAACCTCATCTTATTGACTGGTGTTCTAAGAAATCACAGAATGCTGATGTTTCCAGTCGCAAACAAATCTACGTCCGCTCTTTCCAAAAAGCACTTCATTCCCTATTAACAAATGTGACTTTGGTGAATGAAGATAATCTGTCATTCCCCCATGCTGAAGACCCCACCTTACCAGTCCGCTATCCAGAACTTCAAGGGAATATTGATATTGACGAACTCCATCACGGTGAATGGTGGATCAACACTTGGGAGAAGAGATGCAAATCTGGATCGAATGAAATTCTGGTTCCTATTATTCTCTACATGGATGGAATTGCAATTGACAATAGTGGTCAAACCACTCTTACCCCACTGAACATGACTCTTGGCATATTCAACACCCTAGCTCGAAATTCCCGGCCGGATGCGTGGGAGGCTATATATTATCACCCAACATGTCCAGGTGATAAAGGTGCCGAATCAATTGACAATGTGAACAATCTTCACTCTGGCCTTCGTTTGGCTCTTTCATCTTTGAAAGATGCCTGCAACCAAACGGATGGTATTGAATGGTCTAATTTGCCGTGGAACAAGAAGAAATGGTCGGTTCGAATGAAATTTGCGGTTGCTTATTTCATAGGTGATACTCCCCAGCACGACCAACTTTGTGGACATTATCAAACGTCGAATTCAAAGATGATCTGTAGGCATTGCAATTGTCCCAGAGCACTTGGTATTAATGCTTGTGTGAATGTTTTGAAGGTTCCTGTTTCAGTTCAAGCTGGTAACATGCAAGTGTCTAAGCACCAAAATGGGGAAGAGTACCAATCCATTCGTCTCTGGAATATATCTGATTTTACTGCTACAATGGTTGACAAAGGAGTGAATGTTGAACAGTATTTCAAAAACATTTCTCACCATGGCGTACATAACGGCAACGCTTTTTATGATCTTGATTTTGGGGAAAACCCACATAATATTCATCTAGCGTCGCCCAGAGAGAGACTCCATATGCACCAACTTGGTTGCGCAAAGCGTGCAGCGGAGACGTTCCGCGAGGACTTTTTAGGCAATAACCAGCGGCTTCTTGGTGAGATGGAAAGGTTAGCCAGTTACTACGGTGGTGCTGTCCAGAGGCAATCCGATCGTGACTTCCCACGAACCAATTTTTCAGAATCAATACATACAGCGAAGAAGGAGGGTAACCAGTACATTGGAATGCTTTATATTCAGATGCTGTCACTTCTGTCTGCTGGAGGTCGTCAATTGTTGTTGTCTCGAAAGACTCCTTCCAATCTTGAGAACAAGAGCAGAAAGTGTGAAGAGGAAATTGACCGACGTATTTACGCCATTGAGTTGTTGTTGGGTATGGAAGAGTTCCTAAAGTATGCTGGAACGTTTGACGAGGTTTTCAAACAAGACAAGAAAGGTGTTTTGAATGTTGACAAAATGGTTGTTCTTTTCATCAACTGTATAAGTAACAATCTTCAACGAAGTAAGGGAGAGGGTAACAATCTGGTGAAGAATCACATGTATTTTCATTTATCACAGTACATGAGATTATTTGGTCCTCCAACTGGGTGGGACTCTGCCTGCGAGTGAGAGCAATCATAAAACTGAAGTGAAGGCTCCTGCTAAGAGAACTCAACGAAACAAGTCCACACTTATCAAGCAAACTTGCAACCGAGTGATGGAGTATCGAAACTATTGATCGACTTGACCTGTGAATTTGATTTGTTCGAACATAGACCCGTAACCGGACCAAATCATCCTAAGGAGGGTGGTTGGTCAGGTGGGTCTTCGTTTTGGATTGGTGTGATGAATGGTCTCCCTTACATGAAGTGGGATGAAAAAAAAACTCAAGTTTACCCTGGTTTCCATCTGATGTTCTCAAATTTTGTTGCGACGTGGTCCTACCGGCTGTGGGCAGCAGCAAGGTTTTTGGAACCACGGAGCACAAGAGGTATGACAAATCTCGCGAGATGAAATTATTGTTTCGTGCCCACCCATCGTTTAAGTCTGATTCTGGACAATTGTCCAATGTATGGTACGATTGGGCTAATTTTCAACTCGACCTCCTTGATGGACGTGGACTGAAAGTTTATCCATGTCAGATTCTGTGCCTGCTTTACCTCGAAGGTCCTTTCCCCGTGGGTAGCTCCGTTAGTGGTTTTGAATTAGTGCACGATGGTTATTATGCCGTCGCTCGTTGCTTTGTTTCTGCAGACCCCATACCGAGCAAGAGGGATAAAGGAAAAAAACACCATCATGCATTGGTAAAGCTAGGTGAGCTTCGGAACAAATTGTATTTGTTCGACTGCAACGCCATTGAGTCCGAAGCTGCCGTTGTTAGAAACCATGGTAGTCCTGACCAATATTTTGTGCTGGGTAATCGTGAAGAATGGTTGTTTAATTTCCGTGAGACAATGGCTTCACTGGAAAAGAAGGGTTTACAATCAATAGTACGAGATGGTGAAAACAGCACATGACTTGAATGAACAAGTTTATTATGAGATATTTGTACACAAATGGATTTTCCGTTTTTTTCATTTTTCCAGTATCGCAACGTCGTTGCAGTGAATTGTTCATATTTAACAATGTTGTTTCAGGAAATCAGTTTTTTCGTATGTTCGATGGTATACTACCACTGTACAATTCTACCCACCTTTTTCATGTGTATTTTGCGTTTTTCTATTTTCTGCAACGGCGTTGCACAAAATGCCCTTTTCCCGTATTTTGGATGGTATACTAGTACGGTACAGTCATACCCCCCTTCTCATGTGTATTTTGCGTTTTTCTATCTTCTGCAACGGCGTTGCACAAAATGCCCTTTTCCCGTAGTTTTGGATGGTATACTAGTACTGATACAATCATACCCCCCTTCTCATGTGTATTTTGCGTTTTTCTATTTTCTGCAACGGCGTTGCACCAAATGCCCTTTTCCCGTGTTTTGGATGGTATACTAGTATGATACAATCATACCCCCTTTCTCATGTGTATTTTGCATTTTTCTATTTTCTGCAACGGCGTTGCACAAAATGCCCTTTTCCCGTATTTTGGATGGTATACTAGTACGGTACAGTCGTACCCCCCTTTTCATGTGTATTTTGCGTTTTTCTATTTTCTGCAACGGCGTTGCACCAAATGCCCTTTTCCCGTATTTTGGATGGTATACTAGTACGGTACAGTCATACCCCCCTTCTCATGTGTATTTTGCGTTTTTCTATCTTCTGCAACGGCGTTGCACAAAATGCCCTTTTCCCGTGTTTTGGATGGTATACTAGTATGATACAATCATACCCCCCTTCTCATGTGTATTTTGCGTTTTTCTATTTTCTGCAACGGCGTTGCACAAAATGCCCTTTTCCCGTATTTTGGATGGTATACTAGTACGGTACAGTCATACCCCCCTTTTCATGTGTATTTTGCGTTTTTCTATTTTCTGCAACGGCGTTGCACAAAATGCCCTTTTCCCGTATTTTGGATGGTATACTAGTACGGTACAGTCATACCCCCCTTTTCATGTGTATTTTGCGTTTTTCTATTTTCTGCAATGGCGTTGCACCAAATGCCCTTTTCCCGTGTTTTGGATGGTATAATAGTATGGTACAATCATATCCCCCTTCTCATGTGTATTTTGCGTTTTTCTATTTTCTGCAACGGCGTTGCACCAAATGCCCTTTTCCAGTATTTTGGGCGGTATAGTCCTAGTACGGTACAGTCATACATTTTTTTTCATGAGTATCAAGTTATTATTATAATGGATTACTTCTTAGTATAGTTTTGCGCAATACATAGGCGCTCATAATATAACACCCTTCGTATTTCGGATTCGAAACAGCTATGAAACACTAACGGATTAAAGAGCAGAGTATCCCTAGAACGCAACGGCACTTTGATACGGTACGTTGGGAAGACAAAATAATAAATCACTTCGTCAGCATGCACTCCCGACGGAGCTATGACTGTTAAACGAGTATAATTCATATCATCATCAACATGGCATCGAGAATGGTAATTTCGACCAATCGAAAAAGCTAACGCCTGTTTCCCAATGGCATTGAGCTGCTGTACGAGTCAGAATCTGAGACAACACATCCATTTCATCCTCAACAAATGGTTCAATGTGTGTTAAACTATGATGCATATGCTTCACAATTCTCACTGTCGTCTGTTCCAGCTCCAGTTTCATGTTTTGTTTCACATGACTTTTGAATACGTACTCACCATTGTTGGAAGACAATCTTTCTGGTCTAACTCCAATGATAGCATAATCATCGTTGATACTGCCGCGCTTCTGACCTCTGGCAACTGTCGGTTTGGATCCAACAATTTCTTGAGCAAACTTTCTTAACAGTTTGATATTATTCTTTGTAGCAAGGTGTCGCTTGGCAAATTTTCTGGAAACTTTTGCAAAAATGCGCAACGGTGGATTATTCTCGTCAAACGCAACAATATGCTCATCTTTTGTACTATCCAATGTATCAAATTTATCTATCAACAAAGCCTGTTCCGGTTCATACTTTTTCTTTCCTCCTATTTTGCCACCCCAGTTTGTCTCCATGTATTTTCCTTTGACCACAGTTGTTCTGTATTTGTTTTTGAACGCTATTGTACTGACACCATCTTTGCAAGTACTACGCCTATTCGTCCTTTCCTTCTTCATTGGTTTTATGTCGGACAACTTTGTATAAGTTTTATGGCTCGTTGACACCGGTGCTGCAATCCTAAGAAAGTTCGATGACATTCTCTGCTTTCTTCTTTTCTCATGTTTCCTATCTCTTTTTTGCTTCATAGCTCTGTCCGAGAACTGATTTCTCGTCATGGTTGGAGTAGGTGTAGCAATTCGAAGCCAATGATTTGTTGCCGTTAGTTGTTTCGCCCGTGCGCTTTTTGCTTGACACTTTTCGCTTGCCGCTTTTTGCTTGACACTTTTCGCTTGCCGCTTTCCACTTGCCGCTTTCCGCTTGCCGCTTTTTGCTTGACACTTTTTGCTTGCCGCTTTCCACTTGCTGCTTTCCGCTTGCTGCTTTTTGCTTGACACTTTTCGCTTGCCGCTGTTGCTCTTGCTGCTTTCCGCTTGCCGCTTTTCGCTTGACACTTGCCACTGTTGCTCTCGCGGCTGTCGCTGCCGATTGCCGCTGTTTCTCTCGCTGCTGCTTGCCGCTTGCCGCTTGCCGCTGTTGCTCTCGCTGCTGCTTGGCGCTGCCGCTGCCGCTGTGGCTGTCGCTGCCGATTGCCGCTGTTGCTCTCGCTGCTCCTAGCTGCTGCTGCTGTCGCTCTGGCTGTCGCTGCCGATTGTCGCTGTTGCTCTCGCTGCTGCCGCTGCCGCTGCCGCTGTGGCTGCCGATTGCCGCTGTTGCTCTCGCTGCTGCCAATTGCCAAAGAGTTGTTGACGTTGTCAACGATTATATTCGAATATTTGGTATGATAATTGAACAGAATAGGTGAGTATCTATTGATGTAGTACAGTAAATAATAACAACAGAATAATATAATCTACATGCTACCAACGTACACCTTTTGCTTCCTTTTGTTGTTGTTGTTGATTGGTGGTGTTGCTGTGTTGTTGCCGTTGTTGTTACCTTCGATTAGGTGTTGACTTCGATTCTGTGTCGCGGATCGATTTGTTGTATCCTTTTTTTTGGTGTTGCCAATCCCTTGTTTCCAATCCGTTGCTCCGATACGGTCCTATGACAACGAGAAGAAAAAGAGAAGTAAGAAAATACATTATCAGGAATGAAGGAGGAAGTATTATCATTGTTGTTGATCTCTCTCATTTGTACCGTTACGTGTTCCGATTTGTTTTACCGATGCCACCAATACCTTGCAATTGATGCAGATTTTGTGCTTTCAAGATTGCCAATCCCTTGTTTCCAATTCGTTGCTCCGATACGGTCCTATGAAAATGAGAAGAAAAAGAGAAGTAAGGAAATACATTATCAGGCATGAAGGAGGAAGTATTATCATTGTTGTTGATCTCTCTCATTTCGTACCATTGCGTGTTCTGATTTGTTTTACCTATGCCACCGATACCTTGTTGCCGGCTTTGTTCTTTCTGCTGCCGTTGATTTGCAGACTTGTAGTAATTCCTATGTCACGAAAAACAGGGACTTGTTCCTGTTGATATATAGGCAATTGATGCAGATTTTGTGCTTTCAAGATGTTTATGTAAGGCGGCCGTCCAAACAAGAATATCTTTCCACCAACTAATCCCTAATCGAATGCTTTCCTACTTCTTTTGCAGTACAAGGCTGTTATATCGGACTGAAATATCTGAGAACGGATCGTTGTGCTCGTGACATCGTCGCATGTGGCATGTGACGAAGAGGGTCGGATCCCACGTTCTCAGGACGGAGTGTTGTTGGAAAGCAACAACACTCTACTCAGATAAGTTGGAAAATGAGGTTTGTCCGGTAAGTGAAAGAATACAAATTTTCAACAAGTAAAAGTGACCCAAGTTGGTGAGCAACAAACTTTGACTGTAAGCTAAGTACAAATTAGTACTTAAATCCAACTTCAAACGTAAGAATGACAACGGTTCGATAGATGTTATGCTAAGTATCAACCTTCAAACGTTAAGAATGACATCAGTTCGATACATTTTCTGGTAAGTAACATTATGTTTTTTTGTTTTTTTTTGCAACGGCGTTGCAACAAATGGTCTTTTTGTATTTAGTGTGATATGGTTCATACGACAGTATAACGAACTTCAAACGTAAGAATGACATTGGTTTGTTAATTATTATGTTCTTTTTTTTTTGGAACGGCGTTGCAACAAATTGTCTTTTTCTCCATACGACAGTACAACGAACTTCGAACGTAAGAGTGACATTTGTCTGTTAAGTATTATATTCTTTTTTTTTTTGCAACGGCGTTGCAACAAATGGTCTTTTTGTAATTACCGTGATATGGTCCATACGACAGTACAACGTAATTCGAACGTAAGAATGACATTGGTCCGTTAATTATATATATATTATTTTTTTGCAACGGCGTTGCAACAAATGGTCTTTTTCTATTTAGCGTGATATGGTTCATACGATAGTATAGTTCATACCAAACTACCTTTCTACACCACAAAATGCACCAATTCATCGATCGGATCAATTTCCTTTTTTTGCAACGGCGTTGCAACAAAAGCCCTTTTTAGTTTTCAGGAAGTCCATGTCTACTACTAAGTCTGCTGGAAAAGAAGAAGGGGAAGGGAAAGAAGAAAAAACACGATACCACCTTAAGTGACTTAGGCCCTATTCCCCATCAAATAGATGTCATGGTGGATTTATTTTTGTTTGAAATTGACAACGGGGTGACTGGAGTGTTGGAATTTTTGAGCAGGAGGCAATTAACCGAGCGATTCAATGACTACGACATGGCGAACAAGTGGAATAGGTTCGAGTCACTGTTGCGGAATGTTAACGACACATCAGGAGTGGATGCTATCTATGGGCGCAACGTTGTCAACTACGTTACAATGAAGAAGTACATGATAATGTACCGTGAGATCTTGGTTTGGTACATGAAGAATGTGAAGTATCCACCCGGGCCAGATACTTCGTCTAAGGATTTGTGTTTCCATACTAAAGGCGACAATTGTTCTCCCAGTCAGTTGAAAACATACGTCAGAGCAATGAAGAACTTCTTGGACTGCCTTATGGCAAAGACCTCTCTACGTGTTTCAATGACTCATAGCTGCAATCAGGTGGACTTAGACAAACATTTCAAGAAGCAGCGTATTGAATGCTTAAAATCCTTACCAACAGAAAACATCGAGTTTTTACATCTTATTGTGTCAAACAAAAAGATGATGAATATAACAGGAACGAGAAACTGCTTTTCAGGAGGTCATTCGTGAATATTGGTTACGCTTTCAAGGGAAGGCGAAACACATTTTTACCACCATCGACATGGGTCAGCTCGACATCAAAGTTTTGACACACGAAGATTTGTATCATTATTTCTTACCCAAATTAATTAACAATTCCTTCGTCTTGGGAACCACGGTACTTTCGGGGGAGAAGTGGGTTCCAGTAGGATTTCATCGACAAGGGGACACAAAAATTCCGGAAACGGGTAAAGTGTTATTACCACTTAATTCTCAATTGGTTTTCCACTACGTCATCCACTACAAGCACACGGTCTCCAAATATTACAACATACATTTTGATATCGATGAGGACCGTGTCACCCTGTCACCATGCAAACATGGCACCGGAAAAATATATCTGGCATATTTCAAGGTGCCGAAAGGAATCCTATATTTGGTGCATCAATGGTTGATAACAAAATTTGTCCACCACGGGACCAAGCTGGGGGTGAACGTGGTCGTTTTGTTGGAAACAGCATGTAATTTGTTCATTTCTCAAGTACTATGTGCATCAATGATTCGAGTCGATGGCGTTGGCTCGTCCTTTGATTGTTCAATTGACAATATTTGTAAGAGAATGATACCGAAAGTCTTCAAAAACAATAACCAAGCATTTGTCAGTTACAATCATGTGATGGAAACCATTGAAGATTTGGTATTGACCGAGAGGAATTTTCTAAAAGGAGCTATGGTCACCGAATTGACGGAGGGAAGTGTTCCGTATTTTCAAAGGAATGATCGATTGTACATTTTCCCGACGGCATGTGTTCTGAGTAAGACCAAATTTGCCCATGTCAATTTTGACGATAAACCAGAAGAACTTGTAACTGGTATTTTAGAACTGTCCGGATTGGAAGAACAACATAAGAATCAAACTTGTGTTACAAGATTCCTTCAATACGATGTTAACTCACAACAAGAGGTGCACCAACGAGTTTTTATGGAACACATTCCATACGTGTTCCGTGAGATATTCGTAATTGATCCGGAAGTTCTCCAACGTCATACTTGGGTGGAAGAATTCATTCAGTATAGCTACCTTCCAGAAATGGGTACCATATTTCCCCGTTGACAGAAAAACTAGCAATATATTTGTTGGAAAAGTCGGATGATCTATCCTCGGCAAACCTTGTAGTTCAATTTTTGGACGATAAGGTTGTCAACAATTATGGAAAGGGAACGGGAGAATTGAATCTGGCGTTCGAACACCTCCAGGGTTGTGACTTTGTTTTTTACAAACCATCGGACTTTCTAACTTGGGATTGCTTCAAAACATCAAAGGTTCAAATAAATGAGTTCAAGAAATCAAATAACACCTAGTACCGGGTTGGATGGGTTACATTCAATTTCAATACGACAAATGATTCCAAGCGTGGATTCATCCCACCCTGGGATGATGACGTTGACGGTGGCAATGTTGGCAAGACGAACAATCTCAACGAGGGGAGAAAGAGCATTAGTGGATCGTCAGTTACCGGTAAGGGTTCGAAAAATAAGCCCAACCAATCTAAAGAATCAGGAATTGACACAAGTAAGGGTAATTCAAAGGATACTGGTTTGACCGACACAACGACTAAAACGTGTGAAAAAAAGGGTTCAAATGTAAGCGAAAGAAATGATTATAGATGTTGCAAAAAGTCCTCTTAACGCCGTTGTAACACTGCCAGTTTTTCCTATCAAGATCAATGGAGAGGAAACCACACATAAAATCGAGTTATGTGTGCTGTTGAAAGATCAGAATCCAGAGATAATGTATCCTCTTTACAAAATACACGAACAAGTTCGTTACACTCAAAAAAAAACGGACCAGTTGAAATTGGAGAAGTTTATAGGTACTGTTTTGGCTCCTACAACCAATATGAACGAGTTGCGGGTTATTTCTGTATTTTCAACAAAGGTAAGGTGGGGGAGCAACGAAAGTTTTGCCCATACTTTAAGATTTCCGGTCTGAAAGAAACCAATCCTCGACGCATTAAAAAAGTATCGGATTTAGTAAAATGCTACAGCAAGGATGTTGGGATTTGTGACCCGACAGGATGGAAATGTGGAGGTATCCGAGTCATCTTCTGACACAACCAAAACCGGGTCAGAGTACAGCACCAGTTCCACCAAATCGTCCAAGATTGGATGAGTGAGGCATACTATGTTACACCCAATGCAAGCATCCGTTTGTAACTTATCCTATTATCATTCATAGTTTATTCAATCAATAGTATGAGAAATATTGATCCTGAAATTGCAGCCTAATTCGCACAATCATAAACATAACTAATATTACTAGGACTAATAAATTTTAAAACTGACTCAAGTATAAGTCATAGATTTCTGGTCCATTGTGTTTCATAATTAAGAACAAAACCATGGTATGCGTCTTGATGACCAATATTCATCCTGTAATGATTGTCTCTAATGACACACTTTTGCACAAACAAAATGACTAGCAGTATGAGCAATATTCATCATGAAATTGCAGCCAATGCCACACATTTGCACTCTAAAACTGACTAGGAATCACTATTTTGGTACATGCATTATTATTTTCCTTCTGAATCCGATTCGTTGAGAGTCTGATTCAAGGACTTTTAATGAACAGCAACGCTGTGTTAGTGTGTTAGTAGACGAACGATTGTACTCTACGCGTGACAATTGTGTTTGGATACTTTCGGCAACGGATAATCGGACTACAGGCGAGACTAGGGAAACGCCAGATCTCCTCTTGCTGTGACTTATTCAGATTGCAGCGAGACAGACCTTAGTATGTAGATTACAAGTAGTTGGTAGCAACTAGTGTGAATTTTGGGATATAAATCAGTTGAATGTTAAAAGTATGAGATAAAGTGAAATCTTGCCGAAATGCAAGATATCTCTTTTATTGAGATGAATACGTTGCAACTGCTGTTGCGTAGTGCTGAGATTACTCGCTGATTATTTCCGTACATGTATTAGTCGTTGACCATATATATTTGTATGCATGTATATGTATTGTGTGAGAATCACATGCCAACGGTTTTCTTCTCTTGTTCCGTTAGGAAGACTCCATGAAATGTTTATCATTAAGGTCAGGAATTGCTCCTGTAGCTCGTGTGATATTTTATGGAATCAGAGTTTGCTCACCGAAGAACAATGGCAATATCATAAGACAGGGATTGCTCACCGTTTATGCGCGATGGGAATCAGTGCGCCGTGGGAATCGATATCCCGTGGGAATCGATTACTTAGATGGATACGGGACTCATTGATTCATGCGTATAGGAAATCTACCCTTTGGTAGCTTTGGTATTTCTGGTCACGAAAGGAATTTAATATGCATGTCCAGGGGGGACAAAAATTATTCTAAAATTCATACTGACTAAAGTATCAGCCTGTTTCTTGTCCGGTTTGTTTCATAGTCTACCCCATTCATAGTATGAACACTATTCATCCTGAAATTGCAGTCAATGCCACACATTTGCAGTCAAAACTGACTAGGACTCACTATTTTGGTACATGTATGGCCAGGGAAAAACATTATTCTAACATTCATACTGACTAAAGTATCAGCCTTTCACTTGTCCAGTTTGTTTCGCAGTGTACCCCATCCATAGTATGAGCAATATTCGTCCTGAAATTGCAGTCAATGCCACACATTTCCACTCTAAAATGGACTAGGACTCACTATTTTGGTACATGCATGTCCAGGGACAAGAAACATTATTCTAAAATTCATACTAACTAATGTATCAGCCTGTTTCTTGTCCTGATTGTTTCACAGTGTACCCCATCCAAAGTATGAGCAATATTCATCCTGAAATTGCAGTCAATGCCACACATTTCCACTCTAAAACTGACTACGACTCACTATTTTGGTACATGCATGTCCAGGGACAAGAAACATTATTCTAAAATTCATACTGACTAAAGTATCAGCCTGTTTCTTGTCCTGATTGTTTCATAGTCTACCCCATCCATAGAATGAGCAATACTCATCATGAAATTGCAGCCAATGCCACACATTTGCACTCTAAAACTGACTAGGAATCACTATTTTGGTACATGCATGTCCAGGGGGGACAAAAATTATTCTAAAATTCATACTGACTAAAGTATCAGCCTGTTTCTTGTCCGGTTTGTTTCATAGTCTACCCCATTCATAGTATGAACACTATTCATCCTGAAATTGCAGTCAATGCCACACATTTGCAGTCAAAACTGACTAGGACTCACTATTTTGGTACATGTATGGCCAGGGAAAAACATTATTCTAACATTCATACTGACTAAAGTATCAGCCTTTCACTTGTCCAGTTTGTTTCGCAGTGTACCCCATCCATAGTATGAGCAATATTCATCCTGAAATTGCAGTCAATGCCACACATTTCCACTCTAAAATGGACTAGGACTCACTATTTTGGTACATGCATGTCCAGGGACAAGAAACATTATTCTAAAATTCATACTAACTAATGTATCAGCCTGTTTCTTGTCCTGATTGTTTCACAGTGTACCCCATCCAAAGTATGAGCAATATTCATCCTGAAATTGCAGTCAATGCCACACATTTCCACTCTAAAACTGACTACGACTCACTATTTTGGTACATGCATGTCCAGGGACAAGAAACATTATTCTAAAATTCATACTGACTAAAGTATCAGCCTGTTTCTTGTCCTGATTGTTTCATAGTCTACCCCATCCATAGAATGAGCAATACTCATCATGAAATTGCAGCCAATGCCACACATTTGCACTCTAAAACTGACTAGGAATCACTATTTTGGTACATGCATGTCCAGGGGGGACAAAAATTATTCTAAAATTCATACTGACTAAAGTATCAGCCTGTTTCTTGTCCGGTTTGTTTCATAGTCTACCCCATTCATAGTATGAACACTATTCATCCTGAAATTGCAGTCAATGCCACACATTTGAACTCAAAACTGACTAGGACTCACTATTTTGGTACATGCATGTCCAGGGACAAACATTATTCTAAAATTCATACTGACTAAAGTATCAGCCTGTTTCTTGTCCAGTTTGTTTCGCAGTGTACCCCATCCATAGTATGAGCAATATTCGTCCTGAAATTGCAGTCAATGCCACACATTTCCACTCTAAAACGGACTAGGACTCACTATTTTGGTACATGCATGTCCAAGGACAAAAATTATTCTAAAATACATACTGACTAAAGTATCAGCCTGCTTCTTGTCCAGTTTGTTTCACAGTGTACCCCATCCATAGTATGAGCAATATTCATCCTGAAATTGCAGTCAATGCCACACATTTCCACTCTAAAACTGACTACGACTCACTATTTTGGTACATGCATGTCCAGGGACAAGAAACATTATTCTAAAATTCATACTAACTAATGTATCAGCCTGTTTCTTGTCCTGATTGTTTCATAGTCTACCCCATCCATAGAATGAGCAATATTCATCATGAAATTGCAGCCAATGCCACACATTTCCACTCTAAAATTGACTAGGAATCACTATTTTGGTACATGCATGTCCAGGGGGGACAAAAATTATTCTAAAATTCATACTGACTAAAGTATCAGCCTGTTTCTTGTCCGGTTTGTTTCATAGTCTACCCCATTCATAGTATGAACACTATTCATCCTGAAATTGCAGTCAATGCCACACATTTGAACTCAAAACTGACTAGAACTCACTATTTTGGTACATGCATATCCAGGGGGGACAAAGATTATTCTAAAATTCATACTGACTTAAGTATCAGCCTTTCACTTGTCCAGTTTGTTTCGCAGTGTACCCCATCCATAGTATGAGCAATATTCATCCTGAAATTGCAGTCAATGCCACACATTTCCACTCTAAAATGGACTAGGACTCACTATTTTGGTACATGCATGTCCAGGGACAAGAAACATTATTCTAAAATTCATACTAACTAATGTATCAGCCTGTTTCTTGTCCTGATTGTTTCACAGTGTACCCCATCCAAAGTATGAGCAATATTCATCCTGAAATTGCAGTCAATGCCACACATTTCCACTCTAAAACTGACTACGACTCACTATTTTGGTACATGCATGTCCAGGGACAAGAAACATTATTCTAAAATTCATACTGACTAAAGTATCAGCCTGTTTCTTGTCCTGATTGTTTCATAGTCTACCCCATCCATAGAATGAGCAATACTCATCATGAAATTGCAGCCAATGCCACACATTTGCACTCTAAAACTGACTAGGAATCACTATTTTGGTACATGCATGTCCAGGGGGGACAAAAATTATTCTAAAATTCATACTGACTAAAGTATCAGCCTGTTTCTTGTCCGGTTTGTTTCATAGTCTACCCCATTCATAGTATGAACACTATTCATCCTGAAATTGCAGTCAATGCCACACATTTGAACTCAAAACTGACTAGGACTCACTATTTTGGTACATGCATGTCCAGGGACAAACATTATTCTAAAATTCATACTGACTAAAGTATCAGCCTGTTTCTTGTCCAGTTTGTTTCATAGTCTACCCCATCCATAGTATGAGCAATATTCGTCCTGAAATTGCAGTCAATGCCACACATTTCCACTCTAAAATGGACTAGGACTCACTATTTTGGTACATGCATGTCCAAGGACAAAAATTATTCTAAAATACATACTGACTAAAGTATCAGCCTGCTTCTTGTCCAGTTTGTTTCACAGTGTACCCCATCCATAGTATGAGCAATATTCATCCTGAAATTGCAGTCAATGCCACACATTTCCACTCTAAAACTGACTACGACTCACTATTTTGGTACATGCATGTCCAGGGACAAGAAACATTATTCTAAAATTCATACTAACTAATGTATCAGCCTGTTTCTTGTCCTGATTGTTTCATAGTCTACCCCATCCATAGAATGAGCAATATTCATCATGAAATTGCAGCCAATGCCACACATTTCCACTCTAAAATTGACTAGGAATCACTATTTTGGTACATGCATGTCCAGGGGGGACAAAAATTATTCTAAAATTCATACTGACTAAAGTATCAGCCTGTTTCTTGTCCGGTTTGTTTCATAGTCTACCCCATTCATAGTATGAACACTATTCATCCTGAAATTGCAGTCAATGCCACACATTTGAACTCAAAACTGACTAGAACTCACTATTTTGGTACATGCATATCCAGGGGGGACAAAGATTATTCTAAAATTCATACTGACTTAAGTATCAGCCTGTTTCTTGTCCGGTTTGTTTCATAGTCTACCACATCCATAGTATGAACACTATTCATCCTGAAATTGCAGTCAATGCCACACATTTGAAATCAAAACTGACTAAGACTCACTATTTTGGTACATGCATGTCAAGGGACAAACATTATTCTAAAATTCATAATGACTAAAGTATCAGCCTGTTTCTTGTCCTGATTGTTTCATAGTCTACCCCATCCATAGTATGAGCAATATTCATCCTGAAATTGCAGTCAATGCCACACATTTGCACTCTAAAATGGACTAGGACTCACTATTTTGGTACATGCATGTCCAAGGACAAAAATTGTTCTAAAATTCATAATGACTAAAGTATCAGCCTGCTTCTTGTCCAGTTTGTTTTGTAGTGTACCCCATCCATAGTATGAACACTATTCCTGAAATTGCAGTCAATGCCACACATTTGCACTCAAAGACTGAGTAGGAATCACTATTTTGGTACATGCATGGCCAGGGACAAACATTATTAGAAAATTCATAATGACTAAAATATCAGCCTGAGACTTGTCAATATTGTTTCATAGTCTCCCCAATCCATAGTATGAGCAATATTCATCCAAACATTTCAGAAAATAACACACTTTGACACTCAAAAAGTAACTGAGAAACACTAATTTGGTTACTTGTTCATACAAAAATCAAAAAACTAATAACAAAAAGTTACGGAGACTACCCTTGGTACACCACATCTCTACGGAGGAATCAATCCACTGGACACGTTCACCACTATATCAATAACCAATCATACATGAGCGGGGAGAGTTACACTACATAAAGCTAGTCAGTTTTTGAACCATATAATTGGTGTGCACCGTCCCAATACAATAATAAAAAATTTATACAAAAATAATACGTAGAACACACCTTGGACATATGTCTACTGGGGAATCAATCCAAAGGACACGTTCACCTCTACCGGTATATCAAGAACCAATCATATCCAAACAGGGAAAGTTACACTACTTAAGGCTAGTCTGTTTATGAGTCAGACAATTTATGTGCATCGTACCAATACAATATTAAAAAAATAGTACCAAGGAAGTACGAAGAATACATCTTGTACACATCTCTATGGAGGTATCGATCCACCGGACACGTTCATCTCTACGATATATCAAGAACCAATTGCATGCAGACGAGGAAAGTTACACTACTTAAAGCTTGTCTGTTTTTGAATCAGACTATTTACGTGCACCATCGTAGTGTTGGTGCCGGTACGTAACAATAGTAAGAATTATGCGTGTTCGGGAAAAAGCAGCCACAACCAAAAACTGAAAGTTACAATGCCTGGAGAAAACAACAAATACCAACTTTATGATTCGGCGTTGGAGTACAAACGTTAGGTGTACTGTGGTACAAATAGGTGCATGACTGCGTTACAAATGGGAAATAACAGGAAAATGAAAAACAAAACACCTAAACCGACACACAAAACAACAGTTGTGCCAACCCAGGGTACTGTCTTATCCAAGGATTACAACAAACAGATGCATGAGCTAAACCACGATGACGTAAACAACGACGGAAACCCGTTTCTATATCATTTTGAAACAGGATTTGATGCCTTGTGTGCCAAAAACGGACACTTGGTTAACACAATCCTTAGTGGATGCCAGAAGATAGAAGAAGTGCGACAAAGACTCAACAGCAAAAAAGGACATTTCGAGGAGGACGAAGCTTTGAACATTTGGGAACAATGCTTCAAGTACATAACCGAGGAAGTATTTCCCGACTACAAAGAAGGGAACACTGACGGGATGGACCATGTATGGGCAATGGGAGTCATTCTTGCATACATTACATGTGGTTATCCCCCATTGAAAACATCGGAAGACATTAAGTGCTACGACAACGTGGGTATTGGACCGGAAGTAAAATCAATAGAACGAGAGAGAATGATACAAGACGGTCGTACTTTCCCGGCCAAAAAATGGAGTAATCTGACGCCGGAGGCAAGAGAACACATAAAAGAATGTATACATTACCACCCTGGGAACCGTCCTTGTATGATGTACATTTGGTTCAACATCTGGCGCAAAATGACGAATGAGGCAATCATCGAAACTGACAGATTGGAATGGTATTGCAGATCAAAAGACGATAACGAGTGGTACTCAACACAAGAAATATTTCTGCCAATTAAAGAAGAGAACATAAATAACAAAAACACGGAAAAAAAATGTACCAAACATAAGTGGGATTCGTTCATGAACAAAGCAAGAAAACAGTCAAAAAATAAAAAACGGAAAGTAAAAGAAGTGACAAACAGGGGGGAAAAGAGCAAACAAGACGAAAACGAGTGGAAAATTGAGCAATGGCTAAGTCTTTACCAAAAACGTTGGAATTCGCCGGAAGATTTAGAGGAATATAACAACTATCCCGTTCCTTGTGGAGTATGGGGACGCGTGAAACACTAACTCTGCAACTCTGTAAGGATTCCATTACAAAAAAAAACATGACAATATTGAAGGTATCACCAGTACAAATTAAGTGCAAAAAATAGAACGGAAATTATGTAAAATATCACCTTAAAAAGTCGATACATTCCAAAAAAAATACTCATCAGAAAGCAACAAAACAACAACAAAAAATTCCCTCCTGTTGAACCTACAAATTGTGATCCATTCCATAATTAATTCAGGGGGGAGTGTCAACCACCCAAAAAATAGAATTTACTGCAACGCCAGTTGCAGAAAATTGAAAAACAATAAGTAAATAAATAAATAAGGAATGATATGGTACCGTAGGGTAAGTACAGTAGGGTAGGGAAGATCAAAATGTTCGGGTCCGCGCCAAAATTTTGAGGACTCCACATTCCAGAATATCACGGCACGCTCAAAAATAAGATAGGCAGGCGACAGTACAAGAACAACACTCACAGATAGTACAATTAGTTGAAATACAGCTATTCCTTGGAGACAGTAAATCAAGAGTTTACAGTGTGTACAGTAGGAATGAAAAAAAATTACCAAACGATTCCTACAAACAACATTATTATCATAAAAATAGCGCGCCAAATCAATCAAAGGTAAAAACGGTAAGTTGAGGTGCACGAGTTAACAAAAAAATAATGGTGGAACTGAGTACTAGTTGCAGTCCGGTGACAGGTAGAACCTTTGTTACCAATAACACAAACAGCCCAAACAGCAGTGTATCAGGAAGTGACCGAACAAACACAAACGATAGCCAAACATATAGAACCACCAACAGTAGCAACAGAAATATTCTACAGACAACAAAAGAATCCGATAACGATAACTTGGAAAAACAACATTGTCAAACACGTCAAAGAAAAAGCATTCAGGAAATTTAAATTCCCGCCAGAGATTACATTCGTGAAGGCGACGATATTCAAAATTGTAAAACAAGCAAATAACAATGAAATACCAAATACGATCGATATAAAAGACCAAAAGTGGAGTGGAATTTATTGCCGAGCAGTGACTGCGTGTAGGCACAATGCTCAAACTCTTGCCAGGAAAAACTACAAAGGTACGCAACCAACAAGAAAATGATTGCCGGCATGCAATCGTTCATAATCCATTCTAACATTTTGGTCGTATTAACACTGACACATAGACGATACCAGATAGTTTCCCAGGAACGGTTCTAATCACGGACACACAAGACGTTAACTCAGAAAATAGGTACCAATTGCACGAAGACTATCGGCGGAAAAATTCACCAGAATTCAAATACTTCATGAAAAGAATTCTTGGAGCGGTGTCACCAAAACAGACAAACTTCAAAAGAAAATCAGTCAGAATGACAATCAGTAACATTTTCACCCCAAGCGATGAAGCTTTTGCATTGCTTTTCCTTTTCAACGACTACGACTCGTGGATAAACACAACAAAGGGCATGAGGTTGAGAAAAAAATTCACTGACGGTAAGTCTGGAAATAAGGAGGGGTGGAGTAACGAGGGACAAGATCTTTACGAATACCTAGTAAGTGAATTAGAAGAACGAAGGGAGGAACAACAGTCAAAAGAATTAGAGATGGAAATACTTAAAATGTACCAAAAGCAAAATGGCAATCGTAAACAACAAGATAAGGAGGAGAACAAAGAGGGAAAAACACGGAAGCGAAAACATACCTTGGTTGAGATTCTAGGCGAAGATGATGAGGACTACAAATTTTTCATGGAATACAATAAAAACGAACAAGAGTAATTGATGATATCAACATCAATAGTAGAACGGCTAGTTCATTATTATTTTATGGTTAGCACAATATTGTTCCGGGTCTTCTGTTCGAATATAATACAATAAACAAGATAATTTCAAAGGCTGATAAAATACTTTCGTATTTGTTACAAAATATGTTTGTTGTATTTCCGTATTTGATAAGCGTAGCGTGAATATTGTAAAATGTCGGAGAGTATTGCAAATGCGGATAAAATATTTTCTTATTAGTACAAAAATATGGTTGTTGGATTTTGATATTCGAAAAAGATAGTGTGAGTAACGTGAAAGTGACGTAACAGAATACATTGCTGGTTATCAAGAAGCTCCTATATTTGTTCAAAAAATGGTAAAAACGCTACGACAATATCAGTGTACATAGAGGATATTATTACAAAAGATGAGTTTCGTGTGGAAAATAACAAAAATTAAATGGCGAGTAAATATTAACGGGGTAAGCATGAAACAAAATTGTAGAATAGAAAAATTTGGAAGCAACCATGAAACAGAGGGTGAAAATATGGATAGGAAAATAGTCCTACTTGAAATTGTTGCGTGCAAAAATAGGTAGAGAATTATTTATTGTGCGCGCAACAAAATGTTTCGGAATATTTTAAAATATCGCACGAATTTTACGAAAGCACGAGCATCGTTTATGTGACGAATCCTTAAGTGGTAAAAATGATATCACTGAAGACTACAAACAAAAGAGGTTAATCGGTTAGAAACAAGACATCTCCAAAGACCTGATTGATAAGCGAACACTTGGAATTCTTACATATATTCAAAATGGATACACTTAGCATCCCGTGAGGAAATTACTTATTGCAATCATGAAAACCAATACTGATTCCGAATGGGCCTCATTTATCTACCTACTCTACGAAAAAGCATATGGCCCATCGAACAAAACACTTAACCTCGTAAATGACCAATACCAGCATTGAATGACCGACATGACGAGAGGCTAACACAGGAACAGCAGCGAGAGTATCAGTACGACGAAGAAGATGATAGTAACAAATAACCGGGGAAGATCTCTACCATGTACAACACAGAGAGCCCCAACACGGTAAAATACAGTAAATCTAAGAGTGTCTCCACGAGCTCACTTCTCTTTAAATTTAAACTATTTGTTATACCTATCCGGTCGATTTTTAGAGTTACAACAGGTTATAGAGCCCTTATAACTTACGCTGCCAAGTGTATACCTTAAGCTACCTATCTCCACCCCGTACAGCACCTCCACTGTCAGTTACAGCCAGAGTATACTTGATACGGAACTTGGCAACGGGCTGTATCAATAGACCCCCCCCCCCCCCCCCCCACCTCTCTTTCTTTCTTTCTTTCTTTCTTTCTTTTAACCTCCCTGCTCGCGTATCAGGGGGTGTATCTACAGATCCTTCTACCAAGAATCTTCTTCTGTAATACTCGACCAAGCACCGGTTAATCAAATAACACCGACAACGATTGTTACCAAGGTTATTTGTTTCTCTGACGAATCTTATAATCCATGACCATTCAGACATATCAATTGAAGAACGCCGACAACGATCGCTTCTCTGACGAAGGTTCTGAGGTTAATCCAACGGTTGACACATCTACCGCCAATTGTCTCACTGCAAAACATTCCAAGGACGACGATTGAGCGATTACATTAATTCCTTCCACACCTCACAGTTAAACGACGCTACCGCCAGTTAATTACATCAACACTTCAACCATGCCGGCAACTGAATTTGACTGGACTAATACCTGGGACATTGAAATCCGCTTTGGAAAATACCCTCTTGATGACCCTGAACCCACCTGAATGTGGCAGTGGTTGGAAGAGCAGAGAGCATATTGCGAATGGCATAGACATAATCAAAAGCTTTCTGTGAAATAGCCAAGGGCTAGGTTCCCTGAGCCTGTTGAAGAGCCGTATCCCCATCAAGGGCAATGGTGAGTGAGCCGGAGGCAACATCATAGAGATCCACCAGAGCCATACAGCAGGTGAGGACACCAATGATGCCAGCCAATTCGCTCCAGTAGGAAGACTGGTCTTTAGGGGAGCCACTGACAAGGTTAGATCCAGTGAGGAACAAGGAGGGAGACTTGGTGGAGGTGTTGGGGGATAGGATAAATGCAGATGTGCCTCGGAGTAGAATGGGGTCATAAGAGCTGTCACAGACGGCACTGGCAGTGCCACTCAGAATGGCATGGGCAAGAGCCTGGCATCCATCCTGGGGAAGGGAGTATTTATGGAGAAGAGCTCGGGGAGAAGCGCAGAGAGCATCAAATGCATCCTCTGGGGTGGCTGGGAGACACTCAAACGGATCATAGGTGAAGGGATCCGCATCTGGTGGATGCGAGACAAAGGTAGATGGACCTACAATTCGAAACATGTTCCCACTTGACAGGAGGGAGACAAGAGTGTCATCATAGGCAGGTTTGGCGGGGAGAATGGTAGTGGTGAAGCTGTATTGGCCTCGACCTTGAGAAGAACCAACCCTCCAGCCAGTAGGACATTTGGAGAAGAGCCTCTCAGTGGAAGGAGACAAAAACCAAGGCCACAAAGAAGCGGACTCTGATGACAGCCAAAGCCTGAGAATATGGCCCGTCTGGGAAACATGGACAGATTCCTGAAACAGAGTAGCAATGTGGCTGAATTCTTGGAGAAAAAATGGGTGAATGAAGCCAAAGCCTTGATACAAAGATGGACCATAGAAGACCTTGCGAGGAAAGTTGTGAGACATGCCTGCCTTGTTAAGCACTGTGACCAGAGTTGGATGGAGAATCCAGGTCCAGGTAGAAGCACTAAGCTGAGTGACTGGCATTGGATATTCAAAAGACTTCATAAAGGAGTACTTGAAGGTGTAGATGGAGGTGTTCTTCTCACACTTGGAAGACCTCATTTGAGATCCAAAGGACTGAGAGTGGGACTGCAGATGAGCAATTTGAGCCTCCTCATTGGCACCCATAGAAATGTAGACACCCAGAGTCTTGTCAGCATGATCAACCTCAAAACGAGCAAGTGGTGACCAGACACCAGATTTGTCAGTGATGGTCAAAACACCTGGCATGCCATCAATAGAGCGATACTCCCAACCAGAACCGGTCCACTTGAAATCAATCAAGTAGCAGAAGGATTTGGCAGGTTCAATAGCTCCACCAGTAGCAATGAGACCTCCAGCCCAACGATCTAAAGCTGCCTGGAAATCAGCAGCCAGAGCCTCACCAGAAGTAGTGGAGGAAGCACCAGCACAGAAAAGATTGGTGTCATCCAAAAAGGCAAAACCAACCAACAAAACAAGCTGCAGGGATAGGGATGTGAGGAGATGAACCCCATGGTCTGCGTTCTGCATCATCCGGAATAGAATGGTAGAAACCAGAGCCCACAGAGTAGGGCCAAGACCATTGCCTTGGCCAATCCCACTGAGAGGAATAGGTTCATCACCATACACAGGACCGGACCTGCCAAAGCCAGTTTTAATGTGATGGGTGGCACACTGTAGAGTAGATAGGAGAACCTCACAAATATGAGCTGGGATCCCAAAGCTTTGAAGTGTGAGACTGGCAATGGGATGTGAAATGCTATCATAGCAGCCCTTGGCATCATTCATTGCAACCGCTCCTGAGCGTTGCTTCTGGCAGAGGACATCACAGATGAGCTTCTTGTTAAGACAAGTGTTGATGGCTTTGTGATGCTTCTGGCTTCTGTGTTGGTCAACTGCCACCGCATTGGCTTGTTCGGCATGAGCAAGAATGCGTTTACCAATCATCTTGTTGTTGATCTGAAACTCAGGAGACATCAGTTGGATGAGTCTCATCTTGTCAACACGGTATTCACCAGGTTTCTTGAAGGTTTCAACATTGGTGATGACCTGCCAAGCAGAGGGCGAAAACCCAGCAAGCAGAAGAGCAGTCCTCATCAAGGTATCAAAGGAATTCAGCTGAGGGCCCAAAGCAAAGGATTTGTCGTGGGCAAAACTGAGACAAGAAGGCTCTCCAGTAGTGTGTTACTTCTGGCATTTCCAGGCAGCATTGTTGTCAACCGGGCTAACAGAATAATCAAAGGGAGCCAGGTGCTGAAGGGAAGCAGGCATTTGAAGGCAAGGAAGCAATTCAGTCAGGTACCGGTCAGTTCCTGGAGGAGGAGTGTAGGAGCCAGCAAGGACTTCAGCTGAGGCAGGACCAGTTCCCAAGTATCCAAAGGCCTGGATGAAAGAGGGGGGCATGGAGGGAGTGTCAAGGCATTGTTGCTGGCGACAAACATTGGATGCAGCCATGGCAGGCACCATAGTGGACTGAGACTCCAAGACTTGTTCATTGCCATCAGGTGCAACTGCAAGAGCCTTCACGTCCGAGAACTGTTTCGCGGGGTTCGAATTTACTTCTCGCGCACAAATTTTGTGCGTGATTTTAACACGGCAATATTTCTGGACACCCTGAAATTTGCGACGATCGTATAAGGGTATATGTAAACTCAGCACTATTTCTGTGCGCGTGATGCACATTACTCTACTCTCGAATAAAAATAATTTATTTCAGTCTCTATCAGAACCAAATTATTATTCTGTACGAACAACACTTAATTCTTTTCACGAATAAAAAAGAAATCTTGAGTCAGTATTAATTCCAAAATATTAATCTACCAAACAACAATTCAATTCTGCTCTCCTAATTGTGAATTCTATTTCTTGACTACAATATTCCCTTTTTAAAATGTAGATTCTATTATGCTTTATTTATTCCTATTGCAATGTATTACGAATCCTCCATTATTTCTAATATTCTCAAAATTAAGTTCAAGATTAGTAGTAGTTTTGTATTATGTATGTACTGTTATTTTCTACATTAGTTCACCAATAGATAAACTTTCATTCATCGATGCTGTTATTGCCGGATCAATATAGACGTTTCTTTTCTTTTTCTTTTTTGTTCCACTACAATTAGTGGAGCTGCTACTAGTAATATTTGCATCACCATGCTTATTGTTGGTGTAATTTGTTGAACTTTCGTTCCTAAATCTCTCCCTCATCATTTCTTCCAATTTCCTTCCTGTTTCTGGGTGTTTTCGCATCTTGCCAATTTTGTCGCACAAGTCACTGAACAACTCTTGTCCTTCCTCCGTCCATCCATTTCTGCTTCCACTGTCTGAATCGCAGAATTTTTTTTTTGTCGCAGAATCGTGGCATCACCCTTTCGCCGCTGCTGGTTCACCCATACATGATGCTCATTGTAGATCAGTACCAATGCAAATGCTTCATCTGCTATAGTAAATATATCACTCAGCAAGTGCCTCTCCTTCCGTTGTTTGAAATTGGAATTTGTCGGATTGATTGCCGACATGATTCTTGTAACAAAATAATAAAAATCTTCATCTTCCGCGTCTTTGTATGTTCTGTATTGAGGGTTTAAAATACCTGTGTCCTCATTTTCTGTGTCTTGAATAACTGCAACAGTACCAGGGAATGTGATAGGGACTCAACCTTTTCTGTAATCGTCTGTACGGAAGTATCATCAGTATCAACGGGCAGCATGTTAGTGTTGTCGGACCAAAAATAGATTCCAAAATTCCTAATTTCAACAACCAATTCTCCCACCTGTATTTACCTATCCAGTTTTTTCTCGCTAATGTTTGTGAGTTGTGCCTCAATGCAGTCAGTACTGTCCCTACTCGTTTCCTGTAAAAGGAACAGAATGACGCAAGTGGAATATTTGGTGGCTTCATAACCGCACTTGATTGAACAGCTCTTTGTATTACATGCGTCGTTACCTTGTCATTGATAGGGAACTTCATGTTGTGGTACCAATGTTTTTTGACGTAATCCCTTAGCTGCTTGTCCACTGTTTCAGTCATATCACTCAAAGCCTTAAGCATATCGTTGTCTGTTATAAGCCCATATTTGTCTGTAATTGTACTTACTGCTCGTTCTCTTGTGTCGCCGGCATTATAAGTCCCCTCTCCCTGCATGGTTGCCTCCGTCTGTTTAGGTACCATTACTACCTTTCCCACCCCTATATGTGGTTCCCTCTCTTGTTGCCGTAAGTGTTTTGCCACTTCCTGTGCCAATTTGTCATATTGGATTTTTTTCATGACAAGTTCCGCAACATCCTCTAAATCGCAGCATTCTCCGTTAGATGATTTCTCTACCACATTGGTTTTTGTTCCTTCTTTCTGTTTGTTCATTACTGTAGGGGTGGTTGTGTTGGTAATGCTCAGTGCTGGTTCGTTACTCTGGTTGATGGTGTTTTGTTCTTCCGTGTTTGTAGTAGTAGAAATTGTGTTGTCGGTACCATTTTTTTTACTGTTGCCCTTTGATGCGTTCATAGTTGTGGTATTACTGTTACACACTTTGTTAGTAATTGCCGTGTTTGTTTTCACTCTTTTTTTCTTACCGTTGTTGTCCCCTGTATTTTGATGATCACCGGGCCGGATGGTTTTGTTGTTTCGAAGGGTCTTCCCCTCGGATTTTTTGCTTCGTCGTGTCTTTCCGATAGCATTCATATTTTTTTATTTTTTTTTCTGAATACGGTGTCGATCAAGAATCATGTGTTTCTTTTTGTGTGTTTTGTGTGTGTACTAATAATTTTGTCGGGTTGTGTACGGTGTTTTGTGTTTTGTGTGTCGTGTGTGTGTGTGTGTGTTTTTACGGTGTTTCGTGTAGTATGTGTACGATGTTTTGTGTGTAGAGTTTTTCCGTCGGTTCTGTACTATGTTGTTTGCCCTAACTTCTTCTGTGTGTTGTCTGGCTTGGGCGCGCTGTTATATTTGTAGAAGTAGATCACGTACCTGTGCCAGCCAGCCCTCCTGCGCCATAATTTTTTGAGAAGGGAAACTTTTGATAACACTAAGGTTATGTATTTCAATCCTCTAGTCACATGTAGAATCTCGTAGACTGCACCTAACATACCGTGCCGTCTTGTGTGCTATTTGTATCTACAAACCACAACATTTTCTGTACTGTGTGTGGCAAAGTTGTTCCCAATATGCATTTAAAAGTTGTTCCCAACATGCATTTCTTAAGTCATGTGATATGCATTCATGGCCTGGTACAAAAACTTTGGTAGTCATTACCAAATGAGACTGTTTGTGCCCTGGAATTGCACCAAAAATACCCTCATGTTTGCCAGTTGGAGAGTCAAACCACAACATTTCCAGCATTCTGTGTGACAAAGTTGTTCCCAATATGCATTTGATGAGTCATGATGAATGTATTCATGGCTTGGACCGGATACTTTTGGAGTCATTACCCAATAAGTAAGTTTGTGCCCAGAAATTGCACCAAAAATACCTTCATTTTTGCCATTTGGAGAGTCAAACCCCAACATTTTGGGCATTCTGTGTGACAAAGTTGTTCCCATTATGAATTTGATGAGTCATGATGAATGTATTCCTTGCTTGGACCATATACTTTTTGAGTCATTACCCACTAATTTAGTTTGTGCCCTGGAATTGCACCAAAATTACCCTCATTTTGGCCATTTGGAGAGTCAAACCACAACATTTTGGGCATTCTGTGTGACAAAGTTGTTCCCATTATGCATTTGATGAGTCATGATGAATGTATTCATGGCTTGGACCAGATACTTTTTGAGTCCTTACCCAATAAGTTAGTTTGTGCCCTGTAATTGCACCAAAATACCCCCATGTTTGCCATTTGTAGAGTCAAACCACAACATTTTGGGCATTCTATGTGACAAAGTTGTTTCCAATATGCATTTGATGAGTCATGAGGAATGTATTCATTGCTTGGACCGGATTCTTTTGGAGTCATTACCCAATAACTCAGTTTGTGCCCTGGAATTGCACCAAAAATACCCCCATGTTTGCGAGTTGGAGAGTCAAACCACAACATTTCCAGCATTCTGTGTGACAAAGTTGTTCCCAATATGCATTTGATGAGTCATGATGAATGTATTCATGGCTTGGACCAGATACTTTTTGAGTCATTACCCAATAAGTTAGTTTGTGCCCTAGAATTGCACCAAAAATACCCTCATGTTTGCCATTTTGAGAGTCAAACCACAACATTTCCAGCATTCTGTGTGACAAAGTTGTTCCCAATATGCATTTGATGAGTCATGATGAATGTATTCATTGCTTGGACCGGATATTTTTTGAGTCATTACCCAATAAGTTAGTTTGTGGCCTGTAATTGCACCAAAAATACCCCCATGTTTGCCAGTTGGAGAGTCAAACCACAACATTTTGGGCATTCTGTGTTACAAAGTTGTTTCCAATATGCATTTGATGAGTCATGATGAATGTATTCATGGCTTGGACTGGATACTTTTTGAGTCATTACCCAATAAGTTAGTTTGTGCCCTGTAATTGCACCAAAAATACCCCCATGTTTGCCATTTGTAGTGTCAAACCACAACATTTTGGGCATTCTATGTGACAAAGTTGTTTCCAATATGCATTTGATGAGTCATGATGAATGTATTCATTGCTTGGACCGGATTCTTTTGGAGTCATTACCCAATAAGTTAGTTTGTGCCCTGGAATTGCACCAAAAATACCCCCATGTTTGCCAGTTGGAGAGTCAAACCACAACATTTTGGGCATTCTGTGTGACAAAGTTGTTCCCAATATGCATTTGATGAGTCATGATGAATGTATTCATGGCTTGGACCAGATACTTTTTGAGTCCTTACCCAATAAGTTAGTTTGTGCCCTGTAATTGCACCAAAAATACCCCCATGTTTGCCATTTGTAGAGTCAAACCACAACATTTTGGGCATTCTATGTGACAAAGTTGTTTCCAATATGCATTTGATGAGTCATGAGGAATGTATTCATTGCTTGGACCGGATTCTTTTGGAGTCATTACCCAATAACTCAGTTTGTGCCCTGGAATTGCACCAAAAATACCCCCATGTTTGCGAGTTGGAGAGTCAAACCACAACATTTTGGGCATTCTGTGTTACAAAGTTGTTTCCAATATGCATTTGATGAGTCATGATGAATGTATTCATGGCTTGGACTGGATACTTTTTGAGTCATTACCCAATAAGTTAGTTTGTGCCCTGTAATTGCACCAAAAATACCCCCATGTTTGCCATTTGTAGTGTCAAACCACAACATTTTGGGCATTCTATGTGACAAAGTTGTTTCCAATATGCATTTGATGAGTCATGATGAATGTATTCATTGCTTGGACCGGATTCTTTTGGAGTCATTACCCAATAAGTTAGTTTGTGCCCTGGAATTGCACCAAAAATACCCCCATGTTTGCCAGTTGGAGAGTCAAACCACAACATTTTGGGCATTCTGTGTGACAAAGTTGTTCCCAATATGAATTTGATGAGTCATGATGAATGTATTCATGGCTTGGACCAGATACTTTTTGAGTCCTTACCCAATAAGTTAGTTTGTGCCCTAGAATTGCACCAAAAATACCCCCATGTTTGCCATTTGTAGAGTCAAACCACAACGTTTTGGGCATTCTATGTGACAAAGTTGTTTCCAATATGCATTTGATGAGTCATGATGAATGTATTCATGGCTTGGACCCGATATTTTTGGAGTCCTTACCCAATAAGTTAGTTTGTGCCCTGGAATTGCACCAAAAATACCCCCATGATTGCCATTTGTAGAGTCAAACCACAACATTTTGGGCATTCTGTGTGACAAAGTTGTTCCCAATATGCATTTGATGAGTCATGATGAATGTATTCATGGCTTGGACCAGATACTTTTTGAGTCCTTACCCAATATGTTAGTTTGTGCCCTGGAATTGCACCAAAAATACCCTCATGGTGTTTGCCATTTGGAGAGTCAAACCATAAGATTTTGGGCATTCTATGTGACAAAGTTGTTTCCAATATGCATTTGATGAGTCATGATGAATGTATTCATGGCTTGGACCGGATACTTTTGGAGTCATTACTCAATAAGTAAGTTTGTGCCCAGAAATTGCACCAAAAATACCTTCATTTTTGCCATTTGGAGAGTCAAACCACAACATTTCCAGCATTCTGTGTGACAAAGTTGTTCCCAATATGTATTTGACGGTTCATTTTATCTAGTACAAAAAGTGACTTGTAAGCTACTCGCGTAGAAACGTACGCTGATTCAGTACTAATATGTATCTTGTACAACAAGCGTGTAGTAATCTACTCGCGTAGGAACCTACGCGGATACACTACTAGTATTTATCTTGTACAACAAGCGTGTATTAATCATCTCGCGTAGAATCCTATGCCCTAACCCTAACCCTAACTCTAACCCTAAACCCTAACCCCAACCCTAACGAATACATAAGTTGAAGTATTTTTTTTTCGTACGGTACGTACGAGATTGATTTTTTTTTCTTCGTACGTACGAGATTGATATTATCTAACCCCAACCCTAACGAATACATAAATTGAAGTATTTTTTTTCTCGTACGTACGAGATTGATTTTTTTTTCGTACGTACGAGATTGATATTATCTAGTACAAAAAACGTGTAGAATTCTACACTTCGATCGATCGATGATTTTTTTCTACCTCGTGACAAAAAAAAAAATGTTTCCCACACAAACACTAATAAACTTTTCTTACCTCGGGACAAACAAATAAAATCACTTTTTCTACCTTTCTATCATAATCTTCCTTACCCGGCTTATTGAGTAGAGTTGCTAGTAATTGGCACTCCGTCTGTGAACGTGGGATTCCACTTAATCCTGTTCAATGATCCCTTGATCGTTGATCAGCATTAGGCAGGTAATCCGTGCTTGAATATTTTAGTCTGAAATAACAGCCTTGTACTGGAAAAAGAATTAGCTCGCATTGGACAAGAGGTGGTTTGCTGGATAGATATTGTTTGGGTGCACACAAACATATACATCTTGAAAGCAATAAATCTGCATCCATTGCTTCTATATCAACAGGCTCTTGGTACTGTTTTTTGTGACAGAGGGTAAGAAGGCTGCAAATCAACGGCAGCAGCAACAACAACAATTTCATCGGGATGATTGTCGGAATGTCGGAACAACAAGCAAAGGTAAGAATGAGAGAAATAGGCACCGGCACCAGCAATGGCAATTGATTGGTCTTCCACTCCACCGGCATTACTGATAATGTATTTCCTCTCTGTTTTTCTTCTTACTTTCATAGGACGGGATCGGAAGCAACGAATCAAAACAAACGGATCGGATCGGAATCAACGGATCGGAATCAACGGATCGGAATCCTTGAGGTGCATTGTCGTCTTCCCTGTAGGTGCAAGGAAATTTTCCGGTTGGTGATAATTATGAATCGATTGAGAGAGATAGGCAATGGCAACGGCTATGGCGATTGGTTTTCCACTTCAACGGCATTACTGATCATGTATTTCCTCTCTGTTTTTCTTCTTATTTCCATAGGACCGGATCGGAAGCAATGAATCGAAACCATCGAATCAAAACCAACGGATCGGAAGCAACCATCAATTTGGAAGCAACCATCGATTCTTCCCTGTAGGTGCGACGAATTTTCCCAGATTGGTGATAATTACGAATCAATCGGCATGTACATTATCATATTATTCTGTTGTTATTATTTACTCTATGTAGTACATCAATAGATACTCACCCATTTTGTTCAATTATCATATCATATATTCAAATAGGATCGTCGGCAATGACAACGGCAACGACTCATTGATTTGACAGCAAGCAACAGCAACAGCCACTGGGAAGGATGGAGCCGCAGAGCGAGAGCAACAAGAGCAACCGGGCGGGGGCTTGGAGGCCCATTTTTTAGCCACATTTTGCCCATCATCTTTCCCATCCATGTTGAGTCGTTTTTTTCTGATCCGCGGGATCAATCAATTCGAAACTTGGGCGGCGTGTTCTTCTAGATGTAATGAAGAGGCCCCTGTAATATCATTGCTGTTGGTGCCGTTGGTGCAGAGATATCTGCTGTGACTGTTATTTGGGTTGCTTCCTTGAAATATAGCCGAATTTTGCCCCTCTGCTTCACCGGTTCGATTCTTCTGATCTTCTGGATCAATCAATTCGAAACTTGGGCGGCGTGTTCTTCTAGATGTAATGAAGCGGACCCTGCAATATCATTGCTGTTGGTGCCGTTGGTCCAGAGATATCTGCTGTGACTGTTATTTGGGTTGCTTTCTTGAAATATAGCCGAATTTTGCCCCTCTGCTTCACCGGTTCGATTCTTCTGATCTTCTGGATCAATCAATTCAGAACTTGGGCGGCGTGTTCTTCTAGGTGTAATGAAGAGGACCCTGCAATATCATTGCTGTTGGTGACGTTGGTCCAGAGATATCTGCTGTGACTGTTATTTGGGGTGTTTCTTTGAAATACAACCAAATTTTCCCAATCTGCTTCACCGGTTCGATTCTTCTATTCCTCTCAATCAATCAATCCGAAACTTGGGCGGCGTGTTCTTCTAGGTGTAATGAAGAGGACCCTGCAATATCAGTTGACATGTGGTGACCGTTGGTATGGAGATATCTGCTGTCGCCTGTTATTTGGGGTGCTTTCCTTGAAATACAACCAAATTTGTCACTTTTCTATGTTGAGTCCGTTCCTTCTAATCCGCTCAATGGATCAATACGAAACTTGGCGGGCGTCTTCTCATAGATGTAATCAAGAGGACCCTGCAATATCGTTGCTGTTGGTGTCGTTGTTATAGAGATAGTTGCTGTTGCCGTTATTTGGGTTGCTTCCTTGAAATTCTACCAAATTTGTCACTTTTCTATGTTGAGTCCATTCCTTCTGCTCCGCTCAATGGATCAATACAAAACTTGGCAGGCGTCTCCTCGTAGATGTAATCAAGGGGACCCTGCAATATCGTTGCTGTTGGTATCGTTGTTATAGAGATAGTTGCTGTCGTCGTTATTTGGGTTGCTTCCTTGAAATACAACCAAATTTGTCACTCTGCAATGTTGAGTCCATTCCTTCTGATCCGCTCTATGGATCAATACAAAACTTGGCAGGCGGCTTCTCATATATGTAATCAAGGGGACCCTGCAATATCGTTGCTGTTGGTGTCGTTGTTATAGAGATAGTTGCTGTCGTCGTTATTTGGGTTGCTTCCTTGAAATACAACCAAATTTGTCACTCTGCAATGTTGAGTCCATTCCTTCTGCTCCGCTCAATGGATCAATACAAAACTTGGGCGGCGGCTTCTCATATATGTAATCAAGGGGACCCTGCAATATCGTTGCTGTTGGTGTCGTTGTTATAGAGATAGTTGCTGTCGTCGTTATTTGGGTTGCTTCCTTGAAATACAACCAAATTTCTCCCTTCTGCTTCACCGGTTTGATTCTTCTTATGTGCTCGATTAATCGATTCGAAACTTGCAGGCCTTGTCCTTCTTAGTATAATGAACGGATCCCTGCAATATCGTTGCCCACGGTGACTTCAGTATGGAGATATTAATATTCACCATTTTTTTTTCCTTGTTTCCCTTCAAAATGGACCTTGTGTGTCCAATGCTTTGCCGGTTAGATACTTTCTGACACTTCCAATCCACTCAATCAATTGATTCGAAACTTGCAGGCCTTGTCCTATCTTAGTATCATGAAGGGATCCCTGCAATATCGTTGCCTGCGGCGCCTTCAGTATGGAGATATCTGCTGTCCCTTGGGTTTGGAGGGGGTGTTTTCTGTGGAGGTGAAAATTCGGATTTGGAGTCCTCTGCTAGGCCCTCCTATTGCTTCTAATGCGTACGGCAGATCCTTTTGAGACTTGCAGGCCTTGTTAGTATTGTTGTCTAGAATCGTTTGCCTATCCTACCAACTTTTTGGAGTTCTTGGTTTATGAGATACAAGGGGGGGGGACAGGTCCCTATCCATTGTAATGAAAATGGGATTGTTTGGAGTTGGATTTGAGTTGGAGTTGGAGGATTTGGGACGGAGCCCGTTATATGGTGGCAACATGTTGAGAAAATGAAATAAGTCATTTGTGCACAAGTTGTACACAAAATAGTGCTTGTCACGAAAGGATATGATATCCTTAACCCTAAAATAGTTATTTTATTTGAGGAGTGACGAGATATTGTCTCGAAAGTAAAGGTGTGCGACGCGCGAGGTATTTTAGTAGACACGCGACCTAAAAAGATAGGAAATTTAAAAAATAGGATCGAGAATCGTAAAAATACCGCGCAATAGCCCGCGGGGGGTAGAGAAACAGTTCTCGGACGCAGAACAGCAGCCTTATGAAGACGACCGTGGATAGAGCAAGCAGCAAGCCCTAGATCCCATTGGAGGCGTTCACGGTGCGTGCGTGTCTGAATCTGGGAGGCACTCTGGTTGTGAGGCTTGCCTTCAGCAAGAAGAGCATCCACCAAGCCTTGGTTGAAGGAATCAGGCCAAGAGGGGGGCAGAAGTTTGATGGTGCGGTATTGCTTGTAGGCCTGCTTCAAATGGAGGACAGCAGTGGCAAGATCACAGCGTTCACCCTTGTATAAAGAAAGCTTGCAGGCCAAGTGCTTCACAATGATGTGACTAGTGGAGACACCTTGCCGAAGCTGCACGATCCGCCACCAGAAATCAATGGTGTCACGATAGACTTGCAGCTTGGGAGACCAAGGGATCATGCCTGTGCAAAGACGACAAAGATGTTGTTCAACAGACAGCCAGATGGAAGGAGAGGTTGCATGGAGAACATCATAGGTAGTGATGGGTGTCAAGCACAGACTTATCACCAGATACATACTGAGCCACCAGGTGCTCAAGCTTGGTCTGAAGGGCAAACACTCCAGCTGTAGCAAAACCATGCTTCACCCGCTTGAGATAGCGCTGCCAAAGATGAGGGTGGGAAGATTTCAGGCAAGGCAGAGAAGAATGCACAGGAGGTGGAAGGTGTTTTCCCATGATGCTGCTATTACAAACTTCTATCCAAAGCAAGCAATGGTCAGAGGCCATGCCCTGCTCACCACCAAAGGAACAGTAGCCAGCTCAGAAGACCTCAACATGCTCAGTAATCCAGAGAGCATCAATGGGAGTCCTGGTGGTATTCCTGTTGTAGGTAGCAGGAGGGGAGGATGAGGGGTGTGTAGTCAAGATAGCGTCCTTGAAGCCAAGTGCTGTGAGCTCGGATGACAGGCCATCAGAACGGACATCAGAATTATGATCAATCCCTAAAATGATGGAGACGCCAACCTCCAAACACGCTTGAAGGGCAGCAGTGAGGTCACGGCAGAAGAGGATGCGGGGGTTGGGGCAGGGAAGGTCTTCCTCAGCCTGGAAGTAGCAACAGTGTTGGTTCCGAACAGAGCCAAGGTCCCTGTCATTTTCAACAGGGCAGTAGGCAGAGAAGATGGTAACCGTAGCCTGAGCTCTGCCTTGAAACTTGACATAGGTCCACCGGCCAAGCCCAGATGAATCAGCCCCATGGGCAAGCTTGTGAGAGTGAAAGAGACGATCAATGGTGAAGCCCTTCCCACGAGGCATACGCCAGGTACCGGTGGAGGCCTCATGCTGGTTGCTAGTAGTAAGGTAGGAGAAACTGGAAGGGCGGTCCTGTTTGATGCGGGGGTGGAAAAGGTCACAGATGGGAAGCTTGGGTTCATTCAGACAGTGCTCCGTCCGAGAACTGTTTCTCTACCCCCCGTGGGCTATTGCGCGGTATTTTTAAAATTCTTGACCCTATTTTTTAAATTTCCTATCTTTTTAGGTCGCATGTCTACTAAAAAACCTCGCGCGTCGCACACCTTTACTTTCGAGACAATATCTTGTCACTCCTCAAATAAAATAACTATTTTAGGGTTAAGGATATCATATTCTTTTCGTGACAAGCACTATTTTGTGTACAACTTGTGCACGAATGACTTATTTCATGTCGTCCAAGACCGACCAAAACACCTCTACCGCCACCCTCGCAAACTCCCAGGGGTTGTACACCCAAATTGCCTGGTTCCAAAAGATGGTCTCCGAACTGGAATCGATCTCGCGGAACAGCAACAGCAGCGACAACAACAACAACAACAACAACAACGGCAACAATGCCTCGTCGTCGCTGGAGGCCACGTGGAAGTCCCGCATCCTGCTCCGATCGGCCCAAGATGCCGAGCGAGATTTGGGATCCAGGCTTTCGTTGTTGCTGTCGTTCTCCCAGCAGCGGGGAACAACCGGAGGCGAAGGTGGAACCGGAGGAGCGTTTGCCGTCCGCAACAAGCTTTCGGCGGGCCCGGGATCAGCTGCAAACGGTGGTTGCGGAGATGGAGCGCAGGCAGCGGGCCGACGTCAGTTTTCTGACGGCAGCGGCACTGGCGGCGAGGACGAGGACGCAGCAGATGACCGAAGAGACTGCCGAAACGCTGCCAGCCTCTGACAACAAAAACTATACCGCCACTACCACCACCGGTGCGGCGCTACACAGGGAGGAAGACTTTTTCGACTGGGCCATGTGGGAACGCAACCACGAGGTGAAACGCATTTCAAATTCCATGAAGATGGTCCACGAGATCTACCAGGACCTCGCGGGGCTGGTTGACGGACAACAGGAACAAATTGATCAACTCGAGGATCTCAACCAGAATACCAAGGCGGAAACCCGGGCCGGGTTGGAAGAAATCCAGCACGGCATGTGGAAGCTCTGTGCGGCGTACCGGAGCAGCTGCGTGGCGCTCTTCGACCTATTGGACGAAGAACCGGGGGAGGGACACGGGGATTCCGGGGGGAAGCGCCGGGCATCGGCATCGCAATCCAAATCGAAACCGCTCGATCCCGGCGAATTGCTGACCTGCATGATGTGCCACCATCTGCCGCAGACCGACTCATCGTCGCACCACGTCCGGTCGTTCAACGTTAACGCAATTGCCAACGCTAGCGCCAATGCAAAATCCAGGGCGGGAGGGGGGAAATCTTTCTCCTCTTCCTGGCAGCGGCCGCTCCTGCTGCCATCCGGCTTTTCCGAATCGGCCCAGGACGTCTACCAGCGCGGGCACGCCATGGTGGGGGGCATCGTGGAGTAGGTGCACGAGGCGGTAGCGGTGGCTGTTGCGACCAACAACCCTGGACCGTAACAAAATGGGTGAGTATCTATTGATGTACTACATAGAGTAAATAATAACAGCAGAATAATATGATAATGTACATGCCGATCGATTTGTAATTATCACCAATCAGGAAAAATTCAGCGCACCTACAGGGGACGATTCGTTGCTTCCGATTCAATGGTTACTTTGATGGTTTCAATTCGTTGCTTCCGATTTGCACCTACAGGGGAAGATTTGTTGCTTCCGATTCGATGGTTGCTTTGATGGTTTCGATTAGTTGCTTCCGATTCGCACCTACCGGGGAAGATTCGTTGCTTCCGATTCGATGGTTGCTTCGATGGTTTTGATTAGTTGCTTCCGATCCGGTCCTATGAAAATAAGAAGAAAAACAGAGAGGAAATACATTATCAGTAATGCCGGTGGAGTGGAAGACCAATCAAATCAATTGCCTGCCGTTGCCGCTGCCGTTGCCGTTGCCGCTGCCGCTGCCGCTGCAGGTGCTGCTGCAGGTGCTGCTGCCGGTGCTGCTGCCGTTGCCGTTGCCGTTGCCGTTGCCCTTGCCCTTGCCCTTGCCGTTGCCCTTGCCGTTGCCCTTGCCGTTGCCCTTGCCGTTGCCCTTGCCGTTGCCCTTGCCGTTGCCCTTGCCGTTGCCCTTGCCGTTGCCCTTGCCGTTGCCCTTGCCCTTGCCCTTGTCGTTGCCCTTGCCGTTGCCCTTGTCGTTGCCCTTGCCGTTGCCCTTGCCATTGCCATTGCCCTTGCCATTGCCCTTGCCGTTGCCCTTGCCCTTGCCGTTGCCCTTGCCCTTGCCCTTGCCTAGTATCTTTCTCATTCTTATTTTTGCTCGTTCCGACGTTCCGACGTTCCGACGTTCCGACAATCGTCCCGATGAAATTGTTGTTGTTGCTGCTACTGCCGTAGATTACTTCTTACTCCTACGTCATGAAAAACAGTATCTTGTTCCTGTTGATATAGAGGCAAGGGATGATGCCGGTTCATTGCTTCTTTCAAGACGTATATGTTTGGGTGATCAAGTCCAAGAACACTACTATCTATCCAGCAATTCCCCTTCTCGTCCAATGCTAATTACTTCTTTTCCAGTACAAGGCTGTTATTTCGGACTAAAATATCTGACAACAGATCCTCCGGCTCTGTTAAAGAGGTTTTGGATCAAACGTTCACGGACGGAGTGTTGATTGCAAGAACCAACACCCTAGTCAAATAAGCTGGATGCAAGAAGGCAGATTATGAAGTGATTGTTTTTTTTTTGTCGCGAGGTAGAAAAAGTGATTTTTTTTGTTTGTCGCGAGGTAAGAAAAGATTATTACTGTTTGTGTGGGAGAGAGTTTTTTTTGTCGCGAGGTAGAAAAAAAAAATCATCGATTGATCGAAGTAGAGGATACTTCAATCTTCTGTAGAATTCTACAGGATATTGTACTAGTGTAGAATTCTACACGTTTTTTTGTACTAGATAATTTTCGGTATTGAATCCGTGTAAGTTTCTACGCGAGTAGATTTCTACACGTTTTTTATACTAGATAATTTTCGGTATTGAATCTGCGTAAGTTTCTACGCGAGTAGATTTCTACATGTTTTTAGTACAAGATAATTTTCTGTATTGAATCCGCGTAGGTATCTACACGAGTAGATTTCTACACATTTTTTCTACTAGATATTTTCCGGTATTGAATCCGCGTAGGTTTCTATGGTATTAGATTTCTACACATTTTTTGTACTATAATATTACCAATACTGAATCCTCGTAGGTTTCTGCACGACTAGATTTCTACACACTTTTTGTACTAGTAGATACATACTAGTATTGAATTAGCTACGTGAGTATATTACTGCACGATTTTTGTACTAGATACACACTGGTATTGAATCCGAGTAGGTTTCTACGCCAATAGATTCCTACACGATTTTTGTGCTACATACATACTAGTATTGAATCCACGTAGGTTTCTACGCGAGTATATTACTACACGCTTGTTGTACTAGATAATTCCCAGTATTGAATCCGCGTAGGTATCTACGCCTGTAGATTTGTACACGCTTGTTGTACTAGATACATACTAGTATTGAAACGGCGTAGGTTTCTACGTGAGTAGATTAATACACTCTTTTTGTACTAGATACATACTAGTATTGAATCCGCGTAGGTTTCTACGTGACTAGATTACTAGTCGCTTGTTGTACTAGATAAATACTAGTATTGAATCCCCGTAGGTTTCTACGCAAGTATATTACTACACACTTGTTGTAATAGATAATTCCCGGTATTGAATCTGCGTAGGTTACTACGGCTGTAGATTTGTACACGCTTGTTGTACTAGATACATACTAGTATTGAAACGGCGTAGGTTTCTACGCAAGTAGATTAATACACTCTTTTTGTACTAGATGCATACTAGTATTGAATCCACGTAGGTTTCTACGCCACATTGGTCGTCACTCATCAGATGAATATTGTGAACAACTTTGTCACACACCAGAATGTTGGAAATGTTGTGGTTTGACTATCCAAATGGCAAGCATGGGGGTATTTTTGGTTACATTACATGTCACAAACTTACTTAGGGGGTAATGTGTAGAAAAGTATCCGGTCCAAGCCATGAATACATTCATCATGACTCATCAAATGCATATTGGGAACAACTTAGCCCCACAGAAAGCCCAAAATGTTGTGGTTTGACTCTCTAAATGGCAAACATGAGGGTATTTTGGGTGCAATTCAAGGGCACAAACTAACTTATTGGGTAATGACTACAAAAGTATCCTGTCCAAGCCATGAATACATTCCTCATGACTCATCAAATGCATATTGGGAACAACTTTGCCACACAGAATGCCGCCTATGTTGTGGTTTGACTTTCCAAATGGCAAACATGAGGGTATTTTTGGTACAATTCCAGGGCACAAACTGAGTTATTGGGTAATGACTCCAAAAATATACGGTCCAAGACATGAATACATTTATCATGACTCATCAATTGAATATTGGGAACAAGTTTGTCACACAGAATCCCGGAAATGTTGTGGTTTCACTCTCCAAATGGCACAAATGATGGTATTTTTGGTGCAATGCCAGGGCACAAACTGAATTATTGGTTAATAACCCCAAAAATATCTGGTCAAAACCATGAATACATTTATCATGACTCATCAAATGCATATTGGGAACAACTTTGCCACACAGAATGCCCCCAATGTTGTGGTTTGACTTTCCAAATGGCACAAATGAGGGTATTTTTGGTACAATTCCAGGGCACAAACTGAGTTATTGGGTAATGACTCCAAAAATATACTGTCCAAGCCATGAATACATTTATCATGACTCATCAATTGAATATTGGGAACAACTTTGCCACACAGAATCCCGGAAATGTTGTGGTTTGACTCTCCAAATGGCACAAATGAGGGTATTTTTTGTGCAATGCCAGGGCACAAACTGATTTATTGGTTAATAACACCAAAAATATCCGGTCCAAACCATGAATATATTTATCATGAATCATCAATTGAATATTGGGAACAACTTTGCCACACAGAATTCCCAAAATGTTGTGGTTTGACTTTCCAAATGGCACAAATGAGGGTATTTTGGGTGCAATTCCTGGGCATAAACTAACTTATTGGGTAATGACTGCAAAAGTATCCGGTACAAACAATGAATATATTTATCATGACTCATCAATTGCATATTGGGAACAACTTTGCCACACCTTGTACCAGGCCATGAATGCATATCACATGACTCATCAAATATATGTTGGGAACAACTTTCAAATGCATATTGGGAACAACTTTGCCACACACAGTACAGAAAATGTTGTGGTTTGTAGATACAAATGGCACACAAGACAGTACGGTATGTTAGGTGCAGTCTACGAGATTCTATATGTGACTAGAGGATTGAAATACATAACCTTAGTGTTATCAAAAGTTTCCCTTTTGAAAAAATTATGGCGCGGGAGGGATGGCTTGCACAGGTACGTGATCTCCTTCTACAAATATATAAGGGCGCGCCCAAGCCAAACAACACACAGAAGAAGTTAGGGCAAACATCATAGTACAGAACCAACGGAAAAACTCTACACACAAAACATCGTACACATACCGTACTACACGAAACACAAAACACCGTACACACACACACACACACACACACACATTAAAAAAACCGTAAACAAAGGAAACACTGTACACGCACAAGAAAGAACCCGAAAAAATTATTAGTACACACACAAAACCACACAAAAAGAAACACATGATTCTTGATCGACACCGTATTCAGAAAAAAAATAAAAAATATGAATGCTATCAGAAAGACACGACGAAGCAAAAAATCTGAGGGAAGGACACTTCGAAACAACAAAACCATCCGGCACGGTGATCATCAAACTACAGGGGACAACAACGGTAAGAAAAAAAGAAGAGTTAAAACAAACACGGCAATTACTAACAAAGTGTGTAACAGTAATACCACAACTATGAACGAAACAAAGGGCAACAGTGAAAAAATGATACCGACAACACAATTTCTACTACTACAAACATGGAAGAACACAACACCATCAACCAGAGTAATGAAGCAGCACTGAGCATTGCCAACAAAACCACCACTACAGTAATGAACAAACAGAAAGAAGGAACAAAAACCAATGTGGTAGAGAAAACTTCCAACGGAGAATGCTTCGATACAGAGGATGTTGTGAACCGTGTCATGAAAAAAATCACTGACATAGTGGAACAGGAAGTGGCAAAACACTTATGGCAAATAGAGAGGGAACCACATATAGGGGTGGGAAAGGTAGTAATGGTACATAAACAAACGGAGGCAACCATGCAGGGAGAGGGGACTGATAATGCCGGCGACACAAGAGAACGAGCAGTAAGTACAATTACAGACAAATATGGGCATATGACAGACAACAATATGCTTAAGGCTTTGAGTAACACAACTGAAACACTGGACAAGCAGCTAAGAGATTACATAAAAAAACATTGGTACCATAACATGAAGCTCCCTATGGGTGATGCCGTAACGGCGCATGTAATACAAAAGGCTGTTAAATCAAATGCGGTTATGGTGCCACCAAATATTCCAATGGCGTCATTCTCTTTCTTTTATAGGAAACGAGTAGGGACAGTACTGACTGCATCGAGGCACAACTCACAAACATTAGCGAGAAAAAACTGGATAGGTAAATACAGGTTGAGGAATTGGTTGTTGAAGGTAGGAATTTTGGAATCTATTTTTGGTCCGATAACACTAACATGCTGCCCATTGATACTGATGATACTTCCGTACAGCCGATTACAGCAAAGGTCGAGCCCCTATCACTCCCTGGTACTGTTGCAGTTATTCAAGACACAGAATATGAGGACACAGGTATTTTAAACCCTCAATACAGGAAATACAACGGCGCGGAAAATGAAGATTTTTATTATTTGGTTACAAGAATCATGTCAGCAATCAATCCGACAAAATCCAATTTCAAACAACGGAAGGAGAAGCACTTGCTGAGTGATATATTTTCTGTAGCGGATGAAGCATTTGCATTGATAGTGATCTACAATGAGCATCATGTATGGGTGAACCAGCAGCAACAAAAGAGTGATGCTACGATTCCGCGACAAAAAAAATTCTGCGAATTCAGACAGTGGAAGCAGAAATGGATGGATGGAGGAAGGACGAGAGTTGTTCAGTGATTTGTGCGACAAAATTGGCGAGATGTGAAAACAACCAGAAACAGGAAGGGAAATTGGAAGAAATGATGAGGGAGAGATTTAGGAACGAAAGTTCAACAAATTACACCAACAATAAGCATGGCGATGCAAATATTACTAGTAGCAGCTCCACTAGTTGTAGTGAACCAAAAAAGAAAAAGAAAAGGAAGTTCTATATTGATCCGGAAATAACAGCATCGATGAATGAAAGTTTATCTATTGGTGAACTAATGTAGAAAATAACAGTACATACATAATACAAAAATACTACTAATCATGAACTCAATATTGAGAATATTAGAGATAATGGAGGATTCGTAATATGTTGCAATAGGAATAAATCAAGCATAATATAATCTACATTTTAAAAAGGGAATATTGTAGTCGAGAAATAGAATTCACAATTAGGAGAGCAGAATCGAATTGTTATTTGGGAGATTAACATTTTGGAATTAATACTGAGTAAAGATTTCTTTTTTATTTGTGAATAGAAGTAAGTGTTGTTGTTACGGAATAATAATTGGGTTCTGCTAGAGACTGAAATAAATTATTTTTATTCGAGAGTAGAGTAATGTGCATCACGCGCACAGAAATAGTGCTGAGTTTACGTATACCCCTTATACGATCGTCACAAATTTCAGGGTGTACAGAAAAATTGCCGTGTTAAATTCACGCACAAAATTTGTGCGCGAGAAGTAAATTCGAACCCCGCGAAACAGTTCTCGGACGTCTGCATAGAGAGCAACACTAGCCTTGCTCTTTGCAAAGCGCGGAGAGTTGTGACGAGAGTGAGACATGAAGGCTGACTTGCGCTGGGGGCCAATGTTTTGGAAGGTAACGAGGGTGGAGTTGGAGGAAGGAGCCTGGGGAAAAGGATGTCCAAAAGCATCAGAATCCTTGGCAACAAGGATGTCCCCATGGAGATCAGGATTGGACAAGGCGGGAAATGGGAGGAGGCGAGGAAGAGGAAGAAGGACTGGAGGTATCCAGGGGGGGATTGGAGTTGGAGGGCATCCCACCAGGCCCAAGCTGAGATATCCATGATCAGAAGCATACCATCTCTGCCGCACGGAGGAGGAAGATGTCACAGCATATGTGTGGAAAGCATGTGGTAGCACGTGGGGACACACTAGGAACCACACTGGAAGCCGCGCCAGATGCAGCACAGAGGGAGACACTAGGTGCAGTGCTAGGAATGATACTGGAGGAGACACTGGGAAACACACTGGGTGCAGCGCTGGGTGAAACACATGGGGCAGCACCTGGAGCAGCACCTGGAGCAGGGCTAGTAGTGACACTGGGAGCAGAGCCAAAGGAATCACCTGGAGCGACACTTGGTGCAGCGCGAAATGTGACACTTGATGAATCACTGGGAAACACACTGGGTGCATCACTGGGTACAGTGCTAGGGTGACACTGGGTACAGAATATGGCGAAACACTGGGAGCCACACGTGGAGCTGTGCTCGGGGTGACACTGAGAGCATTACTTGGTGGAACACTGGGGACCCACACCAAATGCATTGCTGGGTGAAGCACTGGGAGGAGCACCTGGTTCAGTGCTAGTAGGGAGACTGGGTGCAGAGCATGGTGAAACACTGGGAGCCACATTTGTTGCCGCGTTAGGTGTGACACTGGAGGAATCATGTGGTGAAGCGCTGGGAGACACACCAAATGCATCGCTGGGGGAGGAACTTGGAGCAGCACCTGGTACAGTGCTAGTAAAAACACTGGGTGCAGAACATGGTGAAACACTGGGATCCACACTTGGGGCCAGTGCTAGGTGTGACACTGGATGAATCATGTGGTAAAGTACTGGGAGACGCACCAAATGCATTGCTGGGGGAGGCACTTGGAGCAGTACCTGGGGCAGTGCGAGTAAAAACACTGGGTGCAGAACATGGTGAAACACTGGGAGCCACAGTTGGTGCCAAGCTAGGTGTGACTCTAGATGCAACCCTGGGGGAAGCACTGGAAAACACTCCAAATGCAGTGCTGGGGGAAGCGCTTGGAAGAACACGTGGTGCAGTGCTAGTAGGGAGACGGGGTGCAGTATTAAATTCCTTTTGTGTCCAGCAGTACCAAAGCTACACGACAGCAGTTGTTCTATTCGTACGAATCAATGAGTCCCGTACCAGTAGAGTAATCGATTCCCACGACGGGTCGGTTCCCATCGCATATCGACGGTGAGTAATCCCTGTTTTCTAGTATTGCCCAGATTCTACGGTGAGCAATCTTTGGTTTAGAGAAATATCACACAACCTATGGTGAGCAATCTCTGACTTCATTGATAAACATATCATGGGATCTTCCTAAGAGAACAAGAGAAGGAAATTGTTGTCAGAAGCTTCTCACACAATATATATATATACATACGGATATATACGGTCAACGATCAATGCATGTACGGAAATAATCAGCGAGTAATCTCATTGTGACGCAACAGCAGTCGCAACGTATTTCACCTCAATAAAAGAGATATCTTACCTTTCGGCAAGATTTCACTTTATCTCATACTTTTAACATTCAACTGATTGTATCTCCAAAATTCACACTAGTTGCTATCAACTACTTGTAATCTACAATACCTAAGATCTATCTTGCTGTATCTGAACAAGTTCACAGTAAGAAGGGATCTGGCGTTTCCATAGTCTTGCCTGTAGCAAGATTGTTTGTTGCCGAAAGTATCCAACCACAATTGTCACGCGTAGAGTACAATCGTTTGTCTACTAACACACTAACGCAGTGTTGCTGTTCTTCAGAAGGCTTCAAATCAGACTCTCAGCAGACCGGATTCAGAAGGAAAATAATAGATTAACAGTCGCAAGCTCCCTCCAAGGCAGCTTGCATATGAAGAACAAGCAAGAAAGTGAACACACACCCTACGCTAGCATATGCTAATCGCACAATGTCTACAAAGCAGTTCCCTTTCACCACGCAATAGACACTCTTCTCCTCTTCCTTTGGATCAGTTGAGTGAACCCCCGTCATCCCCTTCATCAAAGTCCTCTTTGCCCTCTGGCAATCCGGATGCACTAGAAGCAAATATGCCAAACATACCAGCAAATCCTGGTGGCAATGGGCTTCTTAACGAAGAAGAAAATGGGGACGCGGATACAATCAGCCTCCCTAATTTTGACAGCCACATGAAGCAAGTACTTGTCTCCGTATTCCGCATGACAAAGGAAACAAACAACTTGCTGTGTAAGGCCCTCCTCCATGGAGGATTACACGAATGGTTGACCTTCCTCGACGCAATGCTCAAACATGGTTTCGCTGGAGAACTTACCTATCTGGATACTGGTAGCGGATTACAAGCACCACTTCCCAGAACTATCCAACGGACCATAGAAACATTTGCGGACTTCACCAAGGATTTACGCAAGAACGAGAGGATTGGAGGAATGTGGCATCATATTCCTACGACCACTTCAGCGCTTTCCGTATGACATGTGCAATGCGTCTCCAAAATGAGTCCATCTTGAATGCTCTGACCCCTCCTCCAGGAACAAGCAAGACCAAGTCTACACAACAAGTACGATACAAATCTTGGTGTAGAAAATCACGTAATGAAAAGTCTTTCACACCACTCACGAACGACTCAAGGTTCGAACATTAGCTTGTAGGAATTCAAGGCAAAACGCGAGGCATACGATATTGATACCGCAACGTTCCTCAATGAGACCTGGCCACCAGCCGCATTGCAAGGCTTCACCTGTGATCTCTTTGTCAAACAGTGCGCCTTCTTCTGGGTCCTTATGTTAGAAGTTTTCAAGAGTGATCTCTCATCGTCATGCGTACACAGTCATTCCATCACCCAAAATGGCTGACAAGCGTATTTCAACTTTGTAAACTTCCATAGTGAATCAAAGGCTAAAGTGTACGATAATTCAACGCAGCTGCAAGCACTACTAAACTTGAACCTCGACAAGTGGAAAGAATCCAAGGTAAAATTCATCACAAACTGGTTCGATGAGTTGAACCACCTCAACAAACTCCGTCCTCCCAACAAACCCCTTGAATATCATACAGTCAAGTCGGCACTCTGTCAAGCATGTTACTCTAGCTTTCAACTAAGCGAGAAATTTTCCAAGATCACCGACCCTGGCAATTTGAATAGCAATGTCACTGACTTCCAAGCTGAGGCCGCAGCCATCCACAAGCTCAAGATCACCCTGCTACTCGAAGCAACGCGCCTCAACTCTCAATCATCAATGTCTGCCCCGAAGTCTACCGTTCGGGCACATGTTCACAACTTCTCTTCCGAGCAAGGACATAATCTTAGCAAATATGCCCTTCCCTTACAATTTGAAGGCGATTTCCAAGACTACGCAGTGTTCAAGGCTGGACGTTTGCCTGACCCTACTATGAGGTTGCCGACTGGTATATGGAAAGCACTATCTCGACATGGCATGAAGAATTGGCTGAATTTTCTCCCGGAAGACAGGAAAAAGCTAGTCGCTTCCTTACAATCTGAATTACTTCCCCACAGTCAGCCAGACCCAAATGCCATCAAGCCTATCACTAAAAAAACTTATACACATGATCACTCGGTCGCATTTCTAGAGGACGAAACTTCACATGTTGATAATCATAATGCTGCATCGGAAGATCTACACCCCGCCGTCGAAAACAATCGTTGTGGCGTATTCCACGCATCACTTGGTGTCTACAAGTCTCAGACCTCCTCCTCTAAAGACCAACAGCCCCTCAAGTCCTCCTTATCACCTGCACACCCAGCCAGATTTCTCTCTGAGAACCCTGTTCTTGGTACCAAAAGGATGGTGATGCCCTTGTGCCCATTGGAAAGTCTTCCTACTCGGTTAATTTCCACAAATGGTACCAACCTGAAGACGACTTGACCCTCCACCATGAAAACCAAGTATCGGCATAAACCTACCGCACACACAAGACCAACGTCTCCACTCCTGGTTTTGCTATGGTTGACCGTGGTGCCAATGGTTGTATTATTGGTAATGATGCATGTCTTATCTCCAAGGACATTCCTATGCGTTATGTCAATATTACCGGCATCAACAACCATCAAGTGCAGAATATTCCCATCGCGACGTGTGGAGCATATTCTCTCTCAAATAGAGGTCCTATTATCCTCATTTTTAATGAATGTGCATATACAGGATGACACCCTTCCATCCTGTCTTCTGATCAGATGGAAGCATACTTCTCCAATGTTGACAATACATCCATCAAAGCGGGTGGTGGACAAGTCATCACCACAACCGATGGACATGCATTACCCCTCAGTATTTGTCATGGCCTGCCGTACATCGCCATGCGCAAGTATACTACTGATGAATTCAACACGCTACCACATGTTATCACAACATCCGGCAAACATTGGGACCCTTCCATTCTTGATACCATCATCAGTGTCAAGGACAAGACCTTCCTTCAGAAGTATCCACGTCAACCACAGCAGCTTCCGTATCCTACATATGACAAATATGGGAACCCAAGATGCCTTGAGGGTTTGGATATATCCGTATTCCCCGGTTCGTCCATGGTTACATCTCTTAGCTCATATTCCAGTCAATGCACTCGATTGGCATTCCTTCCTATCGATGATCACAATAAAAACAATTGCTCCTTTTGGCTTACTCCGACGGACTATGCACATCAGGAACGCCTAGCTCGTTGTACTTTGGCTTCATCATCTGATACAATCTTCGCTTTCCCTACAGAATTTGCCACAAGCGTATCACCTCATGTTGCAGCCACACCCCGTGAGCGCCATCCCAACGAGCATGACTACTTGTCCATGAAACCCTTCTTTTGCTGGGTTTCCACTGATCGCATCAAGGCAACCTTTGCAAATTCTACGTAATATGAATCCTTGGCTGTTAGTCCAGATGGTAATCTCTTCAAGCGATTTCAATCTCCTCAACCAGCAATGAATGTTCGACCATTCAATGATGATGTATTGTCTGATGTTGTGTACTCCAACCTCCCGGCCATCAACGGGGGTTCCAAAGTCGCGCAAATCTTCTTTGGTCGTATATCCCATATCATCCATGTCAAAGAAATGCTTACCACTGGAGATTTCCTGTCATGTTTCCAGAACTTCGTTCGAAAATGGGGCAGACCTCTCCTTCTCTTATGTAACCATGGATCCTACCAGTCCAGTAAATGTGTCATCGACTATCTCAAGATGATATGGATTGGACTCTGGCAGAGTGAAGCATACCATCAACACCAGAACCAATTCGAGCCTAGATATCAAATGTTCAAACGTATCGTCAACCATGTCATGGATCGTACCGGTACACCACTACACCTATGGTTATTGTGCATGACATACGTCGCTGGCCTCCTCAATGTTATTTCAGATCCCACTCTTTCTGATACCGGCTCCACTGGTGACATTAGTGCATATACCAGTTTCTTTTGGTTCAAACCTGTTTACGTCAAACCAATGATTCACCCTTTGGTACGGAGTCCACCGAACGCCTTGGCCACTTTGTTGGCATTGCTGAACATGTCGGCAATGGCCTATGCTTCCAGATCTGGGACCCAGTCACCAACAAGCTACTTGATCATTCCAGTGTTTGATCCGCTCTTACGCCTGAGTCACGCAATAAACGAGCGGGCCTGTTTACCGACAATGGATTTGTCGCGTGGTGTAAAGCAAAGGAATCCTCGACCCGGCTGTATGCATCCGGTGACATACCTATGATTATAAAACATGGGGAGCATACGACTACAGATGTCCCAAATGGGGAGTCTAAACCTCATGACGTCCCAACTGCTCCTACTACCAAGAATCCTCCGCGGAATCTGACAACAAGACGAGCTCCGACAATTCTGCAGCACCTGAAGAGGACAAACTTACGGCACCTGAAGAGCACAAGCCTATGACATCTGGTAATCAGGCACCTGAGGAGAACAAGCCTACGGCCTCTGGTATTCAGTATATTATCAAGCCACCCCCCCAACCCTCTTTACCAAGCTTTCTCTACCAGAAGGTTGACAACAGCCCCAGCTGGTCCCCTTCTCCACTCCCTAACAACTATGGGGAGAATTTTGATGGTCCTCCTACGACACACATCTTCAGCAAGACACACGATGGCGTTCTCCTGACTGAAGATGATTTTGATCCACCAGAGCTAGCATACTTTGATGTTAGTGACGTCACAACCTCACAAACCAACCCTGCTACTCCTACAGTAGACCCATCCGAGGTAGTTGTTACCGGCGTAGAAGGGAATGCACAATTTGATGACAATGGTCAACTGATCACCATCCCGACCATCCCAATTGCCAACCTACAAGGCAGATCTTTCCTTGTACCCAATCCCAATGGTACTCATTGACATCTAACCATCGTCGATGTAGAAGACAGTCTTGAACGCAATAAAGATCTCATCAAATTCAAGTGTAAACATTCTGATGGTGAACTCGAAGATATCATTGGGTACAATGATGCCATGAACTACATCCACCGTGATTCAGCCCAAGAAGATGGCAAGCTTTGGTCTTTTCATAGAATCGTAGGACACCAAGGTCCATTGGATAACAAGCATCCTGAGTACAAAGGCTCCAAGTACAACCTTTGGATTGAATGGGAAAATATGGAATGGACATATGAACCATTAGCCAATATTGCAGCTGATGATCCTGTTACCGTTGCCAAATATGGTAAAGAAAACAACATGCTTGACCTCCCAGGTTGGAAACGCCTCAAAAGAATCACCAACCTTGCACAAAGAACCAAGAAGCTTGATCAACTCGTACATCAAGCCAAACTTCAATCTTTCTGTACCGCTCCACAATATCAATGCGGCTTCAAGGTTCCCCATAATCACAAAGAAGCCATCCAATTCAACCAGGCCAACGGGAAACCACAAGTGGGAAGATGCCATTACTTTTGAAATGGAACAACTCAAGGAATACAATACCTTCATTGACAAAGGAATGAATAAGGCAGGATCCATTCCCAACAGATTCCAACAGATCAAGGTACACATGATCTATGCCGTCAAACATGATGGTAGACACAAGGCTCGTCTTGTTGCAAATGGCAACCTCACTGAAGCTCCCATCCACAGTGTATACGCTGGTGTCGTCTCGCTATGTGGCCTGCGTATGTGTCTGTTCGTAGCTGAACTAAACAGCCTGGAAGCATGGGGCACCGATATCGGAAATGCTTATCTTGAAGCAGTGACACGTGAGAAAGTCTGTATCAAGGCAGGTCCAGAATTTGGATCACTAAAAGGTCACCTCTTGATCATCTACAAGGCCCTATATGGACGCAGATCATCCGGCAAGTATTTTGGTGACCTACTTGTGGCGTGCCTTATCAAACTTGGATTCAAAAGGTCCCGCGCTGAACCTGAGATCTTTCTCAAGCCTGGAGTAAACAAACATGAGGAGCATGTATATGAACTCATATGCACATATGTTGATGACCTATGTCTCTGTATGGCTGATCCCAATTTGTTTCTGGAGATCCTACAGTCAGAGCGATACAACTTCAAGTTGACCCATGAACTTCCACTTGGGATGTGGTTTTGAACAAGATGAACATGGCGTTCTTTGCATGAATCCCATCAAATTCATTGAGAAGATGGAAGCATCATATGAACAAATAGTTTGGATGCAAACCTACCACCAGATTCCAATCACCCATCACCAAGAACGATCATCCCAAACTAGATTCATCAGCATTCCTTGAAGATACCGGTATCCAGAAATACCAAAGCATGATTGGCTTGCTTCAATGGATCATCGCCATTGGACGATTCAATGTCCAAACCGCTGTGATGACACTCTCAAGCTTTAGGGCCCAACCTAGAGAAGGACACCTTGACCGCGCCAAGCGTGTCTATGGATACATCTCCAAGTTCAGACATTTTAAGATCAGGTTCAGAGCGGAACCTCCAGATTTTATATTGACTGAAACGGACACCATCAATTGGTCCAACACCGTCTATGGGGAGCATTCTGAAGAGCTACCCGGCAACGCTTCTGCACCACTCGGGAAGACGGTAGTGTTGACACACTTCTATGATGCAAATCTCATGCATGACATTCTCAGTGGGAAGGCTGTAACCGGCATCCTTCACTTTGCAAACAAGACTCCTATGATGTGGTTCTTGAAGAAACAAGCCACTACGGAAACGGCCACATTCGGAGCCAAATTTGTTGCAGGAAGAACTTGCATTGAGCAAATTGTTGACTTACGCCACTCATTCTGATATCTTGGAACACGAGTCTATGACATCTCCTACTCGTGGATAGACAACGAGAAGATGATTCGAACAAATATTTGGATGCAAACCTACCACCAGATTCCAATCACCCATCACCAAGAACGATCATCCCAAACTAGATTCATCAGCATTCCTTGAAGATACCGGTATCCAGAAATACCAAAGCATGATTGGCTTGCTTCAATGGATCATCGCCATTGGACGATTCAATGTCCAAACCGCTGTGATGACACTCTCAAGCTTTAGGGCCCAGCCTAGAGAAGGACACCTTGACCGCGCCAAGCGTGTCTATGGATACATCTCCAAGTTCAGACATTTTAAGATCAGGTTCAGAGCGGAACCTCCAGATTTTATATTGACTGAAACGGACACCATCAATTGGTCCAACACCGTCTATGGGGAGCATTCTGAAGAGCTACCCGGCAACGCTTCTGCACCACTCGGGAAGACGGTAGTGTTGACACACTTCTATGATGCAAATCTCATGCATGACATTCTCAGTGGGAAGGCTGTAACCGGCATCCTTCACTTTGCAAACAAGACTCCTATGATGTGGTTCTTGAAGAAACAAGCCACTACGGAAACGGCCACATTCGGAGCCAAATTTGTTGCAGGAAGAACTTGCATTGAGCAAATTGTTGACTTACGCCACTCATTCTGATATCTTGGAACACGAGTCTATGACATCTCCTACTCGTGGATAGACAACGAGAAGATGATTCAGACATCAACCTTTCCCTATGCAAGGTTGCATAAACGCCATCATATCCTATTGTATCACTACATGCAAAGCATGATAGCAAAAGGCTTCATCCGAATGCTGCACATTCCCGGTAAGGATAATTGTGCAGATATCCTCACTAAGCATTGGGGACACTCAGTTGTGTATCCACTGCTTTCACCTCAATAAAAGAGATATCTTGCATTTTGGCAAGATTTCACTTTATCTCATATTTTTAACATTCAACTGATTATATCCTCCAAAATTTACACTAGTTGCTACCAACTACCTGTAATCTACATTACTAAGGTCTGTCTTGCTGTATCTGAACAAGTTCACAGTAAGAAGAGATCTGGCATTTCCATAGTTTTGCCTGTAGTCCGATTATCCGTTGCCGAAAGTATCCAACCACAATTGTCATGCATAGAGTACAATCGTTTGTCTACTAACACACTAACACAGCATTGCTGTTCTTCAGAAGCCTTTGAATCAGACTCCCAACGGACCGGATTCAGAAGGAAAATAATAGATTAACAGCCGCAAGCTCCAAGGTAGCTTGCATATGAAGAACAAGCAAGAAAGTGAACACACACCCTACGCTGGCATATGCCAATCACACATCGTCTACGAAGCAGCTCCCTTTCTCCACACGGTTCCTCCGACAACTCAGACATATTAAGAGCAAACATGCCAGCCAATCTCGGCAGTAATGGGATCAACGACGAATATGATGACAACAGTAGAAGCAATCAGTCTTCCTAGTTTTGACAACCACATGAAGTTGATACTTGTCTCCATATTTTGCGTCACGAAGGAAGAAGATAACTTGCTGTGTGAGGCTCTTCTCGAAGGAGGATTGCACGAGTGGTCAACTTTCCTCGATGCACTCCTCGAACATGCTTTTGCTCGCAAACTTACCTACATGGATACTAGTAGCGGACTACCAACCCAACTTCACAGATCCATCCAATGGACCATTGAAGCACTCGCAGACTTCACCAAGGATTTACGCAAGAGCAAAAAAGATTGGAGGGATATAGAATCATATTCATACGGCGACTTCAGTGCCTTCCGTATGACACGTGCACTGCGTCTTCAAAACAAATCTATCTTGAATCCTCCAGCTCCTCCTCCAGGAACAAGCAAGAACAAGTTCCCACAACAAGTACGGTATGAGTCTTGGTGTAGAAAATCACGTGATGAAAAGTCCTTCACGCCCCTCATGAACAAATCAAGATTCGAACATTGGCTTGTCGGATTCAAGGCAAAGCTCGAAGCATATGATATTGACACCAAAACGTTTGTTCGACAAGACCTGGCCACCTGCTGCATTACAAGGTTTCACTTGTGACCTCTTTGTCAAACAATGTGCCTTCTTCTGGGTTCTTATGTTAGAAGCTTTCAAACGTGACTTATCAGCGTCATGCAGTTCACAGTCATTCCATCACACGCAATGGCCGGCAAGCGTATTTTGATTTTGTAAACCTACTACGGAGTACACAGTGAATCAAAGGCCAAGGTGTACGACAACTCGACTCAATTGCAAGCGTTACTGAAGTTGAATCTTGACAAGTGGAAAGAATCCAAGGCAAAGTTTATCACAAACTGGTTTGATGAGTTGAACCACCTCAACAAACTTTGTCCCCCCAATAAACCTCTTGAGTACCATACCGTCAAATCAGCATTGTGCCAGGCCTGCTATTTGAGCTTTCAACTAAGCAAACAATTTGCCAAAGTCAATGACCCTGGTGGCCCGAATAGTAACGTCACGGATAACCAAGCTGAAGCTGCTGCTATCCACAAGCTCAAGATCACACTCTTACTTGAGGCTACCTGTGTTGACTCTCAGTCAGCAATGGCTGCTCCAAAATCTACAGTACTTGCACATGTTCACGACTTCTCTTCCGATCAGGGGCACAATTCTAGCGAAATATGCTCTTCCTATCAAATTTGAAGGTGACTTTCAAGACTACGCAGGTATTCAAGGCAGGACGTTCACCTGATCCCACCACACGTTTACCAACTGGCAAATGGAAGGCATTATCACGTCAAGACATGAAGAATTGGCTGAATTTTTCCCCCAAAGGCAAGAAAATAGTAGTCGCTTCCTTGCAATCTGAATTGCTTCCTGACAGTCAACCAGACCCCAACGCCATTGAAAAGCTTATATGCATGATCATTCTGCCACGTTCCTTGAAGATGATACCTCAAGTGGTGATAACCATACCAATGCTTCAGAAGATCTACACCCGGCTGTTGAAAACGATTCGCCGAGGCGTCTTCTATGCATCCCTTGGTGTCTACAAGTCTCAGACCTCCTCCTCCAAGGACCAGCGAACCCCTCAAGTCATCCGTATCACCTGCTCATCCTGCCAGATTCCTTTCTGAGAACCTTGACATCCGATACAAAAGGGATGGTGACACTCTTGTGCCTGTTGGAAAATCTTCCTACTCGGTTAATTTTCACAAATGGTACAAACCTGAAGACGACTTGCCCTTACAGTACGAAAATCAAGTATCCGCATATACCTATCATGCTCATAAGGCTACTGTCTCCAACCCTGATTTCGCTATGGTTGACGGTGGTGCCAATGGTTGTATCATTGGTAATGATGCATGTCTCATCTCCAAGGATATCCCACCTCGGTATGTCAATGTCACCGGCATCAACAATCACCAAGTGCAGAATATTCCCATTGCAACATGTGGAGCATATTCCATTTGAAATAGAGGTCCCATTATCCTCATTTTTAACAAATGCACATACACAGGAAGACACCCCTCTATCCTGTTGTCTGGTCAGATGGAAGCATACTTCTCTACTGTCAATGATACATCCATCAAAGCGGGTGGTGGACAAGTCATCACCACAACTGATGGATACGCATTGCCCCTCAGCATCCACCATGGCCTGCCATATCTCGCCATGCGTAAGTATACCACTGATGAACTCAACACACTCCCACATGTTATCATGACATCTGATACACATTGGGACCCTTCTGTCCTTGATACCATCATCAGTACTAAGGACAAAACTTTCCTTCAGAAGTATCCACCCCAACCACAGCAGCTTCTGTATCCCACATATGACGAATATGGGAACCCATGTTGTCTTGAAGGCTTGGATATATCTGTATCCCCTGGTTTGTCCACGGTTACATCTCTGAGCTTGTATTCCAGTCAATGCACTTGACCGGCTTTTCTTCCTATTAATGCTCACGGCATCAACAATTGCTCCTTCTGGCTTACTCCGACAGATTATGACCATCAGGAACCTCTAGCTCGTTGTATTCCGTCTCCAACATCTGGTACAATCCTTGCCTTCCCTACGGCCTGTACCGCTGATGACACACCCCGTGTCTCAGCTACACCTTGTGAACGTTATCCTGACAAGCATGACTACTTATCCCTGAAACCCTTCTTTTGCTGGGTTTCTACGGACCGCATCAAGGCTACCTTTGCCAATTCTATGCAATATGGTTCCTTAGCTGTTAGTCCAGATGGTAACCTCTTCAAACGCTTCCATTCTCCTCAACTGGCAATGAACGTTCAACTATTTAATGATGATGTATTGTCTGATGTCGTGTACTCTGACATCCCAGCAATTGACGGCTGTTCCAAACTTGCACAAATCTTCTTTGGTTGCCAATCCCATATCATTCATGTCAAAGAGATGCGTACCACCCGTGATTTCCTATCATGTTTCCAGAACTTCGTTCAAAAATGGGGTAGACCCTCTTCGTCTCTTATGTGACCATGGATCATACCAGTCCAGTAAGATGTTATGGATTGGACTTTGGCAGAGTGAACCTTATCACCAACACCAGAACCAATTTGAACGTAGATATCAAACGTTCAAACGTATCGTCAACCGTGTCATGGACCGCACTGGCACACCTCCACATCTATGGTTGCTGTGTATGACATATGTTGCCGGCCTCCTCAATATTATTTCAGATTATACTCTATCTGATAAACAACTAATCTTCATTGCTACCGGTTCTCTTGGTGACATCAGCGCATATACCAGTTTCCTTTGGTTCGAACCTGTTTACTTCAAGACCAATGATTCACCATTTGGTACCCAGTCCACCGAACGCCTCGGTCATTTTGTTGGCATTGCCAAACATGTTGGCAATGGCCTATGCTTCCAGATCTGGGACCCTCGTACTAACAAATTGCTTGACCATTCTGGTGTTCGCTCAGCTCTTAAACCTGAATCGCGCATTAAACGAGCGGGCCTATTTACCGACGATGGTTTCCTTTTGTGGCGTAAAGCAAAGGACTCAGCAAACTGACTGTATGCAACTGGTGACCCACCTACGATCACAAAACATGGGGAGCATATGACTACAGATGTCCCAACTGAGGAGTCCAAACCACATGACGTCCCAACTGCTCCTACTACTGCAGAGTCCTCCACGGACTCCGACACCAAGACGAGTTTTGATAATCCTGCGGCACTTGAAGAAAACAATCCTACGGCACCTGATGAGCATCACACTCTGGCATCTGCTACTCAACCACCTGATGACAGAAAACCTCCAGCAACTGGTATTCAGTATATTATCAAGCCACCCCCCCCCCCCCCAAACCCTCTTTACCAAGCTTTCTCTACCAGAAGGTTGACAACAGCCCCAGCTGGTCCCCTTCTCCACTCCCTAACAACTATGGGGAGAATTTTGATGGTCCTCCTACGACACACATCTTCAGCAAGACACACGATGGCGTTCTCCTGACTGAAGATGATTTTGATCCACCAGAGCTAGCATACTTTGATGTTAGTGACGTCACAACCTCACAAACCAACCCTGCTACTCCTACAGTAGACCCATCTGAGGTAGTTGTTACCGATGTAGAAGGGAATGCACAATTCGATGACAATGGTCAACTGATCACCATCCCGACCATCCCAATTGCCAACCTACAAGGCAGATCTTTCCTTGTACCCAATCCCGATGGTACTTGGAAACGTCTTGCCATCGTCGATGTAGAAGACAGTCTTGAATGCAATAAAGATTTCATCAAATTCAGGTGCAAGCACTCTGATGACAAACTTGAAGATATCATTGGGTACAACGATGTCATGAACTACATCCACCGTGATTCAGCCCAAGAAGATGGCAAGCTTTGGTTGTTTTGTCGCATCCTAGGACACCAAGGTCCATTAGATAACAAGCATCCTGAGTACAAAGGCTCCAAGTACAACCTTTGGATTGAATGGGAAAATATGGAATGGACATATGAACCATTAGCCAATATTGCAGCTGATGATCCTGTTACCGTTGCCAAATATGGTAAAGAAAACAACATGCTTGACCTCCCAGGTTGGAAACGCCTCAAAAGAATCACCAACCTCGCACAAAGAACCAAGAAGCTTGATCAACTCGTACATCAAGCCAAACTTCAATCTTTCTGTACCGCTCCACAATATCAATGCGGCTTCAAGGTTCCCCATAATCACAAAGAAGCCATCCAATTCGACCAGACCAACGGGAAACCACAAGTGGGAAGATGCCATTACTTTTGAAATGGAACAACTCAAGGAATACAATACCTTCATTGACAAAGGAATGTATAAGGCAGGATCCATTCCCAACAGATTCCAACAGATCAAGGTACACATGATCTATGCCGTCAAACATGATGGTAGACACAAGGCTCGTCTTGTTGCAAATGGCAACCTCACTGAAGCTCCCATCCACAGTGTATACGCTGGTGTCGTCTCGCTATGCGGCCTGCGTATGTGCCTGTTCGTAGCTGAACTAAACAGCCTGGAAGCATGGGGCACCGATATCGGAAATGCTTATCTTGAAGCAGTGACACGTGAGAAAGTCTGTATCAAGGCAGGTCCAGAATTTGGATCACTAAAAGCTCACCTCTTGATCATCTACAAGGCCCTATATGGACGCAGATCATCCGGCAAGTATTTTGGTGACCTACTTGTGGCATGCCTTATCAAACTTGGATTCAAAAGGTCCCGCGCTGAACCTGAGATCTTTCTCAAGCCTGGAGTAAACAAACATGAGGAGCATGTATATGAACTCATATGCACATATGTTGATGACCTATGTCTCTGTATGGCTGATCCCAATTTGTTTCTGGAGATCCTACAGTCAGAGCAATACAACTTCAAGTTGACCCATGAACTTCCACTTGGGATGTGGTTTTGAACAAGATGAACATGGCGTTCTTTGCATGAATCCCATCAAATTCATTGAGAAGATGGAAGCATCATATTTGGTGGCAGATCTTTCCTTGTACCCAATCCCGATGGTACTTGGAAACGTCTTGCCATCGTCGATGTAGAAGACAGTCTTGAATGCAATAAAGATTTCATCAAATTCAGGTGCAAGCACTCTGATGACAAACTTGAAGATATCATTGGGTACAACGATGTCATGAACTACATCCACCGTGATTCAGCCCAAGAAGATGGCAAGCTTTGGTTGTTTTGTCGCATCCTAGGACACCAAGGTCCATTAGATAACAAGCATCCTGAGTACAAAGGCTCCAAGTACAACCTTTGGATTGAATGGGAAAATATGGAATGGACATATGAACCATTAGCCAATATTGCAGCTGATGATCCTGTTACCGTTGCCAAATATGGTAAAGAAAACAACATGCTTGACCTCCCAGGTTGGAAACGCCTCAAAAGAATCACCAACCTCGCACAAAGAACCAAGAAGCTTGATCAACTCGTACATCAAGCCAAACTTCAATCTTTCTGTACCGCTCCACAATATCAATGCGGCTTCAAGGTTCCCCATAATCACAAAGAAGCCATCCAATTCGACCAGACCAACGGGAAACCACAAGTGGGAAGATGCCATTACTTTTGAAATGGAACAACTCAAGGAATACAATACCTTCATTGACAAAGGAATGTATAAGGCAGGATCCATTCCCAACAGATTCCAACAGATCAAGGTACACATGATCTATGCCGTCAAACATGATGGTAGACACAAGGCTCGTCTTGTTGCAAATGGCAACCTCACTGAAGCTCCCATCCACAGTGTATACGCTGGTGTCGTCTCGCTATGCGGTCTATGTATGTGTCTGTTCCTAGCTGAACTGAACAGTCTGGAAGCATGGGGTACAGATATCGGAAATGCTTATCTTGAAGCAGTGACATGCGAGAAAGTCTGTATCAAGGCAGGTCCAGAATTTGGATCACTAAAAGGTCACCTCTTGATCATCTACAAGGCCCTATATGGACGCAGATCATCGGGCAAGTGCTTCAGTGATTTACTAGCAGCATGCCTTATTGAACTTGGATTTGAAAGATCTCGCGCCAAACCTGAGATCTTCCTTAAGCCTGGAATGAACAAACATGGGGAGTGTATATGAGCTCATATGCACATATGCCGACAACCTATGTCTATGCATGGCTGATCCCAATTTGTTTCTGGAGATCCTACAGTCAGAGCCATACAACTTCAAGCTGAAGGGATCTGGGCCTATGAACTTCCACCTGGGATGCGGTTTTGAACAAGATGAACATGGAGTCCTCTGCATGAATCCCATCAAATTCATCGAAACGATGGAAGCATCATATGAACAAATGTTTGGATGCAAACCTAACACCAGGTTCCAATCACCCATCGCTGAGAACGATCATCCTGAATTAGACTCATCGTCATTCCTTGAAGATACTGGTATCCAGAAATACCAAAGCATGATCAGATCACTTCAATGGATCATCGCCATTGGACAATTCGATGTCCAAACCGCTGTAATGACGCTTTTGAGTTTTAGGGCCCAACCTAGAGAAGGACACCTTGACCGTGCAAAACGTATCTATGGGTACATCTCCAAGTTCAGACATTTTAAGATCAGGTTCAGAGCGGAACCTCCAGATTTTATATTGACTGAAACGGACACCATCAATTGGTCCAACACCGTCTATGGGGAGCATTCTGAAGAGCTACCCGGCAACGCTTCTGCACCACTCGGGAAGACGGTAGTGTTGACACACTTCTATGATGCAAATCTCATGCATGACATTCTCAGTGGGAAGGCTGTAACCGGCATCCTTCACTTTGCAAACAAGACTCCTATGATGTGGTTCTTGAAGAAACAAGCCACTACGGAAACGGCCACATTCGGAGCCAAATTTGTTGCAGGAAGAACTTGCATTGAGCAAATTGTTGACTTACGCCACTCATTCTGATATCTCGGAACACGAGTCCATGCCATCTCCTACTCGTGGGGAGATAATAAGAAGATGATTCAGACATCAACCTTTCCCTATGCAAGGTTGCACAAGCGCCATCATATCCTATAATATCACTACGTGCAAAGCATGATAGCGAAAGGCTTCATCCGAATGCTGCACACCCCTGGTAAGGATAATTGTGCAGATATCCTCACTAAGCATTGGGGACACTCAGTTGTGTATCCACTGCTCAAGCCCATCTTCCACTTCTGTGGAAATACTGGAGATCTCCTACAGGATGATGGAAGCATCATTTAAACGTGATGACCTTTCACAAGGAAACATGGGGAGTATTAAATTCCTTTTGTGTCCAGCAGTACCAAAGCTACACGACGGCAGTTATTCTATTCGTACAAATCAATGAGTCCCGTATCAACCAAGTAATCGATTCCCACGGCATATCGATTCCCACGACGAGTTGATTCCCATTGCATATTAGCGGTGAGCAATCCTTGTTTTCTAATATTGCCCTTGTTCTTCGGTGAGCAAACTTTGATTTCGAGAAATATCACACGACCTACGGGAGCAATTCCTGATTTTATTGATAAACATATCATGGAATCTTCCTAAGAGAACAAGAGAAGGAAACCGTTGTCAGAAGCTTCTCACACTATATATATATTTATATATATATACATACGGATATATATATGGTCAACGATCAATGCTTGTACGGAAATAATCAGTGAGTAATCTCATCACTACGCAACAGCAGTTGCAACGTATTTCACCTCAATAAATGAGATATCTTGCATTTTGGCAAGATTTCACTTTATCTCATACCTTTAACATTCAACTGATTATATCTCCAAAATTCACACTAGTTGCTACCAACTACCTGTAATCTACATTACTAAGGTCTGTCTTGCTGTATCTGAACAAGTTCACAGTAAGAAGAGATCTGGCGTTTCCATAGTCTTGCCTGTAGTCCAATTATCTGTTGCCAAAAGTATCCAACCGCAATTGTCATGCCAAGAGTACAATCGTTTGTCTACTAACACACTAATACTGCATTGCTGTTCTTCAGAAGCCTTTGAATCAGACTCCCAACGGACCGGATTCAGAAGGAAAATAATACTCAGTGCCAATCCTAGCGTTGCACCAAGTGTGGCTCTTAGTGTTTCACCGAGTGTTTCCCCCAGTGCTGACCCCAGTGCATCATCAAGCTTTGTTCCCAGTACTTCTGCTAGAGCTGCACTTAGTCTTGCTCCTTGTGTTTCACCAAGTGCTGCACCCAGTGCCGCTCCTAGTGCTGCACCACGTATGGCTCGGCGTGGTTCACCAAGCGCTGAGCCCAGTGCCGCTCCTCATGCTGCACCACTTGTGACTCCAAGTGTTTCACCAAGTGCTGCACCCAGTTCCCTTCCTGGGGCTGCACCAAGTGCTGCTCCCTGTATATCACCAAGCTATGCACCCATTGTTGCCGTGTGGCCCATAGTCTTTCCCAGTGTCCTGCCCGCCTGCTTCTTCTGCCAAGTCATGCGGCGCTATGCCCCTCCTAAGTGTATACCCTTCCTACTGTATGATTGACAGCAGCTGCCTCCAGTTCGGCTTATGCTACCGGTATCCTTCATCAGTTTGTCCTTGTGCCTTCCCTGCTTGCTTTCAGGATTCGTTTGACAAATTTGTCGTTCTACAACTTGGGGATTAAACTCTCTTTGATTGAGGTGGTGTTAAAGTCTGGATACAGACTGAGTAGTTTAGATCCACCTTTGGTGGTTAAAGTTACTTAAATACGTATATTAATTAATTGAAGCTAATACTACTGAAACGCCAACACAGGTTACGACGGCTAAGTCCCTTTTCAAAGGGCAAACTATGAGCCACATATGCACTATTGTAACAGAACTACCGACGGACAGATACAAATGAGATACGAACCTTTTGATGACTTTTATCGGATTGTTATGTATTGAGCCATCGAAATGGGCGCTGATCAATGACAGGGGTATACATATGATTGATGAAACGAATAGCATGAGTTTGCCCAGTCACTCCCAGTCTTTACGACAAGGGTGGAGTTGACAAATATGGATGAGGGCTATTATCGGTTTTGGTATCCTATGTCACTATCTATGGGGACCAGCACGTAATGGTTGAGCGCACTTGGTTGGTATCTTCTACCAGCAAGCTGTCACGAAGACACAGGGACTCTAGAAAGTGCGCCGTTGAAGTGCAGACTATGACGTACGACTGACAGTTCAAGCACTCTTATCAACCACTAGCCTAAGCCACGCACCTATGATCAGATCTAACGCATGGATAAGCATATAAGTTTGAATCCAGCGCACCTACCGGTCGATACTAATACCGGTACATGACTAATAAAGATAGGTCGAAAGAGGTGCTACGATAGAGGTGCAATCCGGATATCACTTCTTTAATTCTAATGCCCACTTTTGTAGAATCTACTCAAATATATCACCAATCTTCTATCTACTACTACTATCGTCATGTACTACTACTATCATCGTGTACTTGGCAGAGACGTATGACGAGGCGATACAGTGTAGAAATCAGAATGTCCAGCCATATTTTTTGTCTCACAAAATTTAATTTAAAAAAATTCCCGTACCGTACTCGTACCAGGTAGGTGACAAAATCATGTGTAAATTTATGGGTTCCTTAGGGCCCAGGAAGATTACTCTTTCAATTATGATTGAATTGAACTGTGAACTGAACTTTACCGGTCCTCGTAGCTATCTCTGTGGGAGAGTATGTAGCAGTGATCAAACGGGAGCATTGCTGTCCCGTGAGATCGAGACACCATACATGTGAAAACTATTTTATCTGCTGGTGGCTCGGTGAAGGTTCAATTGAAGATCGACCTTGGCATCCTCCCATTCAGTGTTACACAAGATATACAAAAACAGGAAGGTGACAACAATACTCAATTATCAAAAGAGGTGTCTATGGATGATGGATGATGATTTTACCAACGAGTAAAAACGAACAACACTCTTTTAACTACGTGACCTCTCTAGATGATTCAGGAGGAACTAAAAAATAAGAAATTATTAAACAGTATTAGTACTTTGTAATATATACTATTAGCTATTTATAGTGTGACTTGTCTAATCGAGCGTTAAAGGAACTCTATATCGCAACTCATTTATGGACGCTTTCGTGATGCTTGCTACATCAACTTCCTAAATTGACTGCAGTTCTTATTGCTGCTGCTCGATGGTTAGAGCTGCAGTTGTAGGAGTCCCAACCAAAACACCGTCTCCTTGCTCTTTGAGAACGTCAACATCCATTGGCTGTTCCTCCGATGATTCGTCTGCTATAGTTCTTGCCAACGGGGCGTCGAAGCCCGAAAAAAATGCAAGCGTGGCGAAGGCGACAGCAATCAGTAACACTACATCTCCTCTAATATCACTTTCTAATCCCGGAACCCCACGTAACAGGGTGTAATCATTTTCAGACGCAGCTTCGGCAATTGGAATGAGCAATGCTGAAACTAAATTACCACCAATTTGCTGAACGCTTTCCACTGCCGTTTCATCGCCGGGATACGTAACTTCAACGGCCAATTCAGCATTGATTGGCTGAACTGGACCAGCAGCCATGCCCAAGCCCAGCAATGCCAAAACAAGAAGTAGGGGTTCTCGACCGAGGTAATGATCTGTTAATCCTAAAGGCAGAACTAAAAGTCCAGTGGCGGCCAAACAGTACATCGTAACTTTTTTGAATTCCTTGGTTTTATCGACGTAGCCACCAAGGATGATCCCCCCCGCGACAATTGCCAATTCAAACCCAGCACCAGCCAAATCAATTTGAAATTGCCCCATTACACCGCCGCGTTCCATTACGTCATCAATAAATGTCTACGTCATTTGGCATGCGATAAGAAAATAGGGATCACGGAACAAAGGAATCAGAAGCCAAATTGGTTAGGAAACTCGTTCATTGCATTAGAACTGACATAAATAAATATTCACGTTCGAAGTATCCAGTGGACGATATAGTTAACACCTATCGATCTACGACCAACTGCTTTTCAAACTTACTCCTACAACGTTAGTAATACTGATGCTGCAAATAAAAGCAGCTAATGCTCTCGAGAATCCTTTCGTTGCGAAAAACTTCTGAACCGATTCAAGAAAAGGAGGTTCCTCTTCACCTTTTATCAGTTTTTCCAGTTCGGACGAAGATGGTGGATACGGCGGCTCGTTTTGAAATTGCAACAGAGCACCCACCGTGACAAGAGTCGTCGTGCACGCGATAATTGCAAAGTAGTTTTCTAAACCAGCTGTGTTGGTCGCCATACCACCTCCAACCAAAAATGCAGTGGCAATACCGATTTGATTGAAATTGAGAGCGATGGCTGTGGAAGTGGAACGTTCGTTGTTTGCAAACCATTTTGCGCTAAGCAGAGGAGGTGTACATTGAAAGAATGGTTGTGCAATTCCAACTAAAACGGTTCCCGCAACAATCCAAGGGTAGTCGACTAAGACATTATCAGTTTCAACACCGCCACTCAGAAATGATGCCGTCTGCAAAAACCCAACGCCAGACCGAAGCCAACAACCGGCGGTCATCAATATTGCAGCGCCTTGAATGGCGCGCTGCAATCCAAACTTTGAAACGATATCAGTAACCAGAAAACTCGTTGCGACATTGGTGAACAAAAATATGTCGATAATACTAGCAGCTGAGTGCCCAAAATTCGATTCAAAGGTCGAAGGAGCCGCAGCCACCGAGAAACACACCCAGTCACTCAGTAAGGCTAACAAGCTTAAATAAGCGAGTTGAACCCACCGTTGGGGGACGACCTGAGGTTTTACCTCGGAATAATCAATTCGTGTCGCAACTCCATTCGTTGTCATCGGCGAACCCAAAACACCCGTATCGTCGATTCCGTCCTTGTCTTCATTTTTTTCAAAAAGTCTCATAGACCGTTTTATTGTGAACAGTGATCTCGTGTTCCTCGATTTTAAAACGATAGATTTAGGTCCAAGTGTCCTTTTCTGAAAACACCGATTTGGTGGCGAGAAAGCTGATACAACCCGTGATGTTGCAAATAATACTAGAATCAGAGTAATCCAAGTGATGTCTCTTATCAAAACCTTGCGGGACGATCTCGTCTCTCTTTGAGACACATCGTTGTGTTTGCGCATCATTAGCATTGAATACATACTTTGAGAGCGTCCTGTATCTCTGTAACTGCGAAAAGCGCTTTGTCGATTTGAAGTTCTTATTATGACAGGCGTTTCTGGTCTCCACAAACGAAGATAAATCTTTGCAGTCTATAAAGCAAAAAGATTACAGGTATTGACTCAAACTTCCTTCTCTCAATATCTCAAACGGCAGAATGACTCTGATGCTGAGTGCTGCCTGCCACCAGAACGAACTTATAATAGATAATTTTCAATACTCTGAACTGAGCTTCTTGATGTTGTAAATCATCAGATGACAAGTTCTGTTTTTGCTGTTCTGATGACACGAATTCAGTTGCGATATCATTCGTCGGACGACGGCTGTCGATCGGAATGTTTTGGTGCAAAACGAGTTCCAGGAACAATCACACAGTGGGCCGTGTGCGTTGACAAATTTATTTTTTGGAAGTCTTCGACGACTCTGACGTAAGAAGTAAGTCATGTGACAGACGAAAACGAGTCGTGGGTTTTTTGGATCTCGTATCGGACCGGTGTCGTATGCCTCTAGAAAAAGGTACTAAAATAAGGTTTATGTATTGGTTAAAAACTAAGATTGTGAGCTAGCTCTGTCAACTACTCCGAGGAGCCGTTGAGAAAGCTTGTAACAGTAAAAAGGCGTTGAATGGAAATTCAACGTACATTGCACATAGAGAAGCACATGGAGAATTTGGATATGTTCTTCATCCAGTGTTCAATATTGAACACCGGCTTGCGTGGCATTGCATTTCAGATTTTCTTGAATCGTGGGTAATTTTCAATCGTGAGCGTTGGAATACCACACTCTTCTCCTTCTCGTAAAGTTCAAATTGGTGGCACAGAATTTTTGTTAGTCGTGTGCAACCAGTATTGCTTAGATAAGAAATTTTTAATTGGTGTGATACGGTTTCAGGTTTCGAATGTTCATTCGTTGGATCACATGATTTCGTAAGAGAAAGGAAACTGTACCATTTGTGTGAATTTGCTGGATGGTGTAGGGGCCTTTGCTTCTTGCGTCAAAAGCTCCAGGAATTTGCTTTTCATTTTTCACCATAATTTGGTCTCCTACACAGTAATCATGAATCTTCCTGTGGCTGTTCTCTTTCATAGCATTCTTATCTATCTGAGCCTGTCGTTTGTTTCTGACGATGGCCAAGTCAGTGATTACAGGGATTGGTAGGAACATGTCGCGATGGAAGACAAGGGCTCCGGGTGTCATTCCAAACGTTTTGTTGATGGTTGATCTAACTGCAAACTGGGCGGAAGCAAACACACTATCAATGATGTCGGTGGCTTCCTGGAGGGTCTGTGGAAGATTGGTATTGAGTTCGGTTCTCATTGCAGACTTCATGGTGTCGTGGACTCGTTCAAGTACGGCGTTGGATTGTGGGTTTCGAACTGAGCAGACCTTGGCCTTGATTCCTAGGTTGGCGAGGTGGAGTTGAAAGTCATTGCTCATGAAGTTGGTTCCTTGGTCGATAATACAATTTACTGGTTTGGGATATCTGGAGAGCCAGCCGTTGTCAAGAGCGTGGACTGCCATGAGGCCGGTTGGATTCACTTGTTGGGCTCGGATGATCTCGAGGAGGTTGGTGCACATGTCCATGATGGTAAAGCTGTTGAAGGAGACTGTTCCATGTCCAGGGATCTTGATTTTCCAGGGGCCTACTCCATCGATTGCGATGGTATCCCAAGGGACATATTGGTGTTCTTTGGTCGGGAGTTGTCCATGGCTTTGGTGGCTATTCTTGTACCGTTGGCACGTGTCGCAAGTTTTGCAGAAGGCGTTGATTTGGTCCTTTAAGTTTGGGGCGTATACGAATTGGTTGATGGTTTGATACAATCTTTCTGCGCCGGCATGGCCAAGCACGTGGTGGTAGTATTTGATTGTGGCTTGCACTCGGTTTGGAGGGAGTACAATTTTCTGTCGGCCGTTAGAGTTTACAATTTTCAAGTCGATTCCGTTGAAGTTTTCAGTTGTGTACCGAGGATTGGTAGAGATATCTACATTGGCTGCTTGGTCTTGGGCGAGTTGGTCGAAGGCTAAGGGGTACATGGGAATGTCTTCTGGGTAGTTAAGAAACAATTCAGAAAGAGAGAGAAGGTCGGAGTCCGTTGAGTCACAGCCGGTTGTAGTTTCAAGGTCCGAGTTGTCATCCGTTGGATCGGGAGCGGGAGTTGGGCCGAAGGACTCCTTCTTCTTCTCGGGAGGGGCTTGCTGGAGCGGGAGCCTTGAGAGGGCATCAGCAAGGCCATTGTCTTTGCCTTTGATGTACTTGAATACCGGGGAAAATTCTTCAAGGAGCATGCGCCAAGTCATAATTCGATGGCTTGTGAGGTTCTGTCGAGTGAGGTTGATGTGGTCTGTCCATACAATGATTTCAGCACCCCAAATAATGTTCCTGAAATTCTTTGAAGACTTCTACAACACAGAGCATCTCTTTGTCAATTGTTGGGTATTTCCGTTGAGCCGAATTGAGTTTTCTGGAGAAGCAAAGGATGATTCTGCCATCTTGGCGGATGACAGCTCCGAGTTGGTAGTCAGAAGCATCAGTATAGACATGGAAGGGCTTGTTTGGATCAGGAAAGGCAAGAAGGATATCGTTGGCAATGAGGGACTTGGCTTTGTTGAAAGCTTCAATGAGTTCTGGAGTTGGAGTGATTTTGCCTTTGGCTCTTCCAGAGAGGTCGGTAAGGGGTGCAAGGACTTCATCGCGTTTTGGATAGAAGTTCCGATAGAAGTTAATCATCCCAACAAAGGATCGAAGTTGGGTTGTTGTTGAGGGAAAAGCAAGTTTCAGGATAGGAGAAATCTTGTTTGGATTTGGTCTAATACCATCACGAGAGATAATGTGGCCAAGCCAGGGTGCTTGCGATTGAAACCAGTGGCACTTGGAGGGCTTGACAGAGAAGTTGTGGGACTTCAGTAGGGACAGGACAGAAGAGACTGATTTACAATGGGATTCGAGGGTATCTGAGAAGATACCAATGTCGTCGATATATACTTCAATGTCCTTTAAGTGTAGGAGCATTTGTTCCATACAGCCTTGGGCCCAACTTGGAGAGTTAAGGAAGCCCATTGGCAATCGGAGCAGTCGAAACTTTCGGAACGGAGTAACAAGGACACAAAGCCAGGTGGAGGCTTCATCAAGTTTGAAGGTGTGGAACTGCATGCTGACATCGATAAGGGTGACATATTTGAAGCCTCTTCTTCTGTGGAAGATATCTTGGAGCTTAGGAAGTGGATAGTGAAGTTTCTTGGTGACCTTGTTGAGTTCGCGGAAGTCACTGATGAGTCTACAGGAGCCATCTGGTTTGGGGACTACAAACGTTGGCATTCCCCATTCTGTGGCATAGCATCTTTCTAGGATACCAAGTTTCACTTGTCGATCGATTTCTTTCTTCACTGCTTCTTGTTGGTGCAGTGGAATGGAATATGGTTGTTTTACATGATATGGAGTTGCGCCTTGTTGGAGATCAATGTGGAAGGTTTGATTAGGGAAAATGCCTAATTCCTTGTCATTCAAGCCTTCGAAAAGTTCTTCATTTTGGAGGAGTATTGGTAACAAGGCTTGTTTCTCCTGGTAGGAGAGATGGTTTTGTTCGGTGACTAGTTTGTGGAGGTCAGTTTTCTCATACTTGGTGGTTCCATCCACATACGATTGTTGGATAGACTGGTTGGAGTAACTTTCTGCAATAGCATGTGGTTCTGCAGACATGACCTTGTGGAGCAAGGACTTGTTGTCAAAGTAGCTTCGAGGGTGGAAGTCCATGGTCTTCTCATACCATTCGATGGTGCAAGTTTCGAAGTCCATCTTCATTCCAAGATCTCTCATGGTCTTCCTTCCAATGAGGAGATGGTAGTTGATGTTCTGAGAGACTACAAAGCATCTGATTTGTAGGACTTTCATCGAGTAGGATAGTTCTGGAAATACTGGTGTTCTCCAAGGTTACATAGTGGTTGCAAGTGGTTTTGCCATTTGTTGTTTGCATTTGGATTGGTTGGTCTAAGAGATACTTCTTGATTCCAGAGGGAAGTGCTGATTCCCACTATGAGGTTGTCGGTGGATCCGGAATCGAAGAGGGTTTTCAATTAGTACTTTCCAAGGGATCCATTGATTGAGTTGCAGACGCTTACTGTGGTTGGAGCAAGGTCGACGTCTGTGTTGCTGGGAGCAACAGCTTGCTTGTTGTTACCGGAATCGGTCTTTTCAGAGGGAAATCTTTGAAGATCCGAGTTGTAGTATTCTTCATCTATTTCCATATCCACATGGAAGAGATCCGGCCAATGGGCTGCAGGTATGGTTGTTTCTTCTGGTTCATTGATAAAGACACACATGTGTTGTTCTGGTTCATGGTAGTTACTTCTATGTGAAGAGAAGGTAGTGGATCGATTGCTGTTGTTGGAATTGCTGCGATCATTCACATGCGAGTTGGTGTTGTCTCTGTTGTTATTGGACTGATTGGAGTTTGTGCCATACTTCTTGGTGTAGCATTGACCCCAAGTATGATTGGTACCAGGATGGATAGGACATGGTGAGTCATTGGAGATCCTAGTCGGCCCTTTGTTGCTGCCTTGGTTGTTGCGTTGGTTATTGTTGTTGTTGTTGTTGTTGTTGTTGCGTTGGTTATTGTTGTTGTTGTTGTTGCGATTGCGATTGTTCCGATTGTTGCAGTTGTTGCGGTTGTTGCTTCCATTCCGGTTGTTACGATTGTTGTTGGCATTGTTGTTGCTGTTGTTGGTGTTTTGAGATGGGTTATCTGATTTCTTCTTTCTATTCTGCGCATATTGATATCGTTCGAATCTCATCATCATTTCAGAGAGGGAATCTCTATGGGGAAAGTGGTGTTGCTGGTAGGTGTGTTTCCAATCCTCAGGCATCGATTCAAAGATTAGATTCTTGAACTCTCGATCCTTGATCTCTGCATCCTCAGGTGGGTGTCCCGGGAGTAGTGGAAGGATGACATGGTTGTGGAAGTTGCCTTGTGCTACGAATTGGTGTACTGTCATGGTGGTTGTCTTCTTGATATTGGTGAGGAATCTTCTGTGGTTTTGATAGGCGTCAAGGTTGTTGTCAAACTTGTAGTTGACAAATTCTTCCACTGTGGTTTGGAAGTTGTCCACAGTTCTCTGTGGAACGTTGGTTGATACATAGCTATTCCACCAGCTACTGTCGGTGTAGTCTCTGAGGAGATCTACAAACTTATCATAGATTCTTGGTCCTGTGGTTAGGTTGAGCATCTTCTTGGATCGGATGAACTCATTGATGGTAAAAAGGATTTGTAGTTTGGTTGATCCTGCAGTAATCAAGGGGATCTTGATCTTGGTAACTTCTTGAACTCCATTGACTTCTTGGGTGTTCTTAAATTCCACTTTGTCGATAGACTCTTGATCAAAGTCATACTTGAAGGGAATGACAGAGTAAGACATTGTTTTCTCTTGTTACTGGACAATCTTCAGGATCAATTGGTGGTTGTTTATAGTTGTTGTAGTAGTATTTACTCGAGTAGTTGAAGTAGTCTTTACCGGTAGTAATAAGGTCAAAGCAGTTATTCGACTCTTTAAACAGTGTCGTATGCCTCTAGAAAAAGGTACTAAAATAAGGTTTATGTATTGGTTAAAAACTAAGATTGTGAGCTAGCTCTGTCAACTACTCCGAGGAGCTGTTGAGAAAGCTTGTAACAGTAAAAAGGTGTTGAATGGAAATTCAACGTACATTGCACATAGAGAAGCACATGGAGAATTTGGATATGTTCTTCATCCAGTGTTCAATATTGAACACCGGCTTGCGTGGCATTGCATTTCAGATTTTCTTGAATCGTGGGTAATTTTCAATCGTGAGCGTTGGAATACCACAACCGGGGTCAACTTTGGTACCGGGTCAATCTCACACTTTTTTTGGTACATTCATACACTTTTGGAAATTAGGTACTACCTTACTTTTATGATCTATAGACTATATGACTACAAAAAATAGCAAACGTTCCGCGGAACATCCTTGCGCAACCAAAGAATATTCTTCCCCGCATCTCTTAGCGAACTTTTTACTGAGTTTCATTTGTCCTTCCGCCACCACAATTATTTTTCACCACTTCTGCAACACCCTCCACTTGTAACTTCTCTGTCCATTCCTGAACGAATCACACTTCAGGTTTTTTGTCTACCCTTCAGAACCCGACAACCACTACAATTTTTGTGGCCACACTCAGTGCAAACATCACCTTCGTTACGGTTCAAAAATTTTCGTAGATGGCACCACACCGTCCTTCTCTTCATCCGAACCTCGGTGATTACTTGCCATTAGGACAGTGTACTAACATCCTGTAATTGTTAATCCTGCCCCAACCTGTACAAGCGCGTCTTGTATGTAATGTCTAGTTGCATTTAACTCCTCCATTGATCGTCCTTCAAGCAACTCGGGGAATGGCAAAGACTCCAATGTTTCAGCCAACATTTTCACTGAATGAAGGATGGCCTTTCTCATTGTTTGCAAGTTTACAATGTTTGTCTGGTGATGACGAATGTGCATACAATGCGAACCGATCTTTAACTGCAGTGCATTCCAATTTACTCTTGCTATGAGTCTGAGGGAAGCACAGGGAGGGTGTGCAGATCAAAGTGAAACACTAAGAGCCCCAGTTGGAGCTGCGCAGGTGGTGACACTGGAGGCAACCCTAAATGAAGCACTGGGAGGCACTTCAAAGGCATCGTTGAGGGAAGCACAGGGAGGGTGTGCAGATCAAAGTGAAACACTGAGATTGCCAATGGGAGCCGCGCTGATGGTGGCACTGGAAGCAATCCCCAATGAAGCACTGGGAGGCACTTCAAAGGCATCGTTAAGGGAAGCACAGGGAGGGTATGCAGATCAAAGTGAAGCACTGAGATCCGCAATGGGAGCCGCGCTGGTGGTGACATTGGGTGCAACCCTGGATGAAGGAGTGAAGCCTGGTGCAGGTCTAGGATAAACACGGTGGAGGGGACAAGTTGGGAAACAGAAGGAGCTGAAGAAGAGGAAGGGAAACTGAGGGATGCAAAGGTGGAATTTGGAGAGGTAGGCATTCCACCAGGTCGGATGCAAGGGATCCTAACCATGATCAGATGCATACCGTGTCTGTCGCACAGGAGAGGAGGAAAGCTGGAGCAGAGCTGGTGGAGGCATTGGCATGACTCAGTTTGCTGACACTAGCATCGTTGCCGGGGGAGAAAACAATGGAGGTGAGGCCAGGTCGCAGAGGAGAATGGAGGGCTGTAGGGCGCTTGGCAGCAGGAGACAAAACTTCAGCCATGGCAGTGTCACCAGGGGAGACATCATTTGGAGTGGCACCCAGAGCAGAGGTGATGTTGGAAGTACCGGTAGCAAGAGTAGACATGGACTGGCCGTCATCAAAACCACACCCACCACTGTTCTCACGAACCTGAAAAGAGACGTGCGTATCAAGGTCAAAGGTAACAGCCTTGGAAAGAGAGTCAATAGACAGGCCATCATCAACAAATTCCCAATCACAGGCATCACCACTACCAAAGAAGGGAAGAGCATCCTCCGGCTCCTGGTCCAGTGCAGGGGAATTTTCAACAACCCGTCCTTCAGTGGGATCCCAATGAAAATCCTCCATCGCAGTGAGACACTCAGTAGAAAACCATTGGCGAACACAAGAGCCATACCGAGCCTCCAGGAAGATGGGGAGAAATGACAGCATGGTTTGAGCTTCAGCCGAGGTAGTAGTGTTGTACAGGGCCAGGATTTCACCACGATAGGGGCTAGGTGTCAACAGAGAGAAACAGTGGCCACGACCAGTTGTCCCTAGTACGGATTCCCAGAAGAACACAGCGCAATGTGGCGGCACCCAGGCAGTGGCCCAAATCTACAGGAAGATCCAAGTCAACAACACCTAGAACAGAAGCAGTGTCATGGGTCTTGATGAACCTTTGCTTGACGGTGCTTGGCTTGACGAAGGGTCTTCAGCTTGGAAGGGGGAAGGCATCGGTCAGAGGGATTGGTAGCAGTCTCAATGAGCTTGTAGAATTTACCATCAGGAAGGAGGCTATATCAGAAGCAGAGCAGCGATTGAACCTGGGCCTTCAAAAGCTTGACAGTCTGAGAACTGTTTGGTAGAATCACACAAAATATGTGCAGCTGGAACAGGGGAGTGACCGGGGGGTTCGCGAATTGTCTAGCCAAATGTTCTTCTGGATGCCAGCAATAGGGAAGGCTTGAAACCGAGGATGAGTCTGGAGCAGTGCATTGTAATAATGAAGATCAAAACTCTGCATATAGGACCCTAGCAGGAAACTACAGGTGACAGTAGTAGAGGCTTGAATGTGATCATACTTGAAGTCCATTTCACAGTCCTGGAGTCACTGAAGGAGAGTGTCAGACAGCAGAGTATCCAAGGGGACACTGTGGCCCATGTAGAACCGAAGGTGGGGTGCAGCTCTAACCCTGAGCCAGAGTGAAGCAACATAAAGTTCAAGAGTTCGCCGGTCAGGCAGGGTAGACCAGAGCTTGGGGACGGGCTTAGCCTTGGGGTTGATGCTGGCGCGGGAAGGAAAAACATAGAGGACCAGCTTTTGGTCTACAGACCAGAGCAAGCTGAGTGCATTGGTCAGGGACTCCAGCATTTCATCGTACAAATCACTAGGGCGAGGTGACATCAGCCTGGGGAGAGACAGAGTGAAGTATGAGCTGTAGGAGCACTTGGTACCTTCAGTGACATCAACCGGAGCCCTGGAATCACCAGAGCAAACCCCACGCCGTTGAAGAAAGTGACCTGCGACGAACAGAAGATGAAATAACCGAAAGCAGCACCAACAAAAGGAAAAAAGGAGACAGACCGAGAGCCTGACACCCGGGTGGAGGAGTTGGAGACGGCTGTAGGAGCTGGAGCAGGAGGCTTGGTCTTGAAGAACCAGTGAGAGCCAAGGACCCTGTTGGCAGACAGCTAAACCTTCCCTTCAGTGCTAGGTATAAGGTTGCCTTTACAGTAAAGGTCATCAAAGCATTCAGGAGACATCTTGGCAAGACCAATGAGGCATTTCCGGAGGGTTTGGCCAGGAGGGGATTTGGTCCACTCTGTAGAGCCCTGGAAGCAGACCAAAGCAAGGGAAACCAGAGACTCCAAAGGAGCAGACCTCCAATCAGGAGCATCAGGATTGACCGTGGCATACACCGGAGCAACCGAATAGGCGGCAAACATCGTGAATGGATTTCTTGTCACGTCCATCCTTCTTGCTAAAGAAATGGGTAGGACTAGAGGAGGCATTCCAGACCCGGGTCTGAGCTGGTGACTTCTGGAGGTGTTGGATGGAAGAGGGAGTAGGGCAACGACCATCACCATAATAACGCCAAATAAAAGAGGCAGAGTGGGCCTGGTTAGTAGCAGCAAGAGCCTGCTTACAAAGTGCTTGACAATCCAAGCCAGGGGAGGGAGTCAGGGAGGGGGGCGGCTGAAGGAGAGACTGCTTAAGAGCTGGGGGCAGAAGGGCAGGCGCGGGAAGGGGTGCAGGAGGGGCTGGCTGCTGAAGAGCTGAGGGAGTGAGGACAAGCTGCTTGAGAGCGGGTGGCTGAAGGGGGGGGGGGCTTAAGGGCGGGCTGTTTAGAGTTCCCGATGAGGAGCAGGCTTCTTAGCAGACCAAGTAGAGGGGGCCACAGAGGAATCAGAGGAAGAGACAGACATGGAGGTAACAGAAGACTGGCTTGCAGAGGAAGAGGAAGCAGACAAAGATGCGTCTTTCCTTGAACAAAGTGAGGAAGGAGAGGGGGTGGCGCGGGGTGGAAGAGGGGGCAGACTTCTTCAGGTGCGCGCGCTTGGGGTAGCGAGAGCCGGAGGAGCGGGCAGACAAAGAAGACAGGGAAGGGGTAGCCTGGAGTCTCTTCTTAGGGGAAGGAGCGGAAGAGCGGCCCGCAGTGGGCGTAGTAGGAGTTGTGGGGGTAGGCATGCTGTGAATCGTATTAGGGGTGGTACCGGCGTGTCCACAATAGCGAGGGGAAGCCGTTGACAAGAAGATAAGGCAGGGAGGGGGCAAATCGAAGCAACGAAAATGCAATGACGGAGACGCAAAGAAAGTTCGAAAATTCGGTGACTGATTGATGCAAAAGCTTTTGTTGGATGGTTCGAGCGAGGGAGTGGCTGCTGTGTGACGGATCAGAGGCGGTGTTTCGATTGAGTCAATGGAGAGGGAGTTCGAGCGATAGAGCGGCTGTACGATCACGGGTAGAGGGTGCAATCGATCCAATGAGTGGGGAGTCAAAGCAGGCGATCAAAGTAGCGGCAAGTTAAGTGATGGGGGAGAGAAGCTGGGGGAATTGGTCGATCGAACTGTACTGGATATTGTGGATAGAGTAAAGCGGGCGGAAGTTGAGCGTTTGGAGAAAACGGATCGGAGAAGGCAATGGAGGAAGCACCGAGCAATGGAAGAGCGGAAAGCCAACGGAGCGTTGAAGTGTCCCGGACAAGCGAGAGTGGTGTCACCAGGTTGTTATCTGGAATGTTGATGCAGGGAGACAGTGGGAGCGAGCGTGGCGTGTCGTCGTGTGGAGGATGGGTCTGCTGTTGGATGGTTTGGCTATGGCTACGTAGAAACTGTACTGGAACCAGCGTAGAAAATTATGTGTTGTGACCGGGAGCACCGACCGACGACACCGTAAGTAGATCCAACAAAGCAACCAAAGGAGGCAACAAGCAACCAAACTGATAGCTAGAACAGAAGGAGCAGGTCTTAGAAGGTAGTGGTGGGGCCTGGTGTTGGTAGAAACAGAGGGAAGGGGAGAAGATATTATAAAGGAATTCTGTGTAGAATCCTACGTGTTTTGAGTACTGGAAATTCGGAACGTCGGACAACATTGCGAGACGCGAAGTTGTCTTGTTGAGAACGTGAACAATGAGACTCTGTGTGAACTTATTCAGTAATATGATATCGTTTGCAGTACACTTTGGATGGTAGATTGGTAATACCTTCCAACGCCTGGGATACACCGTTATTAAATTCAAAAGAAACATCGTACCTGAAGAATCCAAATAGGTGAAGACCGGGAAATAGAGTATGTTCGAACAAAATGATTTGCCGCCATCATATTCAAATACATAATTAATCTTCTAGGATGGTCTCACAACACTGTAACACAGGGCGTTGTGGCAAAAGAAACGGGGTCTAACAGAATTCGGCAGAATGCTCTGATGATTGAATAGATCAACAATAACATTCAGAGCGATCAGTGTCATGATACCTTGTTTGTTGTTGAATAAACCACAAACGGCCTTTGATAACTCAGGTGCCTCTTGATTGGAAACACGTCGGTTGCCAACAACAATGTTTTTCAAAACTTGCTTTATTACGTTCTTTTCTGAACCGTAAGAGTTGGCGAGTAGAAATGAAATAGTGTGTATCATGGAGGTACAATCAGATGTACTTATTGCAGACTCGGGAACAACAACATTGGGTGCGGAGGCGAGTGATTGGATAGGATTGGAGGCATGTGCATTTGTGGTCAGTTCATAAATATGGGCCAAAGGGTTTTGAGGAAATATAGGAGAGGGCAAACTATCGTCTGAATCACTATCAATACAATCCAAACGTGATTCAGTAGGAGGTACCAGATCTGGAGACAGTGGTTTAGATGGGATTAATGGCGTTTGATGACTCTTGTCAGAATCACTTCCCATTATTGCAAGAAGAGCAGCATCGGTAGATTGAGAGAGATGGGATTCATGCACGTCCAGTAGGTATGTCTGTGTCTAATCTTCTCCTACTGGTTGGGATAACTTTGGTGTCTCGTTGTCAATAGAAGGAGTACAATCTTTGCGTGATTTAATACCAACAAGCGATTTGGCGGCCCTTTCGATATCATCTGTATCTGCAGATAAATTGACCAAAGCAACATCAGTAGATCCGGCACCAATACCGACTTCATCTAACGTTTGCGAATGGCTAGAATCCTGGGAATCAACCAAACAAACATCAGTAGATCTGGTACCCATTTGAATCTCATCTAACGTTGGCAGGTGCGGTGAAACTTGGGAATAAACCAAACCATACAACCTTCGTGATAGGGTGTTGGTTCTGGGATTGTCTGGACACGGACATCCTTTTCCAAGATTGGACGGCAAGTTTAAATCCGGCTTTTTGGAGAATCGAAAGTCAACAGTTGAAAGAATGATAAATTGTTTGAAGGGCCCTGAACGATGCAGGAGAAGATTGGCGTTTTGGCTATTGAATTGGTTGTTTGTTTATTACATTGAGTTACTCTGTTACTAAGATTGTGAGCGGATGAATCCACTCTTTCCTAAGATCACTAAAATTGGTGCATCGGTCTGTTAACACTCCAACACACACACTAAATCACTAATATTGCACCAGGCCCGCTAATACTCCGGTGTGTTGCACGTGCCCTTGTACCAATGGGCTGTAGGGGTCTACCTTGCGCCCCGTAGAATTGGTACATAAGGGTCTATTTTTAGTAAGAAGGAGAACCGGATCGGTAAGTGGTAAAATCTCATTCCCACTTCCACTCCCGTCTTCCATTCATGTTGGTCCATTCCTGTAGAAACAGGATGACTCGTACGATCGATCACGCGTCTCATTCACTCGTGTCTCAATCATTCATTCACGTCTCATTCATTCATTCACGTCTCATTCATTCATTCATTCACGTCTCATTCATTCATTCGCGTCTCATTCATTCATTCCCGTACGAGAAGATTCCTGTAGAAGCAAGATGACTAGTACGAACGAAACCCTTGTTCGATCGACTTCAAACACACTCCCCTGCTTCAAAGGAATCATCTATCACTCATAGATGAAAATCGAAATCGATCACAGCTCCTTGCATATCACTTTTCTTCTTTGGTTTCCAATTGGGCGGTCGTTGATGCGCATTCCTGTCATCTTCCCAGCACAATACGTCTCTATGTCTTCCACCACATATACTGCACTTGGGACGTCCGTGCTGTCCTCCATTGCTGTTGTTGTTGTTGTTGTTTCCGTTGTTGTTGTTTCCGTTGTTGCTGTTGTTGCTATTGCCGGTGCTGCCATTGTTGCCGTTGTCGTTGTTGTCCACTTTCGGGTTGCCTGCTGTGCGTTTAGGACAGTTGTATGCTTTGTGACCTTGTTCTTTGCACCAATAACAAACTGCGTTGGTGGACCACTTGTCCCTTGGATCAGCAAAATTGGCTGTTTCAGCACCAAACAAACTCATTTCCTTGGCGTTACCACCCCGGCTTTGGATACTCCGAGCTGAGTCGTACAAACTTTTGGCTTGGACATTGAGAGCTTCCCACAACTCCAATTCCGAGGTTCCATTTGCTTGCAGCAAATCAATGAAGGGTGTAAGCTGCATCAGTAGGTAGGGCGGTAGGGCAGCTTTGTAGGCCACAATGAGTTGTGCCAAAGTGGGCTGGACGGATTTGTAGTGGTATTTCCTTTGCAACTCGTAGATGTCCTCAATCAAATCCTGTGGAGAGGCGCCAATGGTCAACTTTAGACTCCTTAGATCAATCTCCAATTGCTCTTGGTCCCGGGACTGGTTCATTTTCCTGTATTCCCTCATGAGCTCTTCGATCACTCGGTGTACTCTACCTCGGGGCCACTGTTTCCGGAGCTCTGCATTCTTTTCAACTGTAGCCCCCCTATTGATCTTGGACTTCTCCATGATGGCTAGGCCTGTCCTGTTGTCGGCAAAGGCCTTGTACAGATCATTCAGTGCTTTGTTGTGGTACCGGTAGGCCTTCTTCTGTGCGGTACTCATGTCCTCTCGGGGTGTAAGCTCTCCTTCTGGAGGTAGGTCCTTATGTGGCTTGGTAGACAACATGTCCCGGTACTTCCTGTTATCCGAGAATGCTTCAAACTGAGTGTACCAACGCTCGAACTTGCTCTCATCCCCTTTTGCCAATGTGGGCACTTGGCTATCCGCATACTCCACCATCTTGTATTTGTATTTTGTCTTCCTGCTCGAGTCCTTCGTGTGGACGCTGCTTGCGCTTCCAATGCTTGTGCCGCTACTGCTCTCTGAACTTGACAGTACGCTGCTCTCTTCTTCTTCTTCTTCTGGTGTTTCTGTAGAAAAGGCGATCTCTATCTCTTGATGCCGGGTTGGTTGATCCTCCTCCATCCGTTAGATGGCTAGTAAATTGTTGTATTTCCGTATCCGATGCTCGAATTCAGGTTGCAAGGGAATCGCAGTGTCGGCTCCCCCACTTGCAGACTGAAATTGAGCTCTGATTACTGCTTGGTATATATATAAAATTGTCGTATTCTAGTCGTATTCCGATCCGTATTCCGATCCGAGCAAAGTAAATTGTTGTATTCTAGTCGTATTCCGATCCGTATTCCGATCTGTATTTTGCAAATTGATGCGTATTTTCGTTCGACGTATTCCGTATTCGGTGTGTATTGCTGTTCAACGTAAACCGTAAAATTGCAACGTGTTCCGCAAATTGTCGTACTCCTATTCCGACAGAAAATATGTAATTGGCCCAATTGATTCTGGTATGTCGATGGCCCTATCGATTCTGGTGTGTCGATAGTGTGTATTTGATGTTAATCGGTCCTATCGCTTCTGGTGTGGCGAATAATCGGCTCCTTGTATTTGATGTGAATCGGTCCTATCGCTTCTGGTGTGGCAAATAATCGGCTCCTTGTATTTGATGTGAATCGGTCCTATGCCTTCTGGTGTGGCGAATAATCGGCTCCTTGTATTTGATGTTAATCGGCCCTATCGCTTCTGGTGTGGCGATACCGATCCTGCTGTATTTGTGTCCACTCTTGGAGTATTCCGTCTTTGCTGTTGTCTCTTCTTGGGGATCTTTTCGTTGTGTCAATCGGCCCGATCGCTTCTGGTGTGGCGATACCGATCCTGCTGTATTTATGTCCACTCTTGGAGTATTCCGTCTTTGCTGTTGTCTCTTCTTGGGGATCTTTTGATGTAATGTTAATTGGCCTGATCGCTTCTGGTGTGGCGAATAATCAGGCCCTATCGATTCTGGTGTTGTTTTCTTCTGTCCGCTCTTGGGGTTCAGTTTCATGAAGTTCTTCTCTCTTCTTCTACTGTCTTCAATTTCTTGTTATCGTCGTCGTCGTCTTGCTGGTCTTCTGTCGTCGTCGTTCAAACTGAAACGCGCTCTTGTTCTTGCTCTCCCTCTACACCTCTTGCCTTTCGCTAGTTACTCCACAACGGACTCCCTTGGTCTTTCGTCGTGTCAGCGGGCTTGCCTCTTCGCTTGTTACTCCACGTCTTTTCGTCAGGCGTGTCAGCGGGCTTGATCTTGGGGAAAGGGGGGCTTGTGATACGTGTTCTCTTCGTTGTCGGACGATGACTGTAAGCCTGCCTGTAGGAATAGCTTGGCACCAACTCACCGACCGCGCAGAGCGCTTCAAACATACTTCGAAGTATGTTTGAAGGGCCCTGAACGATGCAGGAGAAGATTGGCGTTTTGGCTATTGAATTGGTTGTTTGTTTATTACATTGAGTTACTCTGTTACTAAGATTGTGAGCGGATGAATCCACTCTTTCCTAAGATCACTAAAATTGGTGCATCGGTCTGTTAACACTCCAACACACACACTAAATCACTAATATTGCACCGGCCCGCTAATACTCCGGTGTGTTGCACGTGCCCTTGTACCAATGGGCTGTAGGGGTCTACCTTGCGCCCCGTAGAATTGGTACATAAGGGTCTATTTTTAGTAAGAAGGAGAACCGGATCGGTAAGTGGTAAAATCTCATTCCCACTTCCACTCCCGTCTTCCATTCATGTTGGTCCATTCCTGTAGAAACAGGATGACTCGTACGATCGATCACGCGTCTCATTCACTCGTGTCTCAATCATTCATTCACGTCTCATTCATTCATTCACGTCTCATTCATTCATTCACGTCTCATTCATTCATTCGCGTCTCATTCATTCATTCCCGTACGAGAAGATTCCTGTAGAAGCAAGATGACTAGTACGAACGAAATCCCTCGTTCGATCGACTTCAAACATAAATCAACACCAAGTACCGTTGAGGCAAATCTGTCCGTGATACTGTTCAGTGAAAAAGTAAGACATTCTTGGTCCTGAAGAATAATACCACCACCATCCATAGAGCCGCCAAAATTAGTTTCATCAAAGAAACATCAGTTGTATTTGTTGAGCAAATTCTGTCACGCAATCCATTAGACCGACTAGTGGAATTGGTCTGGAGGGAGAAGGGTTGGACGTCAAATGGAAAAGAATCTGGATTAGGGGAGTAACGGAGTTCTCGGCCTGTAATGCTGACATGATAAATGATGAATTCACCAGGCTTAATATCTGATAGTGGACAAAAGTTAGATATTGCTTGGTTCCTTAATCCGGTCAGATTGGGGTTGACATTTGTTAGCTTGTCCAATGTTTTGATACCAGACCTGTCCAGATTACCGTCAACCGTATTTTGATGTTGGATATGTTCCCGGTCAATTTTATTCTGTTTCTTGAGATGATAAGGACGATTGATTTGAGCACCCGAAGTATAAGCTGAGGCTCTCCTATTGTGAGGACAACGACTGGAGTTACGGAAAGTTGTTAACTCTCCTTTGGAAGTTATACGTTTTCCTTTTGAATTGGTAGATTCTGAATAGCAAGGTGCGGCAGCATGTGTATCAGGCAATAAAGGTTCTGTGTGTCAATTGTTGTTGGCAAATGCAATTCCAATGAAGTAGAAGTGGAAGTGAATGGATCGGACTGCATACGGGGCAGAATGGTCTTGTTGATGAGCTGATGTGAACATAGAGACAAACAGGACTCGTGGTAAACCAAACCTTCCACCAACCCAGGTGTGGGAATAGTCAAAGGTAAAGGCCAATAGGGATGTTTTTTGGCAAAGTCAAAAATGATTGGAAAACACGCGCAAATAGAAGACCTCATCTGCGTGAATTCAACATGTTGACTGTAGGAAGTTTTGAAGTTAAGATGATTGCGGGCGGTCATAATATCTTGCTCAAACTCATGCCGGTTTCTATCCGGATATTTGTAATTCGAACAATGATTCCATTTCAAAACAATTTGATGGGTTGTTGAGTCGTCTTCACGCTTCAAAACAACAGAAACACCATTCACTCCATAATGATTTTCAACAAATGAAGGTTGGCCATCGGGAACATATGTAACCACATCCGATTCTTTGCTGTTGAAATGATTAATCATTTGTCCAATGGAGGATAAGGTAGATGATTGTTGAGTAGATTTAGCGGCACATTGAATACCAACCTTTGACATAAGCTTGGAAACAGAATCGTTATACAGAGAAGCAAAGGCGACATTGGTCCAGTGAGGGGGTTTTCTACGTTCGTTGGAGGCTAAGAGTTGGCCGGCAACAGTTTCGGCTAAATTGGTGCATTTGAAACCCATGCGGAGCGATCTTTAACTTGGATCTGATGGAGAAAGTTTCCGGTAACAAAAGTTGAGAACTAAATCTTAAGCAATTGAAGAAGCGGCGTTGATCATTGATTGTTTGACATGGGAATTGGATTGGAAAAGAGAATGGAGCTCTTTTAAGAAAAAGAATTGCCCGCCAAGAATACGGGAATATGCTCGGAGTATGTTTTCATCACAGCCCTCACTGTTGGCGAAAATAGTCCAAAACTTTGGATCATACTTCAAAAGGTACAAAATTACATCGGCACAATGCTTAGTAAGAGGATTATTGCTGAGATCGAGTAGGGCGGAATATAAACTGATAAGGTTTTGAAAGAAGGAATCGCTTGACGTTGAATCGGACAAAGCAAGAATGTATGGAGCAATCGTTTGTTGAGAGGAAGCAACCCAAGTGTTGTAGGATTCGATGCCTTCACTACCACCGGGTTTGTAGTTGGTAAATAAACGGCCGTGTTTGGATCTAACAGATCTTGTGAGATGTTGGAGACACAACGACACCAGAAAGGAGATTCCATATTGATGAAAGAAGGCTTCAAACGTAGCTACTAATGGACCTTGGCCGGTGAAAAAAGTATACAAGTCAACGGGGGTGCCATGTTTCCAACAACACTGTATGACCCAAGATAATTTGGATGTTTTTTTGGCAGGAACAATAGCCTACGCAAGAGGTATTGTGTCGCCGTAACTAGTCTTGGTTACAAGAACAAAACATACGCCATCATAATTATGGTCTTTGTAATGGAAGCAATCACCGACAAAAACTGGAGTAGTTAATTTCCCGAAATATTTCCCGGAAGCGATTGGAGTAGCAACAAAACATCTATAGAACCGATTATCAGTGTTGGTCTGAAGAAAACCAGTGGCTTCAGAATTCTTGAAGGCAAATGCCTGCATCCAGGTTGAGTGGGTGCATGATTGTTGATTGGGTAAAGATTTGAGCATGTATTCGAAACACGCATTTCGAGATCGCCATAGCATCTTTTTAACCTGCCTAGGTTTGGAAGTTGAAGTGAGACTAGATACTAGAAACCAAGAATACAGATTTTTTTGGGATGTGTCATCGGGAGATGGACTATTCATCATACATTCAGACATAAATTGCTGGAATGGAGGGAAATGAGTTAAATACATTTGTTCCTTTATCAAGGGTAACATCTAATGGAGATGACAATGTTGATCAAAAGTTGGGAAAAGAGTTTTGTCCAACCACTAAAAAATAGAATCCGAATCCGTTTGGTTGTTCTGAGTCTGGAAAGGTGCATCATGACTTAAACAGACGACTCTGATGCACTTAAAAGAACAATTAGTACGGTGGGAGCGGTAGTTTGTTCTACGAAAGGTGGTGATCTTAAATCCCCACCGATTGAAGCAGTATGCCCTGAGAGAGTCAAGCAAATTGTCCGTGGAGGAGAAAAAACAGGAGGCCGATTGCAGAATTGCTGTAATGACATGGGCGACCATGACTTAACGGGTTTATGATCTGAAGTGGACAAATTGATCATCAGAAACTTTGCTCATTGCAGAAAAGGATATGTCGGGAAATAGAATGAGTAATAACCGATGTACCATGAATGATGGGATGTGAATCGGGAAATAAGTACGGTACGAAGTAAAGAAAAAACAATCCGATCCCGAGGATGAAAGGGGGGGTGTGAGAAATATAGACTAAGAAAAATTACTGAGTGAAACTGAGATTTGACCAAAATTAATGATAGCGATAAAACGTTACAAGAATAAAATACATGGGTGGAACAAATATAAGCCAGAAAAAATGACGGAAAGGATTGCGTACAAAGGTAGGCAAGGGAATCTATCACCAGGCTCAAAGGTACAGATACTAAATTTTTAAACCGACACTGAGGTCCAGCGGAACATAAACAGCAGGTAAAACACGTGCGGTCAGGCCCAGTAGCAATAATAGCCAAATTTTTGACAGGGGCCGAGGCTGATGCAAATTTTAGAAACCTATTTTGAGGCTCTTGCCCACCGGTAGGGAACCTAAGTAAAATTTAGGTACTACCGAAGTACGTAATAAGGCATGCTGCTCTGCGATTTTCTTCGCTAAAAACTGTGCCCTACACACTAATAGACTAAATTAAATAGTTTTAAGAGTAAAATCTATTTTTCCTTCTCGAGTATCTATTGTGCTTGTTGTAACTCTTCAGTGAGATTCCAGAGAACTCTTCGCTGATAGAAGATGTGTAGCAAGACGTGCTAGCTCTTCCAGCATAGCCTTTGCTTATAAAACCCTTTCTTGCACAAGCATCATTTTCGGAATCGTCTCTGAGAATTTCTCGAGTTGATTTCTTCGTCGTAACCGAAATATCCTGACGAACCGAATCAGGTGTCCGTATCGTACGATGTGGTTTATCCACTTCGCCATTATTTGATGAAAACAATTCGAATGGCTGACTTCTTGGGGTAAAATAGGCAGTATCACTACTAAGAGTCACCACGCCAGAAAGATATTCTTCATCCTTTTCCCGAAGCGTTTGAAACGGTTCGGAGCCCCGGATTTTGCACGGTTGCCCTACAATTGAAGTCGTAAGACATGATGACAACGTATGGTCTTCGTCGGTGTCAATAGCTAAGATTTCGGGTACTTCCTCGAAGATTGGGGACAAAACCTCTAACCCATTTGGACGGTTCATACCTTCTTGATCGATTTCATTGTATGCTATTTTCATTAGTTCATCGAATTGGTCTGATAAGTCATTTCCAAATTTCTTCGCTTGATCGACAAATCCTGTTGGTTTATAGATGAATTCTGGTTTGTCGTTACTTCGACTACGGTAAGAGCTCTGATGCTCGTCGCTTGACACAACTGTAAATGCCGTGCTCTTGTTTGAAGTTACTGTGAAATTACGAGTCGGGCTGGACGATATAATATTTCTGGAATCGACCGGAATCATCGCCTCACACATGCTCGCAAGAATCTGCCCCCAAGAATCATGCAAGTCGGTTGCCCTTCCTCCCGACTTTGAATCTGAATTTTCTTCTTCCCATTCGTCCCCACGTCGCTTCCATGCCGTTTTGACTTCGGCGACATGTTCTATATTTGACGTTCCTTCGTCATATAACGCAGCATACACTTCATCGGTGTTCTGGCTATTATCACCCTTGCCCCAATTTACATTCGGTATCCTGAATTTTTCTTCGTACGAATATGAATCAAGATCCCACGGTGGTGTATCGAGGAGATTTCTTATCGTTCGTGGTGGGGTTTCAATTCCAAGATCCACTTTAGACCGAGAAACACCCTGTTGCTGAAAGGAAGAAAAAGGCTGTTCGGCAGTCTTTGTCTCTCCTGCAAAAGCTTTTTGTTCCAACCCTCCTGATCTTTTTCGGACAATTTGTTTGGCTGTAAAAAGATTTGGGGGTACCTGGTCTTCTTTGTTCTCTTCGTGATTCACTGACGTCAACTTTGATTTCATCGCATTGCCTACGATTGGTTCAGATAGAACGCTCGTAACCGAACGCAAATCTCCTATCTCCATGTTTACGTAGGTAATTGGTGTATGTGAGGAGATCTCGGTGAATGCTTCTATTTCCGGTGTGTTGGCATTTTGCATACCTTCAATCATGTCGAAATTCCTGCCACTTCCAATATTGTGATTAGTATGTCCTTTCTTAGGTCTTTCGACGCCAAACAAATTCTGCGTCGTATCCGCATTATTTTTGTCCCTTTGGAGTAAGCTCTTTGCCTGATCTGCATACCCACAATTCAGCTCAAATTGGTCATCAGATGAGCACGTCAACACCGTTCTGTCATTACCAGCAATTATTTTCCTACATGTCGAGTCACTGATACTTAATTCATTTTGTTTGTGGTAACGAATCGGTTTTGAAATTTCGTTTTGATTCCGATCGATGCAAATCACTAGTTTGGCCTGAACGGTTGCATTGATCAGTTCGTCTCTGTTAGATTTGATTATCGGTGTCGTTTTCACTCTTTCCACTGTGAATCTAACCTCACTCCATGGTGGTAGGGATTCACTTAAGTAACGGCAAAAGTCATGACGCATCCGTGAGGGCATCGTTTTCGATAGCATGTTTCCTTCTGATATAGTTTCACACTCCTCATGCACACATGATTCCCTATAGTTGGCTCTTTCACTTTCTTTGACGTCGGAAAGTAGCTCGTACAGCCCTCCAGCTGCTTTCACTGTAAAATTTTGAACTGTTGTGCTGTCGGGGATCAAGTCTTCAGATTTCAATTGCTCAATATTTTCCCCATCTCTGATAATAGCATATTGGTAGCAATGATCATTCTCTGTACAATCCTTCTCCTCAACAAGAACCCATTCGAGCGTGCCTCTGTCAACCACTTCAGCATCATCGTATGCTTCTAAAAATGATTCTGCCAAATCCGCTCTATGAGTGAAATATCGGCTCCAAGCTTTGATTCTATCGTAGGCATGCCTCGAATCAAAAACAAAGTTGTCCGAGGATGAAGTCAATATTCCGAAATATTCCATTGCTAGCAGGATGTCGTCACCGGTGCATTCATCTGGTATCCTTAAATTGCCAGTGCTGTAGTAGGATCGAATGCACGTCGTTAACCATGGTTTCCAGCGAAATAAACTGCAGGAGGAACTAGTATTGTGCAAACTAACTTCCGGGGTCATGCGTAGAATGATTTCTCCGAAGCCAGTGTAGTCATTGATTTTCGTTTCCCGAGATTGGTGTTGTGTCGATGTCTGAACCCTTTGTTGCTGCCTGACACATTGTGACTTCCACATACGAAAAATTCTAGACGACGTCCACCTTTCTTTTCCGATGCCATTGGCCCTGTGCAGCCCCTTGCATTTCCACTTCACGCTGCAAAATCATCGGCACAGATACGTAGAAAGAATCAGAGTTTTGTTCAACCGAGGATTCGATCTTTACGCGAACAAGGTTTCTCGCTTCCGAAAAGCTATGGTTGTTCTCTACAACCCCGTCTACATCCATATCGTGGGATGAATGAATCGATAAATTCTCCGGGGACGATTCCGGCAGGGGCAGCAAGGTGACGAGATCTGGAGAAGTAAGAAACGACTTTGAAATCACAAATAACAAAGGTTCAATGAGAGAAAAAGGGCTCAAAATGTACACAACATGTGTTTTCGGGACTCACCATTTCCGTGGTCGTCTTATCATCTGTTTTTATTGTAACGCTCAGAGGGCCATTTGCATTTAAAAAATCATCGAGGTCACCCGACATTGTTGCAGCAATACTGGTACCATCGTTTTCAATATCCATTATTGCACTAGTAGTACCCTCTCCGCCAGGTTTATTTTCCACGCCAATCGATTCAAGAGTCACCGCAGGTTTTCTGGAGTTTTGTGGAGTTGCCGCTGTACTCGTACTCGTAATTACTTGTACCCATGTACAGAGTTCAGGTTGCTTGTGTCTGTACCGTAGGGTTGGTATCGATCCCTCCAAACCGAACATCCCAGTTCACGTCCAAACCCTACGGGTATTAAGCTGCATTCCGTTGGAAAGCTTAATTCAAAGAGGAATAAGAATCTGTTGTTTGTTTCTGTTTCTTTCGAAGTCAAAGGGGCATGATAGATATAAAAATTTATCTTCATTACTGAATTATAAAGATGAAGCAATAATGAGATGTCTGATGCTCTATATGTTCTATTTTCAATAATTTTGAAACTCGATGCAGTGAAAGCGCGCATGCCCAGTCACCCATAAACCGTTAAGCCGTTAAAAAATACAGTACTTTTCAAAAAATTGAGCCGTGAATAAAATACATGTGACTGGACTAACCAAGTCACGTTTGAAAAAACTTCTACTCAGTACGAGGAGTACCATACATCAGAAATACCACAATTGTGGTATTTAGCCTGACACTACTGTGGCACGTAAGTAGAAACCGGTACGCTTAATGATACATACCTCTAATGACTATTTCTACTGTTTTTTCTCTGTAGAAATCATGTGGTACCCCTCAAAAAACAGATGTACGGGGCGAATTTCCATACTGTTGTAACTCGAAAAATCGACCGAAAGGTATAGGATAATTGAAATTTAAAGAGATGTGAGCTCAGAGAGAGGCTCTTATTTTTACTGTGTATTTTTACTGTATCAGGGCTCTCTGCTGTATTTTACATGGTAGAGATCTTCCCCGGTTATTTGGTCTTCATCGTACCGATACCATTGTTGCTGTTGCTGTATTAGCGTCGTGTCGGTCTTACTGTATTGGTCATCCAATGGTATTGGTCATTTACAGGGTTAAGTGTTCTGTTCGATGGGCCTATGCTTGTTCGTTGAGTAGGTAGATAAGATGAGGCCCATTCGGAATCGGTATTGATTTACTTGATTGCAATAAGTAATTTCCCCACGGGATATCAAGTATATTCTTCTGAATTTACTTAAGAGTTCCAAGTGTTCACTTATTGATCAGGTCTTTGGATATGTCTTGTTTCTAACCAATTAATCCCTTTTGTTTGTAGTCCTGATTTTCAAGTAGTGGAGGTGCGTTTGATTCTAAGGTTCGGTCTTTGGAATAATTGTATCTCGTATCTTGTTTCGCACCTCGGTCGTCAGTTTCGTTTAGTCGGCTTTTTCGATCAAATTTGATGCCGACAAAGTCCGTATTTTTTGCCGACAACACACCCCTTGATCCAATACTCTACTCATGTGGTATTGGATTACTGTCGGAGTATATTGTCTTGAATTGATCCGGAGATCGATCGATCACGCTTATTTAACCTGGATCAGATCAACGTAAATGTAAAATGAGATCCGACAGTTGATCAACGCGATTGAATGGCGCAATCCGGCTATCGGTCGAAGAGATTGAATGATTTAACCTGGGTAGTGTCTCATGATGTATCTTGCGTGTCGAGCGTGCAAGATCCATCCCAATGGTTTGGTGAGATCATTGGCCGGGTTGATAACTCCAGGAATATGAATTATCTTGATTTCACCATTTTCTTTCCATGCTTGAATAGCAAAGAATCCTGATTTCGATATGCCTGGTTCTTTCAGTTGGCTTCTGGGCATTTATGATTTCAATTGCTGATGCACTGTCTTCATAGATCGGAGTCGGGCCAACTTGGACAAATCCTAATTCCTTGAGTATGGACCTAAGATATCTGGCTGTTTTGGCTGCTGTGACTGCAGCGATGAATTCAGCTTCTGTGGAGCTCTGCGCAGTGAGTGACTGAGCTTTGGATCTGTAAACAATTGCTCCACCAGCATAAGTGAAGACATACTCTGTGGTGGACCTGCGATGTTTTGGATCATTCCCATACGCTGCATCAACAAAACACATCAGTTTGTTATGCTTGATATCTTCAGGGTAATTGGGGAGTGATGCATCTTGGACTGTGTCATCGTATGGTACCCCCGGAGGCAGAGATGGTTCAGCATTAGGTCTGTAGAACCGAATACCCCAAGATCTGGTTGTTCTGAGGTATCGAGCTACGTTCTTCAGACTGGAATAGTGAAAAGCAGTGGCATTGGAGCTGTATTTTGACATCAGGGTCACTGCATACCCAATGTCTGGCCGACAGCTGACGTATGCAAACATCATTTCACCCAGGATCGTCCTGTAGGAGAAGCCAGATGTGGATTGTAATTCTGCATGTTCCTTGGTGCCTTCCAACGGTTCATCAGTATGTGATTGGAGTTGGCTTAGCACTTCAGTTGATAATGGTGCTGAAGGCTTGGAGTGGGGTTTCATCTTAGAATCAGTTTCCCAACCATGGGATGTCATAATTCTGTCAATGTAATTTGCACAGGACAGTTCAATGTAATCAGCTGTCTGTTTGACATCAATCCCATTGAAGTCTTCAAGTAATCCCATTTTTGTGAAGGGGATTACGTCTTCTTTAGGTAGCTTCAGTTTTGCTCCAACTGATGTCATAGATCTTGTCAGATATAGATTCTGATGTGCAAGCCAGTGCGAAATCATCAACTTGTCTCAGCATGTAGACTGTTTCACCTTCAAAAACTGTCGTATAGATTGTTCTGTCATGAGTGGTGGTCTTGAAGTTGAGATCAGGGCCTTTCAAGATCTTGTTGATGTGCGTCTCCCAGAGTCTACCTGATTCTGGGTGGCCTTGAAGTGCTCGAAGAACCGGGAGCACCATCCTTCTGTCTATGTCTTTGCCATGCTTGTGTCTGTACCAGTCTGCATATGCATCATCTATAGTCATGAAGGTTGGGATTTCAGGTCCAGGACTATGGCAAAACTGCGTCTTGGGCATCTGCACCATAGACTTTGAGATTGAGGCTTGCTGCAATGGCAAAGAACAATCTTTGGATAGGATGCTCAGCACACCATGAGTATGACATGGCAATGGCATGCAGGGTTGGAGCTGCATATTTGCTTCCATTGCAGCACTGTCTTGCGCGGCGGACACCATTCCTCTTGACACTGTATTGCCAATGGGGTCTGAGAATAATGGATCCTGGATCCTTCGGATATGGAATTGGTGATCCAAACATTTCTAAGTCTTCAAACTGATCAAGTTGTTTGCGTTCTCCAGCTTCCCATTCAGTCCATGTGGATAATGACTTGAGGTTTCTGCAAGTGAAGTGCCCTAGTGCTTGTTCTTCGGGTTTAGTTGCTTTTGAATTGATAGCCTTGATTAAGAGTTCAATTTGTTCAGTTGGTAGTGAATCTGCATCTAGTGGTAGTTCATGGTTGCCTGCCTTATGGAGCCTGGTGATGGCTCGGAGTGAAGCAATATCAATAGTGGGTATTGTGACATCCATGTCATCTTCAGTTGGTGCCAAGTGTTTCTGGATGGATGCATGGAGGGCTGCAGTGCTATCAACTTGGTTGATTCTGGATTGGATGATATTCTTGTATATGGTGCCAATTCGCTTGATGGTCTTGACGGATGAAATCCGGTCCAAAAAAGGTGGGTCTTCTTCATCAGTGGGTTCATTCCAAGAAGTGTTGGGGGCAAATAAACCATATTCATTCGAGTGTTGCCTGACTTCTTTCATAGACAATTTCTCTTCAAGGGCAAAGGTAATGGGTGTATCTATTGAAGAATCCCTCACCCCTCGAGCGTGTGATGCATGCAAGGCGGTGGTAACATCAGCAGCAGTAAACACACGGTTGTGATTGATAGATACAATATAGGCGCCTCGGAGCTTGGAGAGAGATTTCTTATGGGAGGAGAAAAGCTGGGAGGCAGGACTTCGTGGAAGTATATCTGTTACGTAGGCTCTGCCAAGTAGTGAATCATTTGCATATCGGAGGCCAAAGGCGTGGTCAGCACAGGAACGTGAAACAGTGAGCCTGAGGTTGGTGAGATCTGCAAAAGGTGAGATGGAGAATTGAAAATCACTGGATGACACCTCATTTGGTTCCGCGGGAAGTTGAATGTTGTCATCAGTCCGGAGCAAGTGCTTGACATTTGTAGGAAGGTCAGTAAGTGTTAAGTCATTCATGCCTTCGTCAAACCTGACATGGGTGGCTATCTTGACTCGGTGTGTCTCAGTATCATACCAAAGGATGTTTCTGGTAGTGTATGGGACAAAACCCAGGAATATGCCCTTGCGCGCATTGGGTTTGAGCTTGATTGATCGTTTGCCTGGAGGTCTAACCCAAACTCTGCAGCCAAATGGTTGGAAGTCAGCAAGATTTTCCTTATGTCCAGTGGCTAATTCCAATGCTGAATGCTGCTGGGTGCCTTCAGGGAATGCATTTGACAACCAAAGGGCATGATAGAATGCAAAAGGCCAGAACTTGATGGGCAAATTTGCACCAGTGAGCATGGTCCTCATTGAGTTAGCTAGAGTTCGGTGGGCTCTTTCAACTGTACCATTCTGGTGAGAAGCATCAGCACCAGTTGGGAAAATGGAGTATCCAAATGCAGAAAATAGATTTCTGATATCAGGGTTGTGATAGAGTTCTCCACCTTGATCAACTGAAATATACTTGTTGGCACAAGCTGGGTTGTGCTGGGAGAAGAAATGTTCAAGCCAGTGGAGTGGTGCTGCTTCAGAAATTCTGGTATCACCATATTTCATACCAGTGTAGTGATCTGTGATGAGGATCCAAGCTGTCTCCCCATGAATGCCTTTGTAGTCACGCTTTCGTTTGCTGTTGGAGGATCTGGCGCCGCACAAAGCAAAGTCGATAGATAAGCCCTGAAAGGGCTGGGTAGCCTTTCGTGTGGTATGGGATCCAGCAGGATGTTTTGTTTGTTTACACTGGATACAACTTGGGCATTGGTCAAGGATACTGGTTTGCGGTTGGAACTTTGGTACGCCCAGAATGTGCTTGTGTGCGTTGTATAGGAAGTCATCACATGGGTGTCTGAGCCGCTGATGCCAGAGAAGTTTTGATGTCCTGGCTTCGATGGCTTGAATGGGGATATGTTTATCAACGATCTTGGTAAAATAGGATTTTTCATCAAACAGAGAAGTGTTGCTGGTAGCAGGTTGCGTTCTGGCGGCTTCAGGGCATTTTTGTAGTGTAACAAGATTTGTGTAGGTATCATACCTGAAGTTGCTAATGGCTTCTTTAGAGGCTAGATCACAAGCTGTTTTGAACTCTAAGTCAGTGGCTAAGGCATATGCTGAGGAAGTCGCACGATTCGCATATGGGGATGTAAGGTCAAGGTCTGGAATCAGTACTGGGTGTGTGAAACACTGACCATCAATGATACTTTTGTGTAGGACAATGCTTTTGGCAGCGTTCTGCTTGTGATGACAAATAATCGTGAGGTTGCCATTTTGTTGAACAGATGAGTCAAGGTTTTCAGTGAAGGCTTTGTGTATGGACTGCCCACTGAACTGATGTCGCATTCGAGATGTCATTCCACAAAGGTCATTATCACTCAACAATGTGGTCAAAAGGGAGGGAGAATAAGAAGAAGACTTTTAGATAGCCGATGTGATTGGGTGCTGGAATATGCAAGTAGCCAGATCCTTCTGGAATGCAGGTGGCTGCCTTTCCACCTATTGCTGCTGTGAGCCTGACCAGACATTTTCTCAGCTTGGTGTAAGGTTTGTAACCATGCAGGATATGCTTTTGGTTTGTGCAGTAAACTTTAGCACTGGTATCAATCTGCGCTCTGACACCTTGTTGGAAATATGCTGCAGCCGCAATAGGATCTGAAGGGACAAGATTCTTAACATGGTTGGTATCAACTGGGATAGGATTGTCTCTGTCAAAGTTGGGATCTCCATTGATCTCCAGATGTGATTCTAATACAGGGGCTGTAACCTCAGGTGATTCCGTATCACAGTAGACGTCAATTGGAATTGAGGGTTGTAAGCTATCCCTAGGGAGAAGATTGACAGCACCAATCTGAAAAGATTCGTAGGAGCTGACACTGCTGGAGTCCAAGGAGGGACACAAGCTGTCTACTTGTGGGGCTGCGGCATTGTCAAATCCTTGAAGTTCATCTTGAGGTGTTGTCATGTGGCTGCGAGAAAAACTGTCTATTCGTGGCCTTGGCAAAAAATTTGACCCTCTGTTACCTCATCTGGGGGGACCTCATCTTGATCTTCATCTTCAATGTTGATCTGGGAGATTTTTTGGGTAGAATCTAAGAGCTGTTGGGTTTCTCTATTGCATTTGTTCAGAAAAACAGCCGCGGCAATCATATGTTTCTTGAGGGACTCAACATCTTGTAAGGCAGGACAATTATCAAAGTTATGACCGGACGTGTGGCAAACAATGCATTTCTGGATGTGTCAAAGAGACTGGGTTGCTTATCGAATGCAGTGATGGCATTGCAATATGCTTGATGGAGGAAGGGGTTGTCAGATTCTTCATCCATCTCAGGGTATCCAAGTGATTCAATCAGGCTGATTGAGTGAGAAGTCAGAGTAGAAGGTGTTCTAACAGCATTGTTGCCAGCGCGCTTTTGGAACCTATCATTTTGGCGAGGACCTGGTCTGGTGCCTGTGACGGGCAATTGCTTGGACAGACTTGGTTTGGAGGTTTTGTCCTTGTACTTCTTTTCAGCCTTTATCTCTTGTTCATATGTTTGCAGGGTTTGGAGGAGCCTACCTGCTTTGTATTTGTCTCGTTTGAATTGGTCATCTGAGTCGCGTTCATCTTCTGTTTTCTCAAATAGTTCATGAGAGAAAATGGTTCCTGCAATGAGGTTGCTGACTTCTTCTGTCGAACTGATGGTGCCGGGTCGATTCTGGAGGAAAACTCTAAGTCGCAAGTAATCCTTGTACCGGAAGTAGTATTCTTCAAGTGATTCATTCGCATCTTGATTTGGAGGATTCCTGACCATTCTACCTGCATTGGATGACCTTTTGGAGTTGGGATGTGTCTGAGCAATGACTGTGTACAGAGCCTCGTAACCTTGTCCCCCTTCAAAACTTTGAATGGTGGCCTTCATTCTTCCACATGAGTCAGGGATGATCTTATCAGTTCTAAGTGCAGTGTAGATGAGATTACCCCATTCGTGAATCGCCAATTCATATCTTGCAGGTAGATCATGTGGGAGGCTATCTCCACTGGTAAATCCTCTGAGATGGTTAGCTTTGCGCCTGTAGAGGTAGTAAGGGTGGATGTAGATGTGATGTTGCTGTGCATGAGAGGTGATTTCTCTGTACCATTTTCTAACTTGAGGGTGGGTTGAATCCTTTAGTTGTAGAAATCCTGAGAGAAAGAGTTTGTCTCTAGCTGCTTCCTTCGACTTGTCAGAGGCTCTGGTTAGGTCAAAGCAGTCACCACTTCTAGTGATTAGGCGCTGGTCATTTCTACCACTGCCTAGGTTGTGTAGGTAGTAGTTTTGCCTGACAATTGTTTCATTTCCCGATGAGTTGGTGTAGGTGATTGGGAAGTCTTTCATGTCATCTCTGGTGAGGAATTCATCTCTCCTATAGTATCGCTCCTTAACTGGTGGTGGTAAGGTTGCTGGATTCCATGGTAAGTCTAGTGTCGCTTGGTGGTTGGCACCAGCATAGTTGTTGTTGTTGTTGTTGCCATTGTTGACCAATTGTTGTAGTAGGGTCGTCAATTGTCTCATGTTGGTAGGAGGAACAGTATCCGCAACGATGCCATCCTTATCATCGGATGGTGAATCTCCGGTGTAGGCTTCCATGAATAGATCAGGGTGTCATTTCTTCTTAAACTTCCAGTGTGTAATAGTGAGTTCAATTACAACAGTAGGTTCGTCATCGGTGTTTGTCCGAATGGCATGCTTTGCAGCGGCATCAAAGTCTGTTTTGTATCTCATGCGCTTTGTAGATCCACCATTTCTGACATGTTTGATGACACATTTGTCGAGGAGATGGGCAATGTGGCCTTTGGTAACCTTGTCCGGTTCCATTAAATTGATTGCAATTGTTTTGGCAATACAATTTAGGATGTGGAGTTGTGGATCTGGTGTTATTTCTAGTGGGCCTTCTTCTGCTTCTTCTTTGCCTTCACGCGTCAGGAAGAATTCTGAGAGTTCATCTTTGCCAATTATTTCAGAGTAGGCTTTGTTAAGGGAAGTGGCCGCAGTTGGGTTGCTTGCGCTTGAAAATCGAAATTTGATTCCAAAGATTGGAGTCCAGTCAAATGGAGCCGTCAGCATGGTACGGGTCGTTGTAATTAATCAGATGGATTGATGTTAACCGGCGATTAATCGTTGGCGTTTCTGTGTTGTTACGGTGTAATTAACCCTGTTCGTTGATTGCGGTTGCAGCCAATCGGTACGTTATGGCGACGATGACGATAATTAACCTTGGTGGTCGGAACGTTTGTTGAATCGTCGATGTGCGGCGGTGTTTGATTGGAGAAAACGATTGTCGTCGATGATAATTAACCTTGCGGGCCGGTCACAGATGTCCGGAACGGGCCTTGTATTAACCGGTGCTTGGTCGTGGATTACAGAAGAAGATTCTTGGTAGAAGGATCGGTATCACACCCCTTGATTCACGAGCAGGGAGGTGAAAAGGAAAAAAGAGAGAAAGAATGAGACAGGGGGAGGCCAAGAATGTGCCGCACAGGGAGCTAAGCACAGAATTTCCTCTGGATGTAACCGACAGAGGAGGTGCTGAACGGCCGGAGATAGGTAGCTTAAGGTAAACACTGGTGCTCTTGCGGGACACAAGTGTAAGTTATAAGGGCTCTATAACCTGTTGTAACTCAAAAAATCGACCAAAAGGTATAGGATAATTGAAATTTAAAGAGATGTGAGCTCAGAGAGAGGCTCTTATTTTTACTGTGTATTTTTACTGTATCAGGGCTCTCTGCTGTATTTTACATGGTAGAGATCTTCCCCAGTTATTTGGTCTTCATCGTACCGATACCATTGTTGCTGTTGCTGTATTAGCGTCGTGTCGGTCTTACTGTATTGGTCATCCAATGGTATTGGTCATTTACAGGGTTAAGTGTTCTGTTTGATGGGCCTATGCTTGTTCGTTGAGTAGGTAGATAAATGAGGTCCATTCCAAATCGGTATTGATTTACTTGATTGCAATAAGTAATTTCCCCACGGGATATCAAGTATATTCTTCTGAATTTACTTAAGAGTTCCAAGTGTTATGTCTGTGACATTACTTGTAGGTTCTGTTACAACTGAGCTTGCATCTTCAGTTGACATAGCTTGCACGTTGAGTTGGTCCCCTGGAATTGGATCACCATTATCAATTGCTAATTCAGCCATCCTAAACTTCAGTGAGTGAGGATCCCACGGGGCGTCATTTGTAGCAATCAGATGCTCACATTCATCAAGCTCCAATTTTGTTGGCTTCCTAGTTGGAAAATATGAAATCACATTTCTCATATTCAGTTTTATGAAAACTTTCTTCGGATCATCATCTTCCATTGGGGTCTGAAGTGTGATTCCATGCTTGGATCTAGGGTCAAATTGACGAGGGGTTTCTTCAACAGAATTGAAATTGCAATCCCTTACTTGATTTGGACATATCAAGCTGTTCTTCAATTTGTTTCCAAAATACAGTGCTTGGTGAAACACAATAATGTAGACTTGACCTGATGTGGGACTTGTCCAAGCAGTTGCGCAACTTCCAATTGGAATCTTCTTGATCAGCTTGTATTCTTCAGAAAAGGGGGCAACGTCAACATGTGTTGTGATCTGATCAGGATTCAGCAATACCATGTTGCTTCCAGCTGCTGTGGTGTCTGCATGTGAGTCTAACTCACAATATCCAGCTTCATTCTTGACATCATCAAAATCTAGTGGAATATTCATCTTATGCAATAACCGGCTCACCATACTTAAACGTTTGTCTAGTGTCCGGTTATGATGTCATTTTTTAGATTTTGAACCAAAGCTATCACCAGCACCTTCCTTCTCAGCTTCCTTTACTTTCTTGGTTTCAGCAGCTTTGAGAGCCCTCTTTTTCTTACTTGCCTGCCTCATCTGGTAAAGCTCCTTACGCTGTTCCTTTGACATTGTTTTATAAACACTTGTTGGATAAGGCTTGTTCTCAAGTTTTCCTGTGAACGTTCCAGTTGTTTTCTGCTTTTTGTTGCCTGTTGTGCCTACTGAATACACACTTCTTGAGCCTCTTTTGTGCTTTCCATTTGCAAGTTTCTTTCACCCAAGCCTGTTGGTGAATAGGATCAAGCGTTGTCTTGGTAGTCTTTGCTCTCATCAATTGCATCAGCTTTGGCAGCATCAAGTCGCTCATCACTGATTGGATTAATGAAGTCCCAAACGAATCTCCTTTCATTGTGATTCTTTTCAAATCTCATAATGGTTCCATGAAATGCCGTCCAATTTTGCTTATGCTTGTTCCAATCATAATTCTTAGCATCACCTGTGTAGTGTGATTCTTTCATTTCCTGGTAGGTTTTATTCAGAACCATCATTATGTTGGTATCAGTATAAGCATGCTGCATCAATGAAATGAATGCATTTCTTGCGTGCCCAGAGTTCAACTCAGTGTTTAAAAAATGTGCCACATATTCCCAACCTGGCCCTTTTCGTGTTGCAGTCAAACAACAACCTCCATACAACATTGTTGTCTTCATCATACTGATATCCAAATAACACACTGCAGCGTTCGTTATAGTGACTCCAAGTTGGATAGACATCTATTGTATTTTGTTCAACTGTGCCAGATCTGGCTTCATCATCAACCTCTTCTTTTTCTTGTGGTCTTATGACATATAAGATTGGGAATCCTTCAGAATTGAATATGTATCTCAAGTTTTTAACAAAAGCCTTCCTCCCATTCTCTGAATTTTGTTAGGTCCTTCAACTCAGGTGGAGTTGCTTTTTCTTGTGATTTCACACTTGATTCCATCATCTTGATCCTGAATTGTTGCCAATTCTAGATTGTTTGGGTTCGCGTTCCAATCAATGGCTCTTGGTTTAACTCCAATTAATGGTTGATAGCATGCCCAATTTGCCCATGTTAGAAGTCTTGATGATAGCCTGTTACCATAATGGATGCTGTTTGGATTAGGACAGTCTGGACTGATTGATTTCAATCCATGCATGAATGATTTGATGCTTTCCTTATTGAGGTCTGTAATTTTGCAAATATTGAACATTCCACCCCTCATAATTTCTTCAGCTGATTCATGGTTGATAACAAAATCCACCAAGCTGCTTCTAAAAGCTAGCTGTTCTGGATTCAGAATTTTCCATTGTTGAATCCCCTGATTGTTATTCTGGGTTGAGAGGACCTCCTGTCGTATCATTTAGATCTTGAACTGTCATCAGGTTGATTTCCATTGTCATCACTGCTGTCGTCACTGGTATCACCTCTATTAACATTATCTGGATTCCTGCCTTTTTCCACTGCATCTTGTATTGCTCTGATCCTTTTCTTTACCTCTTGATCAATAACTTTCTTCCAAGTTGAGTTCATTTCTGGATCAGTCAGAGCCCTTTCATTACTCACATAATTGTTTTCTCATTCAATTTGTCTTCTACCTCCATAGGATTGTTGACGTCAAGCTCTGATAGATCAGGTTCACTATCTTCCATTTCCATTTTTGTTTCCTCAATGGAGCCATAGTCATCATCATCTTTTGGCTTTGCTTTTGTTTTTCTTTTTGGTGGAGCCATGATGAAGATGTTTGATGTCAAAATATTCTGTTGGAATATTAATCAAAATGTTCGGAGGAAGTTTCGATGGAAGTTTCGATGGAAGTATTCGTTCGAATATTTAATCGAAGGTGGTATGTGGAAAGAGTGTACGAATCGGAGGATTGGAGGTGAGATGGCTGGTTAAATGTTGGGTGACTGTTGTATGTGGTTTGCTTATCTGTTTGTGTATATATGCGAATCGAATTTCGTTCTGGTTAATTTTTTGTTCGTTTGTTCGTATGTGTGAGCTTTTGCAGTGTGCTGCGATTTAAGATTGTGAGCTTTTCTATCCAGTCTCAGGATTTGCTCATTCTGTATTTCTGTGGTGAAAACTGATGAATATTTCATCGTCCTGTTTTTCTGAGAATTTAGTGTTCTCTTTTTATTTTGGATCTTTGGATTTTCCAAGTGCGTGTGAGATTTAGTGTTCTCATTTCCATATCTTTGGATTTTCTTGCGCGCAGATGCTTGCTATCTGTTTCACCATCATCAGAATACTTGAGGCTCAATCTTCTGGCTCACGTCATTCTTGTTTTCAATGAAAGATCAGTGTTCTCAGATTGATTTCTTTCAGCTGATGCCAACCTGGGCAATTTTTTGAATAAATCGTCCAGCCCTTTTCCCTTGCTTGTTTTGCTGGATCTTGAAACCCGATGGAGCCTACCATTGTGGTTCGGGTCTTTGGTCTCTTCTTTCAGGGAGACTGCCCTGGTGTTGGTCTCTTCCAGGGCTCCACAAGCAACTGCCTCTTTTACATCCTTGAGGGTTGATGCCGGTTGCTGATCAGGCTAATCCGGATTCGTGTTCGAGCTCAACTGCGTTTCTCGGTGGGAAACGCCGTCCTCAGCATTGTAGGATGCTGGGTCTGATAAACTAAGAAAACTGTGTCGTAATAAACCACGTTGTACGAACCGCATTGTAACAGTAATGAAACAAAAGAAAGATCGTAAGAATAATCATGTTAAATGCGATCGAACGATCAAACGATCGAATCGAAAGAACGAACGAACGACAGGTTAATTACTCGTCGTTTGCAGGCATATTACCATGTGATTTACCACAGTAATGTTGCGCGCGTTACCACCGTGTTATTTGCCCCAAATTGGTAAAGCTCGAATGCACATGTAATTATTAACCGGCCATTGTCGGTCGGTCTTTTTACCGTATGATTCGCCGTGATATCTTTATCGTGAGATATCACATGTAAAATCACCATATCTTATCATGTAGAACTAGAACTAGTACTAGGTTGTACGTAAATTAGGGCATGATAGTGTGTTTAGGGTTGTTAATTCTTCAAAGAGTGAGCTGATGGGGAAATCCGGTAAAAAGACAATCCACATGATCAAAGTGCTGACGATTATTCACTCAGGTTAAATAACCTTACGAATAAGGTTATTTGCCTTTTATGACTCTTCGTACGTGCGCTCTCTTCGTACGATCATACGCGGTGAATTCTTTTCAGTGATTCAGTAGCTTCGTATCAAGCTCATTTTTCTAACTCTCAATCCCTGGTTCGCGATTATTTTTTTCCTTGGGTCATGAATAATTATTATTAATTTTTAATATAACCTACCCGTACATTCGCGAATCACACCTACTAAAATTAAATACGAAAGGTCACGACTCACAACCGAACCCCCCCCTGTGATTCAGTAGCTTCGTATCATACTCATTTTTCTAACTTTCAATCCTTGGTCCGCGATTATTTTTTTCCTTGGGTCATGAATAATTATTATCAATTTTTAATATAACCTACCCATACGTTCGCGAATCACACCTACTAAAATTAAATACGCAAGGTCATGACTCACAACCCTTAAAATGTATCTCCATTGCTTGCAACACACTACCCTTACAATTTAACACTTGGGCTCGCGACACACAATCCTTAAAATTTAACACCATCGCTTGCGACTACCTACCACTACAGTTGAATTATTCGGGTCAACAATTTGTCTAGTAGTATTATATGCAAAATATGTATGATAGGTACGAGTACTTCTTTCCGTACATTTTAGTCATTTGTGTCACACAATCTAGTACTATTTGCAGCCATGGTATGCAATGTATGTAAGATATGTACCTTTTACCCTAATCACTCTCCCTGAAGATTTACCCGTGTCGTACTAGGTGCAAACCAACCCGCGTCAAATTAGTGAATGGACTTACACAATGAACACTAACTATTCTGACAACAATACCTAAACTTCCTCCAATTGGCCAAGCAATTACAGCATCAATACAGGATCAATATAGTTGTCATCCTCATTTTCCTCTTCAGCAAGACTACTGGCAACAGTGCCACCATCTTTTGATACAGTAAGGTTTTTTCTGACTGAATCTCTCCAGCATCATTTTCTCAAACATTTTACCCGTTTCGGGATCTTCTCTTAACGTTTGTACCTTCTTGCACAATCTAGCGAACACTTGCCTCGCTCTGCTGTTCTGTTCCGTTTGATTGTTCCGTTTTGTCATTCCGTTTCATCCCTCTGTCCTTCTTATGTCCTTTTATTGGTTTGTTGTTCCTGAAAAATAAAAATAAGAGAAAGAAAGATCAGAAGCAAATAGAATCTCCAACAAATTGCTGTCATTGTCACTCACTACTGTTTCTCATTGTTTTCTTTCATTGCCGATCCATTGTTTTGGTGCTTTTCATTTTTTTAAATACCGTGCCAACCAAGAAGGATGTGTTGCTTTTTGTGTGGTTTTGATTTGGGGTATGTACAGTTTTCCGTGCGTGTACAGTTTTTTGTGTGTGAACTTTTCTGTTGTTCCATTCTGTCGTTCTGTCCCATTGTTCTGTTCCATTGTTCTGTTCTGTTTCATTGGTTGTTCTGTTTTGAGTGCCCTCCTTTCCTTCATTGGTTCGTTTGATTGTTGTTCTGTTTCAATAAAAATAAAAATGAAAGTAAGAAAGATCAGAAACAAATAGTATCTCCAACAAATTGCCGTCATTGTCACTCACTGCTGTTGTTCTGTTGTTCCATTCTGTCATTCCTTTTTTTAAATACGTTGTTCCATTTTTAGTGTCGTTCTTTCCCTTGTTGGTTTGTTTGATTGTTGTTCCATTTCAATAAAAATAAAAATAGAAGAACGAAAGATCAGAAACAAATAGAATCTCCAACAAATTGCTGTTATTGTCACTGACTTCTTTGTTGTTCGGTTGTTCCGTTGTTCCGTTTTTTGTGACTGTTGGACAACATTCATTTTCCCTGCTTCAAATAAAACTGTGCCAACCAAGAAGTATGTGTTGCGTTTTGTGTGGTGGTTCCGTGTGTATACAGTTTTTCATGTGTGTGTGGTTTTGTGTGTGTTGTGTGTGCTATGCACCCTGACTTCTTCCATGTGCCTGGCTTGTGCACGACCTTTATTTTCTATATAAGTAAAGCATGTATGAGTTTTTCAAAGAGGAAATTGTGATTACACAAAGGTTATGTATCTAAATCCCCAACCCATCTGTAGAATCTGGTAGCCAGTCAGTGGTTCGAAACTCCCTTGGGTCAGTATGGTACCTACCTACGTACACTTTTTGCACAGTACCCAACTATGAACCGTTTTCCATGCAATATTAGCTACAACTAGTAGTACTGGTAATATCTGCACCATTTTTTTGTCTGAGAATAATAAATAACAGCCCCTCCATTTCAAGTAAACAACTTATGAATTATTTTCATTTGACACTCATTAAAGTACGTTTTTGGTGATTCGATTATACAAAGTAAATGTTCTTCCTATTACTATGGACTTGACCTCATACTTTGCCTGTCATTACCCAATAAGTCATTTTGTGCCCTGGATTTGCACCAATAATATTCTCTTGTGTGCCATTTGGAGAGACAAACCACAACAGTTTCAGCAATCTGTGGGGCAATATTGTTACCAATATGCATCAGATGAGTCATGAAAAAATTATTCATGGCTTGGACCGGATACTTTGTAAGTCATTACCCAATAAGTAAGTTTGTGCCCTGGATTTGCAACAAAAATACCCTCTTGTGTGTCATTTGGAGACACAAACCACAACATTTTCAGCATTATGTGTGGCAATGTTGTTCCCAATATGCATCAGATGAGTCATGAGAAATATATTCATGCACGGCACCAACAACTTTGAGAGTCATTACCCAATATTTTTCCTCCAAATCCAGTACCCAAAGGCACTCATTAGTTTGTGACACACCAACCATCACATATAACTCACTTCTGTTTCTTTCATCTTTCATCTTATCCATAATAGGAACAATATTCATTGACCGATCACCAAAAATATCTGATTCTCTAATTTTTAATTGCAAATTAGTGTGTATTTTCCCTCCAAATCCAGTACCCAAATGCACTCATTCGTTTGTGACACACCTAACATCACACATAACTCACTTCTGTTTCTTTCATATCCATTACAGGAACAATATTCATTGACTAATCACCCAAAATATCAGATTTTCTAATTTCTAATTGCAAATTAGTGTGTATTTTTCCTCCAAATCCAGGACCCAAATGCACTCATTAGGTGGTGACACACAAACTATCACACATAACTCACTTCTGTTTCTTTCATGATTCATCTTATCCATAACAGGAACAATATTCATTGACTAATCATCCAAAATATCTGATTTTCTATTTTCTAATTGCAAATTAGTGTGTATTTTTCCTCCCATTCCAGTACCCAAATGCACTCATTATTTTGTGACACACAAACTATCACACAAAACTCACTTCTGTTTCTTTCATGATTCATCTTATCCATAATAGAAACAATGTTCAGTGACCGATCACCAAAAATATCTGATTTTCTACTTTTTAACTGCAAATTAGTGTGCATTTTTCCTCCAAATCCAGGACCCAAATGCACTCATAAGGTGGTGACACACAAAGTATCAAAGATAACTCACTTCTGTTTCTTTCATGATTCATCTTATCCATTACAGGAACAATATTCATTGACTAATCACTAAAAATATCTGATTTTCTAATTTCTAATTGCAAATTAGTGTGTATTTTCCCTCCAAATCCTGGACCCAAATGCACTCATTAGTTTGTGACAGAACCAACTATCAAAGATAAATCACTTTTGTTTCTTTCATCTTTCATCTAATCCATAACATGAACAATATTCATGGACTCATCTCAACAAATATCTGATTTTCTAATTTCTAATTGCAGATAAGTGTCTATTTTTCCTCCAAATCCAGTAACCAAATGCACTCATTAGTTTGTGACACACAAACTATGACACAAAACTCACTTCTATTTCTTTCATGATTCATCTTATCCATAACAGGAACAGTATTCATGGACTAATCACTAAAAATATCTGATTTTCTAATTTCTAATTGCAAATTAGTGTGTATTTTTCCTCCAAATCCAGTACCCAAATGCACTCATCAGTTTGTGACACACCAACTATCAAAGATAACTCACTTCTATTTCTTTCATGATTCATCTTATCCATAACAGGAACAATATTCATGGACTAATCACTAAAAATATCTGATTTTCTACTTTTTAATTGCAAATTTGAGATTTTCCAACCACTTCTTTAACACCCAGTAACATTCATTTTGAGATTTCAAATTTAAACATGCTTTGAACACAAAGCCTGCAACGCCGTTCCGGTTAGAGAATTCTGAAATGCCATTCCATGATTGTTGACATGACTTGTACAAAAAACCGTTTCACCACCCCAACAAAAGTCATTACTATCATACCTACATTACTACTACTACTATCATAATACACCCGGATACATATCTACGAAAAGAGCATTTTTTGGAACGGCGTTCCAAAAAAAGGAAAAAAGGGATAATTGTGGTGAAATCGTGTAGGAAGGTAGTGCTGTAGATCTCTATGCAAATTCATTACCAGAAATTATCTAGTACAAAAATTGTGTAGAAAGCTACTGCTGTAGATTTCTACTCAAATGCGTTACCAGAAATTATCTAGTACAAAAATTGTGTAGGAATCTACTGCTGTAGATATCAACGCAAATTTGTTACCAGAAATTATCGAGTACAAAAATTGTGTAGAAAGCTACTGTCATAGAATGCTACGGAAATTCGTTACCAGAAATTATCTACGTCCGAGAACTGTTTCGCGGGGTTCGAATTTACTTCTCGCGCACAAATTTTGTGCGTGATTTTAACACGGCAATATTTCTGGACACCCTGAAATTTGCAAGTAAGTGGTGGGCTATAAATTAACACAGCACTATTTCTGTGCGCGTGATGCACATTACTCTACTCTCGAATAAAAATAATTTATTTCAGTCTCTAGCAGAACCCAATTATTGTTCTGTACGAACAACACTTACTTCTTTTCACGAATAAAAAAGAAATCTTGAGTCAGTATTAATTCCAAAATATTAATCTATCAAATAACAATTCGATTCTGCTCTCCTAATTGTGAATTCTATTTCTCGACTACAATATTCCCTTTTTAAAATGTAGATTCTATTATGCTTGATTTATTCCTATTGCAACGTATTACGAATCCTCCATAATTTCTAATATTCTCAATATTAAGTTCATAATTAGTAGTAGTTTTGTATTATGTATGTACTGTTATTTTCTACATTAATTGAAGCGATAAATGGGCATTCATCGATGCTGTTATTGCCGGATCAACATTCATCACTCATGGGTTGGAGTTGGGTTTATTACTCTAGCTTTTGCCGCTGTTTCTACTACTGTGCCCACGCTGTGGCTCTCGTTGCTTGCTGCTGATGCTACTTCGTTTTGTTGTTCCATTTTGGCATTCCGTTTTGACCATGTTCCATTGTTGCTCCGTTTTTGTTGTTTCGTTTGCATTGTTCTGTTTGCGTTGTCTGGTTTGCGTTGTTTGGTTTGCGTTAGTCCATTTTTGTTGCTACATTTTTGTTGCTACATTTTTGTTGCTACATTTTTGTTGCTCCGTTTTCGTTGCTCCGTTTCCGTTGCTCTGTTTCCGTTGCTCCGTGTTTGTTGTTTCGTTCCATTGTGTCGTTGTTTTGTTCCATTGTTTCATTGTTCCATTTTTGCTGTGAAAAACAAAAATAACAGAAAGAAGGATCAGAAAAAATAGAATCTCCAACAAATTGTTGTCGTTGTCACTCACTTGCGTTCCGTTGTTGTTTCGTTGCTCCGTTTCATTTGCTATTCTGCTCTGTTGTTCCATTCAATAAAAATAAAAGAAAGAAAAATCAGAAACAAATAGAATCTCCAACAAATTGTCGTCATTGTTGTCACTTACTTGTGTTTCATTGTTGCTCCGTTGTTCAATTTCGTTTGTTGTTTTGCTCTGTTGTTCCCCCGTCCGATAAAAATAAAAGAAAGAAAGATCCGAAACAAATAGAATCTCCAACAAATTGCCGTCATTGTTGTCACTCACTTGCATTCCGTTGTTGTTGTTCCATTTTATTGTTCCCTTGTTCCCCTGTTACACTCACTAGTGTTTCTTTGTTGTTCCATTGTTCTGTTGTCCGTGACTGTCGCACAACATTTGTTTTCTGTACTTTTTAAAAAAAATACCGTGCCTACCAAGAAGTATGTTTTTTTTTTGGTTTTGTGTGTGTGCTCAGTTTTTTGTGTTTCTTCAGTTTTTCATGTGTGTGTGGTTTTGGGTGTGTTGTGTATGCTGTGTACCCTGACTTCTTTCATGTGTCTGGCTTGTGTGTGGCCTTTATTTTCTATATAAGTAAAGCATGTACCAGTGCAAGCCACCCCTCCCGCGCCATAATTTTTTCAAAATGGAAAATTTGATTACACGAAGGTTATGTACTTAAATTCCATACTCATCTATAGAATCTGATAGCCAGTCGGTGGTTCGACACTGTCCTGGGTCAGCACAGTACCTACCGGTACCTACGTACACTTTTTGCAAAGTACCCAACGGTGTACCTTTTTGCATGTAGTATCATCTACAACCAGTAATGCCCACACACTTTTTGGTCTGAGAATAATCCAAAAACAGCACTTCCATTTTGATTAAACAACTTATGAATTAATTTTATTTGACACTCATTAAACTACATGTTTGGTGATTGGATTATAAGTGTTATTCCAATTATGGATAAGATGAAATGTGCCGGAAGAATAAATTGAATTGACCTGATATGTTGGGAGTCATTACCCAATAAGTCAGTTTGTGCCCTAGAATTGCACCAAAAATACCCTCATGTTTGCCAATTGGAGAGACAAACCACAACATTTCCAGCATTCTGTTCGTAAAAGTTGTTCCCAATATGCATTTGACGAGTCATGAAAAAATTATTCATGGCTAGGACCAGATAGTTTGGGAGTCATTACCCAATAAGTCAGTTTGTGCCCTGGATTTGCACCAAATATACCCTCTTCTGTGCCATTTGGAGAGACAAACCACAACATTTTCAGCATTCTGTTTGTAAAAGTTGTTCCCAATATGCATCAGATGAGTAATGAAAAATATATCCATGGCCAGGACCAGATACTTTGTGAGTCGTTACCAAATAAGTCAGTTTGTGCCCTGGAATTTCACCAAAGATACCCTCATTTGTGCCATTTGGAGAGACAAACCCCAACATTTCCAGCATTCTGTTTGTAAAAGTTGTTCCCAATATGCATTTGATGAGTCATGATAAATGTATTCATGGCTTGGACCGGATACTTTTGGAGTCCTTACCCAATAAGTTAGTTTGTGCCCTGGAATTGCACAAAAATTCCCTCATGTTTGCCATTTGGAGAGTCAAACCTCAACATTTTTGGCATTCTGTGTAGCAAAGTTGTTCCCAATATGCATTTGATGAGTCATGATAAATGTATTCAGGGCTTGGACCGTATACTTTTTGAGTCATTATTCAATAAGTTATTTTGTGTCCTGGAATTGCACCAAAAGTACCCCCATGTTTGCCATTTGGAGAGTCAAACCACAACATTTCCAGCATTCTGTGTGACAAATTTTTTCCCAATATGCATTTGATGAGTCATGATAAATTTATTCATGTCTTGGATCAGATACTTTTGAAGTCATTACCCAATGAGTCAGTTTGTGCCCAGGAATTGCACCAAAAATACCCTCATGTTTGCCATTTGGAGAGTCAAACCACAACATTTTGGGCATTCTGTGGGGCAAAGTTGCTATCACGCGCTACGTTTGTGATAGCTTCAGTAGCTAACCTACTTGTAGTAATGGATGTGAAATGCTTGTAGTTCATTGGTGGGTTGGTGGGTTAAGCAGGGCTAGAGGGGGATCCGGAACTCTGGTGGTATTGTCCAGAGGCCGGTCCCTTAGTTTGCTTTGCCCACACACACCGGCGTACAGTCGGGCTTAACAGCTTGGGCGGTTAAGCCTCTGGCTGTTAAGCCTTTTCTGCGGGCGGGCGTGGCGGGCTATTTATTTATTCTACTACTAATCGGTTTAGGAGCAAAAGAGTGAGCTGTGGGCTTGTATTCTGCTGGGAGAATCCTCTACAGGCTTGTTAGCGCTTAGCCTGTATTTGCAGAGATTTGCGTGCAGATTCGATGCTTGCAGAATTCGATGCTTGCAGAATTCGCTTGCAGAATTCGATGCTTAGAATTCCCAGTAAGATTTGTACTGGTGTACCTACAGGGAATGTTTGTACGCACCGATGTTGCTGATTGCTGATACAGTGAGATCTTTCTCGAAGTACGTGCGCTGTATACTCAAGGTGGTTCCCTGTATACTCAAGGTGGTTCCCCGGCTGGTCTGTACTTCACTACCCTTCCCCTCATTCGGTTTGCTACATCAACTATCACGCGCTACGTTTGTGATAGCTTCAGTAGCTAACCTACTTGTAGTAATGGATGTGAAATGCTTGTAGTTCATTGGTGGGTTGGTGGGTTAAGCAGGGCTAGAGGGGGATCCGGAACTCTGGTGGTATTGTCCAGAGGCCGGTCCCTTAGTTTGCTTTGCCCACACACACACCGGCGTACAGTCGGGCTTAACAGCTTGGGCGGTTAAGCCTCTGGCTGTTAAGCCTTTTCTGCCAATGGGCCATAAGCCACCGGGTGGGAACGGCGTGGAGAGCGTGAGCGCGAGCGTGAGCGCGCGCGGAAGCTTGGAGCAGAGTGAGGGAGGGAAGAGGCGCCAGGGTGCCTCAAAGAGAGCTGCCAGCAGGAGTGGGGTCCGCAGCCGGAACCCATTCCTCGGGCAGGAAGGAGTATGTTCCATTGTTGAACATGACAGAGGCAAGATTCTTGAAGATGGGGAGGGATTGCTGATGTAAGTAGCGCATCATGCAGTCACTGTGCCATCTGGCAAGGAGCTTGATGACATTAGAGTCGCATTTGCCCTGGAGCAGGGCCATTGCCCCACCCGCGCGAAGGGAGCGAGCAGAGATGGCTGCCGGGGCAATGCCAGTGGTAGGGTAGAGGGTCTGGGCATAGACTCTCAGGGAGGAAGTGACAGTTGCGGCGCGCACAAGGGTAAGGACCCCATTGTCGAAGTAACTGGCAAGCGTGAGGGAGGGACCGAAGGGAGCGCTGGAAGAGCAACAGCGTCGGAGGTGAAGGACTTGGCGCGCACAGGCGGCAACGGGGCAGCAAAGTGAGTCACCACTCCTGGCATGCGCCACTACTTCCCCTTTGTCGCCATTCTTCTGGGTGGTGAAGGTGAGGGTGACAGAGGTAGCAGCTTGGAGCTCATGCGCAGGGCCATCGTGGTGGACGATGCGGGAGTCAAGGTAGAAGGAGACGTCCTGGAGGTGGAAGGCTTGGTCATCCGTGGTAGTACCAGTGTACTCACCAGGGCGGAGACAGAAAAAGAAGGCGATGCAGATCATGTTTGCAATGGCTTGTCGGGTGGGGGAAGGGGACTTGTGGTATGCAAAGTGGAGGGCATGTATCACGAGGGTGATGGGGACCGGTTTGACCCGCGAGGGGGCCGGGTCCAGCTTGGCATATGCCTTGAATTGGGCAGTTAGCCGGAAGTCAAGACTGCCTGTGGAGTCAGTTCAAGGGTCTTTGGACCCCAGGCGGGCGAGCGTCTGGCCCACTGACCGGATGGTGTCCGATACCGTGCGAGATCGGATGGGCTTGTGGCTACGTGAGAGGTTGCCATCATGGAGTCGTTTGGCAAAGACTTGGAGGATGGGGATTGGATCCTGAATGGACTGGAGGCGCGGGTCAAAGCCTTGAGACAAACAGAATTGAACCCATTGGTTCCAATGGGCATCCTTGCGCTTGGCATAGAGCTCAGTGACTGAGGCGCGCATGGTCTTCTGGACAGCGCTAAGGTCAGCGCGGAATGCATGGGCGGCCGAAGGTGGCATAAGGTCCAGGGCAAGTCCTGTGGGTAGGTTGTGTTAAAGTGATGGAGCAAGGCAGTGTCAGAGAGTTCAGATCGAGAGAGGAGGTCCGCCAGGTGGTTAGCGGGGCCCGGGATGTAATCCCTAAGGGGGACATATTGAAAGAGGCGCTGGTGCAGAGACTGGAGCCGGAGGAGGTAGGCTGCAGGGCCTGTGGTGGTAGTGGCGCCTTTGCGTTGCCAATAGACAGCTGCTGTGTTGTCATAGCAGTTGTGGGTCGTGCGGGCGTTGACCCAAGCAGCCTGAGCCAGAATATCATTGTGGGCAATGGAACCGGCGAGCTCGAGGTCACTGTTGGTGATGGAGCCCTCAGGATTGTCGAAGGAGACGAGCTGGGCTGAGACCCACGTGGGGAAAGCATGCCGCCACATGACGGGCTGCACGGCGCCCGTGGGAAGGGGGACAAAATGGACGCCCCCCATGCCCAAACCTGAAGCATCGCAGGCGCCCAAGGTGGCAGGGAAGGGATCCGGCACGAGTTCGGCAATGGAGGTAGGCCGGTTGGAGAGATCATTGGCAAGCCATTGGAAGTCGCGAAGGAAGCTGTGGACGCGCTTGGTGAGCCGGAGGCGCTGCCTGCCCGGTTCCTGGTGGCGGAAGGCTTCTTGTAGAATGGAGAAGAGGCCAATGGAGCCCGGAATGGCCAGCGCCATTGACCGGAGCTCCCCAAGGACTTGGTGCCATTGCTTGAGGGGGACATGGCGCTGGGTGGGTAAGATGGAGTGGAGAATCTCCTGTAGGCGGGCCACCTGATGGGGAGGAAGGCTGATGGTTTTGTTGACGGAATCGATGAGCCAGCCGAGGATGACTTTCTTGGTGGTCCAAGTGGCGTCCCCTTGGAGCATTGTCTTGAGGGAAGCAGGTTCCTGCCGGAAGGGAGTGTCAGTGGCATCAAGGGGCCGGAAGACGGTGTCAAGGGATTGGAAGAGAACGCGCTTGATGGCGCGGCGTGTCCACTGGTTGCCCTGGGCAAGGCCACAGAAGTCATCCACATAGACATCCCAGTAGCAAACCGGCGACTTGCTGGGAGTGGTGCTACTAGGGGGGATGAGGGGCGGCGTGGAGGCCGTAGGGGGAGGAGGAGGCGGCGCCTGGGGGGGAGGAGCGGGTGGCTCAATGGGAGGCGCGCTGGGGGTGGTTTCAGAGGGTAGATCCAACCGATGGGGGGTGAGCCGGGCCTCGGCAAGCCCGGTGGCAAGAGTGGCATTGGCCAAGTCCGCAACGGTTTCAGTGAAGGCACAGAAGTTGGGAGGACTGGATTTCCACCCCATAGGGTTGGTGAGGGGGATGCCAATGAGTGGAGCTTCCCCAGGGCGAGAGGGGAACAGGACGCCGAGCTTCATGGTGTCGTCTGGGTGCAATCGGATGCGGTAGAAGCCATCGGCAAGGTCAATCTTGGACATATACACGGGACCAAATCTGTGGTTGGCGCGGTGCAGTTTGGTGAGGAGGCGCGGGAGTGTCCGGCCAAACTGCATGGCGTCCGCAGGGGCAAGAGGGACGGTGTCTTGGTTGACGTCCGAGTAGGTGTAATCGGATATCATGCGTGGGTGGCGGCCTCGTTGGGGGACTAAGCCAAGGGGGCTCAGTCGGAGTCCGGGTAGGTCCTGGATGAGGCTGGCGGGGAGAACAGTCCATTGTTGCTTGTCCATCATGTCGGCATACTCCTCTCGAAGGAAGTCAATGCCCTGGTGGGAGGATTGGTGCGGACCCCGGTGGAGGGCAGCTGCAATGCGAGGTGGATCCCAAGAGGGTCCAGACATGGAGGCGGGGGTGCCGTCCTTGCCATAGCGGGCAAGGAGGCTCCCCGCGGGGTGGAGGATGGAGGCGACGTCAGGATGGATGTCACCCCGTCCTCGGATGGTCCGGATGAAGTCCCCCCAGCTGGTGCTGTTGTTGTAGACAGTGACAGCCCGGTTGATGTGCACGTCGAGCCGGTCGACGGGGTAGAGGGAGGTAGTGATGAGGGGAACAGAGAGTGGGGCCGGGCGGAGGGTCTCTGGCGTAGGCGTCGGCGGGGGGGTGGGCCTAAGCAATGGGTTGGTGTGGTTGACGAGGAGCTCGGGCCTAGGCAACGGGGGGGCAGTGACGAGGAGCTCTGTCCTAGGCAATGGGTGGGTGGGGAGGACTAGGCGCTTGGGCCTAGGCAACTTGGCAGTGACGAGGAGCTCGGGCCTAGGCAAGGACAAGGTGGGCGTGGAGGAAGGGAGAGGGGATGCCGAAGCCGTAGGAGGGACTAGGGATGCGGGAGTAGGTGGGGGGGAGGGGGGGGGTCGTTGAACCTGTAGAACGTTTGGGAGGCACATACACGGCGAGAGGGGTACATGCGCGCGTACACGGCGAGAGGGGTACATGCGCGCGCGGGAGGGTGGTGCTTACCTAATTCCTGTGTGATTCGTAAGGGCGGAGAGGGAGGCATAGGTAGTTTTCGGGAGGAAGGCAGAGCCCCCCTCGGTGAGTGAGAGGGCAGGATCAACGCGCCAAAGGGGCGCTTGCCATTCGGTCAGACATTAAAAGCGGCTTGGCACCAAGCCCAGACTTGGTCCTGTTCACTGCTGGTGATGGCGCCATGGTCCTGGATGTTCCTGCAGTTGGTGAAGCAGGTTCCTCGAAGGTGATAGGAATGGCAGCGTTTGTTGCCATCCGGACGAGACAAGGGAATGGTACCTTTTTCTTTCATGGTAGCCATGACTTCCCTCAGTCGGGCACGTAGGACTTTGTTGGCTACCCCCGCCGTTTGTAGCCGGGGATCCAGGTTGGGGTTGGAGACGCGGGCACCTCCGGCGGAGCCTTGGTTGGGGCTGGGGGTAGTCTTGCCGGGCGTGGGGGTGCCTGGGGTTGCAGCAGGGGCAGCCACGGCGGCTACGCGACGTAGGTGCCTCAGAGCCGGCACATTGGTGACATTGGGGAGCCAGTAGAGGTTCTGGGTGATACGGAAGGCTTGGAAGTCTTTCCCAAAGTCGGGGGAGGGGACAGTGAATGTTGATCCCCATTGTTCCTCAAGCCAACCCCGCACCCGGATTTGGAAGTAGTATACCACAATGGAGGGAGTGATGAGCTCCCCTAGTTCATCAGCAATTGCTCGGCGGAGGGGCATTTGCTGGAGCTTGAGCTTGGCGAGTCCATTCTGGTAGCCCTGCACGACAGGGTGATGCATGCCTAGAATGGTGGCCAGGACGGCTAGATAGCTTTCCAGTTGGGTGGTAGCTTCAGTCCAGTCGATGGGTAGGTAGGCCTTGGTCTTCTGGAGTTCGAGGGAGTCCTTCAAGGTGAGGGAGTTGCCTTCGGTGGAGATCATGGTGTCGTAGGCCGCCACAGTGGCTGCAGCTTCCTGTTCCCGCTTCAAGGAGGCGGCAGATCCACCGGGGGGAGTGAAAGCTAAAGGGAGTATGCCGTCCGTCACGTCAAAGGGGTCAGTCCCATGAAAGTTGCCATCTTGGAACTTCTTGAGTGCCGCCGTGGTGACCAAGGGTGCCTGGATGAGGAACTCGGCGGCGCATGTGGCTACCTGGCTCTGGAAGATCATATGGGTCTTCTCGTGTTTGCCTTTCTGTGCCCAGGCTTGGTAGATGGGGGGTAGGTCGGCTTCCTCAAGCTTGCCACACAGCAGCAGCAAGCGCTGGGTGTACAAGGGGCCCCAGGTGTTCTTGACCGTGGCAGGGGGGCGATGTTGGTCTAGGCCCTCACTGAGCTTGAGCTGTTGGTTGGCGAGGGCGGTGAGGGTAGCTGCCAGCGTGGGATCTACCCCGGCTGGTTGGCCGGGTGCCGGCGGCTGCCCCGGATGGGAGGGTTGCTTCAAGCCCGGGAGGTCCCTGTATAGTACCTGATTGCGCATGTACAAGGTCAGACCGGGCTCCCCTCGAAAGGGGGTGCCGGGTGTGGCGAAGTGGACACCTCCATCAACAATGGTGGGGTCGGTACCAGCAGCTCGGAGGGTATTCAGTAGGGGGGCGCAAGTGAGTGCCAGGTTGAGTGTGTCAAGGTAGGGGTAGATGATGTTCAAGGCGTGGATTGGACTAAGGCCCTTGCCTAGGAGTAAGGGCACCAATTGGAAGGGGATGAAGCAGGCCTTGAAGGGGGTGATGACTTCCATGTGAGGATCATCGCCTAGCACCATGGGGATCATGTGGGAATGGTGAGCATGCTTGATGACGTCGAGGTGGCGATCGAGGGACAGCACCAAGGTCTCGGGCGCCTGCTCGAGGAGGGCAGCATCCACTAGCACTAGCTCTCCTGCATCGCCTTCGATGTCATCCAGGTAACCAAAGGCCTTGCCCTTGTTGGTACTTGGCGCGGTCAAGGGCCCCGGGTACTTCCGAAGGCCATGCACCAGTCGGAGGCGCGCCTTTCCAAAGGTGTCGGTCAGGAATATTCCTAGGGCACCCACAGGTTCTGGTTCGAAGAGGTCCAAGAGCCGGCCCAGGAGAATGGGGGTGGCTGTTTCCTCAGCAAAGTAGTCATAGATGGTTTGGTAGGCCAGGTCCCGAGCAGGTCCCACTCCAAGGGGACTGGGGGTGCTCTGGTAATACTCAGTGTAGGTCAGCATGTTGTGGCTGATCGAAGCAGGTGCTGGGAAGGATTACAGCGCAGAAGCTTGGAGTGTCACCGGGCGATTGGAGGAGTAGTACGTACGGATACGTCTGGCCGCTTGAAGTGAAGAGGCGCGGTCACAATCACGGAGCTGAAAGGGGGGTGCGGATCAGTCGGAGTTGGAGTCGTCCGTATCTTGGAGGTGCGAGGAGGTGCGGATCTGTATTGGAGGTGCGAGGAGGTGCGGATCTGTAGACCAAATCCAATTTGACTGGATGCTTGGAGGAGTAGTCCGTACGGATACGTTGGTCCGCTTGAAGGTGAAGAGGCGTGGTCACACTCGGGTGCGGGTCAGTCAGAGTTGGAGTCGTCCGCAGAGCCTGTGCTTGGGGGTGCGGGGAGACGTCGGAGTCGCCGGTGTCTTGCGTGGATCAAGAGTCGCCGGTATCTTGCGTGGATCAACAGTGAGTCAATCGACTGGAGGTGCAGACCCGTGACCAATCGATGTGCGGACGCTTGGAGGTGCTGTATCTATCAAGGCCGGGCAGGTACAATAGGATACTATTGGACCAGAACGTGTTGCCTTCTTGGCCAAGTGAATCGACTGGAGGTGCGGCCGGTGACCAATCGATTTTCGGACGCTTGGAGGCTTGGGTACTCAAGGCCGGGCCTGCTGTAAGTAAGGTGCCGAGGATGTGTGAGTATGGTTAGAGACTGACTGCTGCACGGGTACACTAGGCCAGGCTAGGGGACCAGGACAGGTAGACTGCCTGCTGTACGGGTACACTAGGCAAGGCTAGGGGACCAGGACGGATAGGCTTGTCGTACGGGGACAATAGGATAACTATTGGACCAGGACGCGTTACCTATTTATTTATTCTACTACTAATCGGTTTAGGAGCAAAAGAGTGAGCTGTGGGCTTGTATTCTGCTGGGAGAATCCTCTACAGGCTTGTTAGCGCTTAGCCTGTATTTGCAGAGATTTGCTTGCAGATTCGATGCTTGCAGAATTCAATGCTTGCAGAATTCGCTTGCAGAATTCGATGCTTAGAATTCCCAGTAAGATTTGTACTGGTGTACCTACAGGGAATGTTCGTACGCACCGATGTTGCTGATTGCTGATACAGTGAGATCTTTCTCGAAGTACGTGCGCTGTATACTCAAGGTGGTTCCCTGTATACTCAAGGTGGTTCCCCGGCTGGTCTGTACTTCACTACCCTTCCCCTCATTCGGTTTGCTACATCAATTCCCAATATGCATTTGATGAGTCATGATAAATGTATTCCTGGCTTGGACCGGATATTTTTGGAGTCATTACCCAATAAGTTAGTTTGTGCCCTGGAATTGCACCAAAAATACCCTCATTTGTGCCATTTGGAGAGTCAAACTACAACATTTATGGCATTCTGTGGGGCAAAGTTGTTCTCAATATGCAATTGATGAGTCATGATGAATGTATTCCTGGCTTGGACCGGATACTCTGGGAGTCATTACCCAATAAGTAAGTTTCTGCCCTGGAATTTCACCAAAAATACCCTCATGTTTGCCATTTGGAGAGTCAAACCACTACATTTTGTGCATTCTGTGGGGCAAAGTTGTTCCCAATATGCATTTGATGAGTCATGATGAATGTATTCATGGCTTGGACTGGATACTTTTTGAGTCATTACCCAATAAGTTAGTTTGTGCCCTGGAATTGCACCAAAAATACCCCCATGTTTGCCATTTGGAGAGTCAAACCCCAACATTTCCAGCATTCTGTGTGACAAAGTTGTTCCCAATATGCATTTGATGGGTCATGATGAATGTATTCATGGCTTGGACCGGATATTTTTTGAGTCATTATTCAATAAGTTATTTTGTGCCCTGGAATTGCACCAAAAATACCCTCATTTGTGCCATTTGGAGAGTCAAACCACAACATTTTGGGCATTCTGTGGGGCAAAGTTGTTCTCCATATGCAATTGATGAGTCATGATGAATGTATTCCTGGCTTAGACCGGATACTCTGGGAGTCATTACCCAATAAGTAAGTTTCTGCCCTGGAATTTCACCAAAAATACCCTCATGTTTGCCATTTGGAGAGTCAAACCTCAACATTTTGGGCATTCTGTGGGGCAAAGTTGTTCCCAATATGCATTTGATGAGTCATGATGAATGTATTCATGGCTTGGACTGGATACTTTTTGAGTCATTACCCAATAAGTAAGTTTGTGCCCTGGAATTTCACCAAAAATACCCCCATGTTTGCCATTTGGAGAGTCAAACCCCAACATTTCCAGCATTCTGTGTGACAAAGTTGTTCCCAATATGCATTTGATGGGTCATGATAAATGTATTCATGGCTTGGACCGGATATTTTTTGAGTCATTACCCAATAAGTTAGTTTGTGCCCTGGAATTGCACCAAAAATACCCCCATGTTTGCCATTTGGAGAGTCAAACCCCAACATTTCCAGCATTCTGTGTGACAAAGTTGTTCCCAATATGCATTTGATGAGTCATGATAAATGTATTCATGGCTTGGACCATATACTTTTTGAGTCATTACCCAATAAGTCAGTTTGTGCCCAGGAATTGAACCAAAAATACACTCATGCTAGTATGTATCTAGTACAACAAGCGTGTAGTAATCTATTTGCGGAGAAACCTACTCGGATTCAATACTAGTATGTATCTAGTACAAAAAGTGTGTAGTAATCTACTCGCGTAGAAACCTACGTGGATTCAATACTAGTATGTATCTAACACAAAAAGTGTGGAGTAATCTACTCGCGTAGAAACCTACGCAAATTCAATACTAGTATGTTTCTAGTACAAAAAGTGTGTAGTAATCTATTCGCGTATAAACCTACGCGGTTTCAATACTAGTATTTATCTAGTACAACCAGCCTGTAGGAATCTGCTTGTATAGAAACCTACTCGGATTCAATACTATTGTGTATTTAGTACAAAAAGCGTGTAGAAATCTACTCGCGTAGAAATCTATGCCGATTCAATACTAGAAATTATCTGGTACAAAAAGTGTGTACAAATCTACAGGTGTAGAAACCTACGCCAATTCAATACTAGTATGTATCTAGTACGAAAAGCGTGTAGAATTCTACTTGCATAGAAACCTACGCAGGTTCAATACCAGGAATTATCCAGTACAAAAAGCGTGTAGAAATCTACTCGCGCAGAAACTTACGCAGGTTCAATACTTGGAATTATCTAGTACCAAAAGTGTGTCCTAATTTACAGGCGTAGAAACCTACGCGGATTCAATACTAGTATGTATCTAGTACCAAAAGTGTGTACAAATTTACAGGCGTAGAAACCTACGCGGATTCAATACTAGTATGTATCTAGTACGAACAGTGTGTACAAATCTACAGGCGTAGAAACCTACGCGGATTCAATACTAGTATGTATCTAGTACAAAAAGCGTGTACAAATCTACAGGCGTAGAAACCTACGCGGATTCAATACTAGTATGTATCCCGTACAAAAAGCGTGTAGAAATCTACTCGCGTAGAAACCTACACAGGTTCAATACCAGGAATTATCTAGTACAAAAAGCGTGTAGAAATCTACTCGCGCAGAAACTTACGCAGGTTCAATACTTGGAATTATCTAGTATCAGAAGTGTGTACGAATTTACAGGCGTAGAAACCTACGCGGATTCAATACTAGTATGTATCTAGTACCAAAAGTGTGTCCTAATTTACAGGCGTAGAAACCTACGCGGATTCAATACTAGTATTTATCTAGTACCAAAAGTGTGTACGAATTTGCAGGCGTAGAAACCTACGCGGATTCAATACTAGTATGTATCTAGTACGAAAAGTGTGTACGAATCTACAGGCGTAGAAACCTACGCGGATTCAATACTAGTATGTATCTAGTACAAAAAGTGTGTACGAATCTACAGGCGTAGAAACCTACGCGGATTCAATACTAGTATGTATCTAGTACAAAAAGCGTGTACGAATCTACAGGCGTAGAAACCTACGCGGATTCATTACTAGGAATTCTCTAGTACAAAAAAAGTGTAGAATTCTTTACTCGTACAAAATCCTGTAGAATTCTACAGAAGATTGAAATATCCTCTACTTCGATCGATGATTTTTTTTCTACCGTCAGTATGTATCTAGTACCAAAAGCATGTACGAATCTACAGGCGTAGAAACCTACGCGGATTCACTACTATTAATTATATAGTACAAAAAATGTGTAGAATTCTACACTAGTACAAAATCCTGTAGAATTCTACAGAATTTGAAGTATCCTCTACTTCGATCGATCGATCGATTTTTTTTTTTCTACCTCAAAAAAAAAAAAAAATCATCACACACACACACACAGTAATTGTTTTTCTACCTCCGGACAAAAAAAATCACTTTTTCTACCTCGCGACAAAAAAAATCACTTCATAATCTGCCTTCTTACATCCAACTTATTTGAGTAGAGTGTTGGTTCTTGCAATCAACACTCCGTCCGGGAACGTGGGATCCGACCCTCTTTGAGCACAACGATCCGTTCTCAGATATTTCAGTCCGAAATAACAGCCTTGTACTGCATGACAATAGAAAGCATTCGACGAGAGGGAAATTGATGGATAGATATTGTTTGAATTGGCCCCCAAACATAAACGTCTTGAAATCAATGAACCTGCATCCCTTGCCTCTATATCAACTGGAACAAGATACTGTTTTTCATGACGTAGGAGTAAGAAGTAATCTACGGCAGCAGCAGCAACAACAATTTCATCGGGACGATTGTCGGAACGTCGGAACAAGCAAAGGTAAGAATGAGAGAGATACTAGGCATCAGCAACGGCAACGGCAACGGCAACGGCAACGGCAACGGCAACGGCAATGGCAACGGCAACGGCAACGGCAACGGCAACGGCAATTGATTTGATTGGTCTTCCACTCCACTGGCATTACTGATAATGTATTTCCTCTCTGTTTTTCTTCTTATTTTCATAGGACCGGATCGGAAGCAACTAATCGAAACCATCGAAGCAGCCATCGAATCGGAAGCAACGAATCTTTCCCTGTAGGTGCGAATCGGAAGCAACAAATCGAAACCATCGAAGCAACCATTGAATTGGAAGCAACGAATCTTCCCCTGTAGGTGCACTGAATTTTCCCTGATTGGTGATAATTACGAATCGATCGGCATGTACATTATCATATTATTCTGTTGTTATTATTTACTCTATGTAGTACATCAATAGATACTCACCCATTTTGTTACGATCCAGGGTTGAATATGACGAACGTTCACCACCGGCCATTGCTTTGTCGTTGATCTTAGTTCTTTGCTTGCTTCCCCACCAGCAAACAACTAGTTATTCCAAGACCTATGTTTGACACGAAGTACTACGAGTCATTCAATGACCGCTCACTCAACCGTATTTGCCTCACTCTCGAACGACTTGATACTTCGGGCCTGAAACTCCGAGCACTACAAACCTTGGTTATTCCTTCGCTTGGATTACAGGATCAATGTTCAAACAAATATCTACGACTTCATACCACCCCGGTTCCGGATAACGTGTTGATCTTGATCTTCCTTACCACTGATTCTACGATCCTTCCATCGTCCTATTCCAACAATATTCTGTGTCCAGAGACCATTGTGCGCCTACTGTTGCGCAACTTCCCTACAATCTCTCACCAACATACTCCAGATCAGGGGGTTTATACCACAATGACAAACTACGATACTGGAACGCTTGCGTTTCTATCTACAATGACGTTCAGTACACATCTAATCGAATATTTTGTTGGCCATCCGGTTGAGACTCAAGTTACGTATCAAACATCATCTACCATCCATTAATCGTCTCCTACGTTGGAGCCGCTACCATCAGCTCCGGACCAGGGGGTGCACGGAATCCCTTCCCCACGTCGACCAGTAACTCTGAATTAGCCTGTTTCTTTGAGCCTTCGATCTCTTCTTTGTTCGGCCTCTTCTAGCGTTCCTCCGTCGATTCTTCAATCGTCCACTAATTCCTCGCACCTCCAGCGCGTTTTCCGCCAGTCGCTATGTACCCTACAACTGGCACCTTGCCCACTTCCCCTGCTCGCAACGATCGCTTTGATGTCGTCACATTGATGTCTCCGATGCTTAATCAATTTCTACGATTTGATCTATGATCAACCGGTTTCTTGATCCGATTCTACGCTTCGACTGTGTTTGATTAAGTCCATCATCCGCATCTACGACTCCCTTTGTTTCCACTACCAATCTCTTTCCGACCATCAATTTCTACAATTTGCTATACAATTCATGAATTGTCCCCGAGCTTTGATTACAATGCTACGAATCTCCAAATCGAAATCACGGTTTTGTTTAAATCAATCCCTACACTTCGACATCGATTCCCGCGCTTCTAACACCGACGCCGATTCTTCTTTTTCTTTCCCTCCTACGCAGATTACTTCTCCAACAAACATTCCTTCGGTCCTTTTCTTGATTAATTATCTCTTCCGTTTTGCATCTTCGGCGGCCTTCTCCGACGGTCGATATTTCCTCGGCTCATGCCTTCGATCCTTCCGTCGTCCCACTCCAACAATATTCCTTACTAAGAACTTGCTGTTGAGCCACTTCTTTACAATCTCCCTCCGACCTACTCCTCGGTCTATTCCTCCACGTGTGTTCCCCTCCACTACAACACACGCTCCCCGGTTATCCGTCCAGGTTTGTTGCAGGGGTATTTCCTTCTTCCTTTCATCAAGCTCTCCGATTCGTCATAGGATTTTGAGCGTATCTACAGCTTGTTCCAATTCTGGTCCTAATTCCGACGATTTGATCTCGATCCGCCGTCCATCGCACATCTCCGATTGCTCCCTGCTCCTCCGCTCTCCAATCTTCCAGCCCCGTTCTCATGGCTTGTTATACGCAATTCATGCTCTCGCATGTTGCAACCTTCTCCCCTGCTTGTGAATCAGGGGGTGTATGTCATACGCCCTAAGGCTTCTACGTATAATCCACAACCATGGAATTTGATTATAATTGCATCCACTGGACCCAAGGGTGATGTCCCATCAGCACAAGCCTTTTCCCTCTACATATACGCTATACCCTTATCGGCTTCTAGTACTCCACGCACCACGCATGAATCTCTCATACGTTGATGTCGCTGTCACATCAAAGCTACGATTCCATTTGGTACCTACTCTCATCATGGAACTCCACTTCCTCAACATCCGATTCTACGCTCACTTCTTCCTTCGCGCTACTACTTCGCTTTTGTGATATCATCCTTCAACGCGTCTGATAGCCTACCTATGACGATCTCAACACCCGTCCCCTACGATCGATCGTATCTGACACTCAATCGATTTCTACGATCAATCAATCGCCATCGCTTTGATCACAAAATTGATGCTCAAATGAATACATATGCCTCGATACGCCTCTGGTCCATTAGCGCAAGACCTTCCATCCCCATGTGCCATATGCGAACGACACAACCATCGGATTTCATTAGCATGGCGCCCTCTTGAACCGAATAATCGTTTGATTTCAACATATGTCCCCTCCGTTGACGCTTAGCCCTACGGTTTTGTATCATTTACAACCATGGAATTAGAGTTACAACATACAATATGTTTAGTAGTGCACAGTTCAGTCAACAGAAAAGTTGAGAAGATGAAAATAGTCATTCGTGCATAAGTTGTACACAAAATAGTGCTTGACACAAAAGAATATGATATCCTTAACCCTAAAATAGCTATTTTATTTGAGGAGTGACGAGATATTGTCTCGAAAGTAAAGGTTTGCGACGCGCGAGGTTTTTAGTAGACACGCGACCTAAAAGGATAGGAAATTTTAAAAATAGGGTCAGGAATTTTAAAAATACCGCGCGATAGCCCGCGGGGGGTAGAGAAACAGTTCTCGGACGTAGTACAAAAATTGTGTAGAAAGCTACTGTCGTAGAATGCCATGCAAATTCCTTACCAGAAATTATCTAGTATGAAAATGGTGTAGAAAGCTACTGTCGTAGAGTGCTACGGACGTTCGTTACCAGAAGTTATCTAGTACGCAAATGGTGTAGAAAGCTACTATCATAGAATGCTATGCAAATGCAATACCAGTAATTATCTTGTAAGAAAATTGTGTAGAAAGCTACTGTCGTAGGAACCTACGCAAATTCAATACCAGAAATTATCTAGTACAAAAATTGTGTAGAAAACTACTGCCGTAGATTTCTACGCAAATTCATTACCAGTAAAATCACCGTCACAAATGTGGTAGGTACCACTGGTACATGAAAGATCTCACTGTATCACAAGTTAAGAACATTAACTACAAAATAAGGGCTATATTGTGCGCGTCGCGCGACACTATTCTTTATTATTCTATATTCAAAACGCGCGCGCTGCGCAATATTTTTTACTTAACGTTCTCAACTTAATTAAGAAAATCAAATTATTCTTTATTATTCTATATTTAGTGAATTAGATCTCATAGGTTAAGTATCGATTTTTTTATCGATCACACACACACACACACACAAAGCGGACACACACACACACACACACACACACACATACAGCGAAAAGTTTTTTTTTTTTTCTACCTCGAGAAAAGTGATTTTACAGTGTGATTTTACAGTGTGATTTTTTTTTTGTCGTGAGGCAAAAAATACTCTTTCCCTTCATAATCTTACCGGACTTATCTTGAGCAGAGTTGCTTTACTACTTGTACGATTGGCACTCCGTCCGAGAACGTTGAATCCCACTGAACTGATCAGCAATGATCAATAGTAGGCAGGGAATTCAGGCTCAAGAAATTTTAGTCCGAAATAACTGCCTTGGCTGAAAAAAGACAATAGAGACATTCGGACGAGAGAGGAATTGCTGGATAGATATTGTTTGAGGGCCCGCAAACATATACATCTTGAAAGCAATAAATCTGCATCCATTGCGTATTTATATCAACAGGAACAAGATCCAGTTTTTCGTGACATAGGAGTAAGAAGTCTGCAAATCTACGGCAGCAGCAACAACAATAATTTCTTCCCTGGTGCGTCGATCGGCAACAACGAATCATCGGTAAACGACAACAATGAATCTGTGGCAAACGGTAGGAATGAGAGAGAGAGAGAGAGAGAGAGACAATGATGCCTACATCCTACATTGCCAATGATGTATTCCTAAATTCTGTTTTTCTTCTTATTTTCATAGGGCTGGAACAGGAACAATGGAGATCAACCAATCATTGGCATCAACAAATTGACGGTATCCTCAACGAATCGACCGTATCAACGAATCAACAAATCAACAGCATCAACAACGGGAGCAGACAGCAACACAGGTGACCCGCAACACGGCAACGGGGTAGGTTAGCATGTAAATTATATTATTCTGCTGTTATTATTTTCTCTACATCAATAGATACTCACCCCATTTTGTTAAATTATCATATATTGTTATAGATCCGCAACAGCAACAATGATCAAAACGAATCCACAGGATGAATCAACGGCAACAAATCAACAACAGCGATCGAACTGCAAAACACCGCTGCTGGCTGCTGGAATCCTGCTGCTTGAAACGCCGCTCCAAAACGCCGCCCAAAACGCCACTGCTGGCTTCCTGCTGCTCTGCTCCAAACGCCAATGCTTGCTGCTGGCTTCCTGCTGCTCCTCCAAAACGCCACTCCGCCAGTCGCTGTTGCTGTTGCTCTTGCTAGTTGCTGTTGCTCTCGCTAGTCGCTGCTGCTGTTGCGCTCGCTAGTCGCTGTTGCTGTTGCTCTTGCTAGTCGCTGTTGCTGTTGCTCTCGCTAGTCGCTGTTGCTCTCGCTAGTCGCTGTTGCTGTTGCTGGTTGCTGTAGCTGTTGCTGTTGGTGTTGCTCTCACTAGTCGCTGTCGCTGTTGCTCTCGCTGGTCATTGTCGCTGTCGCTGTTGCTCTTGCTCTTGCTATTCGCTGTTGCTCTCGCTATCACTAGACGCTATCACCGCTGCTTGCTGCTGGCTTCCTGCTACTTCAAAACGCTGCTGGCTTCCTGCTGCTCCAAACCGCCGCTGGAAACGCTGCTGGAAACGCTGCTGCTTGCTGCTGGCTTCCTGCTTCTCCAAAACGCTGCTGGAAACGCTGCTGCTCGCTGCTGGCTTCCTGTTACTCCAAAACGCCGCTGCTCACTGCTGGCTTCCTGCTGCTCCTCCAAAGCGTTGCTCCAAAACGCCGCTCAAAACTGCTGCTCCAAAACGTCGCTGCTTGCTGCTTGCTGCTGGCTTCATGCTGCTCAAAATGCTGCTCTGCTCAAACACCGCTCCAAAATGCCGCTTGAAACGCCGCTGCTTGCTGTTTATTGCTGGCTTCTCCTGCTGCTCAAAATGTAACCATTTTTATGTTACTCAAGTGGCTTGTTAGCTTCTTGTCTCTGCTAGAGGACAACGAAGACAAAGATGAAAGGCGCCAAAGAGATAGGCGTATACAAAGGATAGCCCTTCCGTGCTCTTGCTAGTCACTGTTGCTTTTGCTGTTGCCCTCGCTAGTCACTGTTGCTCTTGCTAGTTGCTATTGCTACTGCTGTTGCTGTTGCTGTTGCTCTCCCCAGTCGCTGTTGCTCTTGCTAGTCGCTATTGCTCTTGCTAGTGGCTATTGCTCTTGCTAGTCCTCGCTCTTGCTAGTCGCTGTTGCTAGTTGCTGTTGCTAGTTGCTATCTCCGCTCCAAACGCCGCTGCTCACTGCTGGCTTCCTGCTGTTTGAAACGCCGGTCCAAAACGCCGCTGCTGACTGCTGGCTGCTTCCTTCCTGTTGCTCCAAAACGCCGCTCCAAATGCCGCTGCTCGCTGCTGCCTTCCTGCTGTTTGAAACGCCGGTCCAAAACGCCGCTGCTGACTGCTAGCTGCTTCCTTCCTGCTGCTCCAAAATGCCGCTCCAAACGCCACTGCTCGCTGCTGACTTCCTGCTGGTCCAAAACGCCGCTGCTCGCTGCTGGTTTCCTGCTGCTCGAAACGCCGCTCAAAACGCCGCTCCAAAACGCTGCTGGCTGTTGGCTACTGGCTTCCTACTGGCTTCCTGCTGGCTTCCTGCTGCTCCTCCAAAACACTGCTCGAAACGCTGCTCAAAATGCTGCCGCTGGCTGCTGGCTTCCTGCTGCTCCAAACGCCGCTTGAAACGCCACTACTTGCTGCTGACTTCCTGCTGCTCCAAAACGTCGCTGCTTGCTGCTGGCTTCCTGCTGCTCGAAACGCCGCTCAAAACGCCGCTCTAAAACGCTGCTGGCTGTTGGCTGCTGGCTTCCTACTGGCTCCCTGCTGGCTTCCTGCTGCTCCTCCAAAACGCTGCTTGAAACGCTGCTGCTGGCTGCTAGCTTCCTGCTGCTCCAAACGCCGCTTGAAATGCCACTGCTCGCTGCTGACTTCCTGCTGCTCCAAAACGTTGCTGCTTGCTGCTGGCTTCCTGCTGCTTGAAACGCCACTCCAAACGCCGCTCCAAAACGCCGCTTGATTGCCGTTTGAATACCCTTCCCAATCAAAATCAAAGTAGATTTGATTTCTACACCGTATCACCTCCTCATACGCCGCTGCCGAGTAGTAGTAGTACTAGTGGTAGTAAGTAGTTAGAAGATTGTTTGAGTAGATTCTAAAATTATGAGCAGTAGGAATAGGAGTGGTATTCGTATGGCACCTCTATTCCTCCTCTCTTTATTAGTCATATTTGGCATGTACGTTGATTCTTAAATGAATCATATAAACAGTCACTGTCCCTAGCCGGTCATACGAGTAACCCAGTCACATCCGCCAGTCGTACGTTACGGTCTGTCTGTACTTGTCACTGCGTGATTTCTAGAGTCCCCGTGTCTTCGTGGTAGTACCATAATACTAGTAGAAGATACCTATCCCGCGGACCTCATTTCTCTTTCTCATCAACGCCATCTCTCCACATGCACCTCATAGCTAGCTCAATTAGCCTTGTCCCACTCATTAGTTTAGTGAGTAAGTCAGCGATATTTGACTCACCCGGCTCCTTTGCAACCCGGATGCTCCCTGCTGCTATGCAGTCCCTCGCTTTGTGATAAGCAACACTATTATGCTTCTTTTTACAAGGGCTTTTTGGTTGTGTAGTGTTCTTCACAACTGACTCATTGTCACAGCAGATATTGGTAGGGCCTTCTATAGGGATTCCCATCATCCGTAGTTTGTACCTTAGCCCCTCAACCATTTCAATTGCTATCCTAAGCGCGACTATCTCCGAGTCGAATGTAGATGTCTCAACGGTCGTTTGCCTCTTAGAGAACCACAAAATAGGTGCTCTGTTAACAAAGATGATTATTCCTGTATGAGATCTTCTGGTGGCCTTGCAACCCGCGTGATCTGCATCTACAAAACATGTAGTGATAACGGCCTTCCCTCTGGGTTCAGGCATATCTGGAGACAGTAGTTCCTTGGCTTCTGGATAAAACTCACTCCAGTCACACGACTGAAAATTGGACTCATCTACGTTGGGCGTTAAAACGTCAAACACCAACTTGGACTTGCTGTAATTCTTTAAGTATGCAAAGAGATGAAACAGCTGGTTAAGATGGCCCTCCCTTGCTTGAGCAAGATATTGAGGCATGAGCAATACTGGCATGATGATATCCAACTGACCAAGTTCACATATCCACTGGAGTATCCTGATCAAACCTTGATAGTAGTTTTGTTTCTCTGGGCCGAGTTCTGGTGACGCCTCTATCTCAGGTCTATACTCGGTGCTCAATGGAGATCTTGCTGTCTTATGTAGTACCTTCTTGAATGTGTATTGTCTGGTTAATAGTTCCTCTTCAACTAACTTGATAGCTTTTGCAATGTGTTTAGATGAAGCCATAGACCAGTACGGGTTACCATTGATGTAGGTTTTCCCAATATCAGCCCCTAAGTAGAAAAAAGGTTCTTCAACTGTCCCATTCTTCAACTTGAATTGCCTTTCTATTGCATCCATCTGGAACTTCAGATCCATCCCACATACAAGAATATCATCGACATATGCCACACAATACTCGTAATAAGCCGTACCATCTGGTTTGAATGCAGATCGGAGGTGTACATCGGGGTCAGCCCTACAAGATACATAACCTAGTTCCCTTAAGTGGCTGGCCAAGTGTGATCAAAAAGATTCCCCCGCAACCGGGAGCCCGTATAAAGCCCTTACAATCTTGCAGGGCCTTCCACATAGCTCTGGCGCAAACCCTTGGGCCTCTGTAGCTATTGTGAAGTACTTCTCTTTGATGGGTGCTGTTAAGTAAGCATTTTGTATGTCCGCACTGAGTACCTTGAGGTTGTTAAGTGCCGCTACTAGGAAGAACAATCAGACCGAATCCCTACTGGGTACACTAGAGTATGTGTATTCTTTTGAGATTTCCGGGACTTTGTGACCATCACCAACCAAGCAAGCCTTTTGTGTCAAGTCAATCTTGACATCAAAGACCATGTGCATAGTAATTTTGGTATGCCCCACTGGTATCTTGTCTTCCTCATTGAATTCAAAGGCAATAGAACTATTTGTCATTTCTATTGCAATAGCCCGAGCCCAATGATCAGTCCCCGTTTCGCGATCAATTGCTTTTGCTTCTGCAGTCGACTTAGGGAGTTGGACCCCTGTACTTATGGGACTTGGCCCAGTATTTGGTTTTAGCACCGGATATAATCCGGTCTTTCCTCCAAAGTACCTTATAGGCCCACCACCTAAACGCCGGCTCATTTATAATGCCTTCTTCACGGGTGTATATTGCCGTTTTGACCGGGAAGCTTTCCTTCATGTCACTTAACTTTGCCCAGGAAGTAGTACCATCTTTCCACCTAACAAGAAACCTCCATCCTTTGGTTGTTGGTTTTGTTCTGGTTTGCCCGGATGTTGTTGTGTAGGTAGCCTGTTTGATAGTTAAGGCTTCCTCATCCTTTTCGAAATTTACGATCTCATCCATCAGACAATACATACGCCCTTCATCGTCCACAGAAGAATAGATACTTTCGGCAAGCAGGTTAGCTGTATAGATTTCGATTGATCCATCTGACATAGAGACCTCGTAAGACCACGTATCTAAGAGTGGATTGTTGTTCTTCTCACCGACTAGCACACCATTCTTATCCCTGCACCGGTTCTTGACTAGTCCCCGGATGCGTTGGTCCCCTATCTGGAGTAGTACTTCACTTCCAAGATTTTCATCAAGATCTTTGTCAGTTAAGTCATCGGCATCCGGGGATGAAGCCTCAGCTTCTGCCATGAGCACTTCATCCTCACCCTCATATTTGCCATCAAATAGGCCCAGAGGTGGTTTGCCAAGTTCATTTTTTAGATAAGTATCAGAGGGTTTAACCTCATCGCCAATCCTCACATTGATTTCTTTGTTGTGTGCTTCCAACTGGGATAAGATATCCGGGTGTCGCCATTCTTCTTCTGATATAGCCCGCGTACTGTTTGTTATGTGAACTTTTCCCATCTTGAACAACACATAATGGCAATCTCCACCACCAAAAGTATCCCTGTTCGGGCCCAGCCAGCGGCCCAGCCTAGTTGTCTTTCCATTTAAGTCATACCACCAAATGAAGTCATACCAGTCATGAATCATATAAAGGGTGATATCTGGAGTGTATCTGTGTACCAATTCAAAGCTAGTCCTCCCCATTGAAGAAGGGTCACTTGATGCCACAAGGTTGATCCGGCCGGCCGCTAACATCCCACAGAAGGCCCAACACCTCCTGGGACTGCCCTTCTTAGAAGTCATCCAACAAATGGCCCTCCTCGAGTCCCCTGCACTGTGTTCTGTCGTATTTTGCCAAGAGCAGTGTGGTTGTATGTATGTTTGTCAAATGCGGTACTCCGACCTGAGCTTGTGCCAACCTGTGTTGTGTGTCTCATGATTCCCCTGGGCCTTTGCTCCATTGGTAACAAGGTGTTCTGGAATTCCCACTTCGTTGATAAAGCACAATAAACCATCATGACATCGAACTTCTCCCCTGACAGGATAGAAGGCCACATAGCCCTTTCCATTTGCAAAGATCTGGGCGGCCGTGTCATTGTGGATGATGCTGGGAACCTTGAACTTCATAGTATCAGCGTACCATCGGCCCTTCAGTGTCCGCCTGTTCCTCCATTTCTGTGTGTTCGGTCGTTTTGTAATAGACTGGGACAGTTGTCGGATCCCATCTTGGGTAGTCACTTTGATAGTAGCCTTGGCGCGCTTCTCACTGATGTTCCACATCTTAGCAATGGCCTTGGCATCATATCTGCCGACCTTGTCAGGGATCCTTATTGGAGGTCCCCATTGTCCCCGACAGATGAAAGACTTCTTGTTGAGGGACATTTCTTGGTCTAGAACATCTTGTTGGTGCCTTAGCAGCTTCCTTCCTTGGTTCTAGCCTTGGCTTCCTGTTGAATAGCAAGCTCGGCTTCAGATAGTGGGGAAAGACCGGCTGATGAAGGCTTGGTGGAAACATCAGAAATTGTAGAATTTGCTGAATTTCGAAGATTTTCTTGGTCCTCCCCGGTGGTTCCAGCAAGGGCTGAAATCAATCGTGTGGAAGCATCCGTCGAAATATATCCTGTACGTTGGAAAGGGACTCGGCCAGTACATACAGAGGCAAGATGAAGTAGCCGGTACTTGTCATATCCAACACCAAGAGGTTCATGGTGAATTGTGGATGAATAATTGACTGGAGTCCCACAAACTGGCAAGCACCCTGAAAGAGTAGCAACGACTCGCGGGAAAGAGGCATTGGTGGCATCTTCTTCCTCAGCAAAGTGAGAGGAGTAGGGATCCCATGTGTGAGTATCTGTAGCCAGTACGTGTTCACAGGTTGCCAGTTCCTTCTTTGTAGGTTTGCGAGAGTCGAAGTAGGATATGACTCCATTGACTTTGAGAGGGATAAAGAGCTCGGTGTTGTCAGATTGGAGAGTAATCCTGTGTGTAGAAGTGGAGTCATACCGCCTTGGAGTGTCATCAACCTTGTTGAAGTTGCAGTCCCTCACTTGATTGGGACACACCAAGCTATGTTGCAACTTGGCGCCAAAGAGCAGAGCCTGCCCAAACACCAAGATATAGGTAATCCCGTCAGTTGGGTCTGTCCAAGCTGTGGCGCAACGGGCAATGGGGACATTCTTAAGGGGAGAGTAAGTGTCAGAAAATGGGGCAACATCCACATACGTCAAAATGGAATCCAATGAATTGAGTAATACCATGTTGGACCCTCCAGCCGTGGTATTGGCGTGACTGTCCAGCTCGCACCAACCGGTATGGGAGGATGGTGAGCCAACGCTCTTGATATGAACTACTGGCCGGCCTACCCGGGATACAATCGACAGGCCCCGGCCGGCAAATCAATCCTGAGTTTTCTTCTTGTGGGTATGGCTACCAAATTGGTCGCCAACCGATCCCTTTGCTGTAGTGCTCTCGCCCTTGGCTTCAACAAGAGAAACCTGTGTAGACTTTCCAGGGGAGTTGAGAGCTGGACAGAGGGCCCGGACTTGGTTCTTCTGAGCTGTAGACATAGTGACCCAGATTTCTTTTGGATAGATCTTGCCCTTGATAGGTTTGTTGTACGTAGAGCCGCCGCCAGAAGTCTTCTGTTTCTTGTTACCAGATTTCTTGTTGGGTGAGGAGTTGCCTTCGTTGTTACGTTTGTTTCCCCTTTTTCCTTTGAAGGAAGAGATATTCCTTCAACCGCCCTTCCGACTGGCTTGCATCTTCTTAATACCAAGCGCTTGAGTGAAGTGAGCGGCTGCTTTGTCAAAGTTGTTGTACATACCCCCTTCTTCATTTAGGACCAGTTGGACTGCGATTTCAAGTCTTGGGTCAGATAAGGAGTGACAGAAGTCAGTAACAAACTGGTCTTCAGGTGGGAAAGTCTTGTGCCGCAACAGGAACTCCTTTGCATCATACCATCGCCTTTTGTGCTTGTCAAAACTGTAGTTCTTGGTATCCCCTGGAGTAGGTGGAGCTCTGTAGGAAAGCCCTCTTTTCTTCTATTAGGAGCCTGATATTCGTTGATTCATATGCCTGGGAGTATAATGTGAAGTATGCCTTCCTTCCATCCCCTTCGGAGCCAAGTCCTTGAATGTAAGACCAACTGGGACCCGCCCCTACCAACTTGAATAAAATTCCCCATAGCGTGTTGTTGTCCTTGGTCCAGTGGGACCCGGAATGAATAGTGCACCGTATAGAATATTTAGTCCAGTCGGCGCACGTGTCTGTCAGAGCAGGCCCAACTGGTCCCCGCCCTTTCAGCGTCGCTTACTATGGAGTCCTTCCGGATCGTGTAGAGTAAAGATGTTTTAGTGACACCCCTTTTATGTTGGAGGTACTCCCGGAATCTCTCATCGAACTCCTTGAATTTTGACATTGCTGTGAGTGGCTCCAGGAGAGTCAGGTCCCCAGCAGCCGTGTTGCTGTCATCTTCCTTCAGGGAATTGAGGCGCGCCCGAGTCTTGGCCTCTGCGTCTGGATTAGACATCCAGTCAACCGGGGTAGCAGTGGCCCCAATGAGAGGTTGGAATTCAATCCAAGCCACGAACAACTTGAGTTGATCCCCAAAAACTCGTCCAACGTATACTTGTTTCGGGTCCGGGCAGTAGTTGTGTTTGGTCTTGTTGACCCCATTCACCAGGGATTTTATGGCTGATTCATCCATGTCTCGTAGGGAGTCGGTGCTGCTGTAACCGGTACAAAATAGTTAATCTGCAGTAATCCGGTTCAACCCAAAAGATTCCAGAATCTCCCTGAACACTATCTCAGTTGGAGTTAGGGACCTTTCTCCTGCGTATTCTGGGATTCCCTCTAGTTGCTCGGCCCGCTCAACTGCATCCTGGACCTCCTGTGTGGGTGCCGGAGCCCGGTTGGTGTCCATCATGGCTCTGATGAATTCCATCTGCGCCGCAGTGAATCCAAGGTTGCCATGAACTTCGGGTACATTGTTGGCTGGAACAGCAGCTGCCGGGGCGGCGGCTGGGTTATTGTTGTTGCGTTGATTCTGTTGGATTGGTCTCCCTCGCGCCATGGTCGGTAGTTTGCTCCTGGAATAGTTGTTTGCTTGTTCTGGAAGTGATATATGAATGATTTTCTGAGAGGAAATAAGTATTTCTGAATAATTGCTCTCCATGCAATATCACTAGTAGTGAATATTTTCTAGTGACTTCTCCATGCAAAATCCTATCATCGTTTCTATTCCTGAACACCAATTTCTCAGTTGCCCTATACTTAAGAAAACGGTTAGGGTTCTAATTCTGAGTTGGGGCCGTTGACTTGGCTTATGCCTCCTTTTCCTGGCCGTTGAATTCAATCACGTGGGAATTCGGTGGCCGTTTCAAATTGGCTCGCTCCTTGTTCCCGTAGGAATCGGGGCCGTTGGATTGCTTCCCCCAAGAATTGGGACCTTTGGTTTGTTTTCCCGTTATTTTACGGTTACTAGTTCAACGGATCCCTCTAATGAGTGGGAGTTGAAACTGCTCTAGAATAATTCAACTGCACTCTCTGAGTAGCGGCTAGGAACAGCTTAATGCACACGTCTGTGCGCCGCCCTGCCTTATGGTAGCATTTTTCCTCGTACGAAGGACATGCGCCCCCCAGTGCTCAATTAGTCCTTGACTGTATTCCATCTACTTCTGTGAGGCCGTACACCTCAAGTTGTTGTTGTTGGGGCCAGTAGCTTGTTGCCGTTTCTATGCACACTTAGGTGTGTTGTCAGTCCTCAGTCGTGTTGTTTGAGGAGCCAAGTGGCCCTCTCCTGCTTGAATCGGAACACGTTTACTTTTGAATGTAAAGACTGCGACTGCTTCGGCCCCCGAATTCGATGTCTTGCATCGATGGCATTTGCCCTTTCCCCTTTGGCCGTTATGTTGTTTGAGAGAAGCAAGAGGTATCAGCTCAAGCCCAGCTGCACTAGTGCCATTACCCATCTAAGTGCTCAAACATGGACATAGCCTTCCGGGGTCTCTGATTAACCGGTGATCAATTGGTAGTCAGTCTCGCCCCTTCCATTGTCATGTGAATCGCTAGTCCACCCATTGGAAGCGATGGTCGATTGTTGACTAGATCTCCAGTTTCGGTGAGTCTCTGGGTCTGATAAACTTTTATTTCTACACCATATCACCTCCTCATACGCCGCTGCCGAGTAGTAGTAGTACTAGTGGTAGTAAGTAGTTAGAAGATTGTTCGAGTAGATTCTAAAATTGTGAGCAGTAGGAATAGGAGTGGTATTCGTATGGTATTTGTATTGCACCTCTATTCCTCCTCTCTTTATTAGTCGTATTTGGCATGTACGTTGATTCTTAAATGAATCGTATAAACAGTCACTGTCCCTAGCCGGTCATACGAGTAACCCAGTCACATCCGCCAGTCGTACGTTACGGTCTGTCTGTACTTGTCACCGCGTGATTTCTAGATACAGTAACGTGTAGGTATTCAAGTTGGTGTCATTTTGTACTAGTTGTACGGTGGTGAGCCCTCATGGTCTGTTCTACAGTAGGAGAAATAGAATGGTTGTCAAAATGGAAATGGTGTTTGAATCTTCCTAATTTGACGTTCGATTGCCCTTTGATTGTCATTCCTGGTCAGCAAATCAGTAGAGTAACATGCTGGTGTTCAAACCTGGTAGGATTTGTACATGTCTGCCTCCATTCTTTCCTTTATCCAAGGGGAAAGAGATGGGTTGGAGTAGGGCCCGTAGTTGCCGTTGTCTTTGCCATTTGAATACCATTCCTGATCAAAAATGAAGTAGAGTAATGTGTAGGTATTTAAGTTGGTGTTATTTTGTACTATTTGTATGGTGGTGAACCTTCATGGTCTGTTCTAGTGAAGAAGAAACAGAAGGGTTGTTGCAGGGTCATCAAAATGGAAGTTAATGACATCGGTAATTTCGATGATCGGAATTCCTGTCAAAAATAAATAATGTCTTTGAGGGTTTTTCTGCTGTGTTTGCAGGGTCTTTTCACTTGTTCTTTTTTTGAAGAGATTTCAGTGTACGGAGCACACACATGTTCATTACTTGTAGACTTGTACATGGTTTTTGTACTGTGTATTTATTGTGGTATTTTGTACACAGTGTGGAACGCGGCAAAGGAGCAAACAAACACTTCTGAAAATAATTTTATTTCATATCTTGGGTTAAGGTTAGGAAGTTTGGTAGCGAGAAATAGATTTTTTAAATCAACTTAGTCAAAATTGAGAGATTAAGGGACATTTTGAGTCCTCGGGGAGAGTTTTTGTCGCAACCTGAGGGGAGTTGAAACTCTTCACCACAAAAAATTGTGAATTTTAAAAATTTCCCTTGCGCATAACAAAAGCAGGGTAGATTTTATAAAAATAGGGCTTGCGAGGGGTCGCGTTGGGTCGCGTGACAGTTATCGGACGTTCTTGGTGGTCTTCCGTTCTGTGCGGTCGTTCGATACTAACGATTCGACTTGGTCTTCCTATTACACTTTTCTTGGTCTTCTGATAGTACGGTCGCTATATAGAAGTCGCGACTTGGTCTTCCGATAGTACTTCTTCTTCTTGTTTTTGTTTCTTCTTCCGAGTATCTCGCCGTCTTCCGAATATCACGGTCACCTCTGGTGTCAGCGCCATGTCAGCGCCGCACCTCAGCTTGTACCTCTACTGGTAATATTACATACAGGTATCAAGCGCCCACACATAGGATATAGCAATAGTACTTGTCATAATCATTGATAACCCCAATTTAATTCAGTAACAACAAGAACCTCTGTCTTTCATCATAGGAATAGAGTAGAGAGTGGATTTTCTACTTCTAGTGGAGCATGATTATATTGGACGGATCATGAAAAGACATGACAAAAAGAAATGAGGAGACATGCAACTCCTGCTTTCAACCTACTGCAACAGAGCACATGCACACTTCTTAAAATATTTATATTTCACATCTTGGGTTAAGGTTAGGAAGTTTGGTAGCGGGAATTAGATTTTTTGAATCAAGTGAGTCAAAAATGAAAGAGCAAGGGACATTTTGGGTACTTGGGGAGAGTTTTTATCGCAACCTGAGGGGGGTTGAAACTCTTCATCACAAAAAATTGTGAATTTAAAAAATTGCCCTTGCGCATCACAAAGCCAGTGTTGATTTTATCAAAATAGATCTTGCAATGGGTCGCGTTGGGTCGCGTGACAGTTATCGGACGTCAACCAGAGTAATGAAGCAGCACTGAGCATTACCAAAACACCCACCACTACAGTAATGAACCAACAGAAAGAAGGGACAACAACCAATGTGGTAGAGAAAACATCCAACGGAGAGTCCTGCAATATTGAGGATGCTGTGAGCCGTGTCATGAAACAAATCCCATATGACATATTGGCACAGGGAGTGGCCAAATAGTTACAACAACAGCAGAGGGAACAACATATGGGTGTGGGAAAGTTAGTATTGGTACATTAACATACAAAGACAACCATGCAGGGAGATGGGAGCTGCGATGACGATGACACACCAGAAAAAGTGAGTACAATTACTGGCAGAGATCTGCATCTAACAAGTAAGGATCTAAGGTTTTGAATGATGCAGCTCCAACAGTAGACAAGCAGCTAAGGGAATACATAAAAAAGATTGGTACCATACCATGAAGTTCCCAATCAATGACAAGACCATGGCGCATGTAACAGAAATGGCATTTAAAACACAAGAAGCTATGGTGCCACAAAATATCCCAAAGGCGACATTCTGTTGCTTTTATAGGAAGAGAGTAGTGACAGTACTGACTGCATCGAGGCACAACTCACAAACATTGGCAAGAAAAAACTGGATAGGTAAATACATGTTGGTGGATTTGTTGTTGAAATTAGGCATTTTGGAATCTATTTTTGGTCCGATGCCACTAACATGCCGCCAGTTGATACTGATGATACTTTTGTACAGCCGATAACAGCAAAGGTAGAGTCCCTGTCACCTTCCCTGGTACTGTTGGAATTATTGAAGACACAGAAAATGAGGATACAGGTATTTTAAACCCTCAATACAGGAAATACAACGATGCTGAAAATGAATATTTTTATTATTTTGTTACAAGAATCATGTTGGCAATCAATCCAATGAACTCCAATTTCAAACAACGGAAGGAGAGGAACTTACTGAGTGATATATTTTCTGTAGCGGATGAAGCATTTGCATTGATAGTATGGGTGAACCAGCAGCAGCAAAAGGGTGATGCCAACATTCTGCGAGAGAAAAAAACTGCGATTCAGACAGTGGAAGCAGAAATGGGTGGATGGAAGAAGGACAAGAGTTGTTCAATGCTTTGTGCAGCAAATTTGTCAAGCTACGCAATCAGCCAGATACAGGAAGGGAATTGGAGGAAATGATGAGGGAGAGATTTAGGAACAAAAGTTTGGCACGATACACCAATAAGCGTGGTGATACAGATAATACTAGTAGTAGCTCCAGTAGTTGTAGTGGACCCAGAAAGAAAAAGAAAAGGACTGTCTACTATATTGATCCAGCAATAACAGCCTTGATGAATGCCAATTTATCACTTGAATTAATGTAGAAAATTACAGCATTACATAATACAAAAACTACTGGTAATTGAGAACTAAATATTGAGAATATTAGAAATATTGGAGGAATAATAATATGTTGCAATAGGATTAAATCAAACATAATAGAATTTAAATTTTTAAAAAGGAATATCATAGTCCAGAAAAAGACTTCACAATTAGGAGAGCAGAATTGAATTGTTACTCTGTAGCATAATATTTGGAATTGATACTGAGTCAAGATTTCTTTTTCTTCGTGAATAGAAGTAATTGTTGTGGGTATGGAATAATAATTTGGTACTGCTAGAGACTGATAAAAATTATTTTTAATCGTGATTAGAGTAATGTGCATCACGTGCACAGAAATAGTGCTGAGTTTACGTATACCCTGCCATTTGGTTGCAATGGACTTGAGAATTTCAGGGTGTTGAATTTTGCCGTGTTAAAATCACGCACAGAATTTGTGCGCGATCAGTTGATTTGAACCCCGCGAAACAGATCTGACGTATTTGTTACCTTACTATTCAGACGATGTGGTCAAAGAATGTGCACAAGGAGGGGGACTGCTCACCATTGCAACTGCTCATATGAGCAATATATCACAGGTACTGTGTACTCATTGGGCTTTATTTCTGTCATGATATGAGCCAAAATTATTTCTGTATCTTTATTTTGCCATGTTATTTGTAGTGATCCAACTTCGAATTTTCTTTGACAATCCCTGTGGGCTTTGTCTCTTGATCAATCTTTCGATCCATCCATCCATCAATCAATTGGATTGATCCTAACTGTATTAGCGATTAGATGTTACATGTAACTGGTGATGGACAATTTCTGTCATAATACAAACCACAATTATTTCTGTGTTGGTATTTTAAGTGTTATTTATTTGCAGGGATCTGACTTGGATGTTTTTTAATACACATCCCAATGGGCTTTGTGCCTCACTGATGGGAATCTTTTCTCGCTGAATGTTTGCGCGCGCACCTAATGTGTCCTACATAGAGTTCTACATGTTTTTTGTACTGTGTATTTTTGGTCACCCTCACGGTACATATGGCGGAATTCCTTATGCCAAATGGGGGGAAAAAGTGGTTCTGTTTTTACTGCATTGAAATGTGTGCATGTTCAGTAGCCAACCTACTTGTAGTACTGTATGTGCAATGCTTGTAGTTCATGGGTGTGTTGGTGGGTTAAGCAGCAGTGCTAGAGGGGGATCCAGGAAACTCCAGCCTGTTGATTGTTTTTGCAGGCTGGTGAGTCCAGTCCCTTATTGCTTTGCCCACACACACCGGCGTACAGCTTTGGTTGTTAAGCCTTTTCTGCGGGCGGGCGTGGTGGGCCAACTTATTCTACTACTAATTGGTTTAGGAGCAAAAGAGTGAACTGCAGGCTTGGATTTTGCTGGATGAATCCTTTACCCGCTTTTTAGCGCTAACCTGTAATTTGACTATTTTTGATGCCTAGTTTTTGTAGCCATTTCTTTAAGCCGCAAGCTATTAGTGAGACAGTGTTACAGGGGAATCCATTGTAATTCCCTGGTAGCAAGCTGTCTGCCTGCAGTTTGCTAGGGGAATCCTTGGCTCGCTTGTTAAGGCTATCTTGGATCTAGGCGCATGCTAGTACGTGCCCGGCTTGTGCTAGATTCTGTGATAGTAGGGAGTCCAGATTTGCTATCCGATATCCCCCTGGTCTGGTCTTCTTACAATTCTAGTGAGTGCCACGTGGCACTACCATTTCTTTCATCGGGATCGCTACATCAACTATCACTCACTACATTTGTGATAGCCTCAGTAGCCAACGTACTTGTAGTACTGTATGTGCAATGCTTGTAGTTCGTTAAGCAGTGCTAGAGGGGGATTTAGGAAACTCCAGCCTGTTGATTGTTTTTGCAGGCTGGTGATTCCGGTCCCTTATTGCTTTGCCCACATACACTGGCGCACAGCTTTGGCTGTTAAGCCTTTTCTGTCATTGGGCCACAAGCCACAGGGTGGGAGCTGCATGGAGATGGACCTGGAGGGGATGAACCTGGAGGGGACTAGGAGGACAGCAAGGGTGGGAGATTCATTCAGAGATGAATCAGAGGGAGCTGCTGGCTGGGGTGGTGCCAGAGGATGGCACCCACTCATCCAGCAGGAAGGAGTACGTTCCATTGTTGAACATGACAGAGACAAGATTCTTGAAGATGGGAAGGGACTACTGGTGCAAATACCTCATCATGCAGTCACTATGCCATTGGGCAAGGAGCTTGATCACATTAGAGTCGCATTTGCCCCCCCCTGTCTGAAGGGATTGGGCAGAGATTGCTGAAGGGGAGATGCCGGTGGTGTGGTAGAGGGTCTGAGCATAGACCCTCATTGACGAGGTGACTGTCTCAGCTCAGACTGGAGTGAGGACACCATTGGAGATGTAACTGGCCAGCCTGCAAGCAGGAGTGAAGGGGGAGCTGCTAGTAGGGCAGTAGCATCAGAGGTGAAGGACTTGGCATGCACACGCTGCCACAGGGCAGCAGAGTGAGTCACCACACCTGGCACGAGCCACCACTTCCCCCTTGTCCCCATTCTTCTGTGTGGTGCAGGTGAGGGTGACAGAGGTAGCAGCTTGTAGCTCGTGTGCGGGGCCAGTGTGTTGGAGGATTTGAGATCCAAGATAGAAGGAAACATCCTGGAGAAGGAAGGCTTGGTCGTCCCTGGTAGTACCAGTGCACTCACTAGGTTGTAGACAGAAGAAGAAGGTGATGAAGATCATGTTGGCAATGGCTTGGTAAGGAGGAGAAGGAGAGTCATAGTATGCAAATCTTAGGGCATGCATGACAAGGGTGATGGGAACTGGCTTGACTCTGGAGGGGGATGGGTACAGCTTGGTATAGTAGCCCTTGAACTGCAAAGTTAGCTTGAAGTCAAGACTGTCAGTGGAGTTGATTTGGGGGCCTTTGGACCCCATGCAGGCAAGCATCTGCCCCACTGATTGTATGGTGTCTAATACCGTGCAAGATCTGAGGGGCTTGTGGCTACAGGACAGCCCACCATCATGGAGTCTTTTTGCAAAGACCTGGAGGATAGGGATTGGATCTTTAACAGAGTTGAGGAGGGGGCCAAAGCCTTGAGACAGACAGAAGTGAACCCATTGAGTCCAATGGGCATCCTTGCGCTTGGCGTAGAGCTCAGTGACTGAAGCTTGGATGGTCTCCTGGATAGCGCCAAGGTCAGCGTAGAAAGCATTGGACACCTGAGGGAGCGTAAGATCCAGGGCATGTCCTGTGGATAGTGAGTGTTGAAGTGATGGAGGAAGGCAGTGTCAGAGAGGTCAGAGCAGGAGAGGAGATCAGACAGGAGATCAGCCAAATGGTTGACAGGGCCGGGGATGTAGTCCCTGAGAGGGACATATTGGTGGAGTCTTGAGTGCAGGGATTGGATTCTAAGGAGATAGGCAGCTGGGCCGGTGGTAGTGGTGGTGCCTTTGTGTTGCCAGTAGGCAGCCAGTGTTGTCATAGCAGTTATGAGTGGTTCTGGCCGTGACACAGGCGGCCTGGGCAAGGATATCATTGTGGGCAATGGAGCCGACTAGCTCAAGGTCACTGTTGGTGATAGCGCCGGTGGGGTTGTCAAAGGTGACTAATTGGGTGGGCACCCACTTGGGGAAAGAGTGCCTCCACATGAGGGGCTGTACGTTGCCATTGAGGAGGGGGATGAAATGGATTCCCCCCATGCCTGCTCCAGAGGCGTCACAAGCCCCCATAGTGGCTGGGAACATGTCGGGCACTAGCTCAGCCAAGGCAGTTGGCCGGTTGGAGAGATCAGTAGCCAGCCATTGGAAGTCTGTCAGGAAGCTATAGACCCGGTTGATGAGCCTGATTCTCTGCCTGTCTGGCTCATTGTATCAGAAGACTTCTTGGAGGACAGAAAAGAGGCGTAGGGAGCTGGGGATGGCTAGCGCCATAGACAGGAGTTTCCTAAGGACTTGGTGCCATTGTTTGATGGGGACATGGCGCTGGGTCGGGAAAACAGAATGGATGATTCCGTGTAGGCGTTCCACTTGATGAGGAGGAAGGCTTATGGTTTTGTGGATGGAATTGATGAGCCATCCAAGGATCACTTTCTTGGTGGTCCAGGTAGCATCCCCTTTTAGCATTTTCTTGAGGGACGCGGGCTCTTGGCGAAAGGGCGTGTCTGTGGCCTCAAGTGACCACTTTGTCTAGGGACTGAAAGAGCACTCTCTTGATGTCAGGCCTAGTCCATTGGTTGCCTTGTGCAAGCCCCCAGAAGTCATCAACATACACATCCCAGTATCAAAATGGCCTCTTGCTGGGACTGGTACTAGCAGGGATAGGATCATCAATTGAAGGTGTCACCGGGGGCGCGTCTGGCATGGTCTCACAAGGAACTGCTTCAGAGAGTAGGGCCAGTTGATGAGGCTGGCGCCTGGCCTGTTCTAGCCCTGTGGCAAGACTAGCATTGGCCAGGTCAGCAATAGTTTTGGTACAGGCGCAGAAATTGGGAGGGCTGAATTTCCACCCCATAGGATTGGTGAGTGGAATGCCAATGAGGGGAGGCTCTCCCTTTCAGGAAAGGAAAAGCACCCCCAGCTTCGTGGTGTCTTCTGGCTTCACTTGGACACAATAAAAGCCATCAGAGAGATCAATCTTGGACATATACACCGGGCCAAATCTGTTGTTGTCCCGGTGCAACCGTAATGAGGAGCCTTTGGAGAGTTTGGCCGAAATGCATGGAGCCTGCTGGCGCAAGTGGAATGGTGTCATTGTGGACATCAGAGTAGGTGTAGTCTGATATCATTCGTGGCCGGCACCCCCTTTGTGGGACAAGCCCGAGGGGGCTGAGCCGGAGTCCTGGAAGGTCTTGAATGAGGCTGACTGGAAGGACAGTCCATTGTTGCTTGTCCATCATGTCCGCATACTCCTCTCAAAGAAAGCCAATGCCTTGGTGTGAGGATTGGTGAGACCCTCTGCTGATGGCTGCTGCTATTCGTGCTTGGTCCCAAGGAGGTCCTGACATTGATGCGGGGGTTCCAACCTCCCCAAATTGGGCAAGTAGAGCCCCAACAGGATGTGGTAGCATGCTTACATTTGGGTGGATGCCCCCTTGTCCGCGAATGGTCTGGATGAAGTTCCCCCAGCTAGAGCTGAGGTGGTAGAGGTTGACTGCCCGTTCTATGTGTGTAGTGAGCCTGTTGCGAGACGTGTTCAGCAAGGTGCCAGGGGTGTCAGATTCCAATGGAGGAATGGATTCCATCTATGGTGGAAAAGGAGGGACTAGGGGATCGGTCCTAGGTGCCGGAATGACTATGGTAGTTCTAGGCAGGGGTGGTGCGGCCCTTGGTGTAGTGTGTAGCAAGGGGGTTGAAGGGGAATTGGCCCCCGGCATTGTCCCCGGAAGTGTGGGGGGGTCCCAGAGCTGTAGGTGGCTGGGGGGTAGTGGTTGAAGGGGACGCGGTTGAAGGGGGTGTGGTAGTTTGCGGAGCTGCAGGGGCTGGGGAAAATAGGGACTCAGACTCGATCCCCAAAAGTATAGTGGAGGGGGTTGCGCCCCCCAGAAGTGTGGAGGTTGCTTCTGTGGAAGGCACATACAAAGCTCAAAGATCAATAAGTGAGACGCACGTGTTCTGTTTTTGGGGCTTACCTAATTCATGTGTGATGTGCAATTTCTGCTTAGGTGATTGTTGGTTAATAGATGATTTCTGGATACTTATGATCCTCCTCAGGCTGTGATTGAGTGGGGAGGGTGCGTCGCCATTAGGTCGTAGATGGTGCTTGTCGGCCTTTCAGGCATATGCCTCTTGGCACTATTGCCCAAGCTGGTTCTGCTTGCTGGAGGTTATGGACACGTGGTCATATAGGTGCTTACAGCTGCTGAAACAGGCTCCTTTGATATGCCATGAGTGGCACCGTTCTTGTCCACCAGATCATGAGAGGAGGCCTTTTCCCTTATCTCTCATAGCGTGGATGGCTTCCCTCATCGTGGATGCCTCCAATTTCTTAACAATGGAATGATTGCTGTCTTGAAGGCGAGGGTCCCGGTTGGGGTTTGCCAGGCATGTCTGTGCTGGTGTCCCGGATGAAGTGCGGGCGCCGGGGCTGTTGGAGTGATTGCTGCTGCTGCTGCTGTTGTTGTTGTTGTTGTTGTTCCCAGCGTTGGTGGGGGCTTGAGGGGGATCTGGTCTACAAAGGAGTCTCAAGGCGACAGCATTGGAAACATTGAGGAGGCAGTTGAGGTTCTGGGTCATTCAGAATGTATGGAAATCATCCCCAAAGTCAGGGAAGGGAATGGTGAAGGCAGATTCCTATTGCTCTTCAAGCCACCCCCTCACCCTAATCTGAAAGTAGTAGACCACAATTGCCGGGGCAATGAGCTCCCCCATTTCATCTGCAATGGCACTTTGAAGGGGCATTTGCTGAATCTTGAGCCATTGGAGGCCTTGTTGATAGCTTGTTACCACTTCATGGTTGATTCCCAGAATGGTTGTGAGTACAGCCAGGTAGCTCTCCAGCTGGGTGGTGGCTTCAGTCCAGTCCACCGGGATGCAGGCTTTGGTCCTTTGAAGCTCTAGGGAGTCCTTCAAGGTGAGGGAGTTTCCTTCTGTGGAGATCATAGTGTCATAGGCAGCCACATTGGCAGCTGCTTCTTGTTCCCTCTTCAAGGTCTCTGCTGATCCATCCGGGGGGGGGGGGGAAGCCAGGGGGAGTATTCCATCTACCACATCAAAGGGTCGGTCCCATGGAAGTTGCCGTCTTGGAACCTCTTGAGTACAGCTGTGGTGACCAGGGGGGCTTGGATCCCCAACTCAGAGGCTCTGGCAGCGACTTGGCTCTGGAAGATCATCTGGGTCTTCTCGAGCTTGCTCTTTTGGGCCCAGGCTTGGTAGATGGGAGGGAGGTCTGTTTCCTCCTGCTTCCCACAGAGCAGCAGCAAGCACTTGGTGTACAAGGGGCCCCATGCGTCCGATAACTGTCACGCGACCCAACGCGACCCCTCGCAAGCCCTATTTTCAGAAAATTGACCCTTCCTTTGTTATGCGCAAGGGCATTTTTTTAAATTCACAATTTTTGTGGTGAAGAGTTTCGACCCCCCACAGGTTGCGGCAAAAATTCTCCCCGATGACTCAAAATGTCCATTGATCTCTCAATTTTGACTAAATTGATTTAAAAAATCTATTTCTCGCTACCAAACTTTCTAACCTTAACCCAAGATATGAAATAAAACTATTTTCAGAAGTGTTTATTTGCTCCGTTACCGTGTTCCACACTGTGTACAAAATACCACAATAAATACACAGTACAAAAACCATGTACAAGTCTACAGGTAATGAACATGTGTGTGCTCCATACACTGATATCTCTTCAAAAACAGAACAAGTGAAAAGACCCTGCAAACACAGCAGCAGAAAAACCCTCAAAGACATTATTTATTTTTGATAGGAATTCCGATCATCGAAAGCACCGATGTCATTAACTTCCAAATCACCGATGTCATTAACTTCCATTTTGACAACCCTGCCACGACCCTTCTGTTTCTCCTTCACTAGAACAGACCATGAAGGTTCATCACCATACAAATAATACAAAATGACACCAACTCAAATACCTACATGTTACTCTACTTCATTTTCGATCGGGAAGGGTATTCAAACGGCAAAGACAACAACAACTACTGGCCCTACTCCGACCCATCTCTTTCCCCTTGGATGAAGGAGAGAATGGAGGCAGACATGTACAACCCCTACCAGGTTTGAATGCCAGCATGTTACTCTACTGATTTGCTGGCCGGGAATGGCAATTGAAGGGCAATCCAACGGCAAATTACGAATATACAACAAACAACATTTCCATTTTGACAACCATTATATTTCTCCTACCGTAGAACAGACCATAAGGGCTCACCACGGTACAAATAGTACAAAATGACACCAACTCAAATACCTACACGTTACTCTACTTCAATTTTTATTGGGAAGAGTATTCAATGGTGAATAAGACGAATCTGAATGACGAAGATACGAAAAAACGAGCCAACGACAAAGACAACAATGACCCTGCTCCGGCCCATCTCTTTCCCCTTGGATAGAGGAGACAATGGAGGCAGACATGTACAAACCCTACCAGATTTGAACGCCAGCATGTTACTCTACTATTTCTTGACAGGGAGTGGCAATCCAATGTCTATTGGACGGCAATCAAGCGCCGTTTTGAGCGCCGTTTTGAGCTATATTCCTTTTCTCCAACTGTTTTCAAACCCCATCGTGTTTCCATGAATTTTCCTTGAAACCCTTTCTTGTGAACTGTTTTCAATGCTATTTGCTTGGCATGGTGGAAAATTTCCTTCATACTTTGACGTGCCTTCTTTGGTTTTATCTCCGACAAGTGTTTGTAAGTCTGGTGGATTGTTGATGATGACGGTGCTGTGTTTTGGAGAAAATTTGAAGTCATTCTCTTTCTACATGTCTTCCTATGTTTCCTCTTTGATTTTTGCTTGATTGCTTTTGCTGGCAATTGATTTGTTGTTGTTTTGAATCCCATTGCACCGGGTGCCATTCTTGTCTGACAATTGCCGGACTCTATGCAGATTAGCCATTGGAGGACAATGACGAATCGATTTGCCTATGGAGTGCGTTTCAGGGTCAAGTTTCTGGAACGGCGTTTCAGATTGAGTTGTCTGGAACGGCAATTCTGACTTTTGCGGCAGAGCTTCAATCGTTCCCGCTTGCCGCTGTTGCTATCGCTGCCGCTGTTGGTTAGATCATTCCCGGTTCCGGCCACTTGAAAATCCGCAGAACGTCTGTATTGGCGTTTCAGGGTCAAATTTCTGGAACGGCGTTTCAGATTGAGTGGTCTGGAACGGCAATTCTTGTTACTGATCGATTCGTTGCCATTGTTGCTGTTGCCAATCTATAACAATCTACAATAATTGAAAAAAATTGAGGTGCGTATCTATTGATGTAGAGTAAATGATAACAACAGAATAATATAATCTACATGCTACCAACCTACACTGTTGGCGTCCGATCGATTCGATGCTGCCGATTCGTTGTTCCGATATTTGCCACACCTACAGGGAAAATTCGCCGCACCTACAGAGAAGAATACAATGATTTGCCACACCATTCACCGCACCTCGATCCAATGTTTCCAATCCGTTGTTTCCGCTCCTGTCTTTCCGATCCAATCCATTGTTTCCAATCCGCACCTATGAAAATAATAAGGAAAACAGAAGTGAGGAATACATCATCAGCAATGTAGGATATAGGCATCATTGTCTATGTATCTCACGTTGTTCACCATTTCCTATCCTTTTTGTATCCGACCCACCGTTGCCAGCCTTTCGCTGTCGTTCCGACGATTGCCGTTGTTGCTGCTGCTGCCGTAGATTTGCAGCCTTCTTACTCCTTTGTCACGAAAAACTGGATCTTGATCCTGTTGATATATATACGCAATGGGTGCAGATTTATTGCTTTCAAGACGTATATGTTTGTGTGCACCCAAACAACAATATCTATCCAGCAATTCCTCTCTCGTCCAATGCCGTCCAATTCTTTTTCCAGCCAAGGCAGTTATTAAAATATCTTGAGCCTGAAGTCCCTGCCTACTAGTGATCATTGCTGATCAGTTCAGTGGGATCCCGCGTTCTCAGACGGAGTGCTTTATCATACAAGTACGGTAAAGCAACTCTGCTCAAGATAAGTTTGGTAAGATTATGAAGGGAAAGAGTATTTTTTGCCTCGAAAAGAAAACAAAATCACACTGTAAAATCACCACACTGTAAAATCACCCACACTGTAAAATCACTGTCGTGACACTGTAAAATCACACTGTAAAATCACTCCAAAAAAAAAATACTTTTCGCTGTGTGTGTGTGTGTGTGTGTGTTCAAAAAAAAAATTGATACTTAACCTGTGAGACCTAATGCAGTAAATATAACAATGAAGAATAATTTGATTTTCTTAATTGAAATAAGAAGGTTAAGTAAATAAATCGCGCGTCGCGCGCATTTTGAATATAGAACAATACAGAATAGTGCCCTGATTTTTTTAGTCAACGTTCTCAACTTTTGATACAGTGAGATCTTTCATGTACCGGTGCTGGGAGAGTAGCTTTCTACACCATTTTCGTACAAGATAATTTCTGGTAACAAATTTGTGTAACAGTCTACGCCAGTAGCTTTCTACACTATTTTCGTACTAGATAAATTCTGGTATTGAATTTGCATAGATTTCTACTACAGTATCTTTCTACACCATTTTCGTACTAGATAATTTCTGGTAACGAATTTGTGTAGCATTCTACAGCAGTAGCTTTCTACACCATTTTCGTACTGGATAATTTCTGGTATTGAACTTGCGTAGCTTTCTACTACCGTAGCTTTCTACACTATTTTTGTACTAGATAATTTCTGGTATTGAATTTGCGTATCTTTCTACGACAGTAGCTTTCTACATAATTTTCGTACTAGATAATTTCTGGTAACGAATTTGCGTAGCTTTCTACTACAGTAGCTTTCTACACCATTTTCGTACTAGATAATTTCTGGTAAAGAATTTGCCTAGTATTCTACTATGGTAGCTTTCTACACAATTTTCGTACTAGGTAATTTCTGGTAACGAATTTGCCTAGCATTCTACGACAGTAGCTTTATACACAATTTTCGTACCAGATAATTTCTGGTAATGACTTTGGGTAGATATCTACAGCAGTAGGTTTCTACACCGTTTTCGTACTAGATAATTTCTGGTAACGAATTTGAGTAGATATCTACAGCAGTACCTTCCTACACAATTTTGTGTACTTGATAATTTCTCGTAATGACTTTGCGTAGATATCTACAGCAGGAGTAGCTTTCTACACTATTTTTGTACTAGTTAATTTCTGGTAACAAATTTGAGTAGATATCTACAGCAGTAGCTTTCTACACAATTTTTGTACTAGTTAATTTCTGGTAACAAATTTGAGTAGATATCTACAGCAGTAGCTTTCTACATCATTTTCGTACTAGATAATTTCTGGCAACAAATTTGAGTAGATATCTACAGCAGTTACACCATTTTCGTACTAGATAATTTCTGGTAACGAATTTGCGTAGAAATCTACAGCAGTACCTTCGTACACAATTTTGTGTACTAGATAATTTCTGGTAACAACTTTGCGTAGATATCTACAGTAGTAGCTTTCTACACCGTTTTCGTACTAGATAATTTCTGGTAACAAATTTCAGTAGATATCTACAGCAGTACCTTCCTACACGATTTCACCACCGTTATCCCTTTTTTCCTTTTTTTGGAACGGCGTTCCAAAAATGCTCTTTTCTTTCTGGTAACGACTTTGCGTAGATATCTACAGTAGTAGCTTCTTTCTACACCATTTTCGTACTAGATAATTTCTGGTAACAAATTTCAGTAGATATCTACAGCAGTACCTTCCTACACGATTCCACCACCGTTATCCCTTTTTTGCTCTTTTTGTAGATATGTGTCCGGGTGTATTATGATAGTAGTAGTAGTAGTAGTACTGTAGGTATGATAGTAATGACTTCTGTTGTTGGGGTGGTGAAACGTTTTTTTTTACAATTCATGTCAACAATCATGGAACGGCGTTTCAGAATTCTCTAACCAGAACAGCGTTTCAGGCTCTAATCTGCAATTAGAAAATAAAAAGTCAGATACTTTTGGTGATAAGTCCATGAATATTGTTCCTGTTATGGATGAGATGAATCATGAAAGAAACAGAAGTGACTTATCTGTCATAGTTTGTGTGTCAGAAACTAATAAGTGCATTTGGGTCCTGGATTTGGAGGAAGAATACACACTAATTTGCAATTAAAAATTAGAAAATCACATATTTTGGGTGATTAGTTGATGAATATTGTTCCTGTAATCGATAAGATGAATCATGAAAGGAACAGAAGTGAGTTATCTGTCATACTAGTTTGTGTGTCAGAAACTAATAAGTGCATTTGGGTACTGCATTTGGAGAAAAAATGCACACTAATTTGCAATTAAAAATTAGAAAATCTGATAATTTTGGGTGATTAAGTCCATGCATATTGTTCCTATTATGGATAAGATGAATCATGAAAGAAACAGAGGTGAGTTATCTGTCATAGTTTGTGTGTCACCACCTAATAAGTGCATTTGGGTACTGGATTTGGAGGAAAAATACACACTAATTTGCAATTAAAAAATAGAAAATCAGATATTATAGGTGGTCAGTTCATGAATACTATTGTTCCTGTAAAAATGGATAAGATGAATCATGAAAGAAACAGAAGTGAGTTATGTGTGATAGTTTGTGTGTCAGAAACTAATGAGTGCATTTGGGTACTAGATTTGGAGAAAAAATGCACACTAATTTGCAATTAAAAATTAGAAAATCTGTTAATTTTGGGTGATTAGTCCATGCATATTGTTTCTATTATGGATAAGATGAATCATGAAAGAAACAGAAGTGACTTATCTGTGATAGTTTGTGTGTCAGAAACTAATAAGTGCATTTGGGTACTGGATTTGGAGGAAAAATACACACTAATTTGCAATTAAAAATTAGAAAATCAGATATTTTGGGTGATTAGTCCATGAATATTGTTTCTATAATGGATAAGTTGAATCATGAAAGAAACAGAAGTGAGTTATGTGTGATAGTTTGTGTGTCAGAAACTAATGAGTGCATTTGGGTACTAGATTTGGAGAAAAAATGCACACTAATTTGCAATTAAAAATTAGAAAATCTGATATTTTGGGTGATTAGTCCATGAATATTGTTCCTATTAATGGAATAAGATGAATCATGAAAGAAACAGAAGTGAGTTATGTGTGATAGTTTGTGTGTCAGAAACTAATGAGTGCATTTGGGTACTAGATTTGGAGAAAAAATGCACACTAATTTGCAATTAAAAATTAGAAAATCTGATATTTTGGGTGATTAGTTGATGAATATTGTTCCTATTATGGATAAGATGAATCATGAAAGAAACAGAAGTGAGCTTATCTGTGATAGTTTGTGTGTCACAAACTAATGAGTGCATTTGGGTACTAGATTTGGAGAAAAAATGCACACTAATTTGCAATTAAAGATTAGAAAATCTGATATTTTGGGTGATTAGTCCATGAATATTGTTTCTATAATGGATAAGTTGAATCATGAAAGAAACAGAAGTGAGTTATGCGTGATAGTTTGTGTGTCAGAAACTAATGAGTGCATTTGGGTACTAGATTTGGAGAAAAAATGCACACTAATTTGCAATTAAAAATTAGAAAATCAGATATTTTGGGTGATTAGTTGATGAATATTGTTCCTATAATGGATAAGATTGAATCATGAAAGAAACAGAAGTGAGTTATGCTGTGATAGTTTGTGTGTCAGAAACTAATGAGTGCATTTGGGTACTAGATTTGGAGAAAAAATGCACACTAATTTCCAATTAAAAATTAGAAAATCTGTTAATTTTGGGTGATTAGTCCATGCATATTGTTTCTATTATGGATAAGATGAATCATGAAAGAAACAGAAGTGACTTATCTGTGATAGTTTGTGTGTCACAAACTAATGAGTGCATTTGGGTACTGGATTTGGAGGAAAAATACACACTAATTTGCAATTAAAAATTAGAAAATCAGATATTTTGGGTGATTAGTCCATGAATATTGTTTCTATAATGGATAAGTTGAATCATGAAAGAAACAGAAGTGAGTTATGCGTGATAGTTTGTGTGTCAGAAACTAATGAGTGCATTTGGGTACTAGATTTGGAGAAAAAATGCACACTAATTTGCAATTAAAAATTAGAAAATCTGATATTTTGGGTGATTAGTTGATGAATATTGTTCCTATTATGGATAAGATGAATCATGAAAGAAACAGAAGTGACTTATCTGTGATAGTTTGTGTGTCACAAACTAATGAGTGCATTTGGGTACTGGATTTGGAGGAAAAATACACACTAATTTGCAATTAAAGATTAGAAAATCATATATTTTGGGTGATTAGTCCATGAATATTGTTCCTATAATGGATAAGATGAATCATGAAAGAAACAGAAGTGAGTTATGTGTGATGTTTGGTGTGTCACAACCACCTAATGAGTGCATTTGGGTCCTGGATTTGGAGGAAAAATATTGGGTAATGACTCTCAAAGTTGTTGGTGCCGTGCATGAATACATTTCTCATGACTCATCTGATGCATATTGGGAACAAAATTGGCACTCATAATGCTGAAAATGTTGTGGTTTGTGTCTCCAAATGACACACAAGAGGGTATTTTTGTTGCAAATCCAGGGCGCAAACTTACTTATTGGGTAATGACTTACAAAGTATCCGGTCCAGGCCATGAATGATTTTTTCATGACTCCTATGATGCATATTGATAACAATATTGCCCCACAGATTGCTGAAACTGTTGTGGTTTGTCTGTCCAAATGACACACAAGAGGGTATTTTTGTTGCAAATCCAGGGCACAAACTGACTTATTGAGTAATGACTTACAAAGTATCCGGTCCAGGCCATGAATGATTTTTTCATGACTCCTATGATGCATATTGTTAACAATATTGCCCCACAGATTGCTGAAACTGTTGTGGTTTGTCTCTCCAAATGGCACACAAGAGAATATTATTGGTGCAAATCCAGGGCACAAAATGACTTATTGGGTAATGACAGGCAAAGTATGAGGTCAAGTCCATAGTAATAGGAAGAACATTTACTTTGCATAATCGAATCACCAAAAACGTACTTTAATGAGTGTCAAATGAAAATAATTCATAAGTTGTTTAATTGAAATGGAGGTGCTGTTTTTTTATTATTCTCAGACAAAAGAATGGTGCAGATATTACCAGTACTACTAGTTGTAGCTAATATTGCATGCAAAAAGGTACATAGTTGGGTACTGTGCAAAAAGTGTACGTAGGTAGGTACCATACTGACCCTAGGGAGTTTCGAACCACTGACTGGCTACCAGATTCTACAGATGGGTTGGGGATTTAGATACATAACCTTTGTGTAATCACAATTTCCTTTTTGAAAAATTATGGCGCAGGAGGGGTGGCGTGCACTCGTACATGCTTTACTTATATAGAAAATAAAGGTCGTGCACAAGCCAGGCACATGGAAGAAGTCAGGGTGCATAGCACACACAACACACACAAAACCACACACACATGGAAAAACTGTATACACACGGAACCACCACACAAAACGCAACACATGCTTCTTGGTTGGCACAGTTTTTTTGAAGCAGGGAAAATGAATGTTGTCGGACAGTCACGAACAATGGAACAATGGAACAATGGAACAATGAAACAATGGAACAACAGAACAACCCAACAACCGAACAACAAAGAAGAAACACTAGTCAGTGACAATAACAGCAATTTGTTGGAGATTCTATTTGTTTCTGATCTTTCTTTATTTTATTTTTATTTTTATTTTTATTGAAATGGAACAACAATCAAACAAACCAACAAGGGAAAGAATGACACTCAAAATGGAACAACAAATTAAAAAAAAGGAATGACAGAATGTAACAACAGAACAACAGCAGTGAGTGACAATGACGGCAATTTGTTGGAGATACTATTTGTTTCTGATCTTTCTTACTTTCATTTTTATTTTTATTGAAACAGAACAAAAATCAAACAAACCAACAAAGGAAAGGAGGGCACTTAAAACAGAACAACCAATGAAACAGAACGGAACAATGGAACGGAACAATGGGATAGAATGACAGAATGGAACTGCAGAAAAGTTCACAAAAAACAAACTGTACACACACGGAAAACTGTACATACCCCAAATCAAAACCACACAAAAAGCAACACATCCTTCTTGGTCGGCAGGGTATTTAAAAAAAATGTAAAGCACGGAAACAACGGATCGGCAATGAAAGAAAACAACAAGAAACAGTAGTGAGTGACAATGACAGCAATTTGTTGGAGATTCTATTTGCTTCTGATCTTTCTTTCTCTTATTTTTATTCTTCAGGAACAACAAACCAACAAAAGGACACAAGAAGGACAAAGGGATGAAATGGAATGACAAAACGGAACAATCAAATGGAACAGAACAGCGGAGCGAGGCAAGTGTTCGCTAGTTTGTGCAAGAAGGTACAATTGTTAAGAGAAGATCCGGAAACGCGTAAATCTTTTTGAGAAAATGATGCTGGAAAGATTCAAGTCAGAAAAAAACCCTACCGGTACTATATCGAAAAATGGTGGCACTGTTGCCAGTAGTCTTGCTGAAGAGGAAAATGAGGATGACAACTATATTGATCCTGTATTGATGCAATTGCTTGGAAAAATGGAGGAAGTTTAGGCATTGTTGTCAGAATCATTACTGTTCATTGTGTCAGTCCATTCACTAATTTGACGACAACGCGGGTGGGTTCACACCTAGTACAACACGGGTAAATCTTCGGGGAGAGTGATTAGGGTAAAAGGTACATATTCTACATATATTGCATACCGTTGCAATAAATAGTACATTGTGTGACACAAATGATTAAAATGTACGGAAAGGAGTACTCATACCTATCATACATATTTTGCATATGATACTACTAGACAAGTTGTTGACCCGAATAATTCAACTGTAGTGGTAGGTAGTCACAAGCGATGATATTAAATTTTAAGGGTTGTGTGTTGCGAGCACAAATATTAAACTATAAGGGTAGAGTGTCGTGAGCAATGGAGATACATTTTAAGGGTTGTGTGTCGCAAGCACTAATGTTAAATTTTACTGGTTGTGAGTCATGACCTTGCGTATTTCATTTTTGTAGGTGTGATTCGCGAACGTACGGGTAGGTGATATTAAAAATCCATAATAATTATTCATGACCCAAGGAAAAAAAAAATCGCAAACCAGGGATTGAGAGTTAGAAAAATGAGCATGATACGAAGCGACCGAATCACAGGGGGGGGAGTTGGTTGTGAGTCATGACCTTGCGTATTTAATTTTAGTAAATGTTATTTGCGAGCGTACGGGTAGGTTTTATTAAAAATTAATAATAATTATTCATGACCCAGGGAAAAGAATAAACGCGACCCACGTATTGAGAGTTGGAAAATTGGGCATGATACTGACCTAGTGAATCACAAGGGGGGCTCGTGTTAAAATTACACACAAAAAGGGGTTGCAACAGTACCTCACGACAAAAAAAAAGGGTCGCGTGACAGTTATTGGACGTGTGGCCCCTACTGATTGTGCGCGCCTCTGGTCTAGGCCCTCACTGAGCCTCAACTGGTGATCAGTGAGGGATGTGACCGCCGCTGCAAGCGCCAGGTCCCATGAGAGGGCCAGGGGCCTCTTCAGGCTGGGTAGGTCCCTGTACAGCACCTTGTTCTTCATGTAGTTGGTGAGTCCGGGCTCAATGCGGAAAGGGGGGCCGGGCTGGATGAGTGTGGGGCCCCCAGCTGGCATTGTGGGGATAGTCCCCGTTACTTGGAGTGTGCCAAGTAGAGGGGCGCAGGTCCCCAATAGCCCCTGGTGATTCAGGTAGGGGAACAGGACCCAATGGCTTGTTGAGGCAAAAGACCCTTGCCTAGGAGGAAAGGAACCAACTCAAAGGGGGCGAAGAAGGCCTTGTGGGCGCTGATCATCTCGGAATGGGCAGCTCCTTCCTGCACAGCAGAGATGTGGGGTTGTTGGGGACGGGCATCCAGTTCAGCAATGCGATGCCCTAGGGAGAGCACCCTGGAGGCTGTGGTCTGGGATAGCATGTCCGAGTTGACTTTATTAAATTCCTTTCGTGTCCAAAAGTACCAAAGCTACACGATGGCAGTTATTCTATTCGTACGAATCAATGAGTCCCGTATCAACCAAGCAATCGATTCCTACGGAATATCGATTCCCACGGCGCATCGATTCGCATTGCGTATTGGTGGTGAGCAATCTCCGTTTTCTAATATTGCCCTTGTTCTCCGGTGAGCAAACTTTGATTTTGGAAAGTATCACACGAGCTACGGGAGCAATTCCTGATTCTATTGATAAACATATCATTGGATCTTCCTAAAGGAACAAGAGAAGAAAGCCGTTGTTTGAAGCTTCTCACACACAATATATATATATATATATGCATACAGATATATACGGTCAACAATCAATGCATGTACGGAAATAATCAGCGAGTAATCTCATCACTACGCAACAGCAGTTGCAACATATTTCACCTCAATAAAAGAGATATCTTGCATTTTGGCAAGATTTCACTTTATCTCATACTTTTAACATTCAACTGATTTATATCCCAAAATTCACGCAAGTTGCTACCAACTACCTGTAATCTACATTACTAAGGTCTGTTTTGCTGTATCTGAACAAGTTCACAGTAAGAAGAGATCCGGCGTTTCCATAGTCTTGCCTGTAATCCGATTATCCGTTGTCGAAAGTATCCAACCACAATTGTCACGCATAGAGTACAATCGTTTGTCTACTAACACACTAACACAGCGGTGCTGTTCTTTAGAGGCCTTTGAATCAGACTCTCAGCAGACCGGATTCAGAAGGAAAATAATAGACTTGCACCAGCTCTCCAGCCTCCCCTTCAATGTCCAAATAGCCAAAGGCATTGTCTGTGGTGGAACTATGTTGTGCCAACAGGCCAGGGTACTTCCTGATCCCATGTACCAACTGGAGGCGTGGCTCTCCTAGTAAGGGGTCAGTCACAAAGTTCCAGAGGGCACCCATGGCCTGGGCTTCAAAGAGGTTCAGTAACTGCTCCAGCAGCAGCTGAGGGGTGGCATTTGGCGCAAAGTACTCATAGATGGTGTGGTAGGCTTGGTTTCGTTCAGCAGGTGTGCTCCCAAATGGGCTGACTGTAGCTTGGAAGTACTTGGTGTAGGTCAGCATGCTGGCGTGTTGTTGAAGGAGTCGGGCCGGGTGTCAGTCGGGTGTCAGTGTCATTGGGGCGAGTCCCTGCTGTCGGGGCATCTTGTTGTAGGTGTCTGGGGCCGTATGCAATAGGATGACTATTGAACCAAGATAGGCTTGTACGGGTACAATAGAATGGCTATTGGACCAGGATGTGTTAGCCAACTTATTCTACTACTAATTGGTTTAGGAGCAAAAGAGTGAGCTGTAGGCTTGGATTTTGCTGGATGAATCCTTTACCCGCTTTTTAGCGCTAACCTGTAATTTGACTATTTTTGATGCCTAGTTTTCGTAGCTGTGTCTTTAAGTTGCAAGCAATTAGTGAGACAGTGTTACAGGGGAATCCATTGTAATTCCCTGGTAGCAAGCTGTCTGCCTGCAGTTTTCTAGGGGAATCCTTGGCTCGCTTGTTAAGGCTATCTTGGATCTAGGCGCATGCTAGTAGGTGCCTGGCTTGTGCTAGATTTTGTGATAGTAGGGAGTCCAGATTTGCTATCCAATATCCCCCTGGTCTGGCCTTCTTACAATTCTAGTGAGTGCCACGTGGCACTACCATTTCTTTCATTGGGATCGCTACATCAATTTTCATTCCCGCTTTTATTGTGGTATTCCAACGCTCACGATTGAAATTACCCACGATTCAAGAAAATCTGAAACGTAATGCCACGCAAGCCGGTCTTCAATATTGAAGACTGGATGAAGAACATATCCAAATTATCCATGTGCATCTCTATGTGCAATGTACGTTGAATTTCAATTCAACGCCTGTTTACTGTTACAAGCTCCCAACTGCTCCTCAGAGTAGTTGACAGAGGAGCTAGCTCACAATCTTAGTTTTTAACCATTACATAAACCTTATTTTAGTACCTTTTTCTAGAGGCATACGACACTGTTTAAACAGTCGAATAACTGCTCCGACCTTATTAGTACCGGTAAAGACTACTTCAACCATGCGAATAAAAATTACCACTACATCTAATAAACAACCAACTGATCCTGACAATTGTCCAGTAACAAGAGAAAAAATGCCTTATTCCATCATCCCCTTCAAGTATGACTTTGATCAAGAGTCTATTGACAAAGTGGAGTTCAAGAGTACACAAGAGTTCAATGGAATGCCTGAAACAACCAAGCTCAAGATTCCTTTGATTACTGCAGGATCAACCAAATTACAAATTCTTTTTACCATCAACAAATTCATGCTGTCTAAGAAGACACTCAACCTAACCACAGGTCAAAGACTCTACGACAAGTTTGTAGACCTCCTCAGGGACTACACTGACAAGAGTTGGTGGAACGACTACCTTACAAACAATGTTCCTCAAAGAACTGCCAACAATTTTGCAACAACTGTTCAAGAATTTGTCAACTACAAGTTTGACAACAACCTTGATGCCTACCAAAACCATAGAAGATTCCTCACCAATATCAAGAAGACAACCATGACCGTACACCAATTTGTCGCACAAGTCAACTTCCACAACCATGTCATCCTTCCACTACTCCCTGGACATCCACCAGAGGACGCAGAGATCAAGGAGAGAGCATTCAAGAATCTAATCTTTGAATCCATGCCTGAGGATTAGAAACACACCTACCAGCAACACCACTCTCCTCATAGGGATTCCCTCTCTAAAAATGATGATGAGGTTCGAACGGTATCAATACGCACAAAATCGGAAGAAGAAATCGTCAGATAATCCATCTCCAAACAGCAATAACAGCAACAACAATGCCAACAACAATCGTAACAACCAAAATGGAAGCAACAATCGAAACAACCAAAACAATCGAAACAATCGGAACTGAAACAACAGCAACAACAACCAACGCAATAACAACAACAACCAACGAAACAACAACCAAAGCAACAACAACAACAAAGGCGGAACACAAATCTCCAATGACTCACCATGTCCTATCCATCCGGGCACCAACCACACTTGGGGCCAATGCTACACCAACAAGTATGGCACCAACTCCAATCAGTCCAACAACAACAGAGACAATACTGACTCGCATGTGAATGATCGCAGTTCCAACAACAGCAACCGATCCACTACCTCCTCTTCACACAGCAGTAACTTCCATGAACCAGAACAACACATGTGTGTCTTCATCAATGAACCAGAAGAAACTACTATCCCCGCAACTCCTTGGCCGGATCTCTTCCATGTAGACATGGACATCGATGAAGAATATTACAACTTGGATCTTCAAAGATTTCCGCCTGAAAACATCAATTCCGACAACAACAAGCAAGATATTGCTCCCAGCAACGCTGATGTCAACCTTGTTCCAACCACAGTAAGTGTCTGCAACTCAATCAACGGATCCCTTGGCAAGTACTACCTGAAAACTCTCTTCGATTCTGGATCAACTGACAATCTCATTGTGGAATCAGCAATTCCCTCTGGAATCAAGAAGCACCTTCAAGACCAACCAATCCAAATGCAGACAACAAATGGCAAAACCTCTTGCAACCACTATGTAACCTTGGAGAACACTGTATTCCCGGAACTGTCCTATTCAATGAAAGTCCTACAAATCAAGTGTTTTGTAGTCTCTCAGAATATCAACTACCACCTCCTTATTGGAAGGAAAACCATGAGAGACCTTGGAATGAAGATGGACTTTGAAACTTGCACCATCGAATGGTATGAGAAAACCATGCAATTTCACCCTCAAAATTACTTTGACAACAAATCCTTGCTCCACAAGGTCATGTCTACAGAGCCACACTCTGTAGCCGAAAGTTACTCCAACCAAGCAATCCAACAATCATATGTAGATGGAGTCACCAAGTATGAGAAGACAGACCTCCACAAGTTAGTCACCAAAAAAAATCATCCTCTCCTACCATGAGAAACAAGCCTTGTTACCAATACTCCTCCAACATGAAGAACTTTTTGAAGAGTTGAATGACAAAGAATTAGGTATTTTCCCTAATAAAACGTTCCACATTGATCTCCAGCAAGGCGCAACTCCATATCATGTAAAACATGAAGAAAGAAATTGATCGGCAGGTGAAGCTTGGCATCCTCGAACGTTGCTACGCCACTGAATGGGGAATGCCAACCTTTGTAGTCCCAAAACCAGATGGCTCCTGTTGACTTATCAGTGACTTTAGAGAACTCAACAAAGTCACCAAGAAACTTCACTATCCACTTCCAAAGCTCCAAGATATCTTCCACAGACGAAGAGGCTTCAAATATGTCACCCTTATCGACGTTAGCATGCAGTTCCACACCTTCAAACTTGACGAAGCCTCCACCTGGCTTTGTGTTCTTGTTACTCCATTTGGAAAATTTTGACTGCTTTGATTGCCAATGGGCTTTCTTAACTCTCCAAGTTGGACCCAAGGCTGTATGGAACAGATGCTCCTACACTTGAAGGACATTGAAGTATACATTGATGACATTGGTATCTTCTCAGATACGCTTGAATCCCATTGTAAATCAGTCTCTTCCGTCCTCTCCTTACTGAAGTCCCACAACTTCTCTGTCAAGCCCTCCAAGTGCCACTGGTTTCAATCGCAAGCCCCTTGGCTTGGCCACATCATCTCTTGTGATGGAATCAGATCCAATCCAAACAAGATTGCTCCTATCCTGAAACTTGCATTTCCCTCAACAACAACCCAACTTTGATCCTTTGCTGGGATGATTAACTTCTATCGCAACTTCTATCCCAAACGAGCTGAAGTCCTTGCACCCCTTACCGACCTCTCAGGTTGATCCAAAGGCAAAATATCTTCCGACTCCGGAAGTTCTCCAAGTCTTCAACAAAGCCAAGTCCCTCATTGCCAACAATATCCTCCTTGCCTTTCCTGATCCAAACAAGCCCTTCCATGTCTATACTGATGCTTCTGACTACCAACTCGGAGCTGTCATCCTCCAAGATGGCAAAATCATCCTTTGCTTCTCCAGAAAGCTCAATGCCGCTCAACGGAAATACCCAACGGTCGATAAAGAGATGCTCTGTATTGTCAAAGTCTTCAAGGAATTTTGCACCATTCTTTGTGCTGAAATCATCGTATGGACAGATCACATCAACTTAACCCGGCAAAACCTTACAAGCCACAGAATCATGACTTGGAGAATGCTCCTTGAAGAATTTTCTCCAGTATTCAAATATGTCAAAGGCAAAGACAATGTCATTGCTGACGCGCTCTACAGGCTCCCGCTCCAGCAAGACACTCCCGAGAAGAAGAAGGAGTTCCTCGATCCAACGGATGATGACTCGGACCTTGAAACTACCGGCTCCACAATTGACTGTGACTCAACGGACGCTGACCTTCTCTCTCTTTCCGAACTGTTTCTTAACTACCCAGAAGACATCCCCATGTACCCCTCAGCCTTCGACCAACTTGCCCAAGATCAAGCGGCCAATGTAGATATCTCTACCAATCCTTGGTACACAACTGAAAACTTCAATGGCACCAACTTGAAAGTTGTAGACTCCAACGGTCGACAGAAAATTGTACTCCCTCCAAACCGAGTGCAAGCCACAATCAAATACTACCATCATGTGCTTGGCCATGCCAAAGCAGAAAGATTGTATCGAACCATTAACCAATTCGTATACGCCGCAAACTTGAAGGACCAAATCAATTCCTTCTGCAGAACTTGTGACACGTGCCAACGGTACAAGAATAGCCACCAAAGCCACGGACAACTCCCTACCAAGGAACACCAATACGTCCCTTGGGATACGATCGCAATTGATGGAGTAGGTCCCTGGAAAATCAAGATCCCTGGCCATGGAACCATTTCCTCCAATGGCTTTACTATCATGGACATGTGCACCAACCTCCTTGAAATCATTCGAGCCCCACAAGTAAATCCAACCGGCCTCATGGCAGTCCATGCCCTCGACAATGGCTGGCTCTCCAGATATCCCAAACCAGTTAATTGCATCATCGACCAAGGAACCAACTTTATGAGCAACGACTTCCAACTCCACCTTGCCAACCTTGGAATCAAAGCCAAAGTTTGCTCTGTTTGCAATCCGCAATCCAATGCAGTACTTGAAAGAGTCCATGATACAATGCAGTCAGCAATGAGAACAGAGCTCAATACCAACCCTCCGCAAACTCTTCAGGAAGCCACAGACATCATCGATAGTGTCTTTGCATTGGCTCAGTTTGCAGTTAGATCAACCATCAACAAGACCTTCGGAATGACACCCAGAGCCCTTGTATTCCACAGAGACATGTTCCTACCAATCCCTGTAATCACTGATTTGGCCATGGTCAGAAACAAAAGACAAGTGCAAATCAACAAGAATGCTATGAAAGAGAATAGCCACAGAAAGATTCATGATTACAGCGTAGGAGACCAAATTATGGTGAAAAATGAAAAGCAAATTCCTGGAGCCTTTGACGCAAGAAGCAAAGGCCCCTACACTATCCAGCAAATTCACACCAACGATACAGTTTCCTTTCTCTTAAGAAATCACTTTATCCAACGTATGAACATTCAAAATCTGAAACCATATCATGTCAACTAAAAATTTCTTATCTAAGGAATACTGGTCGCACATGACTAACAAAATTCTGTGCCACCAATCAAACTTTTACGAGAAGGAGAAGAGTGTGGTATTCCAACGCTCACGATTGAAATTACCCACGATTCAAGAAAATCTGAAACGTAATGCCACGCAAGCCGGTCTTCAATATTGAAGACTGGATGAAGAACATATCCAAATTATCCATGTGCATCTCTATGTGCAATGTACGTTGAATTTGCTGTCGGTCAAAAATACACGTACCCTACTTACGTACATTCTACAGTAAAATACACAGTAACAGAGCAATCTCATGATATGCTCACATCTCTTTAAATTTTAACATCATATACCTTTGGTCGATTTTTAGAGTAACAACAGAATTTCAATTCAACGCCTGTTTACTGTTACAAGCTCCCAACTGCTCCTCAGAGTAGTTGACAGAGGAGCTAGCTCACAATCTTAGTTTTTAACCATTACATAAACCTTATTTTAGTACCTTTTTCTAGAGGCATATGACATTTATCTATGCACTTTCTACACATCATATCATTCGTGTTGTCGGGAATGACTCATTGTACCTACGCACGGTATGTGCATTATGTTATTGCTTTACCTGTACGGAATTCATACCGGTAGTACTTTTACTCGTACCGTATGGCCACAGCCTCATGTTGGAACTAGTCATAATTTTAGTCAGATCGTAATCTTACTACGTACTGCGTATCGTATTTTACCGCTTACAGTATCGACCAATGACAGAACTTGAACTGTGAGCGTCGCAAGCCAACTACGAGTACATACAAGTACTACTGCACGGACCGTACAAAGTTGTTCTTTATCCAAGATGATTTTTTCGGCTACTATTTGCACCTTGCACTCACAGCGCAAGTTGCGAACCGCTTAAAAATTACGATCGCTGGGGGAGCATGCTTTTCAGGAAACCATGCGCAGGCTGCGAAATCTAATGGATCTAAAGCACATGCGGGCGTGTAAGTTAGCCGAAAAATCACAATGCTTCTTAATCGATACTAGTACTCGTACGCGTACTCGTACCGGTAAGTATCAGATCTTAATTTCAATATTTACCGTATGTTCCCCCCGATGCGAGTCGGATCGTCTGCTCAACTTTTTTTCAAGTCCTGACGACAGCATAGTACGAGAACTTCCGGCATTTTGGTGAGAATGTTGAATCTAAGAATATTACTTCATCGATCGTATTTGAACGCGCACTGTACGTAAATCTCACTCGCCTTACTTATTGCGTGATCGATAAGAACTATTGTTTCATACATTATTACTTCGTACGTACCGGTATGACTTCGGTATTAATTACAGTATTTTATTGTATTTTCATAGATGACCAGTAATTTCTTACGGCGGTAAGCACTAGCACAAAACTGTTCGAAAGAACACATCATGTCGACATTGGTGTTCTTCATCACGATGTCTCTCAAAATAAGATTAGTGTGAGATAAAAAAAAAGAGCTCTCGCTATTAAACGTACCATACCAACATTTGTACGTAGGGTAATTACTACTAATCCTTTTCTTTCTTTCATCAAAGTCGTGACTTTTCCTTCAATAAGTTTCACTTCCATGAAACCGTAGTCAACTCACTCATCCACTCTACCGTAAATTATCACTTTGTTTGACCTATTATTTCTTTTCAAAAGCTTTAAGTGGCGTGTTTAACATCCAAAAACACATTTAATTAGACGCACCTCATCATCAGATCAGCTCTTATTGACTTACGAACAAAGTGCAATTAAGATCTTGAGACCTGTAATACTCGCTCTTCCTCTCATATATTTCATCCCCACTTTCCTTTTTCATAACCAGACTCTCCAGTTTCCGGCGCAAGCGACGACGGCAGAGAATGTAAGTAACTCGCCCCGTTAGTGGGCTCTACGACACGATGAAGTAAGGGTCATTATGCTGTGCCATTGCAGATGACGACGGCGCGTCAGATTCAATCGTCTCTTATATGTCTTCTCGAACTGCAAATTTCTCTACACAACCCACGCATTGCAGCAGTAAAAGGGCTATCTTAGAATGTCGCTGATCAACGACGACAAGGGTGGTAACAACGGAGGCCTGTCAGACTTACAAGCAGGATCCGATCCAAATGGGTTGGTAGCGAACCTAATGGGACTTCAGCAACAGCAAAACAGTGCAAACGGATTGCAGTCGTCTGATGGGACTGACGCAAACTCCAATTCTGCTTTGATGGGAGGATTATCTATGGGCATGATGGGCGGCCAAACTGGCGTTGAAGGACAGCAAGACATGAACTCCTTTTTGGCTCAACAGCAAGCTCTCATGGCAATGGCTGCCGGCACCGGTGCTGGAGGGGGTGGTGGCATTGACAATGGGTCGAATAAAGATGCGTTGATGAATCTACTAGCAAAGCAAGGCAAGTTCCTGATATGGAAGGTTTTTTATTCACTTCTTTCCCTGTGTTTGTGTTTCTTTGTTTCGGTAAACATCGATCGATTTCCATCAGACTATTTCCTTAATTTTAATTGCTGATTTCTTTTATATGCGAAGGTCTCGGCGCTCCGATGGGAGGTATGAATCTTGGACAGGCACCGATTGGAATGGGAAATGCCATGGGTTTGGGCGGTGTTGGAGGCCTTGGAGGCATCCAAAATAATCCCCTGGGGGGTATTGGATCAATAGGCGGGCTTGGTCGGTCGAATGGTAACGGCATGGATAACGCAATCGGAGGACCTATGGATAATGCCGGAGGCCTGTTGGCAAACCCCGTATTGAGTGGACTTTCCCCAGGTCTCCAAGGAGGCTTACAAGGAGGACTACCTATGGGAATGGGCGGAATGGGTATGCTTCAAATTCTCGTGCGAGACGTGTTTGTCCACCGTCTTCTTTCGCTCGATTAATTAGTTTGTGATGGCGTCCTGTACCCGTCTTGAGCGCACTCATCCAACTTTGCTGTTTTTTTCTTGTTGAACGACAGGACTTGGCATGCCAGGAATGGGTGGTATGCCAGGAATGGGTGGTATGCCAGGAATGGGTGGCATGCCAGGAATGGGTGGCATGTCAGGAATGGGTGGCATGTCAGGAATGGGTGGCATGCCAGGAATGGGTGGCATGCCAGGAATGGGCGCTGGTGTTGGGTTGATGGGTTCTGCATTTGGCGGGAACTTGTCAGGAGTCCAGACAGGTGGTCTATCTGGAAATGGGAACGACAAGGAAAGCGAAAATATTGGTAACAATGGTATCACCGCCGATGCTACAACAAGTGGCTCTACAAATCCTATGCTGCAGCAAAACTTACTCATGCAGCAGTTGCTAGCTCAACAGCAAGCAACGCTCGGAGGTGTCACTGGATCGCTCTGGCAACAATGTACGTATCTTGTAAGCTATATTTATTTATCGATTGACTGCTCGCACTTCATCTATCCGTTTGATGAATTTGATTGTCTGATTAGAAAGCGGATAGCTCATCGTCGGTTGAATCGTTACTAATTTTTTGCTCTGTCCAAAATTGGTTCTAGATGGGAATTTGCCAGGCGCGGAAGGTTTGCTTGGAGCCACTGGAACAAATGGAGTCCCCGCAAACAACTATCTAAACATGCTTGGTCAAGGAGGGGCAAACAACGCGGTTGCATCCCCTGCAACAACCTCGCAGAGAGAACCAGGAGAATCAGGGGTCTTTCAGTCTGGTTCTATCCCAGAATTCGCCAAGTCCGGGAAAAAGGCTAGGCCAAAGAAGCCAAAGAATAAACCCAAACGTCCCTTATCTGCGTACAACATCTTTTTCAGAGATGAACGTGCCAACATACTAGCAGGCATCCCCGACAAGGATGAAGAAGACGACGAGGATCAAAATGACGACCATGATGATGGATTGGATGGGCCAAAGAAGAAAGCCTCAGGCAAGAAGAGAAAACGTCCGCCCCACGGCAAGATCGGTTTTGAGAGCCTTGCCAAAATCGTCGGCCAGCGCTGGAAAGAACTCAAACCTGAGGAGTTGGCAAAATACAAGAAGCTCGCCGATGTTGACATGGTTCGATACAGGGCTGAGATGGAATCGTACGTTGCCAAACAGCGCGAGGGTCTCGAACAAAGTCGCGAACACCTCGACAATCTTGTTGATAACGATGGCAAGGCACACTTCTTTGGAGACAATTAATCTCCCCTGGAATCTCAATATTGGTCGTGTCGATTTACTCGGTGGGTCTTGAAATAATCGAGACAACTCGCTTTTCATCGACCGAAGTGTTAGTTCTGTTGGCGGAACACAATTTCTACTAGGCTTGCGCCGATCGAATAATGAAATAATAATTTTTATAAGAATTTTTTTTAAGCATGTCACAACTGTCCTAAAAAATATGACTTCAGTAGCAAGAAATGACCTCTCGAACTTCAAGCTGTGGCAGCAGCAACTCGGGGAATGCACAACGTTAAATGGAAGTTATCACGTGATAACATGGCGTGTGTAGAGTTTCAGCTGCATGCAGGGGGGAGAGGGGGGTTGGCAACTACAACACAGACGATTTTGCTCGTTTCATTTCCTTCACAAGTATTGTACAAAATAATGAAAGGTACTCCCAATTCACTACCGTAATGATTTCTTTTATTCGAGACTTCATTCTCAACAATCATCTTCGAAGTATTTCTATCAGCCGAGGGCTTCCCAGATCTTGTTTTTCAGCAGAGAAAACCACTGAAATTGGTGACTATTGTAATCAAGCAAAGAAGTCTCAAAGTTTGAAACGTCACAGCGTGGCGCTCGAAATTCTCTTCGGTTCGCTTGCATGAGCTGCAATTGTTGTTCTGTATGTTCTATTGCTCTCCTCGAGCAAAGGAAACAAGCCATGCCCCTAGATCGCCAAACCTACCAACGAGCGAAAAAGCAGAAGCAAAATTAAAAATTGAGTTAGACCGAATTAAGTTCATGGCAATAAGCGATCTATGTAAGTTGTATCAAACTGTAAAGAGTCACTTGCAAAGAGTTATCGTCGATTTTCCGACGACCTATCATTGTCTTTATTGAAAGCAATCATCATACTCTGACGGTTTAGCCAAAACTAAGCATTTAAGTCAGCCAAAGAAGAGGAGAAAATTATCGATACTCACGTTTCACTGTGGTCACTGAAAACATACGGCAGGACTGACTGCTGGTTTAAATCACAAAACAAGTCGAACAACTACTCTGTACAAGCACGGTACGGTATCATGTGCTCTCAAAAGTGCTCTTTCTTGAATCACACTTCCCGACTTGTTCCACGATATTTATTGACCCTTCTACAAAATATGCCAAACCTTTTAACCTGCTCAAAGCCCCAAAGGTTGCAACAGTAGTGCCTTCATAGATTTGCTCTGATGCATAGCGTAATGTTGCGTTTTGTCGTGTCTTGCACTATTTCATCCAGCATGACAAAAAGTATTGTGTTTTGATGGTCGATACCGTGGCGACGGAGTGAAAGCAATGGTCAACGAGAGTCTCAGATTCCGTGCTACTGAAAGAAATCAATAGTTCCGGTACATATCGGATCGTACTGGTATCTACTGTAGGTAATGTGATTACGCGTATGATGGATGTGTCAGAAATCATTGAGTTCATAGAAGATGATACCGTACTGACTGCATGCGTACGAGTACGAAATAAGAGTTTAGCTGCTAATTTCAACAACAAAATTTGACAGGTTATGAGCCAATACTTTTGCTTGATGTTTCACATGTACGGCTATTACGAATCCGACAACAATTGAGACTGACGCTTTTTGCAGTGGAGTTGTAACCAATTTACATTGAGTTTACATCCAGTCTGTGAAAAAATTGTTACTAAATAAATTATAGAACCCCTTACAGGCTCATAAATAACAGTTTACATAACAATTTTGGAGTCAGTGGAGAACTCTTTACGTCACTTAAACGATGCTCATGGTTGCATCAAATTCGTGCGATGTATTTTAAAAATTCCGAAAACTTTTTGTGATGCACGCAACAATTTGAAGTAGGACTACTATTTTCGCGAGGATAGTTGCTGCCCCATTCTCGTGGTGCTTCCCGGTTTTGGTATTTTGTACAACTTTGTTTCACGCTCACCCCAATAATATTTATTCTCAGTTCGATTGTTATTTGTTTTTCCACACGAAACTCATCTTTGGTAATAATATCCTCTATGTACACTGATATTGTCGTAGCGTTGATACCAATTTCTTAACAAATATACAAGCTTCTTGATATCCAGCCATCTTTTCTGTTACGTCACTTTCACAATACTCACACTACGTTTATCGAATATCAAACGCCAACAACCATATTTTTGTACTAATAAGAAAGTGCTTTATCCGCATTTGCCATAATCTTGTTTGTACTATGCAATTTTAGCAGCAGACCTACTATTTATTGCGGCTACCCACATTAGATTTGAATGAAGTACTAACTGCTGTATTATACTTTTGTTACTGTTATTTACTTTTAGAATTTGTGTCCGTGCTCAAGGTAAATTTTGTAGTCGTTGTGCTCCTTGTCAAGAGAGTCCATCATGTCATATTTTCGCTTCCGTTTTGTTTGGTTCGTTTTTGCTTCTTCCTTTTGCCGTCGTTTCATATCGTATCCACTTTACGGTTGGTATGTTTGAAGTAGTTTCGAGCTCTAAATCTTTCGTTTGTTGTTCCTGCCTTTGTTTTTTATTTCCTCTTTGACATATACGTAAAGATCTTGTCCCTCGTCACTCCACCCCTCCTTAGTTCCTGACCTACGGTCAGTGAATTTCTTTCTTATCCTTGTCCCCTTTGTTGTGTTGAGCCATGATTCATAGTTGTTGTAAAGGAACAGCACTTCATCGCTTGGAGTGAAAATGTTACTGATTGTTGTTCATACCAATTTTTTTTGAAGTCCGTCTCTTTAGGCGAGACTGCTCCAAGAATTCTTTTGAAGAAATATTGTAATTCCGGTGTATTTTTTGTCGATAGTCTTCGTGCAATTGGTACCTATTTTCTGAGTTCATGTCTTGGCTGTCGGTGAGTAGAAGCGTTCCTGGGAAACTATCCGGTATCTATTTGTTTCTTTTATCGTCTATGCATCAATGTGAACAATACGATATGGTTAGTTATTTGAAAAATATGTCTAAAGAGAAAAATGTTGTTCTTGTCGGTTCTTACCTTTATAACTTTTCCTCGCTAGTGTCTGGGCATTGTGCCTACATGTAGCTATTGCTCTACAGAACATTCCACTCCACTTTGGCGCATGGACGTTCCATGCCGCTGGTAGTGTGTTTTGGTGATTCACTTTTACAATGTGGGTAATAATTGTCTTTATGTATCGTCTACCTCGTTCGTTTCTTACCAGGAATTTAATTTGCCTGAACGTTTGTCCCTTGACGTGCTTATTAATGTAAGTATTAATGTTGTTGTCAGTGCGCTCTTGTGAATTGTCTTTTGCACCGCTGCTGTTACTGGTGCTATCGGTTTTATCTGTTGTGCTATCATTCGTGCTTTGTGTTTCACTACCTGATACACTGCTCGCTGGGCTGTTTGTTATCTGTGTATCAATCGTTGTACCCTGAACTGCTGGTGTGGAAACGTGATCAACCATTTTTTTTGTTAAATTGGAAATAGGAACTTACCAACTGTTTCGATTTCATGTATTTGGCGCGCTCGTTTTATGGGAGTTGAGTTGTTTTGGAGTATTCTGATTTTAGTTTTAATTCACACTGGTTTACCGTGCTAAAATTCTTAGTACTAGTTGTAAGCACCTGAGTTACTGCATCGTGAGGATTTCAGTACTGGCATCACTACTACTAGTTATTTTTGTAGTAGTATTGTTTCAGTTTTGAATGGGGTTGTGCTGTTGCATGCCCCTCGTTTTACTGCGCGTGCCCTGACAATCTGTAATGCGGTTTCGAGAAAATCCTGGCGCGGACCAAAATCCTGGCGTGGTGTCTAATACTATAGTGTACCCCACCCCAGGAATGGTATGGTCTACTGATAGTAGTCTTAGCCCAAGCCTAGTCATATCTTGTGTGTCCGGGTGTATTATGATAGTAGTAGTAATGTAGGTATGATAGTAATGACTTCTGTTGGGGTGGTGAAACTTTTTTTGTACAATTCATGTCAACAATCATGGAACGGCGTTTCAGAATTCTTAACCGGAACGGCGTTGCAGGCTTTGTGTTTAAAGCATGTTTAAATTTGAAATCTCAAAATGAATGTTACTGGGTGTTAAAGAAGTGGTTGGAAAATCTCAACATAGAGCACCGTATCTCAAAATTGATGATCGGTGTTTCATATCGTTATGGTTTGTTTTGGTCAGTTTTTAAGTTTTCTTTTGGAACGACGTCGCAGGTTCTACTATTTATTTGCCGTTAAAGTGGACAGAAAATCTTAAAATATTTGTACATTGTTGCATGATGTTTGTTCGTTGTTAGAGACGCTGTGGTTTGAAGTTTTGTCGAATATGTTTTTCGTTTCATCTTTTCAGAATGTTGTGTTTGGTCAAATTGTAGCAACTTAGATTGCTTCGACACAATTTTATTTTGTTCTTCTCAAAATTATCAATCAAACAATGCCAACAACAAGAAGAAGTAAGTCAAGAAGTAGTATCTCTAATTCACCAGAAGACAGAGTCCCTGGTGAAGTCCCAGAGGGAACCGCAGGGTGAGAAGACGATACTATTCCACCAGGAGATGCAGTCCCACACGCAACCGCAGGGTCATAAGACAATACTATTACACCACTAGGAGATGCAGCGGCAGCCGCAGTCAAGACCACAGCCCCACCAAAAGCACCACCAATGTTGCGTTGAAATGATCTAAAAGCTCCTCCGGTCAGTCCACAGGGTGCAGTACTGAAGATGGCGAAACCCAATAAATTGAAAAAAAGCGACTAAAAAAAGAAGAGGTAATGATCATCAAACACCATCAGTTATTCCCCCAACACCAGATCAAGGAGTCACAGGTGCACGACCTTCGGCGTATTTGGGCAATGATGTCAGTGGTACTTTATCATTGGAATTGTTTGAGGATGACTCCCAATACAAGGCTCACACCGATGCGATGAAAAGACGTGTCAAAGCTTGTCTGAAACAACAGGGTCCTAACGGAATCTCCGAGAATATTTTGACAGACGAACTTATCACTGCCATAAGTTGGGACATCAAATCTGTCTTCAGCCAGCTCATGAACAAGGTTTTCATTGTCATGAAACTCTTTTCTGCCGGAACCCGTCCTGACTTGACAAGCCATCATCGGGTCCTATACCAAGGTTTGTTGACGTGATGGTAAATCTTTTTCTACGTGACTCGGGTTCACAGTTGATAAAGAAGGTCTGCATCTTGGATCCAAAGGAGCTGACAACTTGTTTCAAGGAGTATGAAATGAAAGATAAATGGAACGCCTTCCAGTCAGCGCTCAACTCCGTTATTGAAATCAATGATACTAGTACAGCAGGTGTAACAGAGTACACCCGGGTTGAAGGACAAGACGAAGTAGCGGAAGGCACATCGCATGCTGTTTGGTCAAAGAATGTTGTTAACTATGACACCATACTGAAGTACATGAAAGTGTATTTAGGCCTACTTTGGTGGTTTGTACGTTGTGTCAAATTCCCACCTGCACCTTCACAGGACGAGGAAGTTCCGTTTTTCTATCAACGATTCAAAGACGATGCAAAGAAAGGGAAGCTATACGTCCGGCAGATGGTCTCATTCTTTGAAGGTCTTTCCTTTCACCACGCACTGAGGCATTTTCTTTCAGTGAGTCACTCCTTTGAACAGTTGGACAATAGAATGAACCAAATTAGGGGGCAGGAAGTTGTGTGTGCACCAACAAGAGAATGTGTCACAGCAGTCGAGTTACTAGTGCCCTTAACTGATTCCCCAAAATACCTCAAGTTGGATTGGCCATCCGATGTGTCAAAGGTACCCCTTGCATTTCAAAAGGTCCTCATGTATTTGTGGGTACGCTTCCAAGGACAGAAGGCACAAATTTTTCAAGAACTCAGCCTTGACCACTTTGCCGATGAGTCATTTGTTGATGACAATTTGTACAAGGAACTATTGCCCAATCTCTATGAGTCTTTGTTTTTGGTTGGACGGTACAAAATACCAGGAGTTGACAATTTGGTGGGGAAAATTCAATTCAAACTATTATCTTCTGTTCACTTTTGCAAGATTATGGAGCACTGGAAAACTCTGAACACGTGTTACAGAGTAGGCGTTGACTTTGCAAAAAATGTGGTGACTCTTTCTACTGCAAAGAAATTGGAGGAACGGGACATATTTGTCAACGATTTCGTTCCGGAGGACGAACAACACGTGAAGACATTGTTGCAACACTACCTCCTGAGTTTGTCCTGGGTTGACAATGTTGTTTCCACGCCGGACCAACTTGACCAGGTGGATCTTGTTTGCAAGGAATTGCACGACAATTTTCTAACATCTTGGTTGTCCCGTGGTTTTAACGGTACACGTGTCCCGGTTACTAGGATTATGGTTTTGAAAGCAATACTGAAGGCAGCACTGGGCAAGAAAGAAAAAACATCTGTTAACGTTGACGACGCACATGAAAATTTGGACAAATATTTGAAAGCAGAGATTTATTGTTGTCGAATTCCAATCCTTGTGAACCTCACCGCAAAGATCGGTTATTCATTTTCACCAACAACGGTGCTCCATCCATTCAATTTGAAGAACAAACTCCACCTGAGCTTCTGAGAGGTGAAGAGTGTTGACATACTTACCCCATCGCAAAAGATGACTACAGCTTATCCGTCACAAGGTTCCTTAATTTTGACGAGAACTGCATGTACGTGGTGGATGACCGATTGTTCTGGGAACATACAAGATTTGTATTCCGTGATATTTTCATCATGCGCCCAGAAATACTACTCAAAGGTTGTAAGTGTTTTGAGAGGTCTCTACAATTTCTGACAACTTACAATTATCTACCTGTTGGGGGCCTATTGTTTCTTCCATTGACGAAGGAACTTCTGTGTTTGGTTTTCCAGAACAAAAAATACGTGTTGGAAGCAAACTTGGAAGTAAACCTTGTGTCAGGTGACAATGAAAAGACTTTACAATCTGATGGCGACTCGTTGATCCAACTATTCAAAAAAATCAAGGTACCCAGGAGTCAACGTTACAGTGCAGCCGACATTGCAAAGTGGGACTTCCTCAAGAAGCACGTGAAAAACTTTGAGACCTTCATCCAAGAGAATGGCACATATTCCGTCCGATGGCTAGTGTTCACTAACAAAGGGCTCAACAAAGTGAAATCATTCTTTCAATTTCCTTGGGAAGATAAATCGACAGTCAACTTGGACTCTGCAATTGATGAAGGTGAACCAGACAATGATGAAGAAGGAGAGGACGGAGGAAACGCTGACAAACATCCCGCCCTCCCCAACGCAGTCTAAGACAACCCATCCACAAAGTTCAGCCAACATAATAAACCAAGGAAGTCTGCATCAGACACATCAAATGGAGAGCCGAAGTACAAGGAGAGGAAGGTTTCTCCAAACCTTGGCCATGTTCAAGATCTTGGATACCTTCTGCAAGTTCCTTGTCCAAGACCCAACAACTTAGTAACGCAAAAGCCCTCCGGAAACATTAAGGTGTTGTTTGCAGAACCTGATCCCGTGATCTTGTATCCTAAATTTTCAATTGGTAGTGAGGTTACAATCATGGGTATTCCACCACCTGGAACTGGTGTAGTGAAGAGTTATGCATCAAAGAGGAAGGACCCTTATTCTCTTTACCTTGGATACATGGTGTACAAGAAACTATCGGATGGTACAAAAGTGAAATACGCAACCTGGTTCCCTTACGACCGTGTCGGGTCAAATACACCGCAGTACACCAAGTTGTCCGAGGTCTTCAAAGAATGAAACAATGCTGTATCGGGTAGACATGCATAGCCGTGACCACGGCACCACCATAGAACACAATGGAGAGTGGCAAACCGGCAAAGAAGTGATCATAGTAGTACTACGTCACTAGTACTTCTTCTTCTCCACATTGGATTCATATTAACCAACAAATGGTTGTTGACGTAAGAAAGAATCATAAGTCATATTTACTAGACTACTACAATGTATTACTTTAAGCTTTTTGTATTATTCTACTATTACATGTTCTTGTAGTACTGTAGTCCAACCTGTGTGCTCGTAGTGCTTAGTACTTTAATGTGGACTCACAGTTTTAGTAATTGCATGATGTCCACTGACAAAAAGTATTCCAAAATTCATACTGTCCAAAGTATCAGCGTGAAAATTATACATTTTGTTTCATAGTCTATTCCATCCATAGTATGAGCAACATTGATGATGAAATTGCTGGCAATGACACACAGTTGCACTTCAAAACTGATTAGGACTCACAGTTTTAGAAATTGCATGATGTCCACTGACAAAAAGTATTCCAAAATTCATACTGTCTAAAGTATCAGCTTGAAAATTATACGCTTTGTTTCATAGTCTACCCCATCCATAGTATGAGCAACATTGATGATGAAATTGCTGGCAACGACACACAGTTGCACTTCAAAACTGATTAGGACTCACAGTTTTGGTAAATGCATGATGTCCACTGACAAAAAGTATTCCAAAATTCATACTGACCAAAGTATCAGCGTGAAAATTATACATTTCGTTTCATAGTCTACCCCATCCATAGTATGAGCAACATTGATGATGAAATTGCTGGCAATGACACACAGTTGCACTTCAAAACTGATTAGAACTCACAGTTTTAGAAATTGCATGATGTCCACGGACAAAAAGTATTCCAAAATTCATACTGCTGTCCAAAGTACCAGCGTGAAAATTATACATTTTGTTTCATAGTCTACCCCATCCATAGTATGAGCAACATTGATGATGAAATTGCTGGCAATGACATACAGTTGCACTTCAAAACTGATTAGGACTCACAGTTTTAGAAATTGCATGATGTCCACTGACAAAAAGTATTCCAAAATTCATACTGTCTAAAGTATCAGCGTGAAAATTATACATTTTGTTTCATAGTCTACCCCATCCATAGTATGAGCAACATTGATGATGAAATTGCTGGCAATGACACACAGTTGCACTTCAAAACTGATTAGAACTCACAGTTTTGGTAAATGCATGATGTCCACGGACAAAAAGTATTCCAAAATGCATACTGTCTAAAGTATCAGCTTGAAAATTATACACTTTGTTTCATAGTCTACCCCATACATAATATGAGCAAATAAAATCACTCATAGTGGTCTATATGTATTTGTTTTTTATTCATCAAGAAGGATCCTGGATACTAGTAGTATGAATAGGGAAGGATGGTGAAAAAATTGTGTGTGAGCACCTCTGAACAAAATGTACGGTGTGGAGGAAACGAAAGTGTTATGTGCTTGATGGTTAATTCCACTTGTGTTTGGGGACTTGATCCAATGCACATGGTGTCATCGATATCAAGCAGTTGTATCCAGCAGCAAACGTTACACTAGTTATAGTTAGTCAAATTTTGTATGGAAAAGTTTGTGCATCCAGTGGAGATGCGGGTGTGTACGTGTAATCCGTGTTAGAAAGACACAGGCCAAAAGTCAGCAGTGTACACCCGCTACACGGTAAGGATGAGTTGTTAACAGTTTCCATGACAAGTAATTGTACTAAAATACTGGAGTATTTGCCAAACGTTGGATGATGTTAGACGTACTAAGAGGTAAATGGAGAACACAACACCCCAATCAGCGTACAAGAGGAAGGTTTTGAAGCCTACATTTCTGTTTGATTCTGTGGAGTACTGTGCAAGAAGTAATGAGCTAAATGACGGTGACGGAAACGACAAGCAGAACCCATTCTTATATCATTTTGAAACTGGGTTCGATGTGCTATGTGCCAAAAACGGCAACTTGGTACTCACAATACTTAATGGATGCAACAAGATCAAAGACGCGAGAGCAAGACTCAACAGCCAAAAAGGGCATTTCGATGAAGAAAAAGGTTTGGAGATTTGGGAACAATGCTTAAAGTACATAATGGAGGAACTATTTCCTTTCGATGAGGAAGGTGACACTGGTGGCGTTGACCACGTGTGGGCTATGGGTATCATTATGGCATACATTTTATGCGGTTATCCTGCATTGAAAGGAACGGAGGACATACAGTGCCACAATAACGTGGGTATTGGATGACCAGTACAATCCGGAGAACAAGAGAGGCTCAAACTAAATGGTCATACTTTCCCACCAAAGGAATGGTGTAACCTGACGCTGGAAGCCAGAAAACACATAGAGGAATGCATACATTTTAACCTGGGTAACCATCCCTGTCTGACAAGCTTTTGGTTCAACAAGTGGCGCACAACGGCTGAAGAGGCAATCATTGAAAAGTACCGTAGAAGGTACATTAAAGAAACCAACGACGTAAAGGAACAAAAGAAAGAAACGAAGAAAAATAAGATTAAAGACAACTGGAATTCATTCATGAAGAAAGCGACACAACAGTCTAAGAGGAAAAAATGAAAACTAAAACGATTAGGAAAGAAAGAGAAAAGGGAGGAAGAAGATGGAAATGAGAGAAACATTGTGCACTGGCTACATCTTTACAAAAAACATTGGAAATCACAGGAAGATTTGGAGGAGTACAACAACTATCCCGTTCCGCGTGGCGCATGGGGATGTGTGAAATAGTACTAATAAGCTTTATGGCAAAACTTATCCCTATTTAGGAATACCTACACGTTCCTGTCCTTGTTAAAAACGTAAATATAAAAATTAACTACTGTGAAAATGTTTGTTAGAAATGAAGAAGTCAGAATTGCCGTTCCAGACAACTCAATCTGAAACGCCGTACCAGAAACTTAACCCTGAAACACCATTCCAGACGTTGTGTGGATTTTCCCTTACAGAGAATTGTTATCTCCGGCACCATTCCAGACACTTAACACTGCAACGCCGTTCCATATATTGTGCTTATTTTCCATTCCAGGCACATCAATGTGCCTTACTGTTGAAAACATTTAACTCTGCAACACAATTCCAGACATTGTGCCTATTTTGGGTTCTACAGATTTCAATATGCAGCGGCGTTCCGGATAATTAACCCTGCCACGGCGTTATGGACATTGTGCTTATTTCCTACTCAACGGAATTCAATCTGAAACGCGGTTGCAGATATTGAGGCAATTAAATCAAAAATGCCCTTTCAAGAAACTTAACCCTGCAACGGTGTTCCAAACATTGAGCTTATTTCTTGTCATACACCCTTCGGGGATTAAACAAAAATGAAATGACAATCAACCATGTTGAAATAAACAGCGTTGGAGTTGCACAAATAAAGTAAGTTGTGTACAAACTTGCAATCAAAGAATTCAAAAATGGAATCCTAACCCTCACTTACCTGCACCGCAGTTGAAAGAAGGATTACAAATCACTTACTGATTTCCCCTGCTTTCACTATCGACTCCATTCTTTTTGTTTCTAAACCAGCCATTGTGTCACAGAAATGAAACTACCATCGTTCCTTATTTCCAAGGACGAAGAAGTTATCTTTACTACCAAGGTTACGGACCACAGCAACTTCAGACTCGATCGCATTGTAGTCAAACAAATATATTTTTTTCCGCAACACACCTTGCTTCACCAATGCGTGGCAGTCTCTTCTCCCTTGATCCCTCTTGCTTGAGATTGGGTCAACAGAAAGAAAGCAACAAGCAACGGCGTAGTAACCATCGTGTACTAATTCAAACCCGCTGGCAGAACTTCCAGGGGGGAAAAGGGTCTTCAAGATGAAGCAGGCACAGAATCTGCTGACATGGATAAACTTGCAGACCACGTCGGTTCAGTAGGTCTAGTTGAAAATTTGCCCAGTCGTACCATACGTTCAACAACTGTCCAGAATCAGACTTAAACGATGGATGAGCGCAAAAAAGTAACCACATCTGACAATAATTGTCATACCTCTTGTGCTCCGTGGATCCACGAAGCGTGTTGGTACCCGCAGCCGGAAGAACCATGTCGCAACAAAATTTGAGAACATCCGATGGAAACTATGGCACACTTGCGTTTTTCTTTTCATCTCACTTCATGTATGGTAAGGCAAACCATCCCTAACTGAAATCAAAAACTTAGACCCGGCCGACCGGCCGCCCTCTGTAGGATGACTGACTCCTGTAAAAGATTTGTGATGAAACAGATCAAATTGACGGTCGAGTCAATCAATAGTGCGGTATTCCATTACTTGCTTGCAGGTTTGTTGGATTAACGTGGATTTGATTCATTGGGTTCTCTTCGCGGGAGCCTTCACTCCACTTTTATGGTTGCTCTCACTAGCTGTGGAATCCCATCCCGTTGGAGGACCAAATAATCTCATGTACTGTGATAAATGAAAATACATGTGATTCTTCACCAGATTGTTACCCTCTCCCTTACTTTGTTGTAGATAGTTATTTATACAGTTAATGAAATGAACAACCATCTTGTGAAGATTTAAAACACCCTTGTTGTCTTCTTTGAAAACCTGATCAAATGTTCCAGCATATTTAAGGAACTCTTCCATATCCAACAACAACTCAAGGGCGTAGATACGTCCGTCAATTTCTTCCTCACACTTTCGGCTCCTATTCTCAAGATTTGTTCTTGTTCTTGGGGACAACAACAATTGACAACCTTCAGCAGACAAAAGTGTGAGCATCTGAATATAAAGCATGCCAATGTACTGGTTACCCTCCTTCTTCGCTGTATGTATCGACTCAGAAAAATTGGTTTGCAGAAAATCACGATTGGATTGCCTCTGAACAGCAGCCACCATAGTAACTTGCTATACGGTCCATTTTCACCTAGTAGCCGCGTATTATCACCTAAAAAATCCTCACGGAAAGTCTCTGCGGCTCGCTTTGCGTCTCCTGGTGACACTAGATGAATATTATGTGGGTTTTCTCCAAAATCAAGATCATGAAACGCGTTACCGTTATGAACACGGTGATGGGAGACATTCTTGAAATACTGTTCAACATTCACTCCTTCTCCCACACTCAGGGAAGCAAAATCGAACATCTTCCATAACCGAACAGATTGATATTCTTCCCCACTTTTGTGATTTGACACATGCATGTTCCCACTTTCAATTGAAACAGGAATCTTCAGAACATTCACACAAGCGTTAGTGCCAAGTGCTCTTGGACAATTGCAATGCCTACAGATCATCTTTGTATTTGACGTTTGATAATGTCCACAAAGTTGGTCGTGCTAGGGAGTATCACCTATGAAGTACGTGAACGCAAATTTCATTCAAACAGACCATTTCTTATTGTTCCAAGGCAAATTAGACCATTTGATACCATCTGTTCGGTTACAGGCTTCTTTCAAAGAAGAAAGAGCGCAACAAAGGCCAGAGTGAAGATTGTTCACATTGTCAATTGTTTTGTTACCTTTATCACGTGAACCCGTTGGATGAAAATATATAGTTTCCCAAGCATCCGGCCGACAGTTCCGAGTTAAAGTGTTCAATATGCCAAGTGTCATGTTCAGTGGGGTAAGAGTGCTTTGACCACTGTTGTCAATAGCAATTCCATCCATGTAGAGAACAATAGGCACCAAAATTTCATTTGAATCTCTTCTGCATCTCTTTCCCCAAGTATTGATCCACCATTCACTGTGGTGGAGTTCGTCTATATCAATATTGCCTTGTAGTTCCAGAAAACGGACTGGTAACGTTGGGTCTTCAGCATGGGGAAAGACAGGTTTTCTTCTTTTACCAAGGTGACGTTTGTTAATAGGGAATGAAGTGCTTTTCAAAATGACCAAACGTAGATTTCTTTACTGAACGGGAACATCACTAGTAGTCATTGATTTCTTATAACACCAGTCAATAAGATGAGGTTCAAACCCATCACCTTTTATTTCAGGAACAGTTGCGGAAATCTCCCTCATAACTCTTGACCTTGTCTGTATGAGGTTGTTGCCTTTCGTCCATGAAAATAAATTTAGACGCTCAGATTCGATATCCCATTTGTATAATTCCTTCTCTGCAACTAGTGGTATGCTATGATTCCGCATAATTTTCATTAGCTTGATCTTTACCATCAGTTCATCTGATACATGCCTCCCGGCACTGGGCATCATAATTGCCATGTTGGTATCACAATGCAAATCATCAAACTCAATGCCATTGCCTTCTTCATCATTGACACTCGAAGAGTGGGGGGCCTCTGTGCTCTCACTTCCTTCATCCTCATCCTCATCGTTAGGAAAGAGAAAATTATCCTCGGATAAAGTATCATTGTCATCCTCTATGTTGGATAATTCCCAACCAATCAAGGCACACCCAATTGATTCAACAGAAGAGTCAAACATAACTTGATTGTCGAGCACCTCTGGTAATGCGCCAACACTACTCTGTGGACTGTTATGGGTGTTCGATAGACCTAATTGTTGAGTAGCATCCTCGAACTTCTTTGATTTTCTAACAAACACGCAAGAGGCAAAATTGACTACACCCGAAGATCGTTTGTAATAAGGATAGCATGCTGCGTCATTCAAAATATGGTGCAGCAGATCGGGAGAAACAGCTACTCCGGTTTTCTTTCTTAACCGCGCTGTAAACAAGGTTGGTTTCATCTTCTTGGTGACCTTCTTCTTTCCCCTACCTTTAGTAATCAGAGGAGAAGTCAAATTGCAATGTTTACAATAAACCTGATATAAAGGAGTGCGGACCATCGTCACTAGTAACGTCTTACGATAGCCAGTAATAACAATAAAAATTGGGAAACGATTGAGATTGAGAAATTGCTGCCATGCACTGTTTGTTTCAGGCATCAAACTCAGTAACATGCCACAAATTTGGAAACAGATGCCAGCGGGGTAGGAAAATATTCTCTGCATCAAAATATTAGGAGTTTGACATGAATTTCAATAAGTAGGGTGAAATTGCAACCAATGGAGTTCGACCCAAATATGCGCTTGATTCCGAAAGAACCCCGAATCTTGTTTGTGTGACGTAGAAATACTCCAAGTTTTTGGTTATTCCTCCTACGAGTGGAGAACTCTTTAGAAATACTCCAATTTTTGTTTATTCCTACAAAAATCTGTTTCGATGTTAATTGGATGTAAAATTGTTTCATTGCGTATAGGTAGTACTATGTTAATTGGATGTAAATTGGTTACAACTCGGTTGCAAAAAGCGTCAGTCTCAATTGTTGTCGTATTTGTAGCTATGGAAAAATTAATAAAATAAAACCTGTCATGGCTGGTTTATCTCCATCAATAAGCCCAGGTAAACATCGGCACTACAGATATAGAATAATCAGAATGTGCTCTTTCCAATTGCATGTTTGTAGCTTATTTCATCATGCGCGTTGGGAGATATGAATACATTTTAGCACAGTAGCAAGCATTCTGAGATTGATTTTTGTATGTTTCACGTGGTTTTGTTGTTGGTCAAAATTACACATACTGTACTTATGTATGTTCTATACATGAAAAGACCCATCCGACGTGCCTGCTTTTGGGCATGCTGGCCCAACCACGCTCATTCAATCTTTACGGCATACTCCAAGAACCGGCCAGCGTTTCGCCGATTGCTCTCCCTACCAACGATATCTTAGCTTCCGCCGGCGCCCTCGTCAATTCTTCCAACAATCTCTTTCCATCACCAACAATATCTTCCCATTTGTTAACAACTTCTTCACCAATGCGCCGACCCATTTCTCTGTTTCTTCCCTTTTGTCGAGGACACATTTGACGCGCCCACCATTGTTATCCCCTGCTGGCAAATTGTGGGGTATATCCACCGCACACACACCGTTCTCCTTGCTGTATCAGCAATCATGACCAATTTTGACTGGACCGCACTCACCAACATACACTTCTCCTTTGTTGAACCTATTCACACTGTCAATGTCACCCAACACCGTCACACAAATGAGATTCAGAGTTGTTGGGGAATCACGCACATATGTGGGCTAGACTCCACCTTTGTAATTTCATCCAATTTTTTGAAATTAACATCAAACTCAAAATATTTTGATGCACAGTACATCTTCCTACCCCGTGGCATCTGTTTCTGATTCGGTGGCCTGGAACTGAATTTGATGCATGAAACAAATAGTGCATGGTTGCAATTTCTCAATCTCAATCGGTTCCTCATTTTCATTGTTATTACTGGCTATTGTACTGTGGTCGTAATGATGGTCCGCACTCCCAAATATTAGGTTTATTGTAAGCATTGCTACCTGGACTCTCCTCCAATCACTACTGGTTACGGAAAGAAGAAGGTTACCAAGAAGAAGAAAACCCCCTTGTTTACAGCAATACAAAGAAAGAATACAGGACTAATTGTTTCACCTGCTCTTCTGAGCCATATTTCACATAATGAATCATGCTATTCTTATTACTATGAATCTTTAGGGGTAGATGATTTTGCATCTTCCATATTCATCAGAAAATCAAAGAAGCCAGAGGATGCTAGTGAAAAATTAGGTCTAACAAACACCTGTAACAGTCCACTGAGTAGTGGCCTAGTACAGGAGGTGCTCGGCAATCAAGCTATGTTCAACCCTTCTGTCAAGCCAAAAGAACGTGCTTTGATTGGTTGGGAATAAGCAAACATTGAGGATGACAATGACTCTGAACATGGCAATTATGACACCCAATGCCGGAAGGCATGTATCAGAAAATCAAGTTAATGAAAATCATGCAGAATCATAGCCTACCATTAGTTGCAGAGAAGGAATTGTATGAATGGGCTATCAAATCTGAGCGTCTCAATTTATTTTTGTGGACAAAAGGAAATATCATACAGATGAGGTCAAGAGTTATGAAGGACATTTATGCAACTGTGCCTGAAATATAAGGTGATAGCTTTGAACCTCATGTTATTCAACTGGTGGTGTTATAAGAAATTGATTTGTGGTGACATTGCCGGTCCTAAACAAATCTACATTGGGTCCTTCCAAAAAGCGCTTCATTCCCTATTAACAAATGTGACCTTGGTAAAGGAAGAAAGTCTGTCTTTCCCCCATGCTGAAGACCCAACCTTACCAGTCCAGTTTCCAGAACTACAAGGTAATATTGATATAGACAAACTCCACCTCGGTGAATGGTGGATCAATACTTGGGAAGAGAGATGCAAAAGAGATTCGAATGAAATTTTGGTGCCTATTATTCTCTACATGGGTGGAATCGCAATTGACAATAGTGGTCAAACCACTCTTACCCCACTGAACATGACACTTGACATATTGAACACCTTACCTCAGAATTATTGGCCAGATGCATGGGAGACTATAAATTTTCACCCAACAGGTTCATGTGATAAAGGTGATGGATCGGTCAACAATGTGAACAATCTTCACTCTGGTCTTCTTTTGGCTCTTTCATCTTTGAAAGATACCTGCAACCTAACAGATTGTATTGAATGGTCTAATTTGCCTTGGAACAAGAAGAAATGATCTGTTCAAATGAAATTTGCAGTTGCATGTTTCATAGATGATACTCCCCAGCATGACCAACTTTGTGGGCATTATCAAACAGCCAACACAAAGATGATCTGTTTAGGTATTGCACTTGTCCAAGGGCACTTGGTACTAACGCTTGTGTGAATGTTCTGAAGGTTCCTGTTTCAATTACAAGTGGGAACATGAATGTGTCTAAGGACAAAAATGGGGAAGAGTATTAATCCATTTGTATATGGCAGATGTCCAATTTTACTGCTCCAACATTGGAGGAAGGAGTGAATGTTGAACAGTATTTCAAGAAGGTCTCCCACCACTGTGTACATAATGCTAACGCTTTTTATGATATTGATTTTGGAGAAAACACACGTAATATCCATCTAGTGTCATCAGGAGAGAGACTCCATATGCACCAACTTGGTTGTGCAAAGCAAGCAGCGGAGACGTTCTGTGAGGAATGTTTAGGGAATAACACGTGCCTACTTGGTGACATGGACTGGATAGCCAGTTACTATGGTGCTGCTGTTCAGAGGCAATCCAATCGTGATTATCTGCAAACCAATTTTTCTGAGTTGATACATACAGCAAAGAAGGAGGGGAACCAGTACATTGGCATGCTTTACATTCAGTTGCTTGCACTTTTGTCTGTTGAAGGTCATCAATTGTTGTTGTCTCAAAAGACAAAATCCAATCTTGAGAACAAGAGCAGAAAGTGTGAGGAATAAATTGACAGACGTATTTATGCCATTGAGTTGTTGTTGGATATGGAAGAGTTCCTTAAATATGCTGGCACATTTGATCAGGTTTTCAAAGAAGACAACAAGGGTGTTTTAAATCTTCACAAGATGGTTGTTCATTTCATTAACTGTATAAATAACTATCTACAACAAAGTAAGGGAGAGGGTAACAATCTGGTGAAGAATCATATGTATTTCCATTTATCACAGTACATGAGATTATTTGGTCCTCCAACGGGATGGAACTCTGCAGTGAGTGAGAGCAACCATAAAACCAAAGTGAGGACTCCTGCAAAGAGAACCCAACAAATCAAATCCACACTAATCAAACAAACCTGCAAGCAATTAATGCAGTTCAGTACTATTGATCAACTTGACCGTGAATTTGATCTGTTTCATCATAAATCATTTACAGGACTAATTCATCCTACAGCTGGTGGTTGGTCAGCTGGGTCAAAGTTTTCAATTTGTGTTATGGATAGTTTGCCTTACATGAAGAGGGACAAAAAGAAAAATGCAAGTGTATCCTGGTTTCCATCAGATGTTCTCAAAATTTGTTGTGATGTGGTCCTTCCGGCTGCGGGGACCATCATGCTTTGTGGATCCACGGAGCACAAGAGGTATGACAATTATTGTCGGATGGGGTTACTTTTTTGTGCCCATCCATTGTTTAAGTCTGATTCGGGACAATTGTCCAACGCATGGTGTGGCTGGGGAAATTTGCAACTAGACGTTCTGGATGGATGTAGACTGCAAGCTTATCCATGTCAGATTCTGTGCCTACTTTATCTTGATGGCTCTTTCCTCACTGGAAGTTCTGTCAGCAGGTTTGAATTAGTACATGATGGTTGCTACGCCGTTGCTCGTTGCTTTGTTTCTGTTGACCCAATATCAAGCAAGAGGGAGAAAGTGAAAAGACACTGCCACACATTAATGAAGCAAGGGGAGTTGCAAAACAAATTGTATTTGTTTGACTGCTGACAATTTTGCAAAGAGCAACTTTGTCCGACGTTCCGAATTTCCAGTACTCACAACACGTAGACTTCTACACATAATTATTTATCCTCTTATTTCACCCTCATCCCCTTGTCAATCCCGATCCCAGGCCCCACCCCTCTCATCTGCGACTTGCTTCTTCTGCTGTTGCTATCGATTGGTGGTCTCCTTGCTGGTGATCCTTTGGTTGCTTTGGCTGTTCTTCCCTTGCCAACGTTCGGGCTCCGGTCCGTCCCATAATTTTCTACGCGGTCTCTAGTACAGTTTCTACGTAGCCACCGCGGCTCTGAAACGCTCCGACACCTACTTTTCTACCGGTGCCGCTCCATTTGCATCCACCGGCAGACTCGTCTCACCAGAAGACACCTCCACACCACCACTTGCAATCGGCACTTCTTCGCTCTCGCCAACACGCTATCTCCCTTCTACTCCCAGCGTTTGCAGTCGTTTACATCGCCTCTGATCTGCTCCTCCTGCAGCTCCATAGATTGCACCATCCGCCCAGCACCTCCTTCCATTGCATCCCCTCTGCCCCACTCGCAGTCATCTGCTCTGATCCCCAACGTTTCGTTGCTTCACCTTCTTCCATTGCCAACGTCCCCTCCTCGCTCTTGCGGACACGCCGGTACCATTTTGGTCCTCCAACTCCTCCACCGAGTTATCCAATTTTACCGCCACACCCGCTGAATTTTCGTTGCTTCGCCTCGCCCTAATCCCGCTTTCTCTTATTGTCAACGGCTTCTCCTCTCTATTGCGGACACGCCGGTACCATCCCTGTTCCCTGACTCCAGAAATTGACTGAGTTATCACGTTTTTCCTCATCAGCCTCCCCTACTACGATTCCCAGCATGCCTACCCCCACCACTCCTACTAAGCCCACTGCAGGCCGCTCCTCCGCTCCTTCCCCTAAGAAGAGACTCCAGGCTACCCCCTCCCTGTCTTCCTCGTCTGCCCGCTCCTCTGGATCTCGTCACCCCAAGCGTGCCCATCTGAAGAAGTCCTCCCCTCTCCCAGCTCCCACCCAGGCCACTCCTTCTCCCTCCTCTCTTTGTCCGCAGAAAGATGCACCTCTGTCTGCTTCCTCTTCCTCCTCCAGCCAATCCTCTGATATCTCAATGTCTGTCTCTTCCTCGGATTCCTCTGTGGCCTCCTCCACTCGGTCTGCTAAGAAGCCCGCTCCTCGCCCGGATTCTAAGAAGCCCGCCTTGAAGCCTCCCCCCTTCAGCCCCCAGCTCTAAAGCAGCTCGTCCTTACTCCTGCCCCTACCCCTGCTCTTGAGCAGTCTCTCCTCCAGCAGTCCCCCTCCCTGACTCCATCCCCCGGCTTGGATTGTCAAGCCCTTTGCAAACAGGCTCTAGCCGCTGCCAACCAGGCCCACTCTGCTTCCTTCCTTTGGCGTTTTTATGGTGATGGCCGTTTCCCTACCCCATCTTCCATCCAACACCTACAGAAGTCTCCAGCGCAGACCCGGGTTTGGAATGCCTCCCCCAGTCCTACCCATTTCTTCAGCAAGAAGGATGGCCGTGACAAGAAATCCATTCATGATGTGTGCCGCCTCTCAGTTGCCCCGGTGTATGCCTTGGTCAATCCCGATGATTCTGATTGGAGGTCCGCTACTGTGGAGTCTCTGGTTTCCCTGGCTTCGGCTTGCTTCCAAGGCTCTGCCGAGTGGACCAAATCTCCTCCCGGCCAAGCCCTCCGGAAATGTCTCATTGGTCTTGATAAGATGTCTCTCCGAATGCTTTGACGACCTGTACTGTGAAGGCAACCTTATGCCTAGCACTGAAGGGCAGGTTTGGCTGTCTGCCAACCGGGTCCTTGGCTCTCACTGGTTCTTCAAGACTAAGCCTCCTGCTCCTGCTCCTTCAGCTGCCTCCGCCTCTTCCACTCAGGTGTCAGGCTCTTGGTCTGTCTCCTTTTATCCCTCTGTTGGTGCTGGTTCAGTTATTTCTTCTTCTGTCGGTCACTTTCTTCAACGGCGTGGGGTTTGCTCCAGTGATTCCAGGGCTCCGGTTGATGTCACTGAAGGTACCAAGTGCTCCTACAGCTCCTACTTCACTCTGTCTCTCCCCAGGCTCATGTCATCTCGCCCTAGTGACTTGTACGACAAAATGCTGGAATCCCTGACTGATGCACTCAGCTTGCTCTGGTCTGTAGATCGAAAGCTGGTCCTCTATGTTTTTCCTTCCTGCGCCTGCATCAACCCCAAAGCTAAGCCCGTCCCCAAGCTCTGGTCTACCCTGCCTGACCGGCGCACTCTTGAGCTTTATGTTGCTTCCCTCTGGCTCCGGGTTCGAGCTGCCCCCCACCTTCGGTTCTACATTGGACACAGTGTCCCCGTGGCTACTCTGCTGTCTGACACTCTCCTTCAGCGCCTCCAGGACCGTGAAATGGACCTCAAGTATGATCATATTCAAGCCTCCACTACTGTCACCTGTGGTTTCCTGCTAGGGTCCTATATGCAGAGTTTTGATCTTCATCATTACAATGCACTGCTCCAGACCCATCCTCGGTTTCAAGCCTTCCCTATTGCTGTCATCCAGAAGAACATTTGGCTAGACAATTCCAGAACCCCCAATCCCTCTCCTGTCCCAGCTGTACATATCTTGTGTGATTCTACTAAGCGTTCTCAGACTGTCAAGCTTTTGAAGGCCCAGTTCAATCGCTGCTCTGCGTCTGATATAGCCTCCCTTCCTGATGGCAAATTCTACAAGTTTATTGAGACTGCTACCAATCCCTCTGACCGCTGCCTTTCTCCTTCCAAGCTGAAGACCCTTCGTCAAGCTAAGCACCGGCAAGCCAAGTTCATCCAGACCCATGAAACTGCTTCTGTTCTAGGTGTAGTTGACCTGGATCTTCCTGTAGATTTGGGTCAGGGACTGGGTGCTACCACCTTGCGCCGTGTTCTTCTGGGAATCCGTACTAGGGACAACTGGTCATGGCCACTGTTTCTCTCTGTTGACACCATCTACTATTGTGGTGAAATCCTGGCCCTGTACAATACTACTACCTCGGCTGAAGCTCAAACCATGCTGTCCTTTCTCCCCATCTTCCTGGAGGCCCGGTATGGCTCTTGTGTTCGCCAATGGTTTTCTACTGAGTGTCTCACTGAGCTGGAGGATTTTCATTGGGATCCCACTGAAGGACAGGTTGTTGAAAATGCCCCTGCACCGGACCAGGAGCCGGAGGATGCTTTGCCCTTCTTTGGTCGTGGTGACGTCTGTGATTGGGAACTCGTGGATGATGATCTGTCCATTGACTCCACTTCCAACGCTGTTACTTTTGACCTGGATATGCACTTCTCTTTTCAGGTTCGTGAGGACAGCGCTGGGTGTGGCTTTGATGATGGCCAGTCCATGTCTACTCTTGCAACTGGCACTTCCAACATCACTTCTGTTCTGGGTGCCCCTCCGACTGCTGCCCCTCTCGAAGGCATTGCCATGGCTGAAATTTTGTCTCCCGCTGCTAAACGCCCCACCGCCCTAAACTCTCCTCTCCGCTCGGCACCGATGCTAGTATCAGCGAGCTGAGCCATACTAATGCCTCCACCAGCTCTGCTCCGGCTTCTCTCCTCTCCGTGTGACAGACACGGTATGCCTCTGATCATGGTTAGGAACCCTTGCTTCTGGCCTGGTGGAATGCCTACTTCTCCAAATTCCACCTCTGCATCCCTCCATCACCCTTCCTCTCCTTCCGCTCCTCCTGTTTCCTGCCTTGTCCCCCCCAGCGCGTTTCTCCTAGCCCTGCACCGGGTGTTCCTTCAGGTGCTCTCCCCCGCAACGCCTTTGGAGTGCTTCCCAGTGCTTCGTCCAGGGTTGCATCCCCTGTTACACCCAGCGCGGCTCCACCTTGGGATCCCACCATTTCACTCTGATCTGCACTCAGTGTTTCTCCTAGCACTGCACCAGGCGACACTCCCAGTGCTTCCTCCAGCAATGCATTTGGTTTGCCCCCCAGTGCTTCACTCAGGACTGCACTCAGTGCTGCGCTTAGTGTTGCATCACCAGGTGATCCCAGTGTTTCACCCTGCTCTGCACCCAGTGTTTCTCCTAGTACTGCACCAGGTGTCATTCCTAAGTGCTTCCTCCAGCAATGCATTCGTCCTGCTTCCCAGTGCCTCACCCAAGGTTGCCTCCAGTGTTACACCCAGCGCGGCTCCAACTTGGGATGTACCAGGCGTCACTCCAAGTGATTCCCCCAGCAACGCATTTAGCTTGCCTTACCGTGCTTCACCCAGGGTTGCCTCTAGTGTTCCACCTAGTGCTGCATCCACTGGTGCCCCCAGTGTTTCACCCTGATCTGCCCACAGTGTTTCTCCGCGCACTGCACCAGGCGGCCCTCCAAGTGCTTCCCCCAGCAATGCATTTGGTCTGCTTCCCAGTGCTTCACCCAGGGTTGCACCCTGTGTTAAGCTTAGTGCTGCATCACCAGGTGATTCCAGTGTTTCACCCTGCTCTGCACACAGTGTTTCTCCACGCACTGCACCAGGCATCCCTCCAAGTGCTCCCCCCAGCAATGCCCTTGGCCTGTTTCCCAGTGCTTCACCCAAGGTTGCCTCCAGTGTTACACCCAGCGCGGCTCCAACTTGGGATGCACCAGGCGTCACTCCAAGTGCTTCCTCCAGCAAAGCACTTTGTTTGTCCTCCAGTGCTTCACCCAGGACTGCACTCAGTGCTGGGCTTAGTGTTGCATCACCAGGTTATCCCAGTGTTTCACCCTGATCTGCACACAGTGTTTCTCCTAGCACTGCACCAGGCTTCACTCCCAGTGCTTCCCCCAGCAATGCTCTTGGCCTGCTTTCCAGTGCTTCACCCAAGGTTGCATCCAGTGCCAATTCCTCTCCTCATGTTGCCTCCTATGCTGCCACCCCTGGCACAGCACCTGCTGTGGCCTTCTGTGTTCCACACCTATGCCTCACCAGCTTCCTCTTCTGTGCGACAGACACGGTATGCGTCTGATCATGGTTAGGATATCTCATATGGGGCATTGTGGGATGCCCTCCAACTCAAATTCCCACCTGGATTCCTCCAGTCCTTCTACCCATTCCTTGCCTCCTTCCGTTTCCCGCCTTGTACAATCTGATCTTCATGGGGACATCCTTGTGGCTAAAGATGCTGATGCTTTTGGCCATCCCTTTCCCCAGTCTCCGTCCTCAAACTCTACTCTCATTACCTTCCAAAATATTGGTCCCCAGCGGAAGTCAGCCTTCATGTCTCGCTCTTGTCACAACTCTCGGCGTGTTGCTCAAAGTAAAGCTGGGGTTGCCGTCTACGCAGAGCATTGTCTGAATGAACCTCAGCTCCCCCTCTGTGATCTCTTCCACTCTCGCATCAAACAGGCCTACCCTTCCAGCTTCACCTTCCTTGCTAGCAACAAGCATGAGGCCTCCACTGGCACTTGGCGCATTCCTGGTGGTACGGGGTTCACCATTGACCGGCTCTTTCATTCTCACAAGCTTGCCCATGGTGCTGATCCATTGGGGCTTGGCCGGTGGACCTTCGTCCGGTTTCAGGGTAGGGCTCAAGCTACGGTTACCATCTTTTCTGCCTACTGTCCTGTAGAAAATGACAGGGACCTTGGCTCTGTTTGGAACCAACACTGTCGTTACTTCCAGGCTGATGAGGATCTTCGCTGTCCCAACCCACGCATCCTCTTTTGACGTGACCTCACAGCTGCCCTTCAGGCTTGCTTCTGCCCTTCAGGCTTGCTTAGAGGCTGGTGACTCGTCGTCTTAGGGATTGACCATAATTCTGATGTCCGGTCTGACGGTCTTTCCTCTGAGCTCAAAGCACTCGGCTTCAAGGATGCCATCTTGACTACCCACCCTTCAACTTCCCCGCCTGCCACCCACAATCGGAATACTACCAGGACTCCCATTGATGCCATCTGGACTACTGAGCATGTTGATGTCTTCCGAGCTGGTTACTGTGCTTTTGATGGTGAGCACGGCATGGTTTCTGACCATCGCTTGCTCTGGATCGAAGTTTGTAATGGCAGTGTCTTGGGCAAATATCTTCCACCTCCTGTGCGATCCTCTATTCCTCGCCTGAAATCTTCCCACCCTCACCTTTGGCAGCGCTATCTCCAGCGGGTCAAACATGCTTTTGCTACTGCTGGTGTGTTCCCCCTTCAGACTAAGCTTGAGCACCTGGTGGCACTGTATTTATCTGGTGATACCACTGCGCGTGACACTCTCATCACTACCTATGATGTCCTCCATGCTACCTCTGCTTCCATCCGGCTGTCTGTTGAACAACATCTTTGCCGGCTTCACACCGGAATGATTCCTTGGTCTCCCAAGCTCCAGGTTTACCGTGACACCATTGATTTCTGGAGGCGGATCTGTGCAGCTTCGGCAAGGTGTCTCCACCAGTCACACCATGGTGAAGTGCTTGGCATGTAAGCTTTCCTTATACAAGGGTGAACACTGTGATCTTGCCACTGCTGTCCTCCATTTGAAGCAAGCCTACAAGCAATACCGCGACCGTCAAAGTCCTGGCTCCTTTGTGGCGTGACTCCTTCAACCAAGGCTTGGTGGACGCCCTTCTTACTGAAGGCAAGCCCTACAACCAGAGCGCCTCCCAGATCCGGGCACGCATGCGCCGTGAACGGCTCCAACGGGATCTAGGGCTCGCTGCTTGCGCTATCTGTGGTCGTCTCTCTAAGCCTGCTGTTCTGAAAGCTGTTGCAGTTGGATCTGATGGCACTGAACAAGTCTTGGAGTCTCAGTCTGCCATGGTGCCAGCCATGGCTGCCTCCAATGTCTGCCGTCAGCAACAATGCCTAGACACTCCCACCATGTCTCCCTCTTTCATCCAGGCCTTCGGCTACTTGGGTACTGGACCTTCCTCAGCTGCGGTCCTTGCTGGCACCTATGTTTCTCCTTCAGGAACAGACCCATACCTTACTGAATTTCTTACTTGCCTTCAGGTGCCTGCGGCCATTCAGTCTTTGGCTCCCTTTGACTATTCTGTTAGCCCTGCTGACAATGCTGCTGCCTGGAAATGTCAGAAGGAACGCACTGCTGGTGAGCCTTCTTGCCTCAGTTTTGCCCACCATAAATCTTTTGCTTTGGACACACAGCTGAATTCCTTTGACACTTTGATGCAGACTGCTCCTCTGCTTGCTGGCTTCTCGCCCTCTGCTTGGCAGGTTATCACCGACGTTGAAATCTTCAAGAAACCTGGTGAATACCGTGTTGACAAGATGAGACTCATCCAACTGATGTCTCCTGAGTTTCAGATCAACAACAAGATGATTGGTAAACGCATTCTCGCTCATGCTGAACAATCCAACGCGGTGGCAGTTGACCAGCATGGCAGCCGGAAGCATCACAAAGCCATCAACACTTGTCTCAACAAGAAGCTTATTTGTGATGTCCTCTGACAGAAGCGCCGCTCGGGGGCGGTTGCAATGAATGATGCCAAGGGCTGCTATGACCGAATCTCCCATCCCATTGCCAGTCTCACCCTCCAAAGCTTTGGGATTCCGGCTCATGTTTGCGAGGTTCTACTCTCCACTCTCCAGCGTGCTACCCATCACATTAAAACTGGCTTTGGCAGGTCCGGTCCTATGTATGGTGATGAATCTATTCCTCTAAGTGGGATTGGACAAGGAAACGGTCTTGGCCCTACTCTGTGGGCTCTGGTTTCTACTATTCTTTTTCGGATGATGCAGAATGCAGGACATGGGGTCCATCTCCTCACCTCCCTTTCCCTTCAGCTTGTTTCCTTGGTTGGTTTTGCTTTTGTGGATGATACTGATCTTTTCTGTGCCGGTGCCTCCTCTACTACCTCTGGTGAGGCTCTGGCTGTTGATTTTCAGGCAGCTTTAGACCGCTGGGCTGGCGGTCTCATTGCTACTGGTGGCGCTATTGAACCTGCTAAGTCCTTCTGCTACTTGATTGATTTCAAGTGGACTGGTTCTGGTTGGGACTATTGCTCTGTTGATGAAATGCCCGGTGTTTTCACCATCACTGACAAATCTGGTGCCCAGTCCCCTCTTGACCGTTTTGAGGTTGATCACGCTGACAAGACTTTGGGTGTCTACATTTCTATGGACGGGAATGAGGAAGCTCAAGTTGATCACCTGCAGACCCAGTCCCAGTCCTTTGGATCTCAAATGAGGTCCTCCAAGTGTGAGAAGAACACCTCCCTCTACACCTTCAGGTACTCATTTATGAAGTCTTTTGAATACCCCATGCCCGTCACTCAGCTCAGCGCTTCTACCTGGACCCAAATTCTTCAACCAACTCTGGTCCCAGTGCTCAACAAGGCAGGCATGTCTCGCAACTTTCCTTGCAAGGTCTTCTATGGTCCATCTTTGTATCAAGGCTTTGGTTTCATTCACCCATTTCTTCTCCAAGAATTCAGCCACATTGCTACTCTGTTTCAGGAATCTGTCCGTGTTTCCCAGACAGGCCATATTCTCAGGCTTACCGCTGAAGCCTTTCGGCTTGAACTGGGGCTCCCTTTTCATCTTGGTATTACCCCCTACCAGCCTTATGCATCTTATATCACTCCTTGCTGGTATAAGCATGTGTGGCATTTCTTTTCTTTGCACCCTGTGAGTATGGTTGAAGACTTTCCTACACTTCCTCTGCTTCGAGTGAATGACTGCTACCTCATGCAAGCTTTTGTCACTGCTGGCTTTCGGGGCGCCGACCTGTCTCTTCTGAATCTCATCAGGATGTCTCTCCAGGCTATCTCCCTTGCTGATATCTGCACTGCAGATGGCACACGGCTTTCTCCTATGGCCTTCCAGCTGCAGTCCTCCAACCATCTTTGCGCCCATCTTGACTGGCCTTGATGCCCCCCTCCGTGGCATCTCCCAGCCCTTCAGCTTTGGCAACGTGCCCTTCAGAAATCCTTCTTACCCCCGTTTGCCTTGCCTTCTGACAGAGCTCTCCACCCCTCCTTCCACCTGGGGCACTGGCTGTCCTCAGAATCTTCCTCTGTGTGGCCCTGGTTTTTGTGTCGTTCTACTGACCGGATCTTCTCCAAATGTCCCACTGGTTGGAAGGTCGGTTCTTTGCAAGGCCGAGGTCGTTATAGCTTCAACACTACCATCCTTTGCGCCAAACTTGCCTGTGCGGACACTCTTGTCTCTCTCCTTTCCAGTGGGAATGTGTTCCGGATTGTCGGTCCATCCACCTTTATCTCCTATCCACCAGACGAGGATCCCTTGACGTACGATCCTTTTACGGGACTCCTTGCCACCCCAGAGGATGCATTTGATGCTCTCTGGGCTTCTCCCCGAGTCCTTCTCCATCAATACTCCCTTCCCCAGGATGGATGCCAGGCTCTTGCAGATGCCATTATGAGTGGCTCTGCCAGCGCTGTCTGTGACGGCTCTTATGATCCCATTCTCCTCTGAGGTACATCTGCCTTCATCCTCTGCCCCAACACCTCCACCAAGTCTCCCTCCTTGTTCCTCACTGGATCTAACCTTGTCAGTGGCTCCCCTGAAGATCAGTCTTCCTACCGGAGTGAATTGGCTGGCATCATTGGCGTCCTCACCTGCTGTATGGCTCTGGTGGACCTCTATGATGTACCCTCCGGCTCACTCACCATTGCCCTTGATGGGGACACGGCTCTTAAACAGGCTCAGGGAACCTGGCCCTTGTCTATCTCTCAGAAATCTTTTGACTATGTCTATGTCATTCGCAATATGCTCTCTGCTCTTCCAATCACTGTCACCTTCAAGTGGGTTCAGGGTCATCAAGAGGGTCTTTCTCTTGACTGGTGGGCGCGTCGCAATCATCAAGTTGATAGCATGGCCAAGGCATTTCTCTCCATGAAACGTTCTTCTCCTTCCCACTATCCCCGACTTGTGTTTGAGCCCTGGGCTCTCTCACAGAAGGGTCTCAAATGCTCTCGCTTTGACAGAGATGCCTTGCACATTCTTATTTCGGGTCCTCCACTTCTTCACTATTGGCACACTCACCACGACATCTCCATTCCACCACAAGTCTCCGATTCCATCCATTGGTGTGCCCATCACTCTGCTTTCAAGCGCCTCCCTCCTGGTATGCAATGGTGGTTTGTCAAGTTTGCTTCGGGTTGTATTGGAGTTGGTAATCAGTTACTCCATTACCAGCACCAGGATCACTCTCGATGCCCTCTGTGTGCCCAAGATGAGGAAAAGGTTTCCCATGTTCTTTCATGTGCCGACCCCGGGGCTGTCCAGCACTGCTTGTCTTCCTTTCGGGGCCCTTTGCAACAGCGCCTTACCTCTGAGCTTACAGACCCTTCACTGGCTCTCGCCATTGTGGATGTTACCACTAGGGTTCGTCAAGGTAGGCGTATCCACCCTTCCTCCTAGCTCCCCTGATATTGCATCTGCTATAAGGGCTCAGCGTCGGATTGGATGGCACAACTGGTTCCTTGGGAGGTGGACCCCCCTCTGGCATCAGATTCAAGGCTGCCTTACTATTCTTCGATTGGTAGCAAACGCTCTCCTCGTTGATGGGCCACTGCAGTGATTCATCAATTTTTCCTCACCTGTTGGGATCTCTGGACGTACCGGAACCAACGGCTCCATGGCACTGGAGGGCTGCTTGAGTCAGAACAACACCAATCTCTCCATGATTCATCTCATCTGAATTGGCCATTGGCTTAGCTGGTGCTCTGCCTCAATCTCACTCCCTCCTCCAGATTCCCCTCCAAGTGCTCCTGTGGTTACACTCTTACTGCCAAGCGTCAATGGCTTGCTGACCATCCAGCTTGCCAGGAGACACTATGCAGTCCCCTCTCCCGTCCCTAGCAGCCGTATCGCCAGGAGGCTGCCTTGATGAGGGCTTGGCTGAATGGATCCTAAAGGATGGGCCACACTTTTCACCCAGCTCTATCCCCAGTGCTTTTCCCAGTGTCTCCCCCAGTGCAGCCCGCATTGCTTGTTTCTCTTAGTGTTTCATCAAGTGCTGCTCCCAGTATCTCACCAGGCTCTGCACCAGTGCTGATCCCCGTCTCTCACCAAGTTCATCCCCCAGTGAAGCTCCTAGCGCTGCACCTCGTGTGGCTCTTCGTGCTGCACCCAGTGTTGCCCCCAGTTTATCACCATCTTCTGCACTCAGTGCTGTTCCTAGTGTTTCACCAAGCGCGGATGCCAGTGCCCGTTCTAGTTCTTCACTCAGTGCACACAGTGCTGTTCCCCATGATTCACCACGTTCTGCACCCAGTGCTGCTCCTGGCGCTGCACCAAGTTTGGTTCCTGGTGTTGCACTCAGTGCTGCTCCCAGAATATCATCCCTTTCTGCAGTCAGCGCTGCTCCCAATGTTTCCCCCAGTTCTGCCCCCAGTGCTGTTTTTAGCCCCGCCCACATGTGGCTCTAAGTGTTTCACTAAGTGCTGCTCCCAGTATCTCGCCAGGTTCTGCACCCCGTGCTGATTCCAGTCTATCATCAGGTTCTGTACCTCGCGATGCTCCTCGAGCTGCACCAAGTTTGGCTCCTGGGGCTGCTTCCAATATATCACCATCTACTGCACCCCAGTGCTTCTCACAGTGTCTGACCCGGTTCTGCACCCAGGGCTGCTCCTTGTGCTGCATCCAGTGTGGTTCCTGGCGCTGTACCCAGAGCTGCTCCCACTGTATCACCACCTTCCGCTCAGGGTTGCTCCCAGTGTCTCACCACGTTTTGCACCCAGTGCCCTTCCCAGTTCTTCCCCCAGTCACCCACCTTTGCACACCCTGCTGCTCCCACTATTTTACCCTTCCTCCTGTCTGTTTGTTGGTAGCTGCTCCCAGTTCGGATCATGCTACCGGTATCCTTCAACCGTTTTCCCTTGTACTCTCCCTGCTTGCTTTCAGGATTTGTTTGACAAATTTGTCGTTCTACAACTTGGGGCTTAAACTCTCTTCGATTGAGGCAACGTTAAAGTCTGGATACAGACTGAGTAGTTTAGATCCACCTTTGGTGGTTAAAGTTACTTAAATACGTATATTATTATTTATCAATGTGTTGACCCTTAAAGTGCATAGTCATTTCATCCACTACAATGCTTCAGGATAGCATCCAAGCGCGCGGGCACTGCAAATTCATCCACTTAATCAATGGACGTATCTTCCACTTTTGATACTCCTTCCTTGGAGGCGTAGGGAGACGATGATCTTGGCAGACAAGGAGTGCCTTGAAGTGCATGTGTCTCTTGATTGGATTGCCCACTCTGTTTGCATCACTGCTATCACCTGTGCGCCTTCTTGGCTTTGTGAAGGCGTTGTGAATGAAATTGTTGCCAGCAATGTGATTGCCTGTTGTAGATTGGAGCTTGTATTCAACACGAGCTGTAGGGCAGAGACCATACAGGACATACAGCCCAATAAGCACAATGTCTGGAATGGCGTTGAAGGGTTAAGTGGCTGGAACGGTGTTGCAGCATGAATTGTCTGGAAGGGAAAGTAAGCACAACATCTGGAACAGCTTTGCAGGGTTAAGTGTCTGCAACGTCATTGCAGATTGAATTGCCTGGAACAGAAAATAAGCACAATGTCTTGAGCGGCGTTGCATTTTAAGTGTCTGCAACGGCGTTGCAGATTGAATTGTCTATCCCTTAATTGTTCTGAAAAAAAACGTCAACGAGCGTACACACTTTTTTTGAATTTTTTTTTTTTTTTGGTACCTGATGACACGATTGTTGTCCAAGTTCTTGCAAGTGGAGTCAATAAAAGGGCACCATTCTCAACTAAAGTAACAATCTATCACTCATACCAGTGTGAAATAACACAGAGAAGGGGGTTTTATTACTTAGTTGGGTATTTTTGGCTAATTTTGTCAGAAATCGGCCAATTTTCATACATCGGGTCCATTGTGTTTCACAATTTTGAGACGAGACGACGCTGCCCCCACCTAGAAAACACCAAAGACTCCAACAAAATCCCACGTTGTTTCCACACAAATAGAAAGGAGTGTTGAATTTGAAGCAATACTTGCTGTCGTCAAGGTCAAGGTTGCAATCGAATCGTGATTTTCGTCATCTTCTTTTTGAGTTTCCCTCGTCGTCGCCGTCGTCATCGCCGCCGTTGTCGCCGTTGTCGTCCTTGTCGTTGTCGTTGTCGTCGCTCCCACCTAGAAAACACCAAAGACTCCAACAAAATCCCACATCGTTTCCACACAAATAGCAAGGAGTGGTGAATTTGAAGCAATACTTGCTGTCGTCAAGGTCAAAGGTTCGTTTGCAATCCGCGTCTCGCCCAGCAAGAACAAGAACAAGAATGACAATGACAATGATGATGACAACAACAGCAGCAACAACAACAACGCCGTTGGCAGCTACTTCTTCTTCTTCTTTTGTCTCTTTGCCTCCTTTTCATAGTTGTTCTTCAGCATCACCTTCTGTGATAATAGATCAGCAGACCGGTGGAAAGGACCATAGCAATCAATACACAAATGGACATTGCACGTAGCACACTTCAACAGTGGCCCATCCTTTCTAAGTCCAAGCCATTTATGCATAGCACACTGTGTCCGCTTCTTCACCTTGAACAGAAAGTGGTCTAAGTTCCTCTGCAATCTACATCCCAAAGCCCCTCCATCTATGAGTGTCGCGTCATTCACCCTAGCAGACTTTCGACTGGTGGTGTCGTCATCGCTTGTTGATGTTGATGTTGCTGTTGTTGTTGTTGCTGCTGCTGTTGTTGTTGTTGTTGTTGTTGTTGTTGTCAATGGAGATACATCAAACTGATCAGGAGTGAAGGAGATAAAGAACATTTGGGCTTCTGCTTCCACTTCAACTGTTTCAGGATCTACTCAGTACTCTCCAATAGCTCTTCTGAAGTTGTAATGAGCTTTATAACGGGGGTTCTTAACACCTTCTTGTTCACACACACTCAAATACAGCTTGTAGGCATTTGTAAGGAGCACTCCAATAGCCCAAAACATAACAGACCACCGCCACTTTTGATTCTGGACCCACCTATCTAGCCTGTACACTCCTCTAAGCTGATCAGCAATATTGACGTCCCCCATTCCGTTATTGTAGGTGTCGAGTTGGTTCAATTGTAAGAATTTCATCTTTTCCTTCTTAGCAGTCTCCATGTTGTAGATAATCTTCTCCTTCTCCACCCATTCAATCACACTAGTAACCATACTCAAATAATGGACTGGCTTTGTGTCATAGACACTGGAACCAATGAGAAACGCACTCTGGATCACCTTCAAGGACAGCAACTTTCACAGTTCCGTGCACTGTCCGTTGAGCGTGTATGTTCTTCAGCTCCTGTTGGAAAACACAGTCAGGGATGCCACAATTGGCTTTGCGCATTACTCCATAATACAGGACTCGTTTTGAATGCCTAAAGGCAGCATTGCAGAACATAACCAAGTTGTAGAGGTTGTTCATTCCAACATGATGATGCTCATCCTTGAGGGAGTCAAACAGCCACATGGTACGCAAATGAAGAGGTGAAAGCCCCATGTCAAGATGCTTTTTTGAAGCCGGATCATTCCTCATGTAGACTTGGTAGCAATATCCGTTGTCACAGAGCGCATCAGCTTGGAAGCCATCACCCTCCCTCTTGTATGTGATTTGACGTTTATCAATGTGTTGACCCCACAACTTTGCGTCTCGCACTGTTGTCCGACGTTCCGAATTTCCAGTACTCAAAACAGGTAGGATTCTACACAGACTTCCTTTATACTCTCGCCTCCCCTTCCCTCTGTTTCTACCGACACTGGGCACCACATCTCCCTTATCAGACCTGCTCTTCCTGTTTTTGCTATCAGTTTGGTTGCCTGTTGCCTCGTTTGGTTGCTTCGTTGGCTTCACTTGTGGCATCGGCATCCGTTGGCGTTCCCGGTACAACACATAATTTTTTACACCGCCTCCCGTACAGTTTCTACGTAACCAACCCACCTTTGTAAGCTTTCGGGACACCTCATTCTCTACACTGTCTCCAGTACAGTTTCTACGTAGCAGCAAACAGCCTTCTCCTCCATTTCCGCACCTCCGTTCCGAGTCCACACCTCACTCAAGCCGGTGCCTCCGCTGCTCCAAGATATCAACCACAGCTATCCGTTTGATTGCTGCTTCTTTGCTTCCTTTGCTTCCTCTGTTCCCTTTGCTTCCTTTGACTCCTCTGGTTGTACGACACAGACAGCCACAGCAAGCGCCGTAGAAGCAAGCGTCGTCGTCAATCGTCGCCACCATTTCATTTTCTACAGTCGGCAAGCCGTTTCTCCCCCCAGCGCTTTCCGCTTGGTTGCCCTACTCTGTGGATTGACTGCACCCTCTACCCGTGCTCATACAGCCGCACTCCCTCTCCATTGACTAAATCAAGCCATCCGGCACACCGCCTCTGATCCAACCCACAGCCGCTCCCTCGCTCGAACCATCCAACGACAGCGTTCAAATCGATCCGTCACCGAATTTTCCTATTGTCAACGGCTTCTCCTCGCTATTGCAGACACGCCAGTACCATCCCTGTTCCCGGACTCCAGAAATTGACTGAGTTATCACGTTTTTCCTCATCAGCCTCCCCTACTACGATTCCCAGCATGCCTACCCCCACCACTCCTACTAAGCCTACTGAGGGCCGCTCCTCTGCTTCTTCCCCCAAGAAACGACTCCAATCTACGCCCTCTCTATCTTCTTCGTCTGCCCGCTCTGCCTCTGGCTCTCGTTACCCCAAGCGCGCCCATCTGAAGAAGTCCTCCCCCTCTACCCCCACTCCTACCCGAGCTACTCCTTCTCCTTCCTCTCTTCTGTTGGTGCTGCTTCAGTTATTTCTTCTTCTGCCGGTCACTTTCTTCAACGGCGTGGGGTTTGCTCCAGTGATTCCAGGGCTCCGGTTGACGTCACTGAAGGTACCAAGTGCTCCTACAGCTCCTACTTCACTCTGTCTCTCCCCAGGCTGATGTCACCCCGCCCTAGTGACTTGTACGACAAAATGCTGGAGTCCCTGACTGATGCACTCAGCTTGCTCTGGTCGGTGGACCGGAAGCTGGTCCTCTATGTTTTTCCTTCCTGCGCCAGCATTAACCCCAAAACTAAGCCCGTCCCCAAACTCTGGTCTACCCTGCCTGACCGGTGCACTCTTGAGCTTTATGTTGCTTCCCTCTGGCTCTGGGTTCGCGCTGCACCCCACCTTCGGTTCTATATTGGACACAGTGTCTCCGTGGATGCTCTCTTGTCTGACACTCTCCTTCAGCGTCTCCAGGACCGTGAAATGGACCTCAAGTATGATCATATTCAAGCCTCCACTACTGTCACCTGTGGTTTCCTGCTAGGGTCCTATATGCAGAGTTTTGATCTTCATCATTACAATGCACTGCTCCAGACCCATCCTCGGTTTCAAGCCTTCCCTATTGCTGTCATCCGGAAGAACATTCGGCTAGACAATTCCAGAACCCCCAATCCCTCTCCTGTCCCAGCTGCACATATCTTGTGTGATTCTACTAAGCGTTCTCAGACTGTCAAGCTATTGAAGGCCCAGTTCAATCGCTGCTCTGCGTCTGATATAGCCTCCCTTCCTGATGGCAAATTCTACAAGTTTATTGACGCCCCACCGCCCTAAACTCTCCTCTCCGCTCTCGTCTTACCTCCATAGCTTTTTCTCCCGGCACCGATGCTAGTATCAGCGAGCTGAGCCATACCAATGCCTCCACCAGCTCTGCTCCGGCTTCTCTCCTCTCCGTGTGACAGACACGGTATGCCTCTGATCATGGTTAGGAACCCTTGCTTCTGGCCTGGTGGAATGCCTACTTCTCCAAATTCCACCTCTGCATCCCTCCATCACCCTTCCTCTCCTTCCGCTCCTCCTGTTTTCCGCCTTGTCCCCCCCACCATGTTTCTCCTTGCCCTGCACTGGGTGCTCCTTCAGGTGCTCTCCCCCGCAACGCCTTTGGAGTGCTTCCCAGTGCTTCACCCAGGGTTGCATCCCCTGTTACACCCAGCGCGGCTCCACCTTGGGATCCCACCATTTCACTCTGATCTGCACTCAGTGTTTCTCCTTGCACTGAACCAGGTGACACTCCCAGTGCTTCCTCCAGCAATGCATTTGGTTTGCCCCCCAGTGCTTCACCTAGGGTTGCCTCTAGTGTTCCATCTAGTGCTGCATCAATTGGTGCTCCCAGTGTTTCACCCTGCTCTGCACCCAGTTTTTCTCCTAGCACTGCACCAGGTGACACTCCCAGTGCTTCCTCCAGCAATGCATTTGGCTTGCTTTCCAGTGCTTCACCCAGGGTTGCCTCCAGTGTTCCACCTAGTGCTGCATCCACTGGTGCCCCCAGTGTTTCACCCTGAACTGCCCACAGTGTTTCTCCGCGCACTGCACCAGGCGGCCCTCAAAGTGCTTCCCCCAGCACTGCATTTGGCTTGCTTTCCAGTGCTTCACCCAGGGTTGCCTCCAGTGTTCCACCTAGTGCTGCATCAACTGGTGCTCCCGGTGTTTCACCCTGATCTGCACCCAGTGTTTCTCCTAGCACTGCACCAGGCGCCACTCCCAGTGCTTCCTCCAGCAATGCATTTGGCTTGCCCCCCAGTGCTTCACCCAGGGTTGCCTCCAGTGTTCCACCTAGTGCTGCATCAACTGGTGCTCCCAGTGTTTCACCCTGCTCTGCACCCAGTGTTTCTCCTAGCACTGCACCAGGCGACACTCCCAGTGCTTCATCCAGCAATGCATTTGGCTTGCTTTCCAGTGCTTCACCCAGGGTTGCCTCCAGTGTTCCACCTAGTGCTGCATCAACTGGTGCCCCCAGTGTTTCACCCTGATTTGCACCCAGTGTTTCTCCGCGCACTGCCCCAGGTGGCCCTCGAAGTGCTTCCCCCAGCAATGCCTTTGGCTTGCTTTCCAGTGCTTCACCCAGGGTTGCCTCTAGTGTTCCACCTAGTGCTGCATCAACTGGTGCTCCCAGTGTTTCACCCTGATCTGCACCCAGTGTTTCTCCTAGCACTGCACCAGGCGATGCTCCCAGTGCTTCCTCCAGCAATGCATTTGGTTTGCCCCCCAGTGCTTCACCCAGGACTACCCTCAGTGCTGCGCTTAGTGTTGCATCACCAGGTTATCCCAGTGTTTCACCCTGATCTGCACCCAGTGTTTCTCCTAGCACTGCACCAGGCCACACTCCCAGTGTTTCCTCCAGCAATGCATTTGGCTTGCTTTCCAGTGCTTCACCCAGGGTTGCCTCCAGTGTTCCACCTAGTGCTGCATCAACTGGTTCCCCCAGTGTTTCGCCCTGATCTTCACACAGTGTTCCTCCGCGCACTGCACCAGGCGGCCCTCGACGTGCTTCCCCCAGCACTGCATTTGACTTGCTTTCCAGTGCTTCACCCCGGGTTGCCTCCAGTGTTCCACCAAGTGCTGCATCAACTGGTGCTCCCAGTGTTTCACCCTGCTCTGCAGCCAGTGTTTCTCCTAGCACTGCACCAGGCGCCACTCCCAGTGCTTCCTCCAGCAATGCATTTGGTTTGCCCCCCAGTGCTTCACTCAGGACTGCACTAAGTGCTGGGCTTAGTGTTGCATCACCAGGTTATCCCAGTGTTTCACCCTGTGCTGCACACAGTGTTTCTCCTAGCACTGCACCAGGCTTCACTCCCAGTGCTTCCTCCAGCATTGCATTTGGCCTGCTTTCCAGTGCTTCACCCAAGGTTGCATCCAGTGCCAATTCTTCACCTCGTGTTGCCTCCTGTGCTGCCACCCCTAGCACAGCACCTGCTGTGGCCTTCCGTGTTCCAAACCTATGCCTCACCAGCTTCCTCTTCCGTGCAACAGACACGGTATGCGTCTGATCATGGTTAGAATATCTCATATGGGGCACTGTGGGATGCCCTCCAATTCAAATTCCCACCTGGATTCCTCCAGTCCTTCTACCCATTCCTCGCCTCCTTCCGTTTTCCACCTTGTTCACCAGTCACACCATGGTGAAGTGCTTGGCATGTAAGCTTTCCTTATACAAGGGTGAACACTGTGATCTTGCCACTGCTGTCCTCCATTTGAAGCAAGCCTACAAGCAATACCGCGCCGTCAAAGTCCTGGCTCCATTGTGGCGTGACTCCTTCAACCAAGGCTTGGTGGACGCCCTTCTTACTGAAGGCAAGCCCTACAACCAGAGCACCTCCCAGATCCGGGCACGCATGCGCCGTGAACGGCTCCAATGGGATCTAGGGCTCGCTGCTTGCGCTATCTGTGGTCGTCTCTCTAAGCCTGCTGTTCTGAAAGCTGTTGCAGTTGGATCTGATGGCACTGAACAAGTCTTGGAGTCTCAGTCTGCCATGGTGCCAGCCATGGCTGCCTCCAATGTCTACCGTCAGCAACAATGCCTAGACACTCCCAAAATGTCTCCCTCTTTCATCCAGGCCTTTGGCTACTTGGGTACTGGACCTTCCTCAGCTGCGGTCCTTGCTGGCACCTATGTTTCTCCTTCAGGAACAGACCCATACCTTACTGAATTTCTTACTTGCCTTCAGGTGCCTGCGGCCATTCAGTCTTTGGCTCCCTTTGACTATTCTGTTAGCCCTGCTGACAATGCTGCTGCCTGGAAATGTCAGAAGGAACGCACTGCTGGTGAGCCTTCCTGCCTCAGTTTTGCCCACCATAAATCCTTTGCTTTGGACACACAGCTGAATTCCTTTGACACTTTGATGCAGACTGCTCCTCTGCTTGCTGGCTTCTCGCCCTCTGCTTGGCAGGTTATCACCGACGTTGAAATCTTCAAGAAACCCGGTGAATACCGTGTTGACAAGATGAGACTCATCCAACTGATGTCTCCTGAGTTTCAGATCAACAACAAGATGATTGGTAAACGCATTCTCGCTCATGCTGAACAGGCCAACGCGGTGGCAGTTGACCAGCATGGCAGCCGGAAGCATCACAAAGCCATCAACACTTGTCTCAACAAGAAGCTTATTTGTGATGTCCTCTGACAGAAGCGCCGCTTGGGGGCGGTTGCAATGAATGATGCCAAGGGCTGCTATGACCGAATCTCCCATCCCATTGCCAGTCTCACCCTCCAAAGCTTTGGGATTCCGGCTCATGTTTGCGAGGTTCTACTCTCCACTCTCCAGCGTGCTACCCATCACATTAAAACTGGCTTTGGCAGGTCCGGTCCTATGTATGGTGATGAATCTATTCCTCTAAGTGGGATTGGACAAGGAAACGGTCTTGGCCCTACTCTGTGGGCTCTGGTTTCTACCATTCTTTTTCGGATGATGCAGAATGCAGGACATGGGGTCCATCTCCTCACCTCCCTTTCCCTTCAGCTTGTTTCCTTGGTTGGTTTTGCTTTTGTGGATGATACTGATCTTTTCTGTGCCGGTGCCTCCTCTACTACCTCTGGTGAGGCTCTGGCTGTTGATTTTCAGGCAGCTTTAGACCGCTGGGCTGGCGGTCTCATTGCTACTGGTGGCGCTATTGAACCTGCTAAGTCCTTCTGCTACTTGATTGATTTCAAGTGGACTGGTTCTGGTTGGGACTATTGCTCTGTTGATGAAATGCCCGGTGTTTTCACCATCACTGACAAATCTGGTGCCCAGTCCCCTCTTGACCGTTTTGAGGTTGATCACGCTGACAAGACTTTGGGTGTCTACATTTCTATGGACGGGAATGAGGAAGCTCAAGTTGATCACCTGCAGACCCAGTCCCAGTCCTTTGGATCTCAAATGAGGTCCTCCAAGTGTGAGAAGAACACCTCCCTCTACACCTTCAGGTACTCATTTATGAAGTCTTTTGAATACCCCATGCCCGTCACTCAGCTCAGCGCTTCTACCTGGACCCAAATTCTTCAACCAACTCTGGTCCCAGTGCTCAACAAGGCAGGCATGTCTCGCAACTTTCCTTGCAAGGTCTTCTATGGTCCATCTTTGTATCAAGGCTTTGGTTTCATTCACCCATTTCTTCTCCAAGAATTCAGCCACATTGCTACTCTGTTTCAGGAATCTGTCCATGTTTCCCAGACAGGCCATATTCTCAGGCTTACCGCTGAAGCCTTTCGGCTTGAACTGGGGCTCCCTTTTCATCCTGGTATTACCCCCTACCAGCCTTATGCATCTTATATCACTCCTTGCTGGTATAAGCATGTGTGGCATTTCTTTTCTATCCACCCTGTGTGTATGGTTGAAGACTTTCCTACACTTCCTCTGCTTCGAGTGAATGACTGCTACCTCATGCAAGCTTTTGTCACTGCTGGCTTTCGGGGCGCCGACCTGTCTCTTCTGAATCTCATCAGGATGTCTCTCCAGGCTATCTCCCTTGCTGATATCTGCGCTGCAGATGGCACACGGCTTTCTCCTATGGCCTTCCAGTTGCAGTCCTCCAACCATCTTCGCGCCCATCTTGACTGGCCTTGATGCCCCCCTCCGTGGCATCTCCCAGCCCTTCAGCTTTGGCAACGTGCCCTTCAGAAATCCTTCCTACCCCCGTTTGCCTTGCCTTCTGACAGAGCTCTCCACCCCTCCTTCCACCTGGGGCACTGGCTGTCCTCAGAATCTTCCTCTGTGTGGCCCTGGTTTTTGTGTCGTTCTACTGACCGGATCTTCTCCAAATGTCCCACTGGTTGGAAGGTCGGTTCTTTGCAAGGCCGAGGTCGTTATAGCTTCAACACTACCATCCTTTGCGCCAAACTTGCCTGTGCCGACACTCTTGTCTCTCTCCTTTCCAGTGGGAATGTGTTCCGGATTGTCGGTCCATCCACCTTTATCTCCTATCCACCAGACGAGGATCCCTTGACGTACGATCCTTTTACGGGACTCCTTGCCACCCCAGAGGATGCATTTGATGCTCTCTGGGCTTCTCCCCGAGTCCTTCTCCATCAATACTCCCTTCCCCAGGATGGATGCCAGGCTCTTGCAGATGCTATTATGAGTGGCTCTGCCAGCGCTGTCTGTGACGGCTCTTATGATCCCATTCTCCTCTGAGGTACATCTGCCTTCATCCTCTGCCCCAACACCTCCACCAAGTCTCCCTCCTTGTTACTCACTGGATCTAACCTTGTCAGTGGCTCCCCTGAAGATCAGTCTTCCTACCGGAGTGAATTGGCTGGCATCATTGGCGTCCTCACCTGCTGTATGGCTCTGGTGGACCTCTATGATGTACCCTCCGGCTCACTCATCATTGCCCTTGATGGGGACACGGCTCTTAAACAGGCTCAGGGAACCTGGCCCTTGTCTATCTCTCAGAAATCTTTTGACTATGTCTATGTGATTCGCAATATGCTCTCTGCTCTTCCAATCACTGTCACCTTCAAGTGGGTTCAGGGTCATCAAGAGGGTCTTTCTCTTGACTGGTGGGCGCTTCGCAATCATCAAGTTGATAGCATGGCCAAGGCATTTCTATCCATGAAGCGTTCTTCTCCTTCCCACTATCGCTGACTTGTGTTTGAGCCCTGGGCTCTCTCACAGAAGGGTCTCAAATGCTCTCGCTTTGACAGAGATGCCTTGCACATTCTTATTTCGGGTTCTCCACTTCTTCACTATTGGCACACTCACCACGACATCTCCATTCCACCACAAGTCTCCGATTCCATCCATTGGTGTGCCCATCACTCTGCTTTCAAGCGCCTCCCTCCTGGTATGCAACGGTGGTTTGTCAAGTTTGCGTCGGGTTGTGTTGGTGTTGGCAATCAGTTACTTCATTACCAGCACCAGGATTACTCTCGATGCCCTCTGTGTGCCCAAGATGAGGAAAAGGTTTCCCATGTTCTTTCATGTGCCGACCCCGGGGCTGTCCAGCACTGCTTGTCTTCCTTTCGGGGCCCTTTGCAACAGCGCCTTACCTCTGAGCTTACAGACCCTTCACTGGCTCTCGCCATTGTGGATGTTACCACTAGGGTTTGTCAAGGTAGGCGTATCCACCCTTCCTCCTACTCCCCTGATATTGCATCTGCTGTAAGGGCTCAGCGTCGGATTGGATGGCACAACTGGTTCCTTGGGAGGTGGACCCCCCTCTGGCATCAGATTCAGGCTGCCTATTATTCTTTGATTGGTAGCAAATGCTCTCCTCGTCGATGGGCCACTGCAGTGATTCATCAATTTTTCCTCACCTGTTGGGATCTCTGGACGTACCGGAACCAACGGCTCCATGGCACTGGAGGGCTGCTTGAGTCAGAACAACACCAATCTCTCCATGATTTCATCTCATCTGAATTGGCCATTGGCTTAGCTGGTGCTCTGCCTCAATCTCACTCCCTCCTCCAGATTCCCCTCTAAGTGCTCCGTGGTTACACTCTTACTGCCAAGCGTCAATGGCTTGCGACCATCCAGCTTGCCAGGAGACACTATGCAGTCCCTCTCCCGTCCCAGCAGCCGTATCGCCAGGAGGCTGCCTTGCTGAGGGCTTGGCTGAATGGATCCTAACGGATGGGCCACACTTTTCACCCAGCTCTTTCCCCAGTGCTTTTCCCAGTGTCTCCCCCAGTGCAGCCCGCATTGCTTGTTTCTCTTAGTGTTTCACCAAGTGCTGCTCCCAGTATCTCACCAGGCTCTGCACCAGTGCTGATCCCCGTCTCTCACCAAGTTCATCCCCCAGTGAAGCTCCTAGCGCTGCACCTCGTGTGGCTCTTCGTGCTGCACCCAGTGTTGCCCCCAGTTTATCACCATCTTCTGCACTCAGTGCTGTTCCTAGTGTTTCACCAAGCGCGGACGCCAGTGCCCGTTCTAGTTCTTCACTCAGTGCACACAGTGCTGTTCCCCATGATTCACCACGTTCTGCACCCAGTGCTGCTCCTGGCGCTGCACCAAGTTTGGTTCCTGGTGTTGCACTCAGTGCTGCTCCCAGAATATCATCCCTTTCTGCAGTCAGCGCTGCTCCCAATGTTTCCCCCAGTTCTGCCCCCAGTGCTGTTTTTAGCCCCGCCCACCTGTGGCTCTAAGTGTTTCACTAAGTGCTGCTCCCAGTATCTCGCCAGGTTCTGCACCCCGTGCTAATTCCAGTCTATCACCAGGTTCTGTACCTCGCGATGCTCCTCGAGCTGCACCAAGTTTGGCTCCTGGGGCTGCTTCCAATATATCACCATCTACTGCACCCCAGTGCTTCTCACAGTGTCTGACCCGGTTCTGCACCCAGGGCTGCTCCTTGTGCTGCATCCAGTGTGGTTCCTGGCGCTGTACCCAGAGCTGCTCCCACTGTATCACCACCTTCCGCTCAGGGTTGCTCCCAGTGTCTCACCACGTTTTGCACCCAGTGCCCTTCCCAGTTCTTCCCCCAGTCACCCACCTTTGCACACCCTGCTGCTCCCAATATTTTACCCTTCCTCCTGTCTGTTTGTTGGTAGCTGCTCCCAGTTCGGATCATGCTACCGGTGTCCTTCAACCGTTTTCCCTTGTACTCTCCCTGCTTGCTTTCAGGATTTGTTTGACAAATTTGTCGTTCTACAACTTGGGGCTTAAACTCTCTTCGATTGAGGCGACGTTAAAGTCTGGATACAGACTGAGTAGTTTAGATCCACCTTTGGTGGTTAAAGTTACTTAAATACGTATATTATTATTTATCAATGTGTTGACCCTTAAAGTGCATAGTCATTTCATCCACTACAATGCTTCAGGATAGCATCCAAGCGCGCGGGCACTGCAAATTCATCCACTTAATCAATGGACGTATCTTCCACTTTTGAAACACGGCGCCATAATGGCACACAGGGCTAGGAGGGGACAGCGCCAGGAACCACACTGGAGCAGCACTGGTGGGTGCAGAACCGGGTCATACACTGGGAGAAGCACTGGGGTGCAGAAGATGGTGATATATTGGAAGCAGCGCCAGAAGCCAAACTTAATGCAGCTTGAGGAGTATCACGAGGGGCAGAACCTGGTGAGACTGGAAGCAGCTCAGGGTGCAGAACCTGGCGAGACACTGGGAGCAGCACTTGGTGAAACACTGTAGCAGTATGGGGTGAACTGGGGGAGACACTGGGAAAAGCACTGGGGAAAGCGCTGGGTGAAAAGTGTGGCCCATCCGTTAGGATCCATTCAGCCAAGCCCTCAGCAAGGCAGCCTCCTGGCGATACGGCTGCTGGGACGGGAGAGGGACTGCATAGTGTCTCCTGGCAAGCTGGATGGTCGCAAGCCATTGACGCTTGGCAGTAAGAGTGTAACCACGGAGCACTTAGAGGGGAATCTGGAGGAGGGAGTGAGATTGAGGCAGAGCACCAGCTAAGCCAATGGCCAATTCAGATGAGATGGAATCATGGAGAGATTGGTGTTGTTCTGACTCAAGCAGCCCTCCAGTGCCATGGAGCCGTTGGTTCCGGTACGTCCAGAGATCCCAACAGGTGAGGAAAAATTGATGAATCACTGCAGTGGCCCATCGACGAGGAGAGCATTTGCTACCAATCAAAGAATAATAGGCAGCCTGAATCTGATGCCAGAGGGGGGTCCACCTCCCAAGGAACCAGTTGTGCCATCCAATCCGACGCTGGGCCCTTACAGCAGATGCAATATCAGGGGAGTAGGAGGAAGGGTGGATACGCCTACCTTGACAAACCCTAGTGGTAACATCCACAATGGCGAGAGCCAGTGAAGGGTCTGTAAGCTCAGAGGTAAGGCGCTGTTGCAAAGGGCCCCGAAAGGAAGACAAGCAGTGCTGGACAGCCCCGGGGTCGGCACATGAAAGAACATGGGAAACCTTTTCCTCATCTTGGGCACACAGAGGGCATCGAGAGTGATCCTGGTGCTGGTAATGAAGTAACTGATTGCCAACACCAACACAACCCGACGCAAACTTGACAAACCACCGTTGCATACCAGGAGGGAGGCGCTTGAAAGCAGAGTGATGGGCACACCAATGGATAGAATCGGAGACTTGTGGTGGAATGGAGATGTCGTGGTGAGTGTGCCAATAGTGAAGAAGTGGAGGACCCGAAATAAGAATGTGCAAAGCATCTCTGTCAAAGCAAGAGCATTTGAGACCCTTCTGTGAGAGAGCCCAGGGCTCAAACACAAGTCAGCGATAGTGGGAAGGAGAAGAACGTTTCATGGATAGAAATGCCTTGGCCATGCCATCAACTTGATGATTGCGAAGCGCCCACCAGTCAAGAGAAAGACCCTTTTGATGGCCCTGAACCCACTTGAAGGTGACAGTGATTGGAAGAGCAGAGAGCATATTGCGAATCACATAGACATAGTCAAAAGATTTCTGAGAGATAGACAAGGGCCAGGTTCCCTGAGCCTGTTTAAGAGCCGTGTCCCCATCAAGGGCAATGGTGAGGGAGCCGGAGGGTACATCATAGAGGTCCACCAGAGCCATACAGCAGGTGAGGACGCCAATGATGCCAGCCAATTCACTCCGGTAGGAAGACTGATCTTCAGGAGAGCCACTGACAAGGTTAGATCCAGTGAGTAACAAGGAGGGAGACTTGGTGGAGGTGTTGGGGCAAAGGATGAAGGAAGATGTACCTCGGAGGAGAATGGGATCATAAGAGCCATCACAGACAGCACTGGCAGAGCCACTCATAATGGCATCTGCAAGAGCCTGGCATCCATCCTGGGGAAGGGAGTATTGATGGAGAAGGACTCGGGGAGAAGCGCAGAGAGCATCAAATGCATCCTCTGGGGTGGCAGGAAGACACTTAAAAGGATCATAGGTCAGGGGATCCTCGTCTGGTGGATGAGAGATAAAGGTGGATGGACCGACAATCCGGAACACATTCCCACTGGAAAGGAGGGATACAATAGTGTCTGCACTGGTAGGTTTATCACACAGGATGATAGTGTTAAAGCTATAACGTCCTCGACCTTGCGAAGATCCAACCTTCCACCCAGTGGGGCATTTGGAGAAGATCCGGTCAGTAGAACGACACAAAAACCAGGGCCACACAGAGGAAGAATCGGATGACAGCCAATGCCCCAGGTGAAAGGAGAGGTGGAAAGCGCGGTCGGAAGGCAAGGCCAGCAGGGGTAAGGAGGATTTCTGAAGGGCACGTTGCCAAAGCTGAAGTGCTGGAAAAGGCCACGGAGGGGGGCATCGAGGCCAGTCAAGGTGGGCGCGAAGATGGTTGGAGGACTGCAACTGGAAGGCCATTGGAGAAAGCCGTGTGCCATCTGCAGCGCAGATATCAGCAAGGGAGATAGCCTGGAGAGACATCCTGATGAGATTCAGAAGAGACAGGTCGGCGCCCCGAAAGCCAGCAGTGACAAAAGCTTGCATGAGGTAGCAGTCATTCACTCGAAGCAGAGGAAGTGTAGGAAAGTCTTCAACCATACTCACAGGGTGCAAAGAAAAGAAATGCCACACATGCTTATACCAGCAAGGAGTGATATAAGATGCATAAGGCTGGTAGGGGGTAATACCAAGATGAAAAGGGAGCCCCAGTTCAAGCCGAAAGGCTTCAGCGGTAAGCCTGAGAATATGGCCTGTCTGGGAAACATGGACAGATTCCTGAAACAGAGTAGCAATGTGGCTGAATTCTTGGAGAAGAAATGGGTGAATGAAACCAAAGCCTTGATACAAAGATGGACCATAGAAGACCTTGCAAGGAAAGTTGTGAGACATGCCGGCCTTGTTGAGCACTGGGACCAGAGTTGGTTGGAGAATTTGGTTCCAGGTAGAAGCGCTGAGCTGAGTGACGGGCATGGGGTATTCAAAAGACTTCATAAATGAGTACTTGAAGGTGTAGAGGGAGGTGTTCTTCTTGCACTTGGAGGACCGCATTTGAGATCCAAAGGACTGGGACTGGGTCTGCAGGTGATCAACTTGAGCTTCCTCATTCCCGTCCATGGAAATGTAGACACCCAGAGTCTTGTCAGCATGATCAACCTCAAAACGGTCAAGAGGGGACTGGGCACCAGATTTGTCAGTGATGGTGAAAACACCGGGCATTTCATCAACAGAGCAATAGTCCCAACCAGAACCAGTCCACTTGAAATCAATCAAGTAGCAGAAGGACTTAGCAGGTTCAATAGCGCCACCAGTAGCAATGAGACCACCAGCCCAGCGGTCTAAAGCTGCCTGAAAATCAACAGCCAGAGCCTCACCAGAGGTAGTAGAGGAGGCACCGGCACAGAAAAGATCAGTATCATCCACAAAAGCAAAACCAACCAAGGAAACAAGCTGAAGGGAAAGGGAGGTGAGGAGATGGACCCCATGTCCTGCATTCTGCATCATCCGAAAAAGAATGGTAGAAACCAGAGCCCACAGAGTTGGGCCAAGACCGTTACCTTGCCCAATCCCACTGAGAGGAATAGATTCATCACCATACATAGGACCGGACCTGCCAAAGCCAGTTTTAATGTGATGGGTAGCACGCTGGAGAGTGGAGAGTAGAACCTCGCAAACATGAGCCGGAATCCCAAAGCTTTGGAGGGTGAGACTGGCAATGGGATGGGAGATTCGGTCATAGCAGCCCTTGGCATCATTCATTGCAACCGCCCCCGAGCGGCGCTTCTGTCAGAGGACATCACAAATAAGCTTCTTGTTGAGACAAGTGTTGATGGCTTTGTGATGCTTCCGGCTGCCATGCTGGTCAACTGCCACCGCGTTGGCCTGTTCAGCATGAGCGAGAATGCGTTTACCAATCATCTTGTTGTTGATCTGAAACTCAGGAGACATCAGTTGGATGAGTCTCATCTTGTCAACACGGTATTCACCGGGTTTCTTGAAGATTTCAACGTCGGTGATAACCTGCCAAGCAGAGGGCAAGAAGCCAGCAAGCAGAGGAGCAGTCTGCATCAAAGTGTCAAAGGAATTCAGCTGTGTGTCCAAAGCAAAGGATTTATGGTGGGCAAAACTGAGGCAGGAAGGCTCACCAGCAGTGCGTTCCTTCTGACATTTCCAGGCAGCAGCATTGTCAGCAGGGCTAACAGAATAGTCAAAGGGAGCCAAAGACTGAATAGCCGCAGGCACCTGAAGGCAAGTAAGAAATTCAGTAAGGTATGGGTCTGTTCCTGAAGGAGGAGCATAGGTGCCGGCAAGGACCGCAGCTGAGGAAGGTCCAGTACCCAAGTAGCTGAAGGCCTGGATGAAAGAGGGAGACATGGTGGGAGTATCTAGGCATTGTTGCTGACGGTAGACATTGGAGGCAGCCATGGCTGGCACCATGGCAGATTGAGACTCCAAGACTTGTTCCGTGCCATCAGATCCGACAGCAACAGCTTTCAATAAGTCAGTTTCTGACCTGGAATTGCACCCAAAATACCCTCATGTTTGCCATTTGGAGAGTCAAACCACAACATTTCCGGCATTCTGTGGGGCAAAGTTGTTCCCAATATGCAATTGATGAGTCATGATGAATGTATTCCTGGCTTGGACGAGATATTTTTGGAGTCATTACCCAATAAGTCAGTTTGTGCCCTGGAATTGCACCAAAAATACCCTCATGTTTGCCATTTGGAGAGTCAAACCACAACATTTTGGGCATTCTGTGTGACAAAGTTGTTCCCAATATGCATTTGATGGGTCGTAATAAATGTATTCATGGCTTGGACCGGATACTCTGGGAGTCATCACCCAATTAGTCAGTTTGTGTCCTAGAATTGCACCCAAAATACCCTCATGTGTGCCATTTGGAGAGTCAAACCACAACATTTCCGGCATTCTGTGGGGCAAAGTTGTTCCCAATATGCAATTGATGAGTCATGATGAATGTATTCATGGCTTGGACGAGATATTTTTGGTGTCATTACCCAATAAGTCAGTTTGTGCCCTGGAATTGCACCAAAAATACCCTCATTTGTGTCATTTGGATAGTCAAACCACAACATTTTGGGCATTCTGTGTGACCAAGTTGTTCCCAATATGCATTTGATGAGTCATGATAAATGTATTCATGGCTTGGACCAGATACTTTTGGAGTCATTACCCAATAAGTCAGTTTGTGCCCAGGAATTGAACCAAAAATACCCTCATGCTAGTATGTATCTAGTCCAAACACCTTGGTGTGACTGGTGGAGACACCTTGCCGAAGCTGCACGATCCGCCTCCAAAAATCAATGGTGTCAAGGTAAACCTGGAGCTTGGGAGACCAATGAATCATGCCGGTGCGAAGCCGGCAAAGATGTTGTTCAACAGACAGCCGGATGGAAGCAGAGGTAGCATGGAGGACATCATAGGTAGTGATGAGAGTGTCACACATGGTGGTATCACCAGATAAATACAGTGCCATCAGGTGCTCAAGCTTAGTCTGGAGGGGGAACACACCAGCAGTAGCAAAGGCATGTTTTACCCGCTTGAGATAGCGCTGCCGAAGGTGAGGGTGGGAAGATTTCAGGTGAGGAATAGAGGATCGCACAGGAGGTGGAAGATATTTGCCCAAGATACTGCCATTACACACTTCGATCCAGAGCAAGCGATGGTCAGAAACCATGCCGTGCGCACCATCAAAAGCACAGTAACCAGCTCGGAAGACATCAGCATGCTCAGTAGTCCAAATGGCATCAATGGGAGTCCTGGTAGTATTGCGATTGTGGGTGGCAGGCGGGGAAGTTGAAGGGTGGGTAGTCAAGATGGCATCCTTGAAGCCGAGTGCTTTGAGCTCAGAGGAGAGACCGTCAGACCGGACATCAGAATTATGGTCAATCCCTAAGACGACGGAGTCACCAGCCTCTAAGCAAGCCTGAAGGGCAGCTGTGAGGTCACGTCAAAAGAGGATGCGTGGGTTGGGACAGCGAAGATCCTCCTCAGCCTGGAAGTAACAACAGTGTTGGTTCCAAACAGAGCCAAGATCCCTGTCATTTTCTACAGGGCAGTAGGCAGAAAAGATGGTAACCGTAGCTTGAGCCCTCCCCTGAAACCGAACGAAGGTCCACCGGCCAAGCCCCGATGGATCAGCACCATGGGCAAGCTTGTGAGAATGAAAGAACCGGTCAATGGTGAACCCTGTACCACCAGGGATGCGCCAGGTGCCGGTGGATGCCTCATGCTGGTTGCTAGCAAGGAAGGTGAAGCTGGAAGGGTAGGCCTGTTTGATGCGAGAGTGGAAGAGATCACAGAGGGGGAGCTGAGGTTCATTCAGACAATGCTCTGCGTAGAGGGCAATCCCAGCTTTACTTTGAGCAACACGCCGAGAGTTGTGACGGGAGCGAGACATGAAGGCTGACTTCCGCTGGGGACCAATATTTTGGAAGGTAATGAGAGTAGAGTTTGATGACAGAGACTGGGGAAAGGGATGGCCAAAAGCATCAGAATCTTTAGTCACAAGGATGTCCCCATGAAGATTGGATTGTGCTAGGCGGGAAACAGGAGGAGGCGAGGAATGGGAAGAAGGACTGGAGGAATCCAGGTGGGGATTAGAGTGGGAGGGTATCCCACAGTGCCCTGTATGAGATATCCTAACCATGATCAGACGCATACTGTGGCTGTCGCGCGGAAGTGGAAGCTTGTGAGGCATAGGTGTGGAACACAGAAGGCCACAGCAGATGCTGTGCCAGTAGTGGCAGCACAGGAAGCAGCACAAGGAGAAGAATTGGCACTGGATGCAACCTTGGGTGAAGCACTGGAAAGCATGCCAAGGGCAACCCTGGGTGAAGCACGGGAAAGCAAACCAAAGGCATTGCTGGAGGAAGCACTGGGAGTGTAGCCTGGTGCAGTGCAAGGAGAAACACTGGGTGCAGAGCAGGGTGAAAGGATGGGATCACTAGGTGGAGCCGCGCTGGGTGTAACAGTGGAAGCAACCCTGGGTGAAGCACTGGGAAGCACACCAAAGGCATAACGGGAAAGAGCACCTGAAGAAACACCCGGTGCAGGGCTAGGAGAAACACGGTGGGGTGGACAAGTCGGGAAGCAGGAAGAGCGGAAGAAGAGGAAGGTTGATTGAGGGATGCAGAGGTGGAATTTGGAGAAGTAGGCATTCCACCAGGCCAGAAGCAAGGGTTCCTAACCATGGTCAGAGGCATACCGTGTCTGTCGCATGGAGAGGAGAGACGCCGGAGCAGAGCTGGTTGAGGCATTAGTATGGCTCAGCTCGCTGATACTGGTGTCGGTGCCGGGAGAAAAAGCTATGGAGGTGAAACCAGAGCGGAGAGGAGAGTTGAGGGCGGTGGGGAGTGTGCTAGTGGGGGACAAAATGTCAGCCATGGCAACGCCTTCAAGAGGGGCAGCCGCCGGAGGGGCACCCAGAACAGAAGTGATGTTGGAAGTGCCGGTTGCAAGAGTAGACATGGACTGGCCATCATCAAAGCCACACCCAGCGCTGTCCTCACGAACCTGAAAGGAGAAGTGCATATCCAGGTCAAAAGTAACAGCGTTGGAAGTGGAGTCAATGGACAGATCATCATCCACGAGTTCCCAATCACAGACGTCACCACGACCAAAGAAGGGCAGAGCATCCTCTGGCTCCTGGTCCGGTGCAGGGGCATTTTCAACAACCCGTCCTTCAGTGGGATCCCAATGAAAATCCTCCAGCTCGGTGAGACACTCAGTAGAGAACCATTGACGAACACAAGAGCCATACCGGGCCTCCAGGAAGATGGGAAGAAAGGACAACATGGCTTGAGCTTCAGCCGAGGTAGTGGTGTTGTACAGGGCCAGAATTTCACCATGGTAGGAGCTGGTGTCAACAGAGAGAAACAATGGCCATGACCAGTTGTCCCTAGTACGGATGCCCAGAAGAACACGTTGCAAGGTGGTAGCACCCAGTCCCTGACCCAAATCCACAGGAAGATCCAGGTCAACCACACCTAGGACAGAGGCAGTTTCATGGGTCTGGATGAACTTGGCTTGACGGTGCTTAGCTTGACGAAGGGTCTTCAGTTTGGAAGGAGAAAGGCAGCGGTCAGAAGGATTGGTAGCAGTCTCAATAAACTTGTAGAATTTGCCATCAGGAAGGGAGGCTATATCAGACGCAGAGCAGCGATTGAACTGGGCCTTCAATAGCTTGACAGTCTGAGAACGCTTGGTAGAATCACACAAGATGTGGGCGGCTGGGACAGGAGAGGGGTCAGGGGTTCGTGAATTGTCGAGCCAAATGTTCTTCCGGATGACAGCAATAGGGAAGGCTTGAAACCGAGGATGGGTCTGGAGCAGTGCATTGTAATGATGAAGATCAAAACTCTGCATATAGGAACCGAGCAGGAAACCACAGGTGACAGTAGTGGAGGCTTGAATATGATCGTACTTGAAGTCCATTTCACGGTCCTGGAGGCGCTGAAGGAGAGTGTCAGACAAGAGATCATCCACGGAGACACTGTGTCCAATATAGAACCGAAGGTGGGGTGCAGCGCGAACCCAGAGCCAGAGGGAAGCAACATAGAGCTCAAGAGTGCGCCGGTCAGGCAGGGTAGACCAGAGTTTGGGGACGGGCTTAGCCTTAGGGTTAATGCTGGCGCAGGAAGGAAAAACATAGAGGACCAGCTTCCGATCCACCGACCAGAGCAAGCTGAGTGCATCAGTCAGGGACTCAAGCATTTCGTCGTACAAATCACTAGGGCGGGGTGACATCAGCCTGGGGAGAGACAGAGTGAAGTAGGAGCTGTAGGAGCACTTGGTACCTTCAGTGACATCAACCGGAGCCCTGGAATCACTGGAGCAAACCCCACGCCGTTGAAGAAAGTGACCGCCAGAAGAAGAAAGGACAGAAGCAGCACCAACAGAAGAAAAAAAGGAGACAGACCGAGAACCCGGCGCCGGGGTGGAAGAGGCAGAGGCAGCTGAAGGAGCAGGGGCAGGGGGCTTAGTCTTGAAGAACCAATGAGAGCCAAGAACCCGGTTGGCAGACAGCCACACCAGCCCTTCAGTGCTAGGCAGAAGGTTGCCTTCACAGTACAGGACATCAAAGCATTCGGGAGACATTTTAGCGAGACCAATGAGACATTTCTGGAGGGCTTGGCCGGGAGGGGATTTGGTCCACGCAGCAGAGCCTTGGAAGCAAGCCAAAGCCAGGGAAACCAGAGACTCCACAGTAGCGGTCCTCCAATCAGAACCAGTGGGATTGACCAGGGCATACACCGGGGCAACTGAGAGACGGCACACATCATGAATGGATTTCTTGTCACGGCCATCCTTCTTGCTGAAGAAGTGGCTAGGACTGGGAGAGGCATTCCAAACCCGGGTCTGCGCTGGAGACTTCCGGAGGCGGTGGATGAAAGATGGGCTAGGGAAACGGCCATCACCATAAAAACGCCAAAGGAAGGAAGCAGAGTGGGCCTGGTTGGCATCAGCTAGGGCCTGTTGACGAAGGGCTTGAGGATCCAAGCGAGGGGAGGGAGTCAGGGAGGGGGACTGCGGGAGGAGAGACTGTTTAAGAGCTGGAGCAGGGGTAGGAAGAGGGGCGGATGGTGTGGGCTGCTGAAGAGCAGAGGGAGTAAGAACAAGCTGCTTGAGAGCGGGAGGCTGAAGGGGAGGAGACTTAAGGGCGGGCTGTTTAGAGTCCCGAGGAGTAGCAGGCTTCTTAGCCGACCGAGTAGAGGAGGCCACAGATGAATCAGAGGAAGAGACAGACATGGAGGTATCAGAGGACTGGCTGGCCGAGGAAGAGGAGGCAGATGCAGCGTTCCGGGGGCGAAGAGAGGAAGGAGAGGGAGTAGGTCGGGTAGGAGCGGGGGTAGAGGGGGAGGACTTCTTCAGATGGGCGCGCTTGGGGTAACGAGAGCCAGATGCAGAGCGGGCAGATAGAGAGGGCGTAGACTGAAGTCTTTTCTTAGGGGAAGAGCGACCGGCAGTAGATGCAGGAGAAGTTGGTGTAGGCATGTTACGTGTGCTACGGGGCCAATTGAGCGAGCGATGAAGCGGCGGTACGATTGCGGGTAGAAGGTGCGAGCGATTCGATGAAGCAGTCAAGAGCAGAGCAGCGGCGTCGGTCGGTGCAGTGTCGATGGGGAAAGGGCGGAGTGGCTGTACAATCGCTAGTAGAAGAGGCAAGCGATTTGATGAAGCAGGCAAGAGCAGCGGCGTCGGGCGGTGATGTGATAGTGTGGATAGAGTAAAGCAAGTGGAAGTCGAGCGTTTGGAGAAAACGGGTCAAAGAAGAGCAATTTTTGTTATCTGGAATGTGGATGTAGGGAGACAGTGCAAGCGATTGTGGCGTGTCGGCGTGTGGAGGATGAGACGGCGGTGGGATGGTGTGGCTATAGCTTCGCTACGTAGAAACTGTACTGGGGCCAGCGTAGAAAATTATGTGTCGAAAATTATGTGTTGTGTACGGACCGGGAGCGCCGACCGACGACGACAACGTAAGAAGATCCAACAAAGCAACCAAAGGAGGCAACAAGCAACCAAACTAATAGCTAGAACAGAAGGAGCAGGTCTTAGAAGGTAAAAGTGGGGCCGGGTGTCGGTAGAAACGGAGGGAAGGAGAGAAGGTATGATAAAGAAGTTCTGTGTAGAATCCTACGTGTTTTGAGTACTGGAAATTTGGAACGTCGGACAACATTGCGAGACGCGAAGTTGTAGGTGCTACAGGACCAAAGTGATGTTCCTGAGAGTGTTCCTTCTCTTGATCCCCCTCTTCGTGGACAGCATCATAGAAGGGACCTTTCGCTCCATCACTATCATACCCATCGGCGAATCGTGATTGCAAGGTAGCAAGGTGGCTAAGATCCCTGATCTGTGAACTATTACTCATATTGATGTTTTCTGTGGCCTTTGGAGCTGCTGGGGGGGATCCCCATCACTTGTTGTGTTTTGGCGCGGCATGTGGTGTTGTCATTGTTGTCGTCGATGGGAGCAAAAATAGGAAATTGGTCCGTAAATCCTTTATTTTTGGTCAAATCAGTCTGCTCTTCTACTGGATTGTAGCTCTGTTGATGACGGTGGCGTTGATGTGCTTGGATGCTGGATTGGTAGATTGTAGTGGCCAGTCATAATTTATTTCCATGGTGATAAGGAATTTTGAGTTTATACGCACACCCCCAAAAAAAGCAAGTGTGGCATTGACTGCAATTTCAGGATGAATTGTGTTCATAATATGGATGGGGTAGACTATGAAACAAACCGGACAAGAAACAGGCTGATACTTTAGTCAGTATGAATTTTAGAATAATGTTTGTCCCTGGACATGCATGTACCAAAATATTGAGTCCTAGTCAGTTTTGAGTGCAAATGTGTGACATTGGCTGCAATTTCAGGATGAATATTGCTCATACTATGGATGGGGTAGACTATGAAACAAACTGGACAAGAAACAGGCTGATACTTTAGTCAGTATGAATTTTAGAATAATGTTTGTCCCTGGACATGCATGTACCAAAATAGTGATTCCTACTCAGTTTTGAGTGCAAATGTGTGGCATTGGCTGCAATTTCAGGATGAATATTGCTCATACTATGGATGGGGTAGACTATGAAACAAACTGGACAAGAAACAGGCTGATACTTTAGTCAGTATGAATTTTAGAATAATGTTTGTCCCTGGACATGCATGTACCAAAATAGTGATTCCTACTCAGTTTTGAGTGCAAATGTGTGGCATTGACTGCAATTTCAGGATGAATAGTGTTCATAATATGAATGGGGTAGACTATGAAACAAATCGGACAAGAAACAGGCTGATACTTTAGTCAGTATGAATTTTAGAATAATGTTTGTCCCTGGACATGCATGTACCAAAATAGTGATTCCTACTCAGTTTTGAGTGCAAATGTGTGGCATTGACTGCAATTTCAGGATGAATAGTGTTCATACTATGGATGGGGTAGACTATGAAACAAACTGGACAAGTGTCAGGCTGATACTTTAGTCAGTATGAATTTTAGAATAATGTTTGTCCCTGGACATGCATGTACCAAAATATTGAGTCCTAGTCAGTTTTGAGTGCAAATGTGTGACATTGGCTGCAATTTCAGGATGAATATTGCTCATACTATGGATGGGGTAGACTATGAAACAAACTGGACAAGAAACAGGCTGATACTTTAGTCAGTATGAATTTTAGAATAATGTTTGTCCCTGGACATGCATGTACCAAAATAGTGATTCCTACTCAGTTTTGAGTGCAAATGTGTGGCATTGGCTGCAATTTCAGGATGAATATTGCTCATACTATGGATGGGGTAGACTATGAAACAAACTGGACAAGAAACAGGCTGATACTTTAGTCAGTATGAATTTTAGAATAATGTTTGTCCCTGGACATGCATGTACCAAAATAGTGATTCCTACTCAGTTTTGAGTGCAAATGTGTGGCATTGACTGCAATTTCAGGATGAATAGTGTTCATAATATGAATGGGGTAGACTATGAAACAAATCGGACAAGAAACAGGCTGATACTTTAGTCAGTATGAATTTTAGAATAATGTTTGTCCCTGGACATGCATGTACCAAAATAGTGATTCCTACTCAGTTTTGAGTGCAAATGTGTGGCATTGACTGCAATTTCAGGATGAATATTGCTCATACTATGGATGGGGTAGACTATGAAACAAACTGGACAAGAAACAGGCTGATACTTTAGTCAGTATGAATTTTAGAATAATGTTTGTCCCTGGACATGCATGTACCAAAATAGTGAGTCCTACTCAGTTTTGAGTGCAAATGTGGTGCATTGACTGCAATTTCAGGATGGATATTGCTCATACTATGGATGGGGTAGACTATGAAACAAACTGGACAAGAAACAGGCTGATACTTTAGTCATTATGAATTTTAGAATAATGTTTGTCCCTGGACATGCATGTACCAAAATAGTGAGTCCTAGTCAGTTTTGAGTGCAAATGTGTGGCATTGACTGCAATTTCAGGATGAATAGTGTTCATACTATGGATGGGGTACACTATGAAACAAACTGGACAAGAAACAGGCTGATACTTTAGTCAGTATGAATTTTAGAATAATGTTTGTCCCTGGACATGCATGTACCAAAATAGTGATTCCTACTCAGTTTTGAGTGCAAATGTGTGGCATTGACTGCAATTTCAGGATGAATAGTGTTCATACTAGTATGGATGGGGTAGACTATGAAACAAACTGGACAAGAAACAGGCTGATACTTTAGTCAGTATGAATTTTAGAATAATGTTTGTCCCTGGACATGCATGTACCAAAATAGTGATTCCTACTCAGTTTTGAGTGCAAATGTGTGGCATTGACTGCAATTTCAGGATGAATATTGCTCATACTAGTATGGATGGGGTAGACTATGAAACAAACTGGACAAGAAACAGGCTGATACTTTAGTCAGTATGAATTTTAGAATAATGTTTGTCCCTGGACATGCATGTACCAAAATAGTGAGTCCTACTCAGTTTTGAGTGCAAATGTGGTGCATTGACTGCAATTTCAGGATGAATATTGTTCATACTATGGATGGGGTAGACTATGAAACAAACTGGACAAGAAACAGGAGGCTGATACTTTAGTCAGTATGAATTTTAGAATAATTTTAGTCATTACCCAATAAGTTCTACTTATGTACGTATGAAGAAAAAAATTCGAAGCCCTAACCCTAACCCTAATCCTAACCCTAAGTATGTACAAAGAAAAAGAAAAAATTCGAAGTACCGGTACGTAGGAAGAAAAAAATACTATCTAGTACGAAAATCGTGTAGAAATCTACCAATAATTCGAACGTTGGAAAAATTCAAACGGATCACATACAGCATTCAGTACGTACTATGTAGATTCAGTACTAATTCCAAAATAATTCGAACGTTCCGAACGTTCAAAAAATTCAAACGGACGTACTACGAGTAGCTAGCATGTAGATTCAGTACTAATTCCAAAATAATTCGAACGTTTGAACATTCGAACGTTCAAAAAATTCAAACGGACGTACTAGCTAGTAGCATCATGTAGATTCAGTACTAATTCCAAAATAATTCGAACGCGAGCGTTCGAACGTTCAAAAAATTCAAACGGATCACATGCAGCATTCAGTACTACCGGTAGCACGTTCAATTCAAAAAATTCAAACAGATTCAAATTTCATGTAGAAGTATGATTCGCCAAGTACGTACAAGAAAGAAAAAAATTCGAAGTACGTACGAAGAAAGAAAAAAATTCGAAGTACGTATGAAGAAAAAAATACTATCTAGTACGAAAATCATGTAGAAATCTACTTCGCAAAAAGATACTTCACGAAAGAAAAAAAAATTCGAACACACACACACATACACAGTGTGATTTTACAGTGTGATTTTCTTTTCCCTTCATAATCTTCTTACCCCGACTTATCAAGAGCAGAGTTGCTTTACCGTACTTGTACGATTGGCACTCCGTCCGAGCACGTAGAATCCCTCCGAAGTGCTAGTAATAGCATTAGGCCGGCTGATTCAGGTTTGAGATATTTTAGTGCGAAGTAACTGCCTTGTACTGCAAGACAATAGAGTGCATCGGACGAGTGATTAGTTGCTGGAAAGATATTCTTGTTCGGATTCGCGACCCAAACATAGACGTCTTGAAAGCACAAAATCTGCATCCCTTGCATATCTATATCATCAGGAACAAGATCCAGTTTTTTCGTTACATAGGAGTAAGATTTCTTCAAATCAACGGCAGCAACGATTGTCGGAACAACAATTGTCGGAACAACATATTGGCAACAACGTAATGGCAACAACATATCAGAATCGGCACCAACAATTCGAATCAAAGGCAACGCCAAGTGGAAGGCAACGACGTGAGATAGATAGACATTGGTGCCCGCTTGTTGCATTGCTGATGATGCTGTATTTCCTCACTTCTATTTTTTCTTCTTATTTTCATAGGGAGGGATCGTAACAACAGATTGAGGTGTGGCAAATCTTTCGTGGTGTCGCTAGAGGTGCGTCGCCGTCTTCCTTGGAGGCTGCAACATCGGACCGGAACACAAATCGGAACAATACTAGAGGTGTGGCGAATCTTTCCTTGAGGTGGAACAATGGATCGGAACAACAAATTGTCAGCATCGAATCGATCGAACGCCAACAGTGTAGGTTAGTGGCATGTAGATTATATTATTCTGTTGTTATTATTTACTCTACTAGTACTACATCAATAGATACTCACCCATTTTGTTCAATTATTATATACTGTTATAGATCTGCAACAGCAACAACGATCAAAACGAAGCCACAGGATGAATCAACGGCAACAAATCAACAACAGCAATCCATCCGCAGAGCCGCTCAAAACACGTCTGCTGCTTGCTTCCTGCTTCTCAGCTCCAAATGCCGATGCTTGCTGCTGGCTTCCTGCTGCTCCTCCAAAACGCCACTCCGCTAGTCGCTGTTGCTGTTGCTCGCGCTAGTCGCTGTTGCTGTTGCTCTCGCTCTTCGCTGTTATTCTTGCTCTGGCTAGACCCTATCGCCACTGGTCGCTGCTGGCTTCCTGCTACTTCAGCTCACTGCTGGCTTCCTGCTGGCTTCCTGCTGGTCCATAACGCCGCTGGAAACACCGCTGCTTGCTGCTGGCTTCCTGCTGTTATTTTGAAACGCAATTGCACCATTTTGAAGAAAACTGGAATTGAATGACTGTACCTTTGAAAATACGGAAAAAGGCCATTCCGTGCAACGCCGTTGCAGAAAATGAAAAAACGCAAAATACACATAAAAAGGGGGTACATCAAAAACCATAAATACACAACTTTACAAAGAACAATTTACAAGTACTCCTCCAAAACAAAAACAAAAAATTGTGCAACGGCGTTGTAGAATAGTGGAATAATGAATAATACGTAAATCAATTTAAGTACAAATATCACTGATAATAAACTTGTTCGTTCAAGTCATGTGCTGTCTTCACCATCTCGTACTATTGATTCTAAATTCTTCTTTTCCAATGCAGCCATTGTCTCACGGAAATTAAACAACCATAGCTCACGATTTCCCAGCACAAAATATTGGTCAGGACTACCATGGTTTCTAACAACGGCAGCTTCGGACTCAATGGCGTTGCAGTCAAACAAATACAATTTGTTCCGCAACTCACCTTGCTTTACCAACGCATGATGGTGTTTTGTTCCTTTATCCCTCTTGCTCGGTATGGGGTCTGCAGAAACAAAGCAACGAGCAACGGCATAATAACCATCGTGCACTAATTCAAAACCACTAACGGAGCTACCCACGGGGAAAGGACCTTCGAGGTAAAGCAGGCACAGAATCTGACATGGATAAACTTGCAGTCCACGCCCATCAAGGAGGTCGAGTTGAAAATTAGCCCAGTCGTACCATACATTGGACAATTGTCCAGAATCAGACTTAAACGATGGATGGGCACGAAATAGTAATTTCATCTCACGATATTTGTCATACCTCTTGTGCTCTGTGGTTCCAAAAAGCATGCTGGTGCCCACAGCTGGAAGGACCACGTCGCAACAAAATTTGAGAACATCCGATGGAAACCAGGGTACACTTGCGTTCTTTTTTTCATCCCACTTCATGTAAGGGAGACCATTCATCACACCAATCCAAAATGAAGACCCAGCTGACCAACCACCCTCCTTAGGATGATTTGGTCCGGTTATGGGTCTATGTTCGAACAAATCAAATTCACGGTCAAGTCGATCAATAGTTCGATACTCCATCACTCGGTTGCAAGTTTGCTTGATTAGTGTGGACTTGTTTTGTTGAGTTCTCTTAGCAGGAGCCTTCACTTCAGTTTTATGATTGCTCTCACTCGCAGCAGAGTCCCATCCAGTTGGAGGACCAAATAATCTCATGTACTGTGATAAATGAAAATACATGTGATTCTTCACCAGATTGTTACCCTCTCCCTTACTTCGTTGCAGATTGTTATTTATACAGTTAATGAAAAGAACAACCATTTTGTCAAGATTCAAAACACCTTTCTTGTCTTGTTTGAAAACCTCGTCAAACGTTCCAGCGTATTTTAGGAACTCTTCCATACCCAACAACAACTCAATGGCGTAAATACGTCGGTCAATCTCCTCTTCACACTTTCTACTCTTGTTCTCAAGATTGGATGGCGTCTTTCGAGACAACAACAATTGACGACCTCCAGCAGACAGAAGTGACAGCATCTGAATATAAAGCATTCCAATGTACTGGTTACCCTCCTTCTTCGCTGTATGTATTGATTCTGAAAAATTGGTTCGTGGGAAGTCACGATCGGATTGCCTCTGAACAGCACCACCGTAGTAACTGGCTAACCTTTCCATCTCACCAAGAAGCCGCTGGTTATTGCCTAAAAAGTCCTCACGGAACGTCTCTGCTGCACGCTTTGCACAACCAAGTTGGTGCATATGGAGTCTCTCTCCCGGCGACGCTAGATGAATATTATGTGGGTTTTCTCCAAAATCAAGGTCATAAAAAGCGTTGCCATTATGTACACTGTGGTGAGAGATGTTTTTGAAATACTGTTCAACATTCACTCCTTTGTCAACCGTTGGAGCAGTAAAATCAGATATATTCCAGAGTCGAATGGATTTGTACTCATCCCCATTTTTGTGCTTAGACACTTGCATGTTACCAGTTTTAACTGAAACGGGAACCTTCAAAACATTCACACGAGCATTAATACCAAGTGCTCTTGGACAATTGCAATGCCTACAGATCATCTTTGAATTTGATGTTTGATAATGTCCACAAAGTTGGTCGTGCTGGGGAGTATCACCTATGAAATAAGCAACCGCAAATTTCATTCGAACCGACCATTTCTTCTTGTTCCATGGCAAATTAGACCATTCAATACCATCCGTTTGGTTGCAGGCATCTTTCAAAGATGAAAGAGCCAAACGAAGGCCAGAGTGAAGATTATTCACATTGTCAATTGATTCGGCACCTTTATCACGTGAACCCGTTGGATGAAAATATATAGCCTCCCAGGCATCCGGCCGGGAGTTTCGAGTTAGGGTGTTGAATATGCCAAGTGTCATGTTCAGTGGGGTAAGAGTGGTTTGACCACTATTGTCAATTGCAATTCCATCCATGTAGAGAATGATAGGAACCAGAATCTCATTCGATTTGGATTTGCATCTCTTCTCCCAAGTGTTGATCCACCATTCACCATGATGGAGTTCGTCAATATCAATATTGCCTTGTAGTTCTGGATAACGGACTGGTAAGGTTGGGTCTTCAGCATGGGGGAATGACAGATTGGCTTCCTTCACCAAAGTCACATTCGTTAATAGGGAATGAAGTGCTTTTTGGAATGACCGGACATAGATTTGTTTGCGACTGGAAACGTCAGCACTCTGTGATTTCTTAGAACACCAGTCAATAAGATGAGGTTCAAACCCATCACCTTTTATTTCAGGCACAGTTGCAGAAATCTCCTTCATGACACTTGCCCTGGTCTTTATGAGATTGCCTTTAGTCCATGAAAATAAATTAAGCCGCTCGGATTCAATAGCCCATTCATACAATTCCTTCTCTGCAACTAATGGTATGCTATGATTCCGCATGATTTTCATTAACTTGATCTTGACCTTCAATTCGTCAGATATGTTTCTTCCTACATTGGGTGTTGTAATTGTCGTGTTTGAATCACAATGGGAATCGTCAACATCAATGTTGTTGTCTTCTTCGTCATCATTGACACTCAAAGAGTGGGGAGCCTCTATGCTCTCACTTCCTTCTTCCTCATCGTCATTGTTAGGAAAGAAAAAATTGTCATCGGAAACAGAATCATCGTCATCCTCTATGTTTGTTAATTCCCGACCAATCAAGGCACGCCCAATCGGTTCGACAGAAGGGTTGTACATAACTTGATTGTCAAGCACCTCTGGCAATGCGCCGTCACTACTCTGTGGACCATTACGGGTGTTCGTTAGACCTAATTGTTGAGTAGCATCCTCGAGCTTCTTCTTCGATTTTCTAATGAATATGCAAGATGCAAAATCTACTAGCCCCGAAGATTGCTTGAAATAAGAATAGCATGATGCGTCATTCAAAATATGGTCCCGAAGACCAGGAGAAACAACTACTCCTGTTTTCTTTCTTAGTCGCGCTGTAAACAAGGGGGGTTTCTTCTTCTTGGTAACCTTCTTCTTTCCCCTACCTATAGTGATCAGAGGAGAGTCCCGGTAGCAACGTACACAATAAACCTGATATTTAGGTGTCGTCACCATCGTTAGTACGATAGCCAGTAATAACAATAGAAATGAGGAAACGATTGAGATTGAAAAATTGCGACCATGCACTGTTTGTTTCAGGCATAAAATTCAGTAACATGCCACTACGTCGGAAACAGATGCCAGTGGGGTAGGAAAATGCAATGTGCATAAAAATATTATGAGTTCGACATTAATTTCAATAAATAGGGTGAAATTACAAAGGGGGACCAGTGGAGTTCGACCCAAATATGCGCGTGATTCCGAAAGAACCCCGAATCTCGTTTGTGTGACGTAATTCTTCGAAGAGTGAGCTGACGGGGAAAATCTGGTAAAGAGGCAACCCACATAAAAGCGACGGCAATTATTCACTAATCAGGTTAATAACCTTACGAATAAGGTTATTGCCTTCTTTATGACTCCTTGTACGATCGCCCGCGTAGTACGAATACACAGTGAATTCTTTTCAGTCCCCTTCAGTCATAAATCCTCCAACCATTAAGCGGCTGGATTCAATCTATCATTCATCATGGGCCATTGTCGTGTGTTGAATACCAAAATACATTCAGTCTACTATCAGAGGCCCTATCAAAAAATGAGGCAACATTTTGCCGTTAATTCTGGCTTGTTTCAAGACCTTTTGCCCTGACTCTTGCCGGATGATATATTGTATTCATGGATCAAGTCATCCATTTTCTTTTATTCCATGATCAAAATTAAAAAAAATCAACTTGTTGTTTCGATCGAACGATCAATCGAACATTCCGTCAAATGATTGATTTAGTCTAATGTTCCGGGATGAATGCCCGAAACCATTTCGGTACGAACGATTTGTCACCACATACAACGAGAACAATGTTCCCAAAAAACAGCTCCACTCATAAGCTTGGTAAATAAATCAGCAATCATATTTGTTGAACCTGGTTCTTTTGCAATCCTGATGATTCCAGCTGCAATAGATTCACGAGTCTTGTGGTATGCGATGCTGTTGTGCTTTTTCTTGCATGGGCTTTCTGGCCGTATTACATTCGTGACATCCGGATCATTATCACAATAAACATTTGTGCTTCCATCAATTGGAACACCCATCATCCTCAACTCGTATCTCAGACCTTCTACCAATTCAATTGAAATTTTCAATGAAATTATCTCAGATCCAATAGTTGAGGTTTCAACTGTTGTTTGTCGTTTGGAGAACCAAATAATTGGCGCATTATGAATATAGATAATAACGCCAGAACGAGATCTTCTTGTTGCCTTGCATCCAGCATGGTCAGCATCAACAAAACAACTCATCGTTATATGCTTTCCCAAAGCTTCTGGCATATCTGGTGGTATGACTTCAGTAGCTCCCCACAATTTTGCGCTCGAGCAACTTTGTCCGATGTTCCAAATTTCTGATGTTCCAGCACTAAAATCACGTGGATTTCTACACAAATCTCCCCTGCCATATCTTGCTTACTTCTACACGGCCACACACCGCACCAGGACCTACCTGTATGCACCAAGACCTGGCCTTTTCGATTTTGCTATCAGCTCAGTCTCTTGCTGCCTCTCTTGGTCCCTCTTTGTCTCCTTTTTCACCATTGTCGGTCGTCGTCGTTGTCACAGTGGTCGTTGGGCTTGCAAACCAACACTAATTTCCTACACTGAATCCAGTATCCCTTCTACCTACACTGGATCCTGTAGACGAGTACTAACCCCACAAAGCTACTTCTTTGGTCTGTTTTCACGAAGCGCTACCACTTCGATCTGTTTCCAAGCTTCTCCCCCAAGGCTCTTAAGTATCTTTACTTAACAGCTCTATCCTGTTACACTCAACGTTCTTCATTCCTCAAGCTTCTTTTGAACTGTTTCCAAGCCCCCTAAGTGCTTTTCACTTAACGTTTTGCTTTCCGAAATTGACGAACATCCACATATCCCTCCCTTCTAGAAGGTTCCTTTGTCCTGACCCTTAAGTATTTGCAAGTTGAGGTTGGGCTATACTTTATATACCCCTCTGGTTCTTCAAGTCTCTTTCTCTGCAAGATAAGAGAGGTCTCACAGGTTGAACTTCAAGTCCCCAAAGCTCCTACCCTGATCCTTAAGTGCGAATTCACTTATGGTCCCTGGTCTGTAAGTGTTTCCGCTTAAGTCCCTCCTTCCCACATATACCTTTCAGGTGTGCCCTACCGCTGGCATCTGGTTTCACACCTACAGCCCCCTTCCTAAGTGGTTTTGATTAGAGGCTGTTTCTACATAGGACCCGTCCAGTGTACTACTCGGTTCTTCAAGTCTCTTGTGAGATAAGAGAGGTCTCACAGGTGAACTTCAAGTTCCCTTCTGCTCCTTCCCTGACCTTTACGCAAGAATTCACTTATGGCCCCTGGTCCCTAAGTTTTCCCGCTTAAGGCCCTCCTTCCCACATATACCTTTCAGGTGTGCCCTACAGCTGGCATCTGTTTTCACACCTACAGCCCCCTTCCTAAGTGGTTCCGATTAGAGGCCAATTCTACATAGGACCCTCCCAGTGTACTACCTGGTTCTTCAAGTCTCTTGTGAGATAAGAGAGGTCTCACAGGTGAACTTCAAGTTCCCTTCTGTTCCTTCCCTGACCTCTAAGCGAGAATTCACTTATGGCCCTTGGTCCCTAAGTGTTTCCGCTTAAGGCCCTTCCTCCCACATATACCTTTCAGGTGTGCCCTACAGTTGCATCTGTTTTCACACCTCGTCCAGTCCCTTGGTTCTTAAGTGGTTTCGAGTAGAGCCCGTTTCTACATAGGACCCTTCGAGTGTTCCACATGGTTCTTCAAGTCCCTTCCCTGTGAGATAAGAGAGGTCTCGCGGGTCGAACTTCAAGTTCCTCTATGTTCCTTCCTTGACCTTTAAGTGTAAATTCACTTATAGCCCCTGGTCTTTAAGTGTTTTCGTTTCAGGTCCCACTTCCTACATATACCATCAGGTGTGCCCTACAGCTGGCATCTGTTTTCACACCTACAGCCCCTTGACTCCTACGTGGTTTCAATTAGAGGCCAATTCTACATAGGAACCTTCCAGTGTACCACCCGGTTCTTCAAGTCCCTTTCCTGCAAGATAAGAGAGGTCTCACAGGTCGAACTTCAAGTTGGCTCCTAAGTGGTTTTGATTAGAGGCCGATTCTACATAGAACCCTCCTTAGTGTTCCACCCGGTTCTTCAAGTCCCTTCCCTGCAAGATAAGAGAGGTCTCGCGGGCCGAACTTCAAGCTTCTGTTCCTTCCCCCTCCAGTGCACAGCCCGCCTTGTTCTTCTTCCTCCAAGAGTATGGCCCCTGTGCCCCTAAGTGTTGTTCTTTTATGGTTCCCATCCTACATAGGGCCCCTCCCGTGTACAGCCTGCCTTGTTCTTCTTCCTCCAAGACTATGGCCCCTGTGTCCCCCACTAACTGAATATCATTTAGGGGTATCCATTTACTAGCCGTTTGATCTCTTGCTTCTTCCACCAAGCAAGCAGTGCGGCGCTATGCCCTTTCTATGTGTATCCCTTCCTATGTGTATCCCTTCCTAGCTACCGTTGTTGGCTTTGATCAAAAAACTCGCTACTGTTGCCGGCGGCAAATTCAATCGAACAACTTGGCGGCAAATTCAATCAAAGACCCTTCCTACTGTTGCCGGTTACGTCCGACATAGTGTATCCCCTTCCTACTGTATGATTGGTGGAGTTGCCTCCTGTTAGGCTTCTGCTTGGGGCATTAGTCATCAGTTTGTTCTTTGTATCCTCCCTTCCTGCCCGCCCTGCTCTTCTTCCTTCAAGACCATGGCCCCTGTCTTCTTCCATTCCACATACCGTAGGACCAGCCCGCCTGAGTGGTGCCATGCGGCGCTGCTCCTACTATGTGTATTCCCCTCCTACTGTATGATTGTTGGCAGCTGCCTCCTGTTAAGCTTCTGCTTGGGGTAGCATTCATCAGTTGGTTCTTTGTACCCTCCCTGCTTGCTTTCACGATTTGCTTGAAATTTTTTGCCATTCTACAACTTGGGGCTTAAACTCTCTTCAATTGAGGCGGCGTTAAACTCTGGATACAGACTGAGTAGTTTAGATCCACCTTTGGTGGTTAAGGTTACTTAATAAGTATATTAATTAATTGACTTCAGTAGCTCCCGGATAAAATTCAGACCAGTTGCATTTATGAAATTTACTCTCATCAACACTTGGTACTGAATTGTCAAACACCAATTTTGACCTGTTTTATTTCTTCAAATATGCAAATATATGAAATAACTGGTTCAAATGTCCCATTCTAGCTTGCACTAGATACCTTGACATGAGAGAAACTGGCATTACAATGTCAAGCCTTCCCAATTTGCAAATCCATCTCAGAACTCCAATCAAGTCTTGATAGTAGTTTTGCAATTCTGGGTTCAGTTCCTCTGAGTTATCGATTTCAGGTCTATAATCATGCGTCAAAGGGCTTGACGCAGACTTGGGTAAATATTTATACCCATATTTTTCAGTTCCAAGTTCTTGCTCGACAGCAGCGACTGCCTTTGCTGTATATTTTGTACTTGATAAGGACCATCTTGGTTTTAAATCACCTTCAAAGTAAAACTTTCCAATATCAGTACCCAGGTACAGAGTTGGTTCCTATATAGTATCATCTTTCAATTTGAACTTTTGTTCAATATTTTCCAGCTGAAACTTGGGTCTTCTCCAGAACATAAAATGTCATCAACATAAACAATCAATATTGCCCAATATCTTGATCCATCTTCCCTGGTTTCAATTCTCATGTGCACATCAGGATCCGCTTTGCATGGGGAATACCCAAGATCCCTTAAGTGCTTTGTGAGATATGATCTGAAGGAAGCCCCAGCAACTGGTAATCCATAAAATGCGCGTATAATTTTGCAAGGTCTCCCTGCAAGATGTGGAGGAAAGCCATCCTCAGCTTTAGCTAAGAAATACTTCTCTTTTATTGGGGCCATTAAATATGCATTTTGGATGTCTGCTGATAGAACCTTCAAGTCGTTCAGTGCTGCAAGCAAGAAGAATATTCTTACTGAATCACGACTTGGGACAGAGGAGTATGTATTTTCCTTTGCTATGGCAGGAACTTTGTGTCCATCCCCTACCAACCTGGCTTTTCTTGTAAGGGATCCAAACTTGATATCAAATATCATATACGTTGTTATTTCCTTATGAGCAACAGGTATAGCATCATCATCAGTGAATTCAGATGCGGTCATGTTGTTGGTTATTTCCTTATGAATTGCCCTTTCCCAATGATCCGTGCCAGTTTTCTTGTCAATTGCAAGTGCTTGTGTTATTGAATGTGGTAGTTCAACACCGTACTTATGGCTCTTCAGCCAATACTTAGCTGATTTCACGGCCTTAAGTATGCGCTTCTTCCTTCTCAGGATTTTGTGCACCCACCATCTGAAAGCTGGTAGCTTTTCAAGTTTGTTGTTGACTGCTTATTCTGCAAGCTGCACAGGGAACGATTCCTTTACATCACTGAGCTTGCACCATGACTGGCTGCCATCCTTCCAGCTAGCAAGGATCCTCCAACCTCAGGTTGTTGGCTTATGACTTGCTCTTCCATTTTTTGCAATGGTAGTAGCTTCTTCAGCGCTCAAAGCAGTGTCATCTTTTTTGTGATCAATTAGCTCATCCAACAACGTGAACATCCTTCCATCGTCATCAACTGAGCTGTAACGGCTTTCTGCAACAATGTTTGCTGTGTACTCTTCAATTGTACCATCTGGTAGATGTAGTTTGTATAACCTCGTATCAAGTATTGGATTGTCATTTCTGACTCCAATTGGCTGGTTTTGCAAATCATGAACTCTATCCTTGACAATACACCTGAGTCTTTCGTCATTCCTTTCAACAATGATAACTTCATTTCCCAAATACTTGTCATATTTATCAATATCTTCAACAGACGCTGCAGGCTCAGCCATCTCAAGCTTCAGATCACGTGATCTTTTTGGCTGTTCATCAAACAGCTCTCCTGAAGGTTCTGGGTAGTTTTCATTGAAGAATGATGCATTATCTTTGACTTCGTCACCAATCTTGGATTCAATTGATTTGTCAATGGATTCCATCCTTCTATGGACATCACGATCCCTCCATTCAAACTCCTTTACCGGGCGTATTGAATTTGTAAAAATTGGGATTGCTGATTCTGTCAATATCCAGAAACAATCACCACCACCAATCTTGCTACCACAGGGTCCAAGCCAACACCCCAATCTTTCAATTCCATGACTTGAGGAATCACCTTTATCATATCAAAATATGAAATCATACCATTCACTGGTGGTAGTGTGATATCAGGCCTGTAACCATGTACTAACTCAAATGGTGTTCTTTCTAGTGAGGAAGAATTGCTTGAGGCAATCATCTGTCTAATTTTAGCACAGAGTTCTCCCCAGAATGACCATAAATGCTTTGGTGATTTCTTCTTAGCTGTCTTGGTTATAATTGCATTCCCAAGATGACCGATTGCTCCCTCAGCTCTATTTTGGAATGGACAATGTGGTTGGATGAAAGTCTGGTGGATGTGGTTTCGCTTGACAATTGAATTCCAGTGAGTTTTATATGTTCTTGGGGATCCTTGTTCTGGTGCATTCTGGGATTCCAACTTCATGGATGAATGTTTTCAAGCCTTGATGGGCTTGAGACTTGCCTAGGATTGACATGAATACTTCCAATGCCATTCCATTTGTGAAGACCTGTGCACATTTTTCTTGTCTCATAATACTTGTTGTTTTGGCATGCCAAGTGTCTGTGTACCAAGTTCCAGCTGCAACTCTTTTGTTTCTGAAGCGCTGTGTTGGCAAACGCTTCAATAAAGGTAATTGCAAATTCCTTAGGGCTTTCTGAATTGTAACCTTCAGTGTTTGCTCAGCCTTCTTGAAACTGATATTCCAAGTTTTGGCCAAACGTTCACAGTCTATTTTGTTTTGGCCAACAATTGTTGTCACTGATGGTCCCCACTGGTTTCTTCTATCAAGTGATTTCCTTTCAAGTGAATTGTCAATTTCTTGCAAGCTAGGAATTGGTTTTGATTTGGTTTCAGGAAATTAATTAAATTCAAATTCTGAGTCATCATACAAAAACTGGTCTTTTCTTTGCGCGCTTGAAATATTTGCTTCTTGAAATATTGTATTCATGGATGAAATCCTGTGGGAAATATTACCATCTGTTGCTATTTGGCACTCAGTTAATATCCATCTGGTTGACACTTGATGTAGTCTCGCAAGCTTGCAGTGGTCCATGATATTTGGATGCTTGATATATTTGCTGGCCTTGGAGAACTTGCCAGTGATGTTACTTGCTGGTTCTGTCACTACTGAACTTGCATCCTCTATTGACATGGCTTGCACACTGATTTGGTCCCCTGAGATTGGATCACCATTATCAATTGCCAACTCAGCCATCCTGAATTTCAGTGAGTGAGGATCCCACGGAGTATCATTTGTGGCTGTCAAATATTTGCATTCATCAAGCTCCAATTTTGTTGGCTGTCTTGTTGGAAAATATGAGATTACATTTCTCATACTCAGTTTTATGAAGACCTTCTTAGGATCATCATCTTCCATTGGGGTTTGAAGCATAATTGCATGTTTGGATCTAGGGTCAAATCGATGAGGGGTTTCTTCAACTGAGTTGAAGTTACAGTCCCTGACTTGATTTGGGCATATCAAGCTATTCTTCAACTTGTTTCCAAAATATAACGCTTGGTGAAACACAATAATGTAGACTTGACCTGACATGGGACTTGTCCAAGCAGTGGCACAGCTTCCAATTGGAATTTTCTTGATGGGCTTATATTCTTCTGAGAAGGGGGCTACATCAACATGCGTTGTCACTTAGTCAGGATTTAGCAATATCATGTTGCTCCCTGCAGCTGTAGTATCAGCATGTGAATCTAGCTCACAATAGCCATCCTCATTTTCACCATCATCAAAATCTAATGGTATGTTCATTTTGTGTAATAACCGGTTCACCATACTTAAGCATTTTTCTAGCGTCCGATTAATATGCCATTTCTTTTTAGATTTGGAGCCAAAGCTGTCACCAGCTCCTCCTTCTTTTTCAACTTCCTTTGCTTTCTTGGTCTCTGCAGCCTTAAGAGCCCTCTTTTTCTTACTTGCTTGTCTCATTTGTTAAAGCTCTTGACGCTGGGCTTTTGACATTGTTGCATAAACACTGGTTGGATATGGCTTGTTTTCTAGCTTTCCTGTGAACATTCCAGTTGTTTTCTGCTTCTTGTTGCCTGTTGTGCCAATAGAGTACACACTTCGTGAGCTTCTCTTATTTTTCCCCTTTGCCAGCTTCTTTAAACCAAGCCGGTTAGGGAATAAAATCAAGCATTTATTGAAGTTGTCCCTGTAGTCTTTGCTTTCATCAATTGCATTGGCTTTAGTATTAAATTCCTTTCATGTCCGGCATAGTAATACGTAACACAAGTACGGTGGTATCTCATTCTTTCAGATGCGCGCGCCTTCTTTACTTGCACGCGTCCAGTTTGGTTGCACGTGAATCATAATTTTTAACATTATGGACCAAATGGCTCAACCTTGTGAGCTAAGTATCTCATTATTGACCAAATGGCTCGATCTTGTGAGCCAAATGATCGTCACTCGTACGATCGAAATATTCAATACTTAAGAGATCGAAGAAAGAACACATGCCAGATACTAGCATATGCTATCTTCTGTTAAGTGTTCTGTTTTCAAGAAAAGACAGCAGAGGTTCAAAGCGCTGCTCACAAACTTGTTTCCTGCTGTACAAAATACGTGTTGTATTAGCGGCAACACGGTATTTCTCCATAACACGGTATTTTACCGTATATCCGTAACCCGTAACAAAGTGCTGTATTAGCGGCAGCACGAGCGCTATCTTGCTCTCCAGCAGGATACATCGCTCATACTTTTAGATTATTTGATTATTCAACCTTAAACCTTGCACCGGACGCCCCTCGCGTCCTACTGTAGAACTACAAGCCTACGATCTAACTGACTGAGCCCGCCGGTAGTTAGAATAGATCTGATTGGACTAATGTTCAATCGAAGTGGATATCAGAGAAATATTAGATCACAACATACCGGCACCTCAACCGGCCTGCAGCTACAGCTCCTGTTGCTCTTCTTTGCCTTTGGATTGAATCAGCTCAACAGCCAGTTTCAAAAGGAAATTAACAGATTAACAGTCGCAAGCTTGTTGAAGCTTGCAGAAGAAGACATCAGTAGAAGCACTCGACAAAGAAACAATCCGACAGCAGATCATCGATCGACTCGACTACGGACGACGATCGATAGTTCTCTGATCCGATTACGTAACAAAGACACCAACGGACGAGCCGATAGCAATCCCTCCATCCAAGAATCACATTCCAGGATACATTGACGCCCAATCTGACAGCAGACCATTGATCGGCTCGACTACGGATGACGATTGATCATTCTCTGATCTGATTACATAACAAACACATGACTAGCATTCCTCGTGGAGGAAGGACAAGAAGCAAGACCACCGGTCGATTCCTCTCCCTTCGCCCCGGCAGCACGGCAACTCGGTCACCTCTAACACCACCTGCAAATATGCCCACCGGCCAACAGGATGATCCTAATCAAGAGGATGAGGAGGACAACATCTCCATCTCAGATCTCTTCCCTTCATTCGACCAAGAACTAGCCACCTTCCTACGCGACTCTTTCGATGTCCCAAAGGAATCCAACAACACCCTCTGTGAAGCACTCATTGCTGGCCAGTATACAACGTGGTCGAATTTCCTATTCATAGAGGAGATCAACAACCTAACATATCAAGATAGGGGAGCAAGAGTATCCCTCACGCGGCATGTTCAGATAAAGCTACAGCAATTTGTTGATTTTGGTCGACTCCTCACCGAACAAGGCCTAGACTGGGAAAATCGCGTCCATTACACCAAAGAAGCCTTCAAGGAATACTGGAGTGGAATGGTCAGGGCTAGACGCGACTCCACAGCCGATAGAGTAGTAGTGGAAGACCGTAGATCCGATGGAGTGACAAACCGGTCAACAAAGCCAATCGATCAGCTAAAGTATGAGTCATGGATCAGGAAATCACGAGACGAGACTACCTTCCCTGCACTACAAAACGACGCAAAATTCGAGCATTGGCTTGTAAAATTTAAGGCCAAACTGGAATGACATTGATATTGCTACATTCCTTGCCCCCAACTGGCCTGACCTTCCCCTCACAGGATACACCAAGGCACTTCACGACAAGCAGTGTGCATTCTTCTGGACTCTTGTCCTCCATGTATTCCAGAGTGACCTCTCCTCTTCATGCGTGCTGAGTCATACAAACACAAGGGACGGCAGACAAGCCTTCTTTGATTTTGTGGCTCTACACAACAAGTCCAAGTCCAAAGTATACGACACCTCCATCGTCATGCAGAAGCTACTGGATATTGATCTGAGATCATGGAAGGACTCCAAAGTCAAGTTCATCACTCAGTGGTTTGCGCAGTTAGAGCACCTTAACAAACTCTGGGATCCACAGCGACCACTTGACTATGACACTGTCAAAACGCATCTATGTAAGGCATGCAGTAGCAGTTTCCAGCTCAGTGAGCAATTCTGTAAAGTTAGTGATCCCCCTGCGTCACATGATATGATTCGATTTCGACAACATGAAGCTATTGCTATCAGTGAGCTCAAGAATACTCTCCTCCTTGAAGCCACCCGATTGGATTCTCAAGCATCGCTAACACAGCCTAGCAGCCGCGCATCTGTCAAGGCACATACGCATGACCTCTCATCTATGACACATTCCACATATTCAGGCATCACAGATGATACCTCTTCTTGTTTGCCCCATATTGAGTTTTTTGGCGATTATCAGGACTATGCTGTATATAAAGCTGGAAGAACCCCAGACCCAAGCACCAGGTTACCATCTCCAGTTTGGTCGGTACTCTCCAAGCATGGTATGAAACATTGGCTCGGCTTCACAACAGATGACAAGAAGAAACTTGTTGCAAGCCTACGGACAGAACACCTAGATACAGCACCTGCTCCAGATCCCAATTCCAGCAAGCCCATCACACGGCGCGCTTATGAACATCAGTCTGAGCAGGAACTCACATCTACAGAGGAAGCCACAGCACAGACAGCATTCCATGAATCCCTTGGGGTTTTCAAGGCATCTTCTCAAGCTGATACTCACCCCCTCAAATCATCGGTTTCCCCTGCTCATCCAGCTCGCTTCCTTGCCGACAATCCTGATGTTCTCTACAGAAAGGATGGTAATGTTTATGTCCCCATAGGACAGCAACATTCCATGTCCGCAAAATTCCACCATTGGTCCCTACTGGATTGCGAACCTTGTGTTTCCCCGGATACTCCTGACGTTGTATATCACTCCAGCAGAACCAATGTCTCCACACCTGGCTATGCCATGGTTGATCGCGGCGCAAATGGCTGCATCATAGGAAATGATGCATGTCTTATATCCAAGGACATACCTCCTCGCTATGTTAATGTCACTGGTATTAACAATCATCAGATTCAAAATATTCCGATTGCTACTTGTGGTGCATACTCTATTTCCAACCGTGGCCCGGTCATCCTCATCTTTCATGAGTGTGCCTGTTGTCGGTCAAAAATACGCGTACCCTACTTGCGTACTTTCTACAGCAATTATATCCATTCTACACTTGAAAAGTTACTTATACTCCTACAGAGATAAAAGGACTTCAAGTGCCAAGATATCTACGTCACATCATGTGTTCTCTGTCTTATGACAAATTACACATGATCTACGACGACCGGTTTAGACATCCCTACATACAGCACTAACACAGGGATACCGGTCGAATACAGTAAAATACATAGTAAAATAAGAGTGTCTCTCTGAGCTCACTTCTCTTTAAATTTCAATTATCCTATACCTTTCGGTCGATTTTTAGAGTAACAACAGGTTATAGAGCCCTTATAACTCACACGATTGCTGCCCATCCGTAGGATCGTGTATACCTTAAGCTATCTGTCTCCGGCCGTTCAGCACCTCCACTGTCGGTTAACTCCAGAGGAACTTGTGTGCTTAGCTCCCTGTGCGGCACATTCTCGGCCTCCCCTCGATGTACATCTTCCTTCTGTTCCCTGCTTGTGGATCAGGGGGTGTACTCGCTATCACAAGCCTTGTAACCCACAACCAGCTCTCTGGATTACAGTTACAATTACAAACTAAAGACCACCGCCGTCTTTAATGAAAGCCCTGCATTGCACCGGACACGCCAATTGCAATTCTCCATACATACTTTCCCTTCCGCGTCCATCATCCCCAAAAAAGGACCATCGACGCCCATTTGATTGTGCTAAGCACCACTTCAAACAAACTAACAGACTGCAACTCATCCTACGATAGTTGCTTTATTCACTACGTTCCACGGTTAATTCTTTTCTACCCACGATCGATTACCACGGCAACGCCGATCATTCGTTATTTTGACAACGCCACGACGTTCCTTTGGTTTCCGCAATAATCCATCACTCGCTCTGCGCAGCGCCGAGCAATTCCAATCAAACAGCAACCTCTATCCCTTTTACCTCCACGGCCTAACCAACAACTCCTACGCCAATTGCTTAGTGCAACGCCTTACAATTGTGACCCAACCTAGGTTAATCAGAGAACGCCGACGCCGACACCAACGTCAACGCCACACACAACACCAGTTAATTACATCGATCTCGTTCTTTGGTCATTTCTGCATCTCCGCGGATCGTTCCGACGATCACTCAACATTCATCCCTTCACCGCCGCACCTTTGCTCGGTCATTTCATCGGTTCCGCCGGTTAACTCCTTCCTCGGCAATCCCGCACTCGGTCTTTTCCTGGTGTCCCTTCCTGCAAACGCTACTATTCTGGACATCTGTGAACGACGAACATTCCGACGGGCTTTTCGTTTAATCCTTTTACGTTTATCCGGCAATTGGTTATCTCGCTGCTGGTAGTTCTGTCAATATTTCTTTGGTTCCGTCTTCGAAACATTAATTCTGCACCTTTGCGGATCATTCCGACGGTCTTTTTCGAAATCTCGATATCTCGATAATCAATCAATTGCTCCGCACAACGCTGAGCACAGCAATATCTATCACGTTTACCTCCACGGCCTACAACAATGATTCACTTCCAGTAATTCACCGACGATCCTACCAAGAATCTCATTTGTGTAACTTCTTTTGACGCCAATACGTCCGACTTCTACCCCGCTCATTGCGTCCACAACATCTGGCATAGAAATAGCACGCCAACTGCTCAACCACCATCATGACAGAAACCGCCGTCAACTGGAATGGCGTCAGGGGAATACACTTCTCCTTTGGCCCCAACTACACAGCCGGCAACCAACAAAGCAACCTAAATGCAGTGTTTTCCCGGATATTGCCTAACATTTCAAGCCTCTTCATCGTCGATGATGATGGGGTCGAGACTCTCCGCCCGGACCCAATCCCTGTCCTCAAGTCTCTCATTGTAGCAGCCATCATGGATGAACTCCCACCCTCGGAAGTATCTAAAGCGCACAAACGCCATATCTCCTCCTTAATTGCCAAAACCACAATTTTTTGGCATTCAAAAGCCATCGGGGGGAGAATACGAGTTAGAGACAAACAAGTGTTAGATATAGCCGCTAAACGTGCACAACGGGGACACCCAATCATAAACTTGGTACTGCATACCATCCATTGGAAATTTCACAAAGATTGGTACCCATATGAATTCCACAAGGTTTATACCACTACAATTGGCATTCCATCAGACAAAACAGGATTGTCTGTCAAACCGCCTTCCCGATCACGATTGGTCAACAAAAAAAATGTGAGCAGATTCTACATACACACTACCTACAAGCAGTATTTGGCAAAAATAAAACAACCGATACACTTCCTCCCAAAAGGAAGCATCGCACCAAGCCTACTGCTCCTGTAGTTAGCGAGACTCTTCCTGTTCCTTCCCATCCTACATTTGAACCTTCTGGTACCACTGCCCTGGTTCATACCAAGCCGACTGTTTCCAATCCCATCAAAACCATCTCTGCTTTGCTTCCTGTACAAGCAGCGGACTCCATTCTTGCTATGCCCACTCCCAGTTCCAACCTGATAAACCCCAGCTTGAACCCTGTCAAACCAGCCAAACCCAATGCCGATACTGCTGTTAAGATTTGTCTGCCTTCTATGACCCGGTCTTTTGATGATACCAACTTGAACCATTCCAATAGTGCCGACCAACCCGTTGATTGCCAAGTAGCTGATACTCACACTGCTAATGCTCCTATGCCAAATCAAGTGCCACATTACGCCTGGACCTGGATTTATTCTCCCAACAGTGAACCGGTCTCCTTCCACCGAGTTCGATCCAACTCCATCTCCTTCCAACGCTCCACTTCCTCTTCCAGTTCTCGTGTACGATGTCAGGAGAAGTCCAATACGACTCCAATCCAATGCCAGGACAAGTCCACTGTGACTCCTCTCCGCCGTCACTACAAGTTCACTGCAACCGCACTACCTGTAAACCCCTCTACATTGCCCAACTCGGATCATCGTTCTGCCCCATCTTTGGGACCAACTAACTTCGGATGGACCTTCAACCCCCAGAATGAAATTGCAACTTACCAACGTGCACCAAAATCGGTTCCCTCACCACCACAGCCTCCAATGTGCAATCGACCAATACCATCTGAGACAGTTGCTGAGGACACTGACCGCCCACACGCCGTTCCAGCATACATCCGATCATTGCAATCTCCCTGCCTTCATCACATTCTCTCCAGACCGAATCATCCGCCTGTCCTTCGACTCTCCAAACGCCATCGGGATGCCCTCAAGGTCAAGCTGTATCATCTATATGCCAACATCTTGTCGATGAATTGGTTCTACGACACTTTTGACTGAACATTGCAACCGACTGCAACTCCCCCATCTAATGGCAGTTGCTTTACCCCACCAAATTACCTCCCTCGTCGGCACCGTGATGCTATCAAGATCAAGCTGTATCAATTCCATGCTACTCTCTTGATTGCCACTTGGCTCTATGACGACGTCACCTGACAGATCACATTCTACGATTCGACACAATATCCATTCTCAACATATGATTCTATCCTCCGGCTTGGAGCAATCAATCCTACAATCTGATCTACAATCAAACGATTTCTACAATACGTTTTACATTTCGCCAACCGCCTGCTTCTTCAACCATTTCGTTCGACGAGTTGCATTCGAGCAGTTGATGGCACATCGGAATTCGCCCTACGGTTTTGTATCATTTACAACCATGGAATTCTATTGAACCATAGAATTCGATTCTTTAAGTGTGAATCAAGGGGTGTGCATCTGCATCAAGGGGTGTGCATCTGAATCAAGGGGTGTGCGTTGGATAACTGCTTGACGCTTAATTTGAACGCGCTTAACTTCCAGCGTTTTCATCATAAGCCTCCACCACTTTACTTATGGATCCCACTGAAAACACCCTCACAGAACCGACTGATACTTCACCACTCCTCCACTCCGTGCCGAATCAAGGGGTGTGTTGCCGGTTCCGACGAATTCTTGGAACTTACTTAAGACAAAGCGATGATCCAAAGCTTAATTAACATGCGAGCTAGATGAGATCTCATACAGAAGGAATCTGCTAGTCGGCTCGTGTGATCATACCTAATGTTTGATTCAAGCAGTTGCAATCGCTACTGAACCATCCAAACAATCCAATGCTTACGATTGGATTCTACGATCAAATCGATTCCTACGGTTCGTTTTCTACGATAGATCTGACCTCTGTTTGCATTCTTTCCTACTTCTCAATTGAATTCTACGATCATATCTTCCCTTTGGATCGATTCCTTCCCTTGCGAATGGATTCTGGTTCCTCAATCTAATGTATGCGATATCTCGCACTATGGTCGATCCCTCCGCCACCGACCATCGTCTTTCGACTCAATTGGTACTCAAGCTCAACCAATACACACGGTTTCGCCTCCGTGCTATCATCCTTCGACGATTTTGATTCCCTGATCTAATCTTCTTTTCAATTCCGATCGATCACTCTTCTACCATCAATCAATCGTCTTCGATGCTGCTCACTCCACTTCTATGATCGATCGATTCCTACGATTCGTTTCATATGATTCAATCCCTTGGTCGGCGTTTGATATTTGATTCTGCTGGAACCGATAGATCTTCTTCCTACCAAGTCAAAAATGAATCCCCTCCGTTTCCATTCGTTTCTACGACACGTCTCTTTGAGATCCTACAATAATCAATCGCCTTAGCAACTGCCGACAATCTACGACATCGAATACGACTTGATGATTCGTTAACCACGTCTATCTCCCCTCCGTTGAGATGCTCAATGATCAACAACTCCAGTTCAATCAATCCACCTCAGCATCAGTAATTGGCTCGTTTGATTCTATTCGACGATTGAATTGAATCTAAGACTACATCCGATTTCACTATTTGGATTCCCCAATCTCATCTTCCAAGATATGAATCTCTCTCACGTCGTCCAATACGTCAGGTTTTGTCCCTACGTTCGACTCTATCATAAATGATGCATCTTAACAACGCTCATCCCCTCCGTCGAAGTGTCAATCGTTGGTCCAACCCTTCGATAAAATCAATCCTCAACTTCTACAATTGGATTCTCCACTCATATCCATCCAATCGATCGTTTCCAAGGTTCTAAAACCAACTCCGGTTAATTTACTCAGGCTCTCCTGCTTGTGAATCAGGGGGTGCATGTCCTATGCCCGACGGCTTATCCGTATAATCCACAATCATGGGATTTGATTCGAATGAGCTACACTAGGCCCATCTAGGCTACGATTGAACCTTTAAAGCTCCCATAGGTCAGTGAAGGAACTCGAGAAGATACTTTTCCTACCACATCATTATGTGATAGTGCTTTCCCACACAATGATGTCTGTTCTCCAAACGTCATCCGATGATGGTACTTCCCCACATGATGAAGTCTTTTCTCCACGAATTCTCATTCCCGCTTCCAATCCTGGATTGCAATCAGTTGGATTCCTGTAGAAGCAACACGACTTGTTTGATCAACCTCAGACACTCGTTGACGTCTACAATCAAACGCTTCCTGCGACCCCTTAACCTACGATTGAGCTATTTCTATGATTGGTTGTTATCCCATCCGTGATACCTTGTTTGTGTGCTTCAACTGCACATGATCCCCCCTTTTGAATTGATACTACGATCAAATCCACCCATTTGGGTTTAATCGATAATCCGTATCATCCCTCCAGTCAACCGGCCCTCTGTCGACGTTTGTTTCTACAACATGTCTCTTTGAGATCCTACAGCCAATCGATTCTCCGACCTACCAACTTACCTTGAAGCAATCGATCCTATTCTACAACTTGAGGCTAGCAATTCTCAACCTTTGACTCTCTCTCACGCTTCGCACCGATAGAACCCAACATATGCCTTCTCCATCGATGATCGATTTATCTTCTTCCAACCTATCTTTGGCATTAATAGATCTCAACATCTGAACCCTTCGTCATGCCAGTTGGTCTCTACAAATCTATGACCAATATACGGTGCGTCAATCGATTTCTACGCTTAATTCCAAGATTGGTATATACGAATCGATTTCCTACGAATCGATTATCTGTTTGGTGCATTGGTTCAACCTATGGTTCAGCAATCGAATGCTTATGACTTGATTCTACAACCGATGTTTGAGAATCTATGATCAACACAACCATGGAATTCGTTTGCACCACAGATTTCCATTCCATAAGTGTTGCATCGAGGGGTGTGCATCTGCGTCAAGGGGTGTGCATTAGATCACTGCATGACGCTTAATTTGCACGCGTTTACCTACCACATCAATGAACCGACAAATAATTCAACACTCCTTCACTCCGTGTTAAATCAAGGGATGTGTAGCCGGTTCGTGTAAATCCAACACAAGAGAATTCAAGGCACTTACAACTTCACGTACAAAAAAAACTCCAACTTCACGTACAACACAAAACTTCACGTACAACACAAAAAAACATGGCTTAGCGTGCAGCAATATCTGCAATTGATCCTTTTCCCAAGTCTTCGATCCATGAATGATACCAAGCATTGTCCAATCAATTCTCTCCATCGACGCCTAATCTAATTTCTATATCATCGTCGAGCAAATTGCTTTGAGACAAACTACGATTATGGTTCGCCACTACGATCATATTCAGTCCGATCTCTCAATCGTATCCCACACTCATCCAATTGCTATTTGCTTCTGGAACCGATAGATCTTCTTTGATCCAATTTTGGATTCCAGTTCAATCGATCCGTCTCCCCTCTCCATCAACGTTCAAGCGCGCAATCACTGATGGATCTCAGCATTTGCCCCCTTCGTTGACATTTGATTCTGTGATCTCTTCTTCTCTTTGATATCATTCCACAATTGAATCTAAGACCATCCACGATCGAGCTTCTATGCATCGATTCGGATTATCCAATCCCTCCTTCCAGCTCAAAGATATGAATACGTCGCTGTGCTCTTCCATTCACAACGTACGATTCCATCCTACGGCTTGGAGCAGCATTCAATCCTCGATGTTTGCCTTTATCCGATCTACGCTGCAACGACTCATTCCATCCTCCAAGATATGACTCTCTTCCGAGTCACCCAATCCGTCATGCTTCGTTTTGGATCTATTCAACCCTTGGCCATCCCCTCCGTGATACCAAGTATTGCCCCATAAATCCTCCATCGAGCCTTCCTCTCCCGTTCAATCGCTTCGACTACATCCCATTGAATTCCTTCCTACGCGTGATATGGCATGAACTCTGCGATTCGTTTCACAATCAATTTCTACGATTGATTCCGATTATCCCAAGACTCGATACTGATAGATTTCACTTCCAAGTATCCGGTTCAAATCTCAATCACTCATGGCTCTCCCCTCCATTGAGATCCTCAATTGAATCTTCTGCTCCAGTTCAATTGATTCACCTCATCCCTACCCGACTCATATGATTCATTTCGACGATTAAATTGAAACTCCACTCTACATTCGACTTATACTACTATGGTCGATCCCTCCGCCGCCGACCATTCCATCACTTTGATTTGTTCATATCTACGATTCGTTCATATATACAATCACATCCAATTCCCTCCAAAGATCAGCACAAGTTGTTGTCTTCCTACGACACTCAAAGCATTCGATTCTACAATCGCTCGATTACGATTGGTAACTCTTCCACGATCAATCGTCTTTCTCCGTCGACGATCTCAAACTCCAATCTAATCAGTACTACGATTACTTTCAATCTCTCCTCTTTGATTGCACCCTACAATCCTTTATGCCTTACATTCCGCTCCATAATCAATCAACCGTCTTCGATGCCGTTCGCTCGACTCCTACCATTTGGTTCTACGATATTGATATACGATTATATTGATCCTTACGATGTCTCACTCGTATTCCGCATTCAACCAATACACACGTCATTGACTCCGTGATCTAATCTTCTTTTCAATTCCGATTGATAACTCTTCTACCATCAATCTCCGATCAACCTTCTCCTTGATTTCGCGACCACTACATACTCAAGCACCTCTCCCTCCTCATTAATGTTGCATGCTTCTCCGTTCTACTCCAATTCGATATCCAAGCTCACACTTAAGTATACTTAAGTTTTTTTAGAGTTCTACAAGATGGAGAACCGACTTGTAATTCAACACTCCTTCACTAAGTGTTGAATCAAGGGGTGTGTTGTCGGTCAAAAATACGCGTACCCTACTTGCGTACTTTCTACAGCAATTATATCCATTCTACACTTGAAAAGTTACTTATACTCCTACAGAGATAAAATGACTTCAAGTATCAAGATATCTACGTCACATCATGTGTTCTCTGTCTTATGACGAATTACACATGATCTACGACGACCGGTTTAGACATCCCTACATACAGCACTAACACAGGGATACCGGTCGAATACAGTAAAATACATAGTAAAATAAGAGTGTCTCTCTGAGCTCACTTCTCTTTAAATTTCAATTATCCTATACCTTTCGGTCGGTTTTTAGAGTAACAACAGTGCCTAGTCAGTTTCAAAAGGAAATTAACATTTAGCAGCATCAAGTCGCTCGTCATTAATTGAATTAATGAAATCCCAAACAAACCTTCTTTCATTGTGATTCTTCTCAAATCTTATAATTGTTCCATGAAAAGCTGTCCAATTTCCCTTATGCTTGTTCCAATCATAATTTCTGGCGTCACCGGACTAGTGTGACGAGTCCTTCATATCCTGATAGGCTTTATTCAAGACCATTGTTATGTTGGTATCCGTATAAGCGTGTTGCATCAGAGAAATGAAGGCATTCCTTGCATGGCCAGAATTCAGTTCAGTGTTTTGGAAGTGCGCCACATATTCCCAACCTGGCCCTTTTCTTGTCGCGTCACATATCAATCTCCAGACAACATTGTTATCTTTGTCATATTGATGCCCAGATAGTAGGACACCACAGCATTCATTGTAATCACTCCAAGTTGGATACACATCTGATGGATTTTGTCCAACTGTGCCAATGCGCGCTTCATCATCAACAGCTTCTTTTTCTTGGGGTCTTATCATGCAGTATTTTTTTTAGTTCTTCATTTGGCTCGTTCGATTCATATCCATGTGTAATGTACGAAGTATTGACTACGAGTACCAGTACGATAGGGTACGAGTATGTACCGTACGACGTAGTGACCGAGAAGATACGAATAGTAACAGTCTGTCTGAACCACCGTATTTTTCTCGTGCCGTTCGTAACTACGGTAATGTAGTCATTTTATGGTTCTAAAAAGCTCGAAGAGCCACCCTCCAATCGATGTTGATTTCTTTGTTACGAAAAATGCTGCGCCAGATTTTTGTGCGATTCTTTCGACCCTTTCTTGGATGCAACTGTAATCTTGCCTGGTACTTCTTGTACGGTAATCTTACGAGTGGGACCAGTATTTACCGCACGGGTATGCCGTAAGGTATTCCTGTCAGCTCATCTGGAGCTACCACGGCCCAGGTTCACCATGGTCACACAAGAAAATCTGCTGGTCTCAACTTTACGTGTAGTAATGAACTAAATGATTGTGAAGACCCTCATTCTAGTCACCATTCTCTCGTCCTCCGCAGCATTTCTTCAACGAAACCAGTTTAGCCGTCACAACTGTCCTACTTTAGCAAAAGGTTTGGTAAAACTTATGGGGAGTTTCCAAAGCACTTTCAATACATCGAAGGATCCTAAGGAAAATAGTGACAATAAAGATGGGTTGACAAATAGTGAAAGTCCTGGACCCTATGAGAGCGACTGGAAGACAGCTGTCGAACGATTCAAAAATAGTGTATTGGATGCTTCGTACCTCCCGATCCCTATCAGAGGGACTAGCGTCAACGCCGCTGACCTATACCCCAGTTCTTTTCCCGACCAACCAGGTCTAATGCCAGGGTCTCATAAACATCTTGGAGGTGCATACGACAAAACCGATGGATGCATCTATGGCGTACCGGCAAATTCTAAAGCTATACTATGTATGTATCCATCAAAGAACGGAAAAGGAGACGTGCATGGCGGAAATTCAGACCTTTGCAACTGTGGATACAAAATGAAGACGATTCCATTACCTAAACGCATTGTCGATCGTGAAATGAAATGGTTGCGTGGGATCGTATCCCATGGCTATTTATGGGCAATACCAGCATGGGCAGACTCAGTGCTTTGCGTAGATCTTGATGCCTTTTGGGGACGACGTGATTTGGCAGAAGGTCAGACGGATGTAGTTCAATTGATACCCTTACCGAAAGACCACCCAAAGAGCATGCGATGGCAGTGGCACGGGGCAGGAATAAACAAAGAAGAGACAGCTATTTATTGTATTCCTTCAAATGCTAGAAAGGTTCTAAAAGTGGATGTTGGAACAAAAACTACGTCCTTTATTGAGATTGAATATGACGAAGGGAAGTACCCCGAGTTCACACTCGACGTAAAGAATAAATGGTATGGAGGTATCGTAGGAGACGATAATGCAATATATGGGATTCCTTATCGAGCATGTGGTGTTCTGAGAATTGACTCGAAAACAGACTCTGCTAAGATTATTGGACCAAATTATGGCGTTGGCAATTATTTTTGGCATGGTGGGATAAAGGTCAAAGGAAAGATATATGGTAAGATAAATTTGTCTGCATTTAGTCTGGCATCGGAGTATCAATCGCACTATGCATCCACTCGTATTCTAATTGTTATTCAATTTTTGCTCGCAACATACGCGCTCCAGCTCACCCGAGTCATGCGGAAACGGTGTTAGTCATTGACACAACAAAGAATACTGACGAAAATATCATATCTGAGTTGGCAATCCACCGAGCTGCATATGACACGGATGATCGGAAAAACTATAAGTGGTTGGGGGGATGTGTTGGGGCCGATGGAAATATTTACTGTCCAGCTTGTGATACTTCTTCTATTTTGAAAATCAGTGTTGAAACTGATTACTGTGAGACTCTGGGTTTCACAGGAAAGGAAAAAAATAAATGGCAAGGCGGCATATTGGGACGGGATGGTTGCATTTACTGTATCCCAGCAAACGGACTGAATGTGTGTAGAATTGCAACTGATGAGAGTATCGAAGATGGAAAGAATCCAGTACAGCTGTTAGGTAATTTATCTACACACAAAGATAAATGGCAAGGAGCGGCAAAAGGGAAGGATGGATCGTTATATTTTATCCCTGAGAACAGCTACAGAGTAATGCGAGTGACACCTCCCGAAAAGACTCCAGAGATCGTGAACGGGAAGCTCCCCGATGGTGACGTCAAGATTGAATTGATGTAATAAAAACCGGTTTTCCGAAGCGAAAGTATTCAGTATTACGGAGAAAAATCGCACGATTATTGAAAGCATGGATTTTGCTGTTGTTCCAACTGTATTTTTACAGATGTCATACCGTACGCTAGCTCATGGTTGAACTACGATAATTAAAAAAAGTTAATACGAAAAAATTATGTACTACTAATACGAAGTACTAGTTTTTTTATCATGATTTCATGAATATGTGTACGTGTCTTACAACTCATAAAATACATAATTAACAAGATTTTCTCATTTTGGTACAATAGTGGTTCAGCGACATTGCCATCTGTCTGAGCCCTTTTTACAATGGCACGCCATCGTCATCGTCAATGTTTTCCCAGTCGGCTTCCACAAAGCATCTTTCATCATTTCCGTGCGACGTGCTTATGCTCGTAGTCGACGCATCGGAAGGTTTACTTTCTATGTTTTTCATCGATCGGCGTGACCAGTGGACAAACCTTAAGATTCTTACCGCAACTACACCTTTCATATTTCTTAGAAACATAACATACTTTGGAACGTACTTGATAATTAACCGAAGGAGCCTTTGGGCACCGATTCCATGGTGTTTAGTATGCTTGGCAACCGCACCAAACCATCTAAAGTGTTTCCCTCGCAAATGTGTTGTGACCCTGACAACAGCCTTGCTTCTGAAAAATGACTTCTTGAAAAATCCTCGTCGATTTTGAACTTCAATGAGGGGCTTGACATAAAGAATCTCCCAAGGAAAAAGCGATAGAATATCCACAACAAACCACGATGTCAAGTAGCGAGCAACGATTCTGCGGGGGTCACTTATTATTTCTCCTGTATTCGTCTTTCGTTCAGTGAAAAAGTTGAGCAAAATATCCACCAAGAACCAAGCTTGACAGAACGAAATGAAGGGGGAAGGTTCGAAAGCCCGATCTCGAATGGCCATGTGGGTCAAGTAGCTATGTACTACCGAAAGAAAGACCGTCAGCATATCCCAAACTATTTTGAACGGTTGCTCAATCGGAATCACCGAGTGAGAGCGAACTCGTTCTGACATTGCACACGAACTCAGTTGTTCCATATGTCTAGGGGATAGCTTCCGATGCTTCCGTCTTCTCAGTCCACTTTTCACTCCAACAGTTGGTATGCTTGTAAGACTGATTTCTCTATGATCTCCACTATTCGTTGCGTCGTCTTCATCGAAGTAATCCGTCCGTTTGCTTTTCAGATTATACCCTTCGCTTGATCGAGCCCTTCTCCGCAGAGGAAGTGGGCAATCTAATGTCCATCTCTGTAATTGATGTTGGTTGTCTAACGAAGATCTAAGCTTTACAGATTTTTTGCCAAGAAACAAATCAGATTTTCCAAAAGTCTTCGAAAATGGGATATGAGGTGTCAAGTTGCTACTTGACCCAGTCGATGGTGTCAATGACAATACTTTCGATCCTAACACAACGGAACCATTTGACTCCCGGGAGTCGTAGGCACTCTCGATTTTTTCCTCACATTCCTGCCCCGAGAAAGAACGAATATCATCGACATTGTTTTTGGTTTGGGTTTTCTCTGTCGATCTTGGTGGATGTGAATGACACATGAAATCGACAGACATGGAAATACCGCGGGAATGCAAATAAGCGAAGGACGGGTTGGATGACTATTACGAATTAGGACCTTCAAATCAGCAACGAGTGGTTTCTACGTCATCACTCTTTGCTAGAAGCATTTCTGGCTTGTAGCTCTTGCATGAAGTTGAAACAATGACTGTAGTGGATGTTTGAACCAAGGACGATACCTAGGATTCAAAGTGCAGTTGCAAACTACAACGAAGAGCAAGTTTGTGGGGAAGTTTGTCAATAGGGCTCGGCGTGGACTACGAGTACCGGTACGACTCGAAAAGTCGAAAAAAACGATGGATGACTCATTTACCGCACAGTATTACTGTATTGATTATTTACGGGTTCCATTAGTTTTTACTTCGTACCGTACAATAAAAAGTCTTACAACAGACGATATGAGAACGAGTATTCAATACTTACCGGTACCGGTACGTAATCTTACAGTTTCGTCTACTGCTCACTTTTACAACGTTCGCGCCTGCCACTTCAATTCGTGACTCATTCAGAACCATTATTGGGAGATTGAGTGATTCCCAGCAGTAATAAAGTCATGAAAGTTCACGACCAAACTAATAAATTTATTCCCATAGTAATAGATTTATTCCATATTGAATATAATTTGGCAGTCCAGGCAGCCTCGACTGCCAGATTTTAGCAGATTTTTATTGAGTGATTCCCACCTCGAATAAAATAATAAAAGTTTGCGACTAAACTAATAAATCTATTCACATAGTGCATAGTAGATTTATTAAGTATTGAATATATTTTTTCAGTCGAGACCGCACCGACTGAAAAAACTTTGTTAACTGAATAAAAACAGAATACACTTGAACGGAATCACTAAAATCAAATAATTTAGGCACCCAACCCACGAATCAGTCCTCATGTGCACCTCTTGCCGGGCATGCTTGCATGCTATTTTATTAAATTCCTTTCGTGACCAGAAGTACCAAAGCTACCAGATGGTAGATACCTTATTCATACGAATCCATGAGCCCCGTATCAATCTAAGTAATCGATTCCCACGGCATATCGATTCCAACGGCGCATCGATTCCCATCGCACATCGATGGTGAGCAATCCCTGTTTTACAGTATTGCCATCGTTCTTCGGTGAGCAAACTCTGATTTCATAAAATATCACACGAGCTACGGGAGCAATTCCTGACCTTAGTGATAAACTATCCATGGAGTCTTCCTAACGGAACAAGGGAAGAAAACCGTTGGCATGTGATTCTCACACAATACATATACATGCATACAGATATATATGGTCAACGACCAATACATGTACGGAAATAATCAGCGAGTAATCTCATCACTACGCAACAGCAGTTGCAACGTATTCATCTCAATAAAAGAGATATCTTGCATTTCGGCAAGATTTCACTTTATCTCATACTTTTAACATTCAACTGATTTATATCCCAAAATTCACACTAGTTGCTACCAACTACTTGTAATCTACATACTAAGGTCTGTCTCGCTGCAATCTGAATAAGTCACAGCAAGAAGAGATCTGGCGTTTCCCTAGCTTCGCCTGTAGTCCGATTGTCCGTTGTCGAAAGTATCCAAACACAATTGTCACGCGTAGAGTACAGTCGTTCGTCTACTAACACACTAACGCAGCGTTGCTGTTCTTCAGAAGCCTTTGAATCAGACTCTCAACGAATCGGATTCAGAAGGAAAATAATATATTTGTTTAGAGATTCCAAATTCCAAATTTGCTCGGTTTGCATAGTTAATAAAAAATATTGGTGCGTTGAATCTATTCAATCTATTCACTCTTGAATATATTTTTATTACTTTGGTCTTTTATTCACTATTCGAGGCGGGAATCACTCATTAGCCGAATAAACAATGTATACCAACGGAATCACTAAAATCAAATATTTCAGTCACCCAATGCAGGAATCAAGCATGTGCACCTCTTATTTTGAAATCATAAAACCATTCCACTTAACACCAAAAATAAACAGGTTAAAAGGTACAAAGCAAGATATCATTAAAAAAATAGATCAATAAGTAAACACTAGAATCCCCTACTAGGTGTAGCTATTCAAAAGGATAACATGAAAAATTCTGAATTTTTCAACTGCCGGCCATCCTTGAATACTTAACAGCATGGCGCAGGTAGTGATTAAACAGACAGTTTTGTTACTGTTTCTTATTTAGAGATTCCAAATTCCAAATTTGCTCCAAGTGATAGTTAATAAAAAATATTTGTGCGTTGAATTTATTCAATCTATTCACTCGCGAATATTTTTTTATTACTTTGGTTGTTTATTACTTTTTCACTGCTGGGAATCACTCATTCCCAAAATACTTCTTGAACTATGCTGTAGTTGAAGAAACTGTGTGCTATTGAGTTTTAGAACCAAAGATGACTTTGAGAAGCTTCTAGGTTTGATCTATGCTACAATTGGAAAAGAGTCATATTCTTTGATAATCAGAATCGGATGATGAGAACTTCAAGGAGAAGACTATCTTGATGTTCGAATACGATTGAACAATGACTGATGCGCGAAATGTGTCAGTGACTCATGACTGATGCAATGTGTCAGTGACTCATGACTGAAGCGTCTGTGTGTTGCTCATTCTGGGTACTACCCAGATTGGTCTTGCTCGTTCCTGGAGGAGGGGGTGGAGGATTCAAGATAGATTCATTCTGGAGACGCATTGCACGAGTCATACAGAAAGCGCTGAAGTCATCATAGGAATATGATTCCACATTCCTCCAATCCTTTTTGTTCTTGCGTAGGTCCTTGGCGAAGTCTGTTAGTGCTTCTATAGTTTGTTGGATAGTTCTGGGAAGTGGTGCTTGTAATCCGCTACCAGTATCCAGGTAGGTAAGCTCTCCAGCGAAACCATGTTCGAGCATAGCATCAAGGAAAATCAACCATTTGTGTAGTCCTCCTTGAAGGAGTGCCTTACATACAAGTAAGTTGTTTGTTTCCTTTGTCACTTGGAATACAGAGACGAGTACTTGCTTCATGTGGTCGTCAAAACTAGGAAGACTAATTGTATCCGTGTCTTCATCTTCTTCGTTGTTGAGCCCATTGCCACCGTGATTTGCTGGTATGTTTGGCATGTTTGCTTCTAATGCTTCCAGGTTGCCGGAGGACGAAGAGGACTTTGATGAGGGGGATGACGGCGGTTCACTCGGCTGATTTGATGGAGGAGGAGAAGAGTGTCGATTGCGTGGTGAAAGGGAACTGCTTTGTAAACAATGTGCGATTGTCATATGCCAGCGTAGGGTGTATGTTCTCTTTCCGGCTTGTTCTTTGTATGCAAGCTGCCTTAGAGCTTGCTACTGTTAATCTATTATTTTCCTTCTGAATCGGGTCCGTTGAGAGTCTGATTCAAAGGCTTCTGAAGAACAGCAACGCTGCCTTAGTGTGTTAGTAGACAAATGATTGTACTCTAGGAGTGACAATGGTGGTTGGATACTTTCGGCAACGGATAATCAGACTACAGACAAGACTATGGAAACGCCGGATCCCTTCTTACTGTGAACTTGTTCAGATACAGCGAGATAGACCTTAGTAATGTAGATTACAGGTAGTTCGTAGCAACTAGTGTGAATTTTGGAGATAAAATCAGTTGAATGTTAAAAGTATGAGATAAAGTGAAATCTTGCCGAAACGCAAGATATCTCTTTTATTGAGGTGAAATACGTTGCAACTGCTGTTGCGTAGTGATGAAATTACTTGCTGATTATTTCCATGCATGCATTGATCGTTGATCAATATATATATATATATATATATATGTATGTATATGTATTGTGTGAGAAGCTTCTGACAATGGTTTCCTTCTCTTGTTATGTTAGGAAGATTCCATGATACGTTTATCAATGAAATCAGGAATTGCTCCCGTAGGTCGTGTGATATTTCTCAAAATCAAAGATTGCTCACCGAAGAACAAGGGCAATACTAGAAAACAGGGATTACTCACTGTCAATACGTGATGGGAATCGATGCATCGTGGGAATCGATATGCCGTGGGAATCGATTACTTGGTTGATACAGGACTCATTGATTTGTACAAATAGAACAACTGCCGTCGTGTAGCTTTGGTACTGCTGGACACGAAAGGAATTTCATACTTTGACTTAAATCGATTCACGTATTTTTTTTCTGTTTTCTGCAACAGCGTTGCAGGAAATGCTCTTTTCGTTTTTTGGGGGGTACAGTCAATAACTTTAGGATTTTTTTCAAAATGGTGCAATTGTGTTTCAAAAGGCCCCCTAATTGGAATTGCATGTCTTGTTGTTCACAATGATTACGAGGGCGTGGAAATTAATGATGTATTACTACTTCTGTTTGGAGCGCGCAGGGGGAGGGGGTAAAAGATGACAAGTAAAGTACAGAAATACCATACAAAATATTACTCTAGCTGCGTTGTGGCGCTCGCTGTTTCTTGCCGCTCTTGCTGTTGCTGCTCTGGTTATTGCTGCATCATGCTGTAGATGCTGCTGCCGCTTTCTGTTGCAGTTGTCGCTCGCTGTTGTGGCATTCTCGCTGCCGCCCACTCGCCGTCGCCACTTGCACCAACAAAGGCAAAGAAGAGCAACAGGAGCTGTAGCTGCAGGCCGGTTGAGGTGCCAGTCTCTTGTGGTCTAATATTTCTCTGATTTCCACTACGATCACGTATTCTGGTTTTCAACACACAATCAGATCTATTCTAACTATCGGTATCCAATGCAGTCAGTTAGATCTTAGTATTATTTTCCTTCTGAATCCGATTCGTTGAGAGTCTGATTCAAAGGCTTCTGAAGAACAGCAACGCTGCGTTAGTGTGTTAGTAGACGAACGATTGTACTCTACGCGTGACAATTGTGTTTGGATACTTTCGACAACGGACAATCGGACTACAGGCGAAGCTAGGGAAACGCCAGATCTCCTCTTGCTGTGACTTATTCAGATTGCAGCAAGACAGACCTTAGTATGTAGATTACAAGTAGTTGGTAGCAACTAGTGTGAATTTTGGGATATAAATCAGTTGAATGTTAAAAGTATGAGATAAAGTGAAATCTTGCCGAAATGCAAGATATCTCTTTTATTGAGATGAATACGTTGCAACTGCTGTTGCGTAGTGATGAGATTACTCGCTGATTATTTCCGTACATGTATTGGTCGTTGACCATATATATCTGTATGCATGTATATGTATTGTGTGAGAATCACACGCCAACGGTTTTCTTCCCTTGTTCCGTTAGGAAGACTCCATGGATAGTTTATCACTAAGGTCAGGAATTGCTCCCGTAGCTCGTGTGATATTTTATGAAATCAGAGTTTGCTCACCAAAGAACAATGGCAATACTGTAAAACAGGGATTGCTCACCGTTGATGCGCGATGGGAATCGATGCGCCGTGGGAATCGATATGCCGTGGGAATAGATTACTTAGATTGATACGGGACTCATTGATTCGTACGAATAGGAAATCTACCGTCTGGTAGCTTTGGTACTTCTGGTCATGAAAGGAATTTAATACTCCCCATGTCTCCTTGTGAAGGGTCATCACGCTCTACATGATGCTTCCATCATCTTGAAGAAGGTCGCCGGTATTACCACAGAAGTGGAAGATGGGCCTGAGCAGTGGATACACAACTGAGTGTCCCCAATGCTTGGTAAGAATGTCTGCACAGTTATCCTTACCTGGGATGTGCATCATTAAAATGAAACCTCTCGCTATCATGCTTCGTACGTAGTGAAACGATAAAATGTTATGACGCTTGTGCAACCTTGCGTAAGGGAAGGTTGACGTTTGGATCATCTTTTCGTTGTCACCCCAAGAGTAGGAGATATCATGGACTCGTGTTCCTAGGTATCGGAATGAGTGGCGTAAATCGATGATCTGTTTGATGCAAGTCCTTCCTGCAACAAATTCAGCTCCAAAGGTGGCTGTTTCCGTAGTAGACTGCTTCTTCGAGAACCACATCATGGGAGTCTTGTTCGCGAAATGAAGAATGCCGGTTACAGCCTTACCACTGAGAATATCATGCATGAGGTTGGCATCATAGAAATGTGTCAACACTACTGTCTTTCCAAGCGGTGTAGGAGCGTCATCGGGTAGCTCTTCAGAATGCTCCCCATAGACGGTGTTGGACCAATCGATGGTGTCGGGTTTAGTCAATATAAAATCGGGTGGTTCCACGCGGAATCTGATTTTAAAATGTCTAAACTTGGAGATATATCCATAGATACGTTTTGCACGCTCGAGATGCCCATCTCGTGGCTGAGCTCTGAAACTTGAGAGTGTCATCACCGCTGTTTGTACATCGAAACGGCCAATGGCGATGATCCATTGGAGTGAACCAATCATACTTTGGTATTTCTGTATACCAGTTTCTTCGAGAAAGGCTGAGGAGTCCAATTCAGGATGATCGTTCTCTGCAATGGGTGATTGGAACCTAGTGCTAGGTTTGCATCCGAACATTTGTTCGTAAGACGCTTCCATCTTTTCGATGAACTTTATGGGATTCATGCAGAGAACACCATGCTCGTCGCGCTCAAATCCGCAACCTAGGTGAAAGTTCATAAGTCCGGATCCCTTCAGTTTGAAGTTATATGGTGACGACTGCAATATCTTCAAGAAGGAATTGGGATCTGCCATGCAGAGACATAGGTCATCAACATATGTGCATATAAGTTCATATACACGTTCACCATGCTTGTTTGTTCCAGGCTTGAGGAATATTTCCGGTTCTGCGCGGGATCTTTCGAAGCCGAGTTCGATGAGACAAGCCGCGAGTAAGTCTCCAAAGCACTTGCCTGAAGACCTGAGGCCATATAGGGCTTTGTAAATGATCAACAGGTGATCTTCCAGCGATCCGAATTCGGGACCTGCCTTGATGCATACTTTCTCGCAGGTAACTGCTTCTAGGTAGGCATTACCTATGTCGGTACCCCATGCTTCCAAGTCGTTGAGTTCAGCTAGGAATAGGCACATACGTAGGCCGCGGAGAGATACGACACCTGCGTAAACACTGTGGATAGGGGCCTCAGTGAGATTGCCGTTAGCAACGAGACAAGCCTTGTGTCTACCGTCGTGCTTGACAGCATATATCATGTGTACCTTGATCTGTTGGAACCCGGGGGGAATGGAGCTTGTCTTGTACACGCTTTATCAATGAATGTATTGTATTCATTGAGTTGTGCCATTTCCAGAGTGGTGGCATCTTCCCATTTGGTGTTTCCGTTGGCTTGATCAAATCGGAGGGCTTCTTCGTGGTTACGAGGTACTTTGAATCCATATTGGTATTGCAGAGTGGTACGGAAAGAACGTAGTTTGGCTTGATGCACGAGTCGATCAAGTTTCTTGGTTCGTCGCGCTAGGTTGGTGATTCGCTTGAGGCATTTCCAACCCGGGAGGTCAAGCAAATTGTTGTCTTTCCCATATTTTGCAACGGTGACCGGGTCATCAGCCGCAATGTTGGCTAGAGGTTCATATGTGCGTTCCATATTTTCCCATTCAATCCAAAGGTTATACTTGGAACCTTTGTATTGAGGATGCTTGTTATCCAGTGGACCTTGGTGTCCTAGGATGCGGCGAAATGACCAAAGTTTGCCGTCTTCTTGTGTTGAATCACGATGGATGTAATTCATGACATCATTGTATGCAATGATATCATTGAGTTTGTCATCGGAGTGTTTGCACTTAAACTTGATGAAGTCGTTGTTGGGTTCAAGACTGTCTTCAACATCGACGATGGTAAGACGTTTCCGGGTGCCATCTGGGTTGGTTACAAGGAAGGATCGTCCTTGTAGATCGGCAATCGGGACCGTAGGAATGGTAATGGGTTTACCATCAGCGTCAAATTGTGCGTTACCTTCTTCATCGGTAATAACTACCTGTGATGGGTCTACTGAAGGAGTAGCGGGGTTGGTGTGTGGAGTTGTGACGACACTAACATCAAAGTATGCTAATTCTGGTGGATCAAAATCATCTTCAGTAAGGAGAACGCCATCGGAGGTCTTGCTGAAGATGTGTGTCGTAGGAGGACCATCAAGACTCTCCCCATAGTTGTTAGGGAGTGGAGAAGGTGACCAGCTCGGGCTGTCATCGACCTTCTTATATAGAAAGCTCGTTAACGAGGGGTGGGCGGGTGGTGGAAGAATTGGTTGAGTGCCAGATGTGGGAGGCGTAGTATCTGGTTGTTCGTTGGGTACAGATGGGATGGTGTCATCGGCAGTGTCAGAATCAGCGGGTGAAACACTAGGGGGAATTGAGTTGCCTGGTTTCGTAGACTTGTCAATGGGTTTACTCTGATTGGTATGCTCCCCATGTTTGAATGCTGGAGCTTCTCCAGTGGCGTATAAACGGGGCAAGGAATCCTTGGCATTACGCCATTTGATGAAACCATCATCAGTGAATAGGCCTGCGCGTTTGTTACGTGATTCAGGTGTAAGAGCCGAGCGGACACCGGACCAGTCAAGTAACTTGTTGGTAACGGGGTCCCAGATTCGGAAGCAGAGTCCATTGCCAACATGTTCGGCGATACCGACGAAGTGACCTAGGCGTTCGGTAGACTGGGTACCGAAAGGGGAGTCGTTGGTCTTGAAATAAACAGGTTCAAACCAGAAGAAACTGGTGTATGCGCTGATGGCGCCAAGTGTACCGGTAGCAATGAAGACCAGTTGTTTATCTGACAGCGTAGGATCAGAAACAACATTGAGGAGACCCGCGACGTATATCATGCACAGTAGCCATAGATGTGGTGGTGTGCCTGTACGATCCATGACGCGATTGACAATGCGCTTGAACGTTTGGTATCGGCGTTTGAATTGATTCTGGTGTTGGTGGTAAGGTTCACTTTGCCAGAGTCCAATCCATAACATTTTGAGGTAATCGACGACCTTCTTACTGGATTGATAGTTACCGTGGTCGCAAAGAAGGCAAATGGGCCTGCCCCATTTTCGAACAAAGTTCTGGAAGCAAGATAGGAAGTCGCCGGTGGTACGCATTTCTTCAACGTGTATAATATGTGACTTGCGGCCGAAAAAGATCTGAGCAATCTTGGAGCCACCATCAATTGCTGGGACATCCGAATAGACAGCATCGGACATGACATCGTCATTGAAGGGTCGAACGTTCATGGCCGGTTGAGGGGAATGAAAGCGTTTGAAAATGTTGCCATCAGGGCTAACCGCCAATGAACCATATTGGGTTGAGTTTTCAAACGTGGCCTTGATGCGATCGGTGGAAACCCAACAAAAGAAAGGTTTCAGGGATAGGTAGTCATGTTCATTGGGGTACCTCTCGCGGGGCGTAGCCGCAATACGTGTAGTATCACTGGCAGTGCAATCTGTCGGAAACGCAGTGACTGTCCTAGAGGCTTCAGGTAAGGTGCAGCATGCGAGGCGTTCTTGATGAATGTAGTCGGTGGAAGTAAGCCAAAAGGAGCAATCGTTGGTTCTATGGTCATCAATTGGGAGGAAGGGAGATCGAGTGGATTGGCTGGAATATGAACTGAGGGACGTGACCGTGGAGGAGTCGGGTGGTACAGAGATATCCAATCCTTCAAGACAACGTGGATTTCCATATTCGTCGTAATCGGCATAAGGGAGTTGCTGTGGTTGAGGAGGATATTTCTGGAGAAATTGTTCATCTTTCGCACTGATTGTGGTATCAAGAACAGATGGGTCCCAATGTTTATCGGATGTCATGATAACATGTGGGAGCGTGTCAAACTCAACAGTCGTGTACTTTTGCATCGCAAGGTATGGTAAACCGTGTCGTATGCTAAGAGGCAGTGCATATCCATCGGAGGTGGTGATGACTTGTCCACCGCCAGCTTTGATGGATGTGTCGTCGACAGTGGAAAAATATGCTTCCATCTGACCGGAGGACAATATAGAAGGGTGTTGTCCCGTATAGGCACATTCATTGAAAATGAGGATGACGGGGCCTCTGTTCGATATAGAATATGCTCCGCATGTAGCAATGGGGATATTCTGAACCTGGTGATTGTTAATGCCGGTGACATTGACATATCGTGGTGGGATATCCTTGGAGATGAGACATGCATCATTGCTGATGATGCAACCATTTGCGCCGCGATCGACCATGGCAAAACCAGGGCTAGTAACCGTAGTTTTGTGTATGCGGTATGTGTACGACGTTACTGGGCTATCGTTAGGAAAGGTCAGATCTTCGTTAGGATCATACCACTGGTGAAAATTGGCGGAATATGATGGTGTTCCTACAGGTATTTGGGTGTCACCGTCCTTTTGGTACCGAATGTCAGGGTTTTCGGAAAGGAATCGAGCGGGATGCGCAGGTGACACGGAAGACTTGAGAGGTCGCTGGTCCTTGGATGAAGAGGTTGTTGATTTGTATACACCTAAGGATGCATGGAAAACACCTCTACGATCATTTTCTACAGCAGGATGTAGATCTGCCGCTGAATTGGGAAGTTCGTCTTTGGTCGAGGTATCGTCTTCTCGGAATGATACCAAATGTCCATGTTGATATGCCTTCCGGGTAATGGGTTTGACACTGTTGGGGTCAGGCTGGTCCTTGTTAAGTAAGTCATGTGGTAACGATGCGACCACGATTTTCTTGCCTTCCGGAGAAAAACTAAGCCAACTTTTCATGTCCTGACGTGACAGGGCCTTCCATATGTTTGTAGGTAGCCGTGTGGTAGGGTCAGGGGTACGTCCAGCCTTAAATACCGCATAATCCTGATAGTCTCCTTCAAATTCGATAGGGAGAGCATAGTCATCATGGTTTTGGCTTTGTTCAGAGGAGAAATCATGAGCGTGTGCACGTACAGTCGACCGAGGAGCAGACATCGCGGACTGGGAATCGAGTCGAGTTGCTTCGAGTAAAAGCGTGATTTTAAGATCGTGGATAGCAGCGGCTTCAGCGACCGCATCCGTTACGGTGCTATTCGTCCCACCTGGATCCTTGACTTTGGCAAACTGTTCACTTAGCTGAAAGCTGGAATAGCATGCCTGACATAATGCTGATTTTACAGTATGGTACTCAAGGGGCTTGTTGGGAGGACGGAGCTTATTGAGGTGATTTAATTCATCAAACCAATGTGTAATGAATTTCACTTTCGATTCCTTCCAATTGTTGAGATTTAACTTTAGCAACGCTTGTAGCTGAGTCAAATTGTCATATACCTTGGCTTTTGATTTGCTGTGAAGGTTTACGAAATCGAAGTATGCCTTGCGTCCATCACGAGTGGTGGAATGACTGTGTACACACGATGCAGAAAGGTCGCTTTTGAAGACTTCCAACATTAGTACCCAGAAGAAGGCACACTGTTTGACAAAGAGATCACGGGTATAACCCTGAAGCGTAGCTGGAGGCCAAGTTTCATCAAGGAATGTCTCTGTGTCGATGTTGTATGCCTCAAGTTTAGCTTTGAAACCAACGAGCCAGTGTTCGAATCTTGAGTCATTCGTGAGGGGCGCAGAGGACTTTTCATCCCGTGCTTTTCGGCACCAAGATTCGTACTTTACCTGCTGAGGTGACTTTTTGCTACTTCCCGCCGGAGGAGGTGGGGGGTTCAGAGCGGATTCGTTACGCAAGCGTTGGGCACGTTCTTCGCGGAATGATTGGAATTCCCTGTATGTATATGATTTTACATCCTTCCAATTTCTCTCGTCTTCTTCTAGAGCGACATCGTCTTCTTGTAGAACGATAGCGAAATCCGCAAGTGCTTCTATGCTCCTTTGAATGGATCAAGGGATATGCGTTGGTAGTCCTCCCTCAGTATAGGTAAGCTCGCGTGCAAAGTCCGGTTCGATAAGTGCGTCGAGGAACGCCTTCCACTCGCATAATCCGCCTTCCTTGAGAGCTAAACACAACTTGCTATTAGTCTCACTTGTTACGTTGAGTAGGGATACGAGTATCTTCTTCATATAAGTATCAAAACTGGGAAAGTGGTTGGTAGTGGTAACTTCGGCGTCATTCTTCTCTTCGCCCCCAAGTGCATTGCCGGGCATCATCGGTATGTTCGGCATCTGTGATGGTTCCGAGCCTTCGAAGGAATTGCGCGGTGACTGAGAATGAGAACTGCTTCGTGTACGATGTGCAATGTGGATGTGCCAGCGTAGGGATTGTATTCAATTCCGTTCCTGTTCCCTTGTTCCTTTTTGGTGTGCAAGCCGTCTTAGAGCTTGCGACTGTTAATCTATTATTTTCCTTCTGAATCCGATTCGTTGAGAGTCTGATTCAAAGGCTTCTGAAGAACAGCAACGCTGCGTTAGTGTGTTAGTAGACGAACGATTGTACTCTACGCGTGTCAATTGTGTTTGGATACTTTCGGCAACGGATAATCGGACTACAGGCGAGACTAGGGAAACGCCAGATCTCCTCTTGCTGTGACTTATTCAGATTGCAGCAAGACAGACCTTAGTATGTAGATTACAAGTAGTTGGTAGCAACTAGTGTGAATTTTGGGATATAAATCAGTTGAATGTTAAAAGTATGAGATAAAGTGAAATCTTGCCGAAATGCAAGATATCTCTTTTATTGAGACAAAATACGTTGCAACTGCTGTTGCGTAGTGATGAGATTACTCGCTGATTATTTCCGTACATGTATTGGTCGTTGACCATATATATCTGTATGCATGTATATGTATTGTGTGAGAATCGCGCGCCAACGGTTTTCTTCTCTTGTTCCGTTAGGAAGACTTCATGATATGTTTATCACTAAGGTCAGGAATTGCTCCCGTAGCTCGTGTGATATTTTATGAAATCAGAGTTTGCTCACCAAAGAACAATGGCAATACTGTAAAACAGGGATTGCTCACCGTTGATGCGCGATGGGAATCGATGCGCCGTGGGAATCGATATGCCGTGGGAATAGATTACTTAGATTGATACGGGACTCATTGATTCGTACAAATAGGAAATCTACCGTCTGGTAGCTTTGGTACTTCTGGTCACGAAAGGAATTTAATAGTAGTAGAGGAGGCACCGGCACAGAAAAGATCAGTATCATCCACAAAAGCAAAAGCAACCAAAGAAACCAGCTGAAGGGATAGGGAGGTGAGTAGGTGGACCCCATGTCCTGCATTCTGCATCATCTGGAAAAGGATGGTAGAAACCAGAGCCCACAGAGTAGGGCCAAGACCGTTGCCTTGTCCAATCCCACTTAGAGGAACAGATTCATCACCATACACAGGACCGGACCGGCCAAAGCCAGTTTTAATGTGATGGGTAGCACGCTGGAGAGTGGAGAGTAGAACCTCGCAAACATGAGCCGGAATCCCAAAGCTCTGAAGGGTGAGACTAGCAATGGGATGGGAGATTTGGTCATAGCAGCCCTTGGCATCATTCATTGCAACCGCCCCGGAGCGGCGCTTCTGACGAAGGACATCACAAATAAGCTTCTTGTTGAGACAAGTGTTAATGGCTTTGTGATGCTTCCGGCTGCCATGCTGGTCAACTGCCACCACATTGGCTTGTTCGGCATTAGCAAGAATGTGTTTACCAATCATCTTGTTGTTGATCTGAAACTCAGGAGACATCAGTTGGATGAGTCTCATCTTGTCAACACGGTATTCACCAGGTTTCTTGAAGATTTCAACATCGGTGATAACCTGCCAAGCAGAGGGCGAGAAGCCAGCGAGCAGAAGAGCAGTCCGCATCAAGGTGTCAAAGGAATTCAGCTGTGTGTCAAAAGCAAAAGATTTATGGTGGGCAAAACTGAGACAAGAAGGCTCTCCAGTGGTGCGTTCCTTCTGGCATTTCCAGGCAGCAGCATTGTCAGCAGGGCTAACAGAATAGTCAAAGGGAGCCAAAGACTGAATAGAAGCAGGCACTTGAAGGCAAGTAAGGAATTCAGTCAGGTACGGGTCAGTTCCTGGAGGAGGAACGTAGGTGCCAGCAAGGACCTCAGCTGAGGAAGGTCCAGTTCCCAAGTAGCCAAAGGCCTGGATGAAAGAGGGAAACATAGAGGGAGTGTCTAGGCATTGTTGCTGACGGCAAACATTGGAGGCAGCCATGGCTGGCACCATAGCGGACTGAGACTCCAAGACTTGTTCAGTGCCATCAGATCCAACTGCAACAGCCTTCAGAACAGCAGGCTTATGAACATGACCGCGGATAGCGCGGGCAGCGAGCCCTAGATCCCGTTGGAGCCGTTCATGGCGCATGCGTGCCCGGATCTGGGAGGCGCTCTGGTTGTGGGGCTTGCCTTCAGTAAGAAGGGCGTCCACCAAGCCTTGGTTGAAGGAGTCACGCCACAAAGGAGCCAGAAGTTTGATGGCGGGGTATTGCTTGTAGGATTGCTTCAAATGGAGGACAGCAGTGGCAAGATCACAGTGTTCACCTTTGTATAAGGAAAGCTTACATGCCAAGCGCTTCACAATTGTATGATTGGTGGAGACACCCTGCCGAAGCTGCACGATCCCCCTCCAGAAATCAATGGTGTCACGGTAAACCTGGAGCTTGGGAGACCAAGGGATCATTCCTGTGCGAAGCCGGCAAAGATGTTGTTCAACAGACAGACAGATAGAAGCAGAGGTAGCATGGAGGACATCATAGGTAGTGATGAGAGTGTCGCGCACAGTGGTATCACCAGATAAATACAGTGCCACCAGGTGCTCAAGCTTATTCTGAAGGGTGAACACACCAGCAGTAGCAAAAGCATGTTTTACCCGCTTGAGATAGCGCTGCCGAAGATGAGGGTGGGAAGATTTCAGGCGAGGAATAGAGGATCGCACAGGAGGTGGAAGATATTTGCCCAAGACACTGCCATTACACACTTTGATCCAGAGCAAGCGATGGTCAGAAACCATGCCGTGCGCACCATCAAAAGCACAGTAACCAGCTCGGACGACATCAACATGCTCAGTAGTCCAGATGGCATCAATGGGAGGCCTGGTAGTATTCCGATTGTGGGTGGCAGGCGGGGAAGTTGAAGGATGGGTAGTCAAGATGGCATCCTTGAAGCCGAGTGCTTTGAGCTCAGAGGAAAGACCGTCAGACCGGACATCAGAATTATGGTCAATCCCTAAAATAACGGAGTCACCAGCCTCTAAACATGCCTGAAGGGCAGCTGTGCGGTCACGTCAAAAGAGGATGCGTGGGTTGGGACAGGGAAGATCCTCCTCAGCGTGAAAGTAACGACAGTGTTGGTTCCAAACAGAGCCAAGGTCCCTGTCATTTTCTACAGGGCAGTAGGCAGAACAGATGGTAACCATAGCTTGAGCCCTGCCCTGAAACCAGACGAAGGTCCACCGGCCAAGCCCCGATGGATCAGCCCCATGGGCAAGCTGGTGAGAATGAAAGAGCCGGTCAATGGTAAACCCCGTACCACCAGGGAGGCACCAAGAGCCGGTGGATACTTCATGCTTGTTGCTAGTAAGGTAGGTGAAACTGGAAGGGTAGGCCTGGTGGATGCGAGAGTGGAAGAGGTCACAGAGGGGGAGCTGAGGTTCATTCAGACAATGCTCTGCGTAGAGGGCAATCCCAGCTTGACTTTGAGCAACACGCCGAGAGTTGTGACGAGAGTGTGACATGAAGGCTGACTTCCACTGCGGACCAATATTTTGGAAGGTAATGAGAGTAGAGTTGGAGGACGGAGCCTGGGGAAAGGGATGGCCAAAAGCATCAGCATCTTTAGCCACAATGATGTCCCCATGAAGATCGGATTGTACAAGGCGGGAAACAAAAGGAGGCGAGGAAGGGGAAGAAGGACTGGAGGAATCCAGGTGGGGATTTGAGTTGGAGAGCATCCCACAAAGCCCCGTATGAGATATCCTAACCATGATCAGATGCATACCGTGTCTGTCGCACAGAAGAGGAAGCTGGTGAGGTATAGGAGTGAAACACGGAAGGCCACAACAGGTGCTGTGCCAGGGGTGGCAGCACGGGATGCAACACTAGGGAAAGAATTGGCACTGGATGCAACCTTGGGTGAAGCACTGGGAAGCAGGCCAAGGGCATTGCTGAGGGGAGCACTAGGAGTGACGCCTGGTGCAGTGCGCGGAGAAACACTTTGTGCAGATCATGGTGAAACACTGGGATCACCTGGTGATTCAGCACTAAGCGTAACACTGGGTGCAGTCCTGGGTGAAGCACTGAAGGGCAAGCCAAACGCATTGCTGGGGAAAGCACTTGGAGTGACGCCTGGTGCAGTGCGCGGAGAAACACTGTGGGCAGATCATCAGGAAGCACTAGGAGCACCAGTTGATGCAGCACTAGGCGTAACACTGGATGCAACCCTGGGAGAAGCACTGGGAAGCAGGCCAAATGCATGGCTTGGGGAAGCACTGGGAGTGACGCCTGGTGCAGTGCTAGGAGAAACACTGGGTGCAGAGCAGGGTGAAACACTTGGGTCACCAGTTGATGCAGCACTAGGGGGAGCACGGGAGGCAACCCTGGGTGAAGCATGGGAAGGCAAGCCAAATGCATTGCTGGGGGAAATCACTTGGAGTGACGCCTGGTGCATCCCAAGTTGGAGCCGCGCTGGGTGTAACACCGGAGGCAAACCTGGGTGAAGCACTGGGAAGCAGGCTTAATGCATTGCTGGGAAAAGCCCTGGGAATGACGCCTGGTGCAGTACAAGGAGAAACACTGAGTGCAGATCAGGGTGAAACACTGGGGTCACCAGTTGATGCAGGTCACTAGTTGATGCAGCACTAGGTGGAGCACTGGATGCAACCCTGGGTGAAGCATTAGGGGGCAAGCCAGATGCATTGCTGGGGGAAGCACTTGGAGTGACGCCTTGTGCAGTGCTAGGAAAAACACTGGGTGCAGATCATGGTGCAACACTGGGATCACCAATTGATGTCGCACTAGGTGTAACAGTGGGGGCAACCTGGGGTGAAGCACTGGGAAGCAGTCCAAATGCATTGCTGGGGGAAGCACTTGGAGTGACGCCGGGGGCAGTGCTAGGAGAAACACTTTGTGCAGATCATGGGGAAGTACTAGGATCACCTGGTGATGCAGCACTAGGCGTAACACTGGATGCAACCCTGGGTGAAGCACGTGGAAGCAGGCCAAATGCATTGCTTGGGGAAGCACTGGGAGTGACGCCTGGTGCAGTGCTAGGAGAAACACTGGGTGCAGATCAGGGTGAAACACTGGGGTCACCAGTTGATGCAGCACTAGGTGGAACACTGAAGGCAACCCTGGGGGAAGCACTGGAGGGCAAGCCAAATGTATTGCGGGGGAAAGCATTGGGAATGACGCCTGGTGCAGTGCTAGGAGAAACACTGGGTGCAGATCAGGGTGAAACACTGGGGTCACCAGGTGATGCAGCACTAGGCGTAACACTGGATGCAACCCTGGGAGAAGCACGGGGAAGCAGGCCAAATGCATTGCTTGGGGAAGCACTGGGAGTGACGCCTGGTGCAGTGCTAGGAGAAACACTGGGTGCAGATCAGGGTGAAACACTGGGGTCACCAGTTGATGCAGCACTAGGTGGAACACTGGAGGCAACCCTGGGGGAAGCACTGGAGGGCAAACCAAATGTATTGCGGGGGAAAGCATTGGGAGTGACCCCTGGTGCAGTGCTAGGAGAAACACTGGGTGCAGATCAGGGTGAAACACTGGGGTCACCAGTTGATGCAGCACTAGGCGTAACACTGGATGCAACCCTGGGTGAAGCACTGGGAAGCAGGCCAAATGCATTGCTTGGGGAAGCACTGGGAGTGATGCCTGGTGCAGTGCTTGGAGAAACGCTGTGTGCAGATCAGGGTGAAACACTGGCGTCACCAGTTGATGCAGCACTAGGTGGAACACTGGAGGCAACCCTGGGTGAAGCACTGGAGGGCAAGCCAAATGCATTGCTGGGGGGAGCACTAGGAGTGACGCCTGGTGCAGTGCGCGGAGAAACACTTTGTGCAGATCATGGTGAAACACTGGGAACACCTGGTGATGCAGCACTAAGCGTAACACTGGGTGCAACCCTGGGTGAAGCACTGGAGGGCAAGCCAAATGCATTGCTTGGGAAAGCACTTGGAGTGATGCTTGGTGCAGTGCTTGGAGAAACGCTGTGTGCAGATCATGGTGCAACACTGGGAACACCTGGTGATGCAGCACTAGTAGGGGGAACACTGGAGGCAACCCTGGGGGAAGCGCTGGGAAGCAGGCCAAATGCATTGCTGGGGGGAGCACTTGGAGTGACGCCTGGTGCAGTGTTTGGAGAAACACTCGGTGCAGATCAGGGTGAAACAATGGGGTCACCAGTTGATGCAGCACTAGGGGGAACACTGGAGGCAACCCTGGGGGAAGCACAGGAAGGCAAGCCAAATACATTGCTGGGGGAAGCACTTGGAGTGACGCCTGGTGCACAGCTTGGAGAAACACTGTGGGCAGAGCATGTGGAAATACTGGGATCACCTGGTGATGCAGCACTAAGCGTAACATTGGGTGCAGTCCTGGGTGAAGCACTGAAGGGCAGGCCAAACGCATTGCTGGGGAAAGCACTTGGAGTGACGCCTGGTGCAGTGCGCGGAGAAACACTGTGTGCAGATCATGGTGAAACACTGGGATCACCTGGTGATGCAGCACTAAGCGTAACACTGGGTGCAGTCCTGGGTGAAGCACTGGAGGGCAAGCCAAACGCATTGCTGGGGAAAGCACTTGGACTGATGCCTCGTGGTGCAGTGTTAGGAGAAGCACTGGGTGCAGATCAGGGTGAAACACTGGGGTCACCAGTTGATGCAGCAAAAGGTGGAACACGGGAGGCAACCCTGGGTGAAGCATGGGAAGGCAAGTCAAATGCATTGCTGGGGAAAGCACTGGGAGTGACGCCTGGTACATCCCAAGTTGGAGCCGCGCTGGGTGTAACACTGGAGGCAACCCTAGGTGAAGCGCTGGGAAGCAGGCCAAATGCATTGCTTGGGGAAGCAATGGGAGTGACGCCTGGTGCAGGGCTAGGAGAAACACTGGGTGCAGAGCAGGGTGAAACACTGGGGTCACCAGGTGATGCAGCACTAGGTAGAACACTGGAGGCAACCCTGGGTGAAGCACTGGAAGGCAAGCCAAATGCATTGCTGGGGGAAGCACTTGGAGTGACGCCTGGTGCACGGCTGGGAGAAACACTGTGGGCAGAGCATGTGGAAACACTGGGAACACCTGGTGATGCAGCACTAAGCGTAACACTGGGTGCAACCCTGGGTGAAGCACTGGAGGGCAAGCCAGATGCATTGCTGGGGAAAGCACTTGGAGTGATGCCTGGTGCAGTGCTGGGAGAAACGCTGTGTGCAGATCAGGGTGAAACACTGGCGTCACCAGTTGATGCAGCACTAGGTGGAACACTGGAGGCAACCCTGGGTGAAGCACTGGAGGGCAAGCCAAATGCATTGCTGGGGGGAGCACTAGGAGTGACGTCTGGTGCAGTGCGCGGAGAAACACTTTGTGCAGATCATGGTGAAACACTGGGAACACCTGGTGATGCAGCACTAAGCATAACACTGGGTGCAACCCTGGGTGAAGCACTGGAGGGCAAGCCAAATGCATTGCTGGGGAAAGCACTTGGAGTGACGCCTGGTGCAGTGCGCGGAGAAACACTGTGTGCAGATCATGGTGAAACACTGGGATCACCTGGTGATGCAGCACTAAGCGTAACACTGGGTGCAGTCCTGGGTGAAGCACTGGAGGGCAAGCCAAACGCATTGCTGGGGAAAGCACTTGGACTGATGCCTCGTGGTGCAGTGTTAGGAGAAGCACTGGGTGCAGATCAGGGTGAAACACTGGGGTCACCAGTTGATGCAGCAAAAGGTGGAACACGGGAGGCAACCCTGGGTGAAGCATGGGAAGGCAAGTCAAATGCATTGCTGGGGAAAGCACTGGGAGTGACGCCTGGTACATCCCAAGTTGGAGCCGCGCTGGGTGTAACACTGGAGGCAACCCTAGGTGAAGCGCTGGGAAGCAGGCCAAATGCATTGCTTGGGGAAGCACTTGGAGTGACGCCTGGTGCAGGGCTAGGAGAAACACTGGGTGCAGAGCAGGGTGAAACACTGGGGTCACCAGGTGATGCAGCACTAGGTAGAACACTGGAGGCAACCCTGGGTGAAGCACTGGAAGGCAAGCCAAATGCATTGCTGGGGGAAGCACTTGGAGTGACGCCTGGTGCACGGCTGGGAGAAACACTGTGGGCAGAGCATGTGGAAACACTGGGAACACCTGGTGATGCAGCACTAAGCGTAACACTGGGTGCAACCCTGGGTGAAGCACTGGAGGGCAAGCCAGATGCATTGCTGGGGAAAGCACTTGGAGTGATGCCTGGTACAGTGCTGGGAGAAACGCTGTGTGCAGATCAGGGTGAAACACTGGCGTCACCAGTTGATGCAGCACTAGGTGGAACACTGGAGGCAACCCTGGGTGAAGCACTGGAGGGCAAGCCAAATGCATTGCTGGGGGAAGCACGTGGAGTGACGTCTGGTGCAGTGCGCAGAGAAACACTGTGGGCAGATCATCAGGAAGCACTAGGAGCACCAGTTGATGCAGCACTAGGCGTAACACTGGATGCAACCCTGGGAGAAGCACTGGGAAGCAGGCCAAATGCAATGCTATGAGAAGCACTGGGAGTGACGCCTGGTGCAGTGCTAGGAGAAACACTGGGTGCAGATCAGGGTGAAATGGTGGGATCCCAAGTTGGAGCTGCGCTGGGTGTAACAGTGGATGCAACCCTGGGTGAAGCACTGGGAAGCACTCCAAAGGCGTTGCGGGGGAGAGCTCCTGAAGAAACACCTGGTGCAGGGCTAGGAGAAACACGGTGGGGGGGACAAGTCAGGAAACAGGAGGAGCGGAAGAAGAGGAAGGGTGACTGAGGGATGCAGAGGTGGAATGTGGAGACGTAGGCATTCCACCAGGCCAGAAGCAAGGGTTCCTAACCATGATCAGATGCATACTGTGTCTGTCGCACCGAGAGGAGAGAAGCCGGATCAGAGCTGGTGGAGGCATTGGTATGGCTCAGCTTGCTGACACTAGCATCAGTGCCGGGAGAAAAAGCTATGGAGGTAAGACCAGAGCGGAGACGAGAGTGGAGGGCGGTGGGGCGCTTGGCAGCAGGAGACAAAATTTCAGCCATGGCAGTGCCATCGGGAGTGGCAGCAGTGGGAGTGGCACCCAGAACAGAAGTGATGTTGGAAGTGCCGGTAGCAAGAGTAGACATGGACTGGCCATCATCAAAGCCACACCCAGCGCTGTCCTCACAAACCTGAAAAGAGAAGTGCATATCCAAGTCAAAAGTAACAGCGTTGGAAGTGGAGTCAATGGACAGATCATCATCCACGAGTTCCCAATCACAGACGTCACCACGACCAAAGAAGGGCAGAGCATCCTCTGGCTCCTGGTCCGGTGCAGGGGCATTTTCAACAGCCCGTCCTTCAGTGGGATCTCAATGAAAATCCTCCAGCTCAGTGAGACACTCAGTAGAAAACCATTGGCAAACACAAGAGCCATACCAGGCCTCCAGGAAGATGGGGAGAAATGACAGCATGGTTTGAGCTTCAGCCAAGGTAGTAGTGTTGTACAGGGCCAGGATTTCACCACGGTAAGAGCTGGTGTCAACAGAGAGAAACAGTGGCCACGACCAGTTGTCCCTAGTACGGATTCCCAGAAGAACACGGCGCAAGGTGGTAGCACCCAGTTCCTGACCCAAATCTACAGGAAGATCCAAGTCAACAACACCTAGAACAGAAGCAGTTTCATGGGTCTTGATGAACTTGGCTTGACGGTGCTTGGCTTGACAAAGGGTCTTCAGCTTGGAAGGGGGAAGGCAGCGGTCAGAGGGATTGGTAGCAGTCTCAATAAACTTGTAGAATTTGTCATCAGGAAGGGAGGCAATATCAGACGCAGAGCAGCAATTGAACTGGGCCTTCAAAAGCTTGACAGTCTGAGAACGCTTAGTAGAATCACACAAGATATGTGCAGCTGGGACAGGAGAGGGATCGGGGGTTCTGGAATTGTCTAGCCAAATGTTCTTCCGGATGACAGCAATAGGGAAGGCTTGAAACCGAGGATGGGTCTGGAGCAGTACATTGTAATGATTAAGATCAAAACTCTGCATATAGGACCCTAGCAGGAAACCACAGGTGACAGTAGTAGAGGCTTGAATATGATCGTACTTGAGGTCCATTTCACGGTCCGGGAGAAGGAGAGTGTCAGACAGCAGAGTATCCACGGGGACACTGTGTCCAATGTAGAACTGAAGGTGGGGTGCAGCTCAAACCCGGAGCCAGAGGGAAGCAACATAAAGCTCAAGAGTTCGCCGGTCAGGCAGGGTAGACCAGAGCTTGGGGACGGGCTTAGCCTTGGGGTTGATGCTGGCGCGGGAAGGAAAAACGTAGAGGACCAGCTTCCGGTCTACAGACCAGAGCAAGCTGAGTGCATCAGTCAGGGACTCCAGCATTTTGTCGTACAAGTCACTAGGGCAAGGTGACATCAGCCGGGGGAGAGACAGAGTGAAGTAGGAGCTGTAGGAGCACTTGGTACCTTCAGTGACATCAACCGGAGCCCTGGAATCACTGGAGCAAACCCCACGCCGTTGAAGAAAGTGACCGACAGAAGAAGAAATAACTGAAGCAGCACCAGCAGAAGGAAAAAAGGAGACAGACGGAGAGCCTGACACCTGGGTGGAAGAGGCGGAGGCGGCTGTAGGAGCTGGAGCAGGAGGCTTAGTCTTGAAGAACCAGTGAGAGCCAAGTACCCGGTTGGCAGACAGCCAAACCTGCCCTTCAGTGCTGGGCATAAGGTTGCCTTCACAGTACAGGTCGTCAAAGCATTCGGGTGACATCTTAGCAAGACCAATGAGACATTTCCGGAGGGCTTGGCCGGGAGGGGATTTGGTCCACTCGGCAGAGCCTTGGAAGCAAGCTGAAGCCAGGGAAACCAGAGACTCCACAGTAGCGGACCTCCAATCAGAATCATCGGGATTGACCAAGGCATACACCGGGGCAACTGAGAGGTGGCACACATCATGAATGGATTTCTTGTCACGGCCATCCTTCTTGCTGAAGAAGTGGGTAGGACTGGGAGAGGCATTCCAAACCCAGGTCTGCGCTGGAGACTTCTGTAGGTGTTGGATGGAAGATGGGGTAGGGAAACGGCCATCACCATAAAAACGCCAAAGGAATGAAAAGAATTCACCGTGTAAAGCGTGTTCGTACTAGTTACGGGCGTATCATACGAAAGGTCATAAGGGTAAATAACCTTATTCTTAAGGTTACTTACCTGAGTGAATGATCGTCGGCGCTTCATGTGGATTGACTCTTAGCAAGAGCTTCCCCATCAGCTCACTCTTTGAAGAATTAACAACTCTAAAACACTATCATGCCCTAAAATCTATGTACAACCTAGTACTAATTCTACATGATAAGGTACAATCACATGTGATATTTCAATGAGAATATCACGGTGAATTATACGGTAAAAAGGCCGATCGAAGATGGTTTGCATGTGTTTCGTGTCTTATTTACGTGTGTTTTGTATGCTTAGAATTACACGGTAATATGCTGTAAATCGACACGACGATACGACGAGTAATTAACCTGTCGATCGGCCTTGCCGATCGAACTGTAACAATGATCTTACTCACTAAATCAATCGATCGTAAGACCGATTGCGTTTTGCGTTATGTTTGTTACGACACACTTTTTCTAGTTTATCAGACCCAGCATCCTACAATGCTGAGGATGGCGTTTCAACAAGAAACGCAGTTTGAGCTCGAAGACTAATCCGGACTAGCCTGATCAGCCACCGGCATCAGCCCTTGGATCCAAATCTAAGAAATGACATAATAACCGGACACTAGAACTAGAACACAAATTGTTAAAAATGGTGAGCCGGTCATTATACAAGATGAATATTCCCCTAGATTTTGATGATGGAGAAAATGAAGAAGGATACTGCGAGCTAGATTCACATGCTGATACCACTGCTGCAGGAAGCAACATGATATTGCTAAATCCTGATCAGATCACAACACATGTTGATGTTGCGCCCTTTTCTGAAGAATACAAGCCAATCAGGAAGATCCCAATTGGAAGTTGTGCAACTGCTTGGACAAATCCAACATCAGGTCAAGTATACATCATAGTGTTTCATCAAGCGCTGTACTTTGGGAACAAATTGAAGAACAGCTTGATATGCCCAAATCAAGTTAGGGACTGCAATTTCAATTCTGTTGAAGAAACACCTCGTCAGTTTGATCCAAGATCCAAGCATGGAATTACAATTCAAACGCCAATGGAAGATGATGACCCAAGGAAAGTTTTTATAAAACTAAGTATGAGAAATGTGATTTCATATTTTCCCACAAGGAAGCCAACAAGAATGGAGCTTGATGAATGTCAACATTTGATTGCAACAAATGATACCCCGTGGGATCCACATTCACTGAAGTTCAGGATGGCTGAGTTAGCAATAGACAATGGAGATCCAATTTCAGGGGACCAGTTTAGCCTTCAAGCCATGTCAACCGAAGAGGATCAAGCCATGGATACAAGTTCGATTGTAACAGAACCTACAAGTAACGTTACAGATATGCTATCCAAGACCAGCTTAGAGAACAGGCATCCAAGCGTGATGCAGCAATGCAAACTGATGAGAGTGCATCAGGTATCAACAAGGAGAATGCTAACTGAATGCCAAATTGCAACAGATGGAAATATTGCTCATCGGATTTCTTCAGTAACGAATATTTCAAGCGCGCGAAGGGTAGACCAATTTTTGTTTGATGATACAGAATTTGACTTTATTTAAGCTCCTGATGAAGAATCAAAACAAGCCCCTAGCTTGCAAGAAATTGACAATAAACTTGAAAGGAGATCTCTCGATAGAAGAAATCAATGGGGGCCGTCAGTGATAACTATTGAGGGTCCAAACAAAGTTGACTGTGAACGCCTAGCCAAAACTTGGAATATTAGTTTCAAGAAAGCTGAGCAGACATTGAAGGTCACAACCCAGAAGGCACTCAGGAATTTGCAATTACCATTGATGAAGAGGCTGCCTACCCAGCGCTTTAGAAACAAAAGAATTGCACAAGGAACCTGGTACACTGATAGGTGGCATGCTAGAACCACCAGTATTATGAGACAGGAGAAATGTGCACAGATCTTTACAAATGGAAATGGGTTTGAAGTATTTATACCAATACAGGACAAATCGCAAGCGCATCAAGGACTGAAAATATTCATTCATGAAATTGGAATCCCAGAGCATTTGATTTCTGATGGTGCTCCAGAACAAGGATCTCCAAGAACCTACAAGACCCACTGGAATTCAATTGTGAAGCGCAACCATATTCATCAGACATTCATACAACCTCATTGCCCATTTCAAAATCGAGCAGAACAAGCGATTGGACATCTTGGGAGTGCAATCACAACCAAGTCAGCAAAGAAGAAATCACCGCGGAGATTATGGTCATTTTGTGGTGAACTATGTGCAAATATCAGGCAAAGAACGGCATCAAGCAACCCTTCTTCAATGGGGAGAACTCCATTTGAATTAGTCCATGGCTATAGGCCTGATATTACACTATACACTTCATCAGAATGGTATGATTTTGTGTTTTACTTTGATAAAGGTGATTCTTCCACTCGCGGCGTTGAAAGGTTGGGTCGATGGTTGGGTCCATGTGGCAATAAGATAGGTGGAGGTGATTGTTTTTGGCTCCTGACCGAATCAGCAATACCAATATCTAGGAATTCAATAAGGCCTGTCAAAGAATTTGAATGGAGGGATAGAGATATCCTCAGAAGAATGGAAGCAATCGACAAATCAATTGAATCCAAGATTGGTGATGAAGTGAAAGATAGCGCGTCCTTCTTCCAGGAAAACTACCCGGAGCCTCAGATGGAGCTATTTGAGGATCAACCAGTGAAATCATCTGATCTGAAACTTGAAATGGCTGAGCCAGAAGCGTCAGTGGAAGATATAGATGAATCAGATGAGTATCTGGGGAATGAAGTAATCATTGAAAGAAATGATGAAAGGCTCAGGTGCGTTGTCAAGGATAGAGTGCCAGATTTGCAAAACAGACCAATTGGAGTAAGAAATGAGAATCCCATACTAGACACGAGGCTGTACAAATTGCAACTACCTGATGGCACCATTGAGGAATACACGGCAAATATTGTTGCAGAGAGTTTGTATAGCTCTGTTGATGATGATGGACGAATGTTCACAATGTTAGATGAACTGATTGATCATGAATGCGACAACACCGCTTTAACTGTTGAGGAGGCAACAACTGTAGCCAAAAATGGCCGTCAAAGCCATAAACCGGCGACAAGGGGTTGGAGGATTTTGGCCAGCTGGAAAGATGGCACCGAATCATGGTGTAAGCTAAGCAATGTCAAAGAATCATTTCCAGTGCAGCTAGCTGAATATGCTGTCAACAATAATCTTGAAAAGTCACCAGCATTCAGATGGTGGGTGCACAAAATTTTGAGAAGAAAGGATCGAATCCTAAAGGCAGCCAAAACAGCGAAGTATTGGTTGAAGACTCACAAATATGGTGTTGAATTGCCACATTCAATCAAACAAGCGCTGGCTATTGATAAGAAAACAGGCACTGATCACTGGGAAAGAGCAATTCACAAAGAAATGACCAACAATATGGCAGCGTTTGAATTTTCTGATGATGATGTTATTCCAGTCAGTGACAAGGAAATAACAACCCACATGATTTTTGACGTCAAGCTTGGATCCCTAACAAGGAAGGCTAGGTTGGTAGGGGACGGTCATAAAGTTCCTGCCATAGCAAAAGAGAATACATATTCATCTGTCCCCAGTCGCGACTCAGTAAGAATATTCTTCTTGCTGGCAGCGCTGAATGATTTGAAGGTCCTCTCAGCAGATATTCAAAATGCATATTTGACAGCCCCGATTAAAGAGAAACACTTTCTAAAGGCGAGAGCTGAAGATGGTTTTCCACCACATCTTGCAGGAAGGCCTTGCAAGATAGTTCGTGCATTATATGGACTGCCGGTGGCAGGTGCATCTTTCAGATCATATCTCACACAGCATTTGAGGGATCTTGGGTATTCCCCTTGCAAAGCAGATCCGGATGTGCACTTACGAATTGAAACCAGGAAAGATGGATCCAGATACTGGGCAATGCTGATTGCCTATGTAGACGATATCTTATGTTCTGGTGAAGATCCAAAGTTCCAGCTTGAAAACATTGAACGAAAGTTCAAATTGAAGGATGATACTATTGAAGAGCCAACTCTGTATTTGGGAGCAGATATTGGAAAGTTCTACTTTGAAGGTGACTCGAAACCAAGATGGTCATTATCAAGCACCAAGTATAGGGCAAAAGCTGTTGCAGCAGTCGAACAAGAGCTAGGAACTGAAAAATATGGCTACAAGTATCTACCAAAATCGGCATCCAGTCCACTGTCACATGATTATCGACCGGAAATTGATATATCAGAGGAATTGAATCCTGAATTGCAAAATTACTATCAAGGTTTGATTGGAGTCCTCAGGTGGATTTGTGAATTAGGAAGGCTCGACATTGTAATGCCAGTCTCGCTGATGTCAAGGTATTTGGCTCAAGCAAGAAAGGGACATCTGAATCAGTTGTTTCATATATTTGCATATTTGAAAAAATACAACAGGTCGAAATTGGTTTTTGATGATACAGTACCAAGCATTGATGAGAGTAAATTCCAAAAATGTGACTGGTCTGAATTTTATCCTGGCGCCACTGAAGTCATACCAGCAGATATGCCTGAAGCTTTAGGAAAACATGTGACGATGAGTTGTTTTGTTGATGCTGACCATGCCGGATGCAAGGCAACGAGAAGATCTCATACTGGTGTTATTATCTTCATTAATAACGCACCAATTATTTGGTTTTCCAAAAGACAAACAACAGTTGAGACATCAACTTTTGGATCTGAAATCATTGCTTTGAAAATTGCAATCGAATTGGTTGAAGGTCTGAGATACAAGTTGAGAATGATAGGTGTTCCAATTGATGGAAGCACAAATGTGTATTGTGATAATGATTCTGTTGTCACAAATGTTACACGTCCTATTGTTGAGTCTCTTCTTCATTTGGTAAGCAAACTTTTGCAGCAAGATGGTATTGTAATGTAGAAACAAGGAGCTTGTGTCCAAATTTCAGCCATCTGTGCATAGGAGAAGCTGTTAATCCAAATGCTATAGCAACTGCTCTTGCTGCTGATCCTCTGGTTCAGAACCAGAATAAGATAAGAGCAAGACATCTGGTTGCATCGAACCCTCAACAACAAATAAAATCTTGTTTATTATATTCCTTAAACTTCCAAATCGATCCAGTGTTCTTATCAATAGTGTACAAATGGAAGAGAGAATCAAATATATCTAGAAGCTCCCTGAATACTACGTAGTCGACTCCACAGCAATTGAGAAGGGCTTGATCATTGCCAGATTGATAAAAATACATGAAAGCAGATTGACTGTATCTCTTAATTGCAATCCTAGGAGCTCTACAAACCCTTCTTTTCTTATCTTCCTTGCCAAGTAGTGGGTTATTATAATTGGGGGCTAAGTAGTTGTCGTAGTAGTATCCAAGCAGTGCTAACTCCCCAGCGCCATGTTGATTGTCAGTTTAAAAAAGAAAGAGTGTTTCGCGAAAGAGTGTTTGCGCTTGCTGGAGAGCAACGTGAGTGTTTTAGCGAGGATAGCGAATTATATAAGCAAATCAGCCAATCCTACGGTACATGAAAAACTCTGAAGTTTTCAACTGCCTGCCGGGTGATTAAACAGACAGTTACTGTTTCTTATTTAGAGATTCCGAATTCCAAATTTGCTTTGAGTGAATAGTTGTTAATAAAAAATATTCATCGGTTGGGTGCGCCAAAAACCTATTCAATCTATTCACTCGTGAATATTTTTTATTACTTTGGTCTTTCATTACTTTATCACTGGTGGGAATCACTCAATTACCGGTGGTCGTACGAGTAATTGTTTTATTTGGACCAATATTTCTAGAAATCACGTGGTTAAAGGCATACAGGCAGACTATGGGACGTACGTCTGACAGGCTAGACCATTTACTTGTGATAGCCGCCAAAGTAAAGAACTGTTTATACCATTCATCTCAAGGCACATACGACCCATAAAGAGGGACCAATAGAGGTGCGATCCGGATATCACTTAATCTTAATGCTCACTATTTTAGAATCTAATCAAAGTACAAGCAATCTATCTACTGCTATCTATTACGTCTACAGCGAAATGGAAAAAACGGAGTAGAAATCAGAGTTTATCAGACCCAAGGACTCGCCCGCGCTGGGGTCTAGTCAACAATTGGCTACCTCTCCTAATGGACGATGGGAGATTTAACGGCTCACGCGACAATGGAAGGGACGTTACCAATTACTGACTGATCACCGGTTAATCAAAGAAACACTCCAGAAGGCTATGTCAATATCCGAGCACTTAGAAGGGTAACGGCACTAGTGCAGCTGGGCTTGAGCTAATACCTCTTGCTTCCCTTGGAGGACATAACGGCCTAGGAGGAACGCAAACGCCAAAGATGCAGGGCATCTTGTCTGGGGAGACTAAGCAGCTGCAGTCTTTACATCCAAACGTAAACGTGTTCCAATTCAAGCATGGAGAGGTCCATACGGCACTTCACTCAACACGATAGAACTGCATAGAAATAGCAACAAGCTTGAGTCCCTGTAGCTCGTAGTACCGAGAGTACAACAGCAAAAATATGACCAAGGACTAATTACATACTACACGATCAAAAGCGTGTAGGGAGCGTATGTCCTTTGTACAAGAAAAGGAAAGAAGTATCATTTGGCAGGACAGCGCACAGAGGTGTGCACTAAGCTGGCCTGGGGCTCCAGCCAACAACGGACCCGAAGTCCCTGCCAACCTTGGTTTCACTGCGGCATAGATGGAATTCATTAGAACCATGATGGACACCAATCGGACCCCGGCACTCACACAGGAGGTCCAGGACGCAATCAAGAGGGCTGAGTGACTAGAAGGGATCCCTGGATATGCAAAGGAGAGGTCCCTAACCCCAACCGAGGTCATATTTAGGGAGATCATGGAGTCTTTTGGATTGAATCAAATCACAGCTAACGAGCTATTCCGAACTGGTTACAGCAGTACCGACTCCCTCCGTGACCTAGACGATTCATCTATCAAATCTCTTGTGAGCGGGATAAATAAGACCAAACACAACTTTTGTCCGGATCCAAAGCAGGTATATATTGAAAGGGTCTTTGGTGGTCGGCTCAAATTATTTGTGGCTTGGATTGAATTCCAGCCCCTCATCGGGGCCACTGCTATCCCAGTTGATTGGATGTCCGGTCCAGAGGCAGAGGCCAAGACTCGGGCGCGGCTCAAGTCCCTGAAAGAAGACGGCAGCAATACTACTGCTGGGGACCTGACTCTCCCTGAACCACTCACGGCAATGTCAAAATTTAAGGAATTTGATGAGAGATTCCGAGAGTATCTCCAACATAAAAGGGGTGTTACTAAGACATCCTTACTCTACAGTAACTGACGCTGAGAGGGCTGGGACAGTTGGGGCCGGCTCGACAGACACGTATGATGATTGGACTGAATATTCTATCCGTTGCATGATTCACTTCGGGTCTCACTGGACCAAAGACAACAATACACTCTGGGAGATCCTGTTCAAGTTGGTAGGGGCAGGCCCTGGTTGCTCCTATCCCTTAATTGGATTGACTTTGTACGCGGATTCGCGTACAACTTTTTTTCGAATTTTTTGAGTTTTTTTGGTACCCGATGACACGATCGTCGTCCGATTTCTTGCAAGTGGAGTCAATAAAAGGGCATCATTCTCAACTAAAGTAACAATCTATCACTCATGCTAGTGTGAAATAACACAGAGAAGGGGTTTTTATTACTTAAGTTGGGTATTTTTGGCTAATTTTGGCAGAAATCGGCCGATTTTCATACATCGGGTCCAGTTCGTCGTCGTCGTCATCATCATCATCGCCCCCACCTAGAAAACACCAAAGACTCCAACAACATCCCACGCCGTTTCCACACAAATAACAAGGAGTGGTGAATTTGAAGCAATACTTGCTGTCGTCGAGGTCAAGGCAGGTTGTTGCAGCAATTGAATCATGATTTTCGAACATAGAAAATTTTGCAATCGTTGTCGTCGTCACCCCCACCTAGAAAACACCAAAGACTCCAACAAAATCCCACGCCGTTTCCACACAAATAGAAAGGAGTGGTGAATTTGAAGCAATACTTGCTGTCGTCGAGGTCAAGGTTGCAATCGAATCAGCATGATTTGTCCGCGGACGGCAACAACAACAACAACAACAATGACGATGACAGCAACAAGCAACAACAACAACAACAACAACAACGCCGCCGCGCCTACTACTTCTTCTTTTGTCTCTTTGCTTCCTTTTCATAGTTGTTCTTCAGCATCACCTTCTGGGATAAGAGATCGGCAGCCCGGTGGAAAGTACCATAACAATCGATACACAAGTGGACATTGCATGTTGCACATCTCATGAGATCGCCCTCCTTCCTTAGTCCAAGCCAGCCATGCATGGCGCACTTAGTCCTTCTCTTGGTTCGAAAAGTGAAGTGGTCTAGGCACCTATTCAACCTGCAGCTTAGAAGTCCCCCATCTGCAAGTGCTTTGTCATTCACTCTAACAGCCTTGAAGCTTCCATCTTCCGCACTTCTTGCGGATCCACATGCTGACGCCGATGGGCTTGATAAAGGAGACACACACTAGCACTGCCCGGAGTAGATGCAATGAAGAATATTCTAGCCTCGGCTTCTGTGTCAACAGCATCAGAGTTCATCCAGTACTCCCCAACAGCCCGTCTGAAATCATAGTGAACGCCGTACCGAGGCTTCTTCACTCCTGCTTCCTTGCAGACAGTCAAGTACAGCTTGTAGGCGTTCGTCAAGAGCACTCCATGAGACCAAAACATAACAGACCACCACCACTTTCGATTCCAGACCCACCTATCCAACCTGTACACTCCTCTCAGCTGATCAGCAATATCGACGTTCCCCATTCCATTATTGTAAGTATCCAGTTGGTTGAGACGCAGGAACTTCATCTTCTCCTTTTGGTCAGTGTCGACATTGTAAACTACTTTTTCTTTATCCACCCATTCAATCACACTAGTAGCCATACTCAAATAATGGACTGGCTTTGTGTCATAGACACTGGAAGCAATGAGAAATGCACACTCTGGATCACCTTCAAGGACAGCAGCTTTCACAGTTCCGCGCACTGCCCGCTGAGCGCGTATGTTCTTCAGCTCCTGTTGAAACACACAGTCAGGGATGCCACGATTTGCTTTGCGCGTTACTCCATGACACAGGACTCGTTTTGAATGCCTAAAGGCAGCCTTGCAGAACATAACTGAGTTGTAGAGGTTGTCCATTCCAACATGATGATGCTCATCCTTGAGGGAGTCAAACAGCCACATGGTACGCGAATGAAGAGGTGAAAGCCCCATGTCAAGATACTTTTTTGGAGCCAGATCATTCCTCATGTAGACTTGGTAACAATATCCGTCGTCACAGAGCGCATCAGCTTGGAAGCCATCACCCTCCCTCTTGTATGTGATTTGACGTTTATCAATGTGTTGACGCTTAAAGCGCATAGTAATTTCATCCACTGCAATACTTTGGGATAGCATCCAGGCGCGCGGGCACTGCAAATTCATCCACTTAATCAACGGACGGATCTTCCAGTTTGGATAATCCTTCCTTGGGGGATTTGGTATTCGCGGATCTTGGCAAGCAAGAAAAGCCTTGAAGTGCCTGTGTTGCTGCTGGGGGTTGCCACTAAGATTGCCATCTATATCCCTGGTGGTGAAGGAGCTGTGGATGAAGTCATTGCCAGCAATACGGTCGGCGTTTGTGGATCGAAGCTTGTAGTCCACTCTTGCTGTAGGGCATAGACCATGTAGGATGTAAAGGCCAAAGAATTGCCGTATTTCCTTAGTTCCAAATGGTTTGAAGTCTTTGTAACACTTGTCGCCGGCGCCAGCAATGGAAGCCTTCCAGATTGTCCATAGCTTTATTCGTTGAAAGCTGAACAGATCCCCGTCCTTCTCCTTGGGGTCGTCGTAAAGAGGGAGGAATGCATCTACAAACTCCCACGGGTGGGACTTTGCACAGAGCTTGTGCTTCTTCAGGAACTTGGGATCAGCTGATCCTTTCTTTTGCGGTGCAGACTTGGTCACTGGCTTACCATCTGCACCCATGCGAATGCTTCCACAGCGGTCAAATTCATACTCTGTCTTCATTCCTTTGAATTCGGGAATATCAAACACCTCTGCAAAGTTGTACTTCTTGGGAATGGGAGCTAGCCTCCCCTCAGCTTCTGATATGGTGGGAGCTCTTGCAATCCTGAACGTTGGATTTGCAGGCTCTGGGACAACCACAGCCTCTGGATGGAGCTCTCGCCAGTACACTGTATCAGGGAATAGTTGCATGACATTACAACGGCGTGTTGTTGTTGTTGTTGTTGTTGTTGTCCCGCGTCCGCGTCGGGGCCTGCTTGCACCATTTCTTGCTTCCTCCATGGTATCGAATCACTTGATGTTCCGGTCTATTGCTTTGGTTAATCGACTCACCAACACTGCTTTATTGCCAGAGGTTGGCTGTCTCCTAAGCTTGAGCTCCTGTCGGAGCCAAACAACAGATTTTGTTTGCAAATTTTCGCCGTCGTTGTCGTCGCCTTCCTCCTCCTGCTCCTGCTCCTCTGCTGAAGACGAATCCTCCTCTTCATCCGAGGACGAATTCTCCTTGTCCTCCTCAGCGACTGCTGTTGCTGCTGCAGTGTCGGGACCAAAGTGGAAGCTTTGTTCAGATTCTTCCCTATGCTGATCCCCCTCGGCCCAAATTGCATCCAAAAATGGACCTTTTTCCCCATCACTATCATAGCCATCAGAAAACCTAGATTCATGCCGAGTGAAGTTCTGAAGGACCCTAAGCCTAGGGCTATCCCTAAGCTCAATCTCTGGGCACTCGGTAGGGTCTTGTGTGCCATTTTGGGCTGCTGGGGGGGAATCCCCATCTGTTTCGGCGTTTCCTTGCATGATGGAACGATTCCAAATTAGGAAATCAGTCCGAATTTCCTTGGTTTTAAGCTGAATCAGTCCGCTCTTCTACTGGATTGTAGCTCTGTTGATGACGGTGACGGCGATGTGCTTGGATCCTGGATTGGTGGAGTGTAGCGGCCGGTCATAATTTTTTCCCATGGTGATCAGAAATTTTGAGTTTGTACGGATGCTCGAAAAGAAAAAAGTGTAATGGAGCTTCGACTGCCGATAGCTCAGCCAAAATACCAAGTAGGGACCTGGGACAAAGTGTTTTCGAAGCCAGTTTTTTACGAGAAATAAGAATATGAAGTCGGATTTGAAATCCGATAGAGTTAAGACTTTCATTCGGCCCCTCAAAAAAGAGCGATTTGTACGGCTGTACGCGTACGATCCAATAAAGGGATATCCAGGGACTTGGCTCGGAAGGGGGTGTCCGCAGGAACGGAAGGAAGGCATACTTCACATTATATGCCCAGGCATACAAATCAACAAATATTAGGCTTCTGGTAGAAGAGAAGAGGGCTTCCCTCCAGAGCTCCACCTACTCCGGGGACACCAAGAACTACAGTTTTGATAAGCACAAAAGGAGATGGTATGACGCCAAGGAGTTCCTGTTGCGCCACAAGGCGTTCCCACCCGAAGATCAGTTTGTCACCAATTTCTGTCATTCCCTATCGGACCCGAGGCTCAAAATAGCTGTCCAACTGGTCCTAAATGAAGGAGGGAACATGTATAACAACTTTGACAAAGCAATCGCCCACTTCACTCAAGCGCTTGGAATTAAGAAGATCCAGGCCAGTCCGAAGGGCAGCCGGAGGAATATTTCCTCTCTTAGAGGAAAAAGGGGCAACAAACGCAACAAGGAAGGCAACTTCTCCTCCAACAAGAAATCCAGAAACAAGAAACAGAAAACTCATGGCAGCGGCTCTACCTACAATGGACCTCTCGAGGGCAAGATCTATCCAAAAGAAGTCTGGGTCACTATGTCCACGGCTCAGAAGAACCAAGTCCGGGCCCTCAGACCCGCGCTCAACTCCCCTGGGAACCCTTCAAAGGTCTCTCTTGTTGAGGCTAAGGGTGACAATACTACTACAAAGGGATCAGTTGGTGACCAATTTGGTAGCCACACCCACAAGAAGAAGAACCAAGATTGATTTGCCGGCTGGGACCTGTCAATTGTATCCTGGGTAGCACATTCATATCAAGAGCTTGGGCTCACCATCCTCTGGTACTGGCCGTTGCGAGTTGGACAGCCACGCTGATACCACGGCCACAGGTTCCAATATAGTATTACTTGATCGTTTGGACTCTATTTTGACATATGCGGATGTTGCACCATTCTCCAACACTTACTCACCCCTTAAGAATGTCCCAATGATCCAACGGACAGGGTCACCTATATCTTAGTGTTTGGACAGGCCCTCTATTTTGGGGACAGGTTCCACCATAGCCTTATCTGCCCAAATCAGGTCCATGACTGCAACTTCAACAAGGTCAAGGATACTTGCAGACAATACAATTCCACCTCCACACACAGGATTACTCTCCAATCCGATGATACTGAGCTCTTCCTTCCTCTTCAGGTCGATGGAGTCATATCCTATTTTGACTCCTGCAAGCCTACAAAGAAGGAACTGGCCAACTGTGAGCATGTGCTGGCTACTGATACCCACACATGGGATCCCTACGCTTCACACTTTGCTGAGGAAGAAGATGCTACCAATGCTTCTTCCCCGCAAGTTGTTGCTGCTCTTTCAGGGTGCTTGCCGGCTTGTGGGGCTCCGATCACTTATTCATCCACGATTCACCCCGAACCCCTTGGTGTTGGGTATGACAAGTACCACTTGCTTCATCTTGCTTCAGTCTGTACTGCCAGAGTTCCTTTCCAATGCACAGGATTTACTTCAACGGACGTTTCCACACAATTGATATCAGCCCTTGCTGGAACCACCAGGGAGGAACAAGAAAATCTTCGAAATTCAGCACATTCTATGATTTCTGATGTTTCCACCAAGCCTTTATCCTCATTATCTGAAGCTGGGCTCGCCGTTCAACAGGAAGCCAAGGCTAGAATCAAGAAGAGGAAGCTATTAAGGCGGCAACAAGATGTCCTAGACCAAGAGATGTCCCTTGACAAGACGTCTTTCATTCGACGGGGACAATGGGGACCTCCAATAAGGATTCCTGACAAAGTCGACAGGTACAATGCCAAGGCCATTGCTAAGATGTGGAACATCAGTGAGAAGCGTGCCAAGGCTACAATTGAATTTACTACCCAAGAAGGCATTAGATAACTGTCTCAGCCTATCACTAGAAGGCTGAAGATGCAGAAATGGAGGAAGCGGCGGACACTAAAGGGGAGATGGTATGCTGATACTATGAAGTTGAAGGTACCAAGCGTCATTCAAAATGATACAGCAGCCCAAGAAGTCTTTGCCAATGGAAAAGGCTATGTGGCCTTCTATCCTGTCAGGGGAGAAGTTTGATGCCATGATGGCTTATCATGCTTTATAAATGAAGTGGGAATTCCAGAATACCTTGTTGCCGATGGAGCAAATGCCCAAGGGAACCATGAGACGTACAACACTGGTTGGGACAAGCTCAGGTTGGAGTATTGCATTCGACAAACATACATACAGCCCCACTGCTTGTGGAAAAATACAGCAGAGCATAGTGCAGGGGACCTAAGGCGGCCAATCCGTTGGATGACTTCTAAGAATGGCAGTCCCCGAAGATGTCAGGCCTTCTGTGGGATGTTAGCAGCTAGCCGAATGAATCTTATGGCATCAAGTGACCCTTCTTCAATGGGGAGGACTAGCTTTGAATTGCTACATGGATATAGTCCGGAAATTACTCTATATATGATACACGACTGGTACGATTTCATTTGGTGGTACGACTTAAACGGAAAGACAAACAGGCTCAGTCGCTGGCTGGGCCCGTGTGGGGAGACATTTGGCGGAGGTGACTGCCATATGTACTGTTTAAGACTGGAATAGTTCACATAACAAACAGCACATGGGCTATATCAGAAGAAGAATGGCGACACCTGGACATTCTTTCTCAGTTAGAAGCACACAACAAAGATATCAACTCAAGGATAGGTGACGAGGTTAAACCTTCCGATACTTATCTGGAGAATGAGCGTGGTGAACCACCTCTAGGCCTATTTGACGGCAAATATGAGGGTGAGGATGAAGTCCTTATGGCTGAGGCTGAGGCTTCTTCTCTGGATGTCGATGACTTAACCAGCAAGGACCTTGATACATACCTCGGAAGGGAAGTGCTACTCCAGATAGGGGACCAAAGGATCCAAGGCATAGTTAAGAGTCGTTGCAGGAATGCAAATGGTATGTTGATTGGAGAAAAGAACAACAATCCACTCTTAGATACAAGGTATTACGAGGTCTCTATGCCAGACGGGTCTATTGAAATCTATACAGCCAACATGCTTGCTGAAAGTATCTATTCTTCTGTAGACAATGAAGGGCGCAATATACGCCCGGGAACACGGCATCATAAATGAGCCAGCGTTCAGATGGTGGGCCTATAAGATACTCCAAAGGAAGGACTGGATTATATTCGGTGCTAAAACCAAATACTGGGCTAAGTCCCATAAGTACAGAGTTCACCTCCCTAAGTCAATTGCGGAAGCAAAAGCAATTAACCACGAAACAGGGACCAATCATTGGGCTTGGGCTATTGCAAAAGAAATGAGAAATAGTTCTATTGCCTTCAAATTCAATGAGGAAGATAAGGTTCCAGTGAGGCATACCAAAATTACTATGCACATGGTCTTTGATGTCAAAATCGACTTGACTTGGAAGGCCCGCTTGGTTGGTGACGGTCACAAAGTCCCAGAAATCTCCAAAGAATACACCTACTCGAGTGTACCCAGTAGAGATTCAGTTTGGTTGTTCTTCCTAGTGGCAGCACTTAACAACCTCTACGTGCTCAGTGCAGACATACAAAACGCTTACTTAATGGCACCTATCAAGGAGAAGTATTTCACAATAGTCACTGAGGCCCACGGGTTTTCACCAGAATTATGTGGAAGGCCCTGCAAGATTGTAAGAGCCTTATATGGGCTCCTGGTTGCAGGAGCATCTTTCCGGTCTCACTTGGCCACTTACTTAAGGGAGTTCGGTTATGTATCTAGCAAGGCTCACCCCAATGTGCATTTTCAATCTGCATTCAAACCAGATGGTATGGCATATTACGAGTATTGTGTGGCCTACGTTGACGATATTCTTGTGTGTGGGATGGACCCTAAGTTTCAGATGGATGCAATAGAAAGGCAATTCAAGTTGAAGAATGGAACAGTTGAGGAACCTTCTTTCTACTTAGGGGCCGATATCGGAAAGACCTACATTGATGGTAACCCATACTGGTCCATGGCCTCATCCAAGTACACGGCAAAGGCTATCAAGTTGGTTGAAGCAGAACTATTAACCAGGAAGTATGCATTTAAGGTACTGCCAAAGACAGCAAGATCTCCACTGAGCACTGAGTACAGGCCAGAGATCAATGCGTCACCAGAACTTGATCCAGAGAAACAGAACTACTATCAAGGTTTGATCAGGATACTCAGGTGGATATGTGAACTTGGTTGTTTGGACATTATAATGCCTGTGTCGCTTATGTCTCGATATGTTGCTCAGGCAAGGGAGGGTCATCTCAACCAGTTGTTTCATCTGTTTGCATACTTAAAGAATTACAGCAAGTCCAAATTGGTATTTGATGCCTCGATGCCCGAAGTAGATGAATCTACCTTTCAGGTCTGTGACTGGAGTTAATTCTACCCAGAAGCAAAAGGGCTATTGCCTCCGGATATGCCCAAGCCACGTGGAAAGGCTGTCATTACTACGTGTTTTGTGGATGCTGATCATGCTGGTTGCAAGGTTACTAGGAGATCGCATACAGGAATCATCATCTTTGTTAACAGGGCTCCTATTTTGTGGTTCTCTAAGAGGCAAACAACAGTTGAGACATCTACATTCCGCTCAGAAATAGTCGCGCTTAGAATAGCGATCGAAATGGTAGAGGGGCTAAGATATAAGCTACGAATGATGGGCATACCTGTAGAAGGCCCTACCAATATCTACTGGGACAATGAATCAGTTGTGAAGAATACCATGCAACCAGAAAGCCCTTGTAAGAAGAAGCACAATAGCGTTGCTTACCATAAGGCAAAGGAGTGTATAGCAGCAGGAATCATTTGTATCGCGAAGGAGCCAGGCGAGTCAAATGTCGCCGTCTTACTCGCCAAACTAATGAGTGGAACTAGGCTGATCAAGCTAGCCATGAGATGCATGTGGCGAGATGGGGTCAATGAGAAAGAGAGAATGAGACGCGCGGGATAAGTATCTTCTACTAGTACTGTACTACCACGAAGACACGGGGACTCTAGAAATCACGCGGTTAAGGACATACAGGCAGACTATGGGACGTACGTCCGACAGGCTAGACCATTTACTCGTGATAGTCGCCAAAGTAAATAACTGTTTATACAATTCATATCAACGCACATACGACCCGTAAAGAGGGACCAATAGAGGTGCAATCTGGATATCACTTAATCTTAATGCTCACTATTTTAGAATCTAATCAAAGTACAAGCAATCTATCTACTGCTATCTATTACATCTACAGCAAGGTGGAAAATACGGAGTAGAAATCAGATATTTTCCTTCACCGGTATATCCATGATAACTTCACTGGCCCGATTTTTGGCTTGGTCGGTGAATTGTTCACTTTCATGAGTTGCCAGCCTTACCTCAGGGCCCAGGTTTTCCCATACTCGGTTTGTTGACTACGATACCAGGCTCATTATCTTAACAGTACCGGTATGACCGCAAATGCATGTTATGTCATCCCCTCTCTGATTCAGAACCCGTAGCGTGATAACTGAAATACTACTTTGCGGTCCCCTTGTTCGTTTGAATGCAAGAGCGTAAAAATAATAATACTTCTATTTGAATAACTGTGACGAAGACAGACAGATTAATACCACTAGATGAAAATTCCATTCTTCTGAGAGACGACATCGTAACAATATCTCGTACTTCATATGACAGATACATGCCAAAACCGACAACTGTCGCAAGGCGGTTGTCAATTGCATGAGGAAACCGGCTGCATCTGGTAGAGCTTAAGCCCACATTAAATGCGTCTCTTTAGGTCATTCTATGCAGATTTTAATAGGAACGTCCCCACAATACCCAGCATGCAGCGGGCATACCGCTTGCGATACATTTGCTACCATCGGGCAGCTCAGGCTGGTCAAAGGGGATGCATAGAGTCTTCGCAGCAACAGAAGTAGCAGTGTGTTCATCCTCCACCTCTTCCCCGAGATTAGCAAGTGATTCTTCCCTGCTGGTTTTTTTCACCCACTCTTCCCAATCTTCATGCTCTGGCCCACACCATGGAGTGAGCACAAGATTATTTCTCTCTAAGTTCGGTACAAAATCCTTCCAATCAGTGACTTGCACGACATGACTATCTCGCTCCGTCAAAGCTTTCTCGAACATTGCTTTGTGTATGTCCTCCAACTTCTTCTTCAAAAGAACACCCAGACCTTCTACAGGCAAGTCGATTTTCTCTCCATTATGCCTGATAACAGCTCGAACTTGTTTTTTCTCAATATCCATTGGACCAACTTCTATACGAATTGGGACACCCTTCTGTTCCCAGTGATTGTATTTCCATCCAGGATTGTACATCGTTCGATCGTCATATTTAGATCGCAGCTTTGAAACATCACATAAAAATAAACCGATCAGACGAAATATTCATTTTTGAAAAAACAAACATTGCATCGCGCAAAAGGGTACTTACTCCATGGGACTCCAAATCTTGTAAGATCGAAAGGCAGTATTGATTCGCATCTTCCAGGTGCAATTTCTTGCTTACAATAGGGACGATCACAGTTTGGACAGGAGATACTCTGGGTGGCATCACAAGGCCTTTGTCGTCACCATGAACCATGACCATCACGCCTATTTATTCGTTTCAATCATCTGTTAGTCGCAACTATCGAATCAAACGACAAAAGCACCAATCGCAAAACAATTAACATGCTCGACGTAACTACCGGTACATAAACTACCAAATGACGATAACGTACCGATAGTTCGGGTTGTGAGGCCCCAAGAAGTTTGCCATGCAATGTTTGTGTCACCTTTTTCGTCCTGGAACTTTATGTCGAACATCTTTCCGAAGTTCTGACCAAGATTATGTGACGTCGCGCCTTGAATCGCACGTCCTGACATTGGAATATACGCCTCTACAGTTGTTGTTTGATGACCGCCGGCAAATTTCTCGTGCTTTGTTTTAAACCCAGGAATGACAGGAACGCAAAGTAAGTCTTGGTATGCTTGTTTATACAAGTCAAGCGCAGCCATAACCATTTCGTCGGCTTCCTCGAAGGTTGCATGTGCCGTGTGGCCCTCTTGCCATAGGAATTCACGAGAACGCAGAAATGGTGTAGGGTCCTTAAACTCCCATCGCACTACATTAGACCATTGATTCAATTTGAGAGGCAGATCACGATGGGATTTGATCCAATCAGAAAATGCAGGATACATTATCGTTTCAGATGTAGGTCTAATTGCTATTGGCTTCGCGAGCTCGCCATCACCACTCTTAGTTACCCAAGCTACTTCCGGTGCAAAACCTTCTACATGATCTTTCTCCTTCTCAAGCCGATCCTGTGAAACAAATAGTGGAAAATAACAGTTTTCGACGCCAAGATTCAATATCTAAGTAGGTGAACAATATCAGGAGGAGAAGATCGATGAGATACTCGATTGCGTTTGACACCTGATGCGAAGTCGAAAGGATGCAAGACGCGCTGATTATGAAAGGCGCATTTTTCGAGATTTTACCTTTTCATTAAACCACTGTTGCATTAAATCCCAAATTTTGTACGACCACGGACGCAAGATGTAGCATCCACTAATATCGTAGTACGAAATCATTTCACTTAAAACGATAACATTGGAATACCACATTGGGAAGTTCTCTGCTTTTTTGTACTGGAGAGCAAGTTTTGTCTTTCCTTTTTCGTTCTGATTCGAAATTGACTGCTTTTTCGCGGGCTTTTTCTGCTGTTTGGCTTTAGTGGAACCCTTGTTTTTCGAGTCAACACGTGGAACAGGAGTAGGTGCGGCATCTCCCGAGAAGTCAACTACACACGGTTCGATTCCGGCCTTCTGAAAAAACTCTCCCAATACGGTAGGTTTGATTTTCACAGAAGCATCGTTCCGGAGTGGGTGTGAATGTATGAAATCATATGATCCATCAAGAAGTGCTTTGTCAACAACAAGGGTCACCTCGTTGGAATCATCGTTTACGATGCACAGAGGACCAACAGAACCAGGTTTCACTTTCAAGTGTTTTTCCAGCGCTTCACCAGTTGCCAGACGCATGTTTACCTTGCCCTGCAAGTTTATTTTTTCTCTTAATATTGTTGTATTGAATGTTGAGGATGTCGCATGTGTTACCAAAAATAATCCATGTTTCTTGTCTTTCAAGAATAGATTTTTAGTATGCGTTTCCTTGTCAGATGAAAGCGGCACTTTCTCAACCAACTCATCGGCTGATACGCATGGTTCATGAGCATAAATATCAAATTCAAGTTCGAATTCTCTCAACTTCTTGACCGTTGCATTGTCCGCAAAGACATCAGTCTCCGAATCGGCACTAACCTTCAAATCAGAAACGACTTTGCTAACTTTGCCTATTTCCAAATCGACAAGTAGTTTCGAAATCTTCGTTTCATCATAGGGCCTTAGGGATCTCAAGATTGTTGCCAGCCACTCACATACAATTTTGTGTTTTTCAGACACTAAGTCAAACTTCGTCATTACTGACGTGCACCAGATCGAAACGCAAACATCTGCAGCGCTGAACGTGCCTGCTAAGTAGGGACCATTGCCATTCTTGCTAAGATGCCCTTCGAGTTGTGATAAAAAATGAGCCACAGGCTCCATAGCATCACTTTCTGTGAAAAAAATGGCGAAAGGTGAAGATCAATAAGAACGTGACAGGCTATTTGATATTCCATTTTGAGAGTTGAAGGCTCACGACCACACGGGCACCTACCTAGAAGTTTTGCTGCAGAATCAATCCACCTCACCAACCTTTCATCATCATCCGTCCATAATCCCAGCGATGGGATTAAACCAGACAGAGTTTTTGCACAGCTGACCCACGAGTCTGATGTTGAACTAGTCGATATTCCGACGATAGGATTGTTCGTAACGACGGTCAGGGTTGGTTTCTGTTCAGTAGAGACGTTTACGGTGACTTTCGCTTCTTGAAGCGTTGCCAATAGCTCTAAGGCTACTGAACCGCACGAAGGACCAGAGTACGTATACGAACAAATCGGCATGACAAAAATTTACTGGGGTATTTTTATTTGTTTGATGGTTGCTGGTTTCTACCGTAAAAAATAATAATAATCTTACAAGTTTCAAGTCATTGTGTTTGATTTACGGTAGGAGTACTTCATGCGTTTGCCTGATCCCTGTTGTTTGCTTCGTCGCAGGTTGGAACGGTGAACGGTACGGTACTTGTACCGTACCAGAGCCGTTCCTTGTAAGATTTTATGGATACGGCACGATGTTCGACTAATACGAAAAAGTTAGAGGTACGGTACCTTTAGCTTTGCTCCCGTGAGCTCAATACATCACTAACGAGGTGTAAGCTACTAGGTATGATCTAGTAATATATTCACTGATTTCAAGTATTAGTATTTAGATTTGTGAACATTATCATATAAGATGATTCTCGGATCGAACCTCTAAAGATGCACTATTAGCGCACCTTTACGGTTAGCGATTCAGCGAGTCGGCTCGCTTATTTGCCAGTTAGTCGTACGTGTGTTATCTCATTCGTGTGTACCTCCGGATGTCCGTACGTCTGTAAGTTTGCTACCGGCGCTTTTATAGAGTCCCCGTGTCTTCGTACTTGTAGTATTAAGTACTTGTAGAAGATACCTTAAGGGTTGATCTTCTTATTTGCATCTCCACATGCATCTGCTACATAAGGAAAATAGCTTCACCCCACCCATAAGCTTAGTGAGTAGATCCGCAATATTAGTTTCACCGGGTTCCTTGCCAATCCGGATAATCTTTCCTGCAATGCATTTGCATGCCTTGTGGTAAGCAATACTGTTGTGCTTCTTCTTACAAGGGCTTTCAGGGTGTGTTACATTCTTAACAACCGAGTGGTTGTCACAATACATGTTGGTCGGTCCTTCTATAGGTATGCCCATCATCCTGAGCTTATACCGTAGGCCTTCTACCATTTCAATTGCAATCTTGAGTGCCACAATTTCTGAGCCAAACGTAGATGTTTCAATGGTCGTTTGCCTCTTAGAGAACCATAGGATTGGTGTCCTGTTAACAAAGATGATGATTCCCGTATGGGATCTCCTAGTAGCCTTGCAACCGGCGTGGTCGGCATCCACGAAGCATGTTGTAGTTACAGCCTTTCCGCATGACTCAGGCATATCTGGAGGAATTAGTTCCCCCGCTTCCGGATAGAATTCAGCCCAGTCACATTCGTGGAATACTGATTCATCAAGTTCTGGGATGGAGCAGTCAAACACCAACTTTGATTTGCTGTAATTCTTTACGTATGCAAACAAATGAAACAATTGGTTTAGATGCCCTTCTCGGGCCTGTGCAAGATACCGGGACATAAGTGAGACAGGCATGACAATATCTAGCCTTCCGAGTTTGCATATCCAACGGAGTATACCTATTAAACCCTGGTAATAGTTTTGTTTCTCCGGACCAAGTTCCGGTGAGGCGTCAATTTCAGGCCTATATCCAGTTATCAATGGTGATTTTGCACATTTTGGGAGTATTTTGAAGGCATATTGCCCTTTACTCAATTCCTCTTCAACAGACTTAACAGCTTTGGACGTATATTTAGTTGAAGACATGGACCAATACTCAGCCCCATCAACGGACGTGTTGCCAATGTCTGCTCCTAGATAGAAAGTGGGTGGTTCAAGCATCCCATCCTTCAATTTGAATTGCCTTTCAATTGCGTCCATTTGGAACTTCGGGTCCATTCCACATACGAGAATATCATCCGCATATGCCACACAGTATTTGTAATACGCCAAGCCATCTTTCTTTATAGCCGGCCGCATATACACATCCGGATCTGCTTTGCAAGACTTATATCCGAGTCCCCTTAAGTGCTTGGGCAGATGAGATCGAAATGATGCGCCCGCGACTGGTAAACCATACAGGGCTCTTACAATTTTTCAGGGCCTCCCACATAACTCCGGTGCAAACCCTTGTTCCAATGTAGCCACTGTGTAGTATTTTTCCTTTATTGGTGCGGTTAAGTATGTGTTTTGTATGTCGGCACTTAAGACCTCAAGGTCGTTAAGTGCAGGGACTAGGAAGAACATCCGGACCAAATCCCTGCTGGGCACGCTTGAGTAAGTATACTCCCATGATATCTCAGGCACTTTATGCCCGTCCCCAACAAGTCGGGCCTTCCGGGTTATATCTATCTTCACATCAAATACCATGTGCATGGTGATTTTTGTACGTGCCACCGGTACTTTGTCCTTGTCGTTGAACTCAAAGGCTATGAAATTGTTCTTCATTTCTTTTGCAATAGCCCGGGCCCAATAGTCACTGCCGGATTCTTCATCTATCCTTCTTGCTTCGGCAATTGTTTTCGGTAATTTAACCCCATACTTATGGGATTTGGTCCAATATTTGGTCTTGGCGCTTGAGATAATCCGGTCTTTCTTTCGAATTACCCTATAGGCCCACCACTTGAACGCTGGTTCATCTATTATGCCGTGTTCTTTGGCAAATAGGGCCGTTTCGGCGGGGAAACTTTCCTTCATGTCACTTAACTTTGTCCAAGAAGAAGTTCCATCTTTCCAACTGACCAGGATTCTCCACCCTTTGGTTGTTGGCTTAGTCCATGTTTGTCCGGACTTAGTAGTGATAGTTGCCTGCTGTATTGTTAGAGCCTCCTCATCTTTTTCATAGTCAAGGAGCTCGCTCAGGAGACAGTACATGCGCCCTTTTGCATCCACGGAGGAATAGAGATTCTCCTCAAGCACATTTGCCGTGTAGATCTCGATGGATCCATCTGGCATAGAAACCTCGTAGGATCTTGTGTCTAGGAGTGGATTGTTATTCTTTGTGCCAACTAGGATCCCACTTGCGTCCCTGTACCGGTTGTTAACCCTACCGTGAATCCGTTGGTCCCCTATCTGCAGTAACACTTGGCTTCCAAGGTACTCGTCAAGATTATTGGTTAAATTATTGATGTCCAGGGAAGACGCCTCTGGCTCAGCCATGAGTATCTTGTCCTCACCCTCATATTTGCCATGGAATAGGCCCAAGGGTGAGTCCCCTAACTCGTTTTCCAGGTAAGTATCCGAGGGCTTCGCCTCATCACCAATTCTTTCATTAAGTAGTTTGTTGTGTTCCTCCAGCTGCAGGATAGTGTCTGGGTGCTTCCATTCCACTTCAGATATAGGCCGGGTGTCATTTGTTATGTGTACTTTTCCAGTCTTATACAATACATAATGACAATCGCCACCTGCATGAGTATCCCCACATGGGCCCAGCCATTGTCCGTATTTCTCCAATTTATCCTGTAGGTCATACCACCGGATGAAATCATATCAATCGTGGATCATGTATGGGGTTATGTCTGGAGTATATCCATGGACTAACTCAACTCCAGTCCTTCCCATAGCAGATGGATCCCCAGATGCGGTGTTACTTAACCTTCCAGCCGCCAACATTCCACAAAAAGCCCAGCACCTCCTTGGGCTTCCTTTCTTAGAAGTCATCAATCGGATTGATCTTCTTAGGTCCCCTGTACTGTGTTCTGCCATATTCTGCCACCAACAATGGGGCTTTATATAGGTTTGGCGGATGCGATACTCCGAGCAAAGCCTAGTCCATCCAGTGCTGTGTGTCTCATAATTTCCTTGGGCCTTTGCCCCATCAGTGACAAGATGTTCCGGGATTCCTACCTCATTTATGAAGCAAGATAGTCTGTCGTGACACCGTTTCTCCCCTCTTACTGGATAGAATGCCATGTATCCTTTCCCATTGGTAAAGGTCTGTGCGTCGGTATCGTTCCAAATGATGCTTGGTACTTTGAACTTCATAGTATCAGCAAACCACCGACCCTTAAGTACTTTTCTGTTTCTCCACTTTTGGGTCTTTAGCCTGCGGGTGATTGGTTGCGTAAGGTTTCTTATGCTTTCCTGGGTAGTGACCTTAATCTTTTCTTTGGCCCTCTTAACACTGATGTTCCACATCTTTGCAATGGCTTCTGAATCATATCTGTCCACTTTCTCCGGAATCCTTATCGGAGGTCCCCATTGTCCGCGTCAGATAAACCATCTCTTCTCTAGGGAAGTTTCCTTATCTATCACATCTTGCTGGCGTCGGAGTAATTTCCTTTCTTTTGTCCGAGCTTTTGCTTCCTTTTGGATGGCAAGCTCTTCCTCTGTCAGTGAAATTGAAGTTTTGGTTAAGTAGCTGAAATTTGGAGTATCTCCGAGCTTTCTCTGTCCCCGGTACTCTTAACAAAAGCTGAGTGTAACCGGTTGCCGATCTCTTGTTGAGTATACCCTGACCGTTGGGTTTGAGTGGTACAGATCTTCTGTAGGTATCTGAGTCGGTACTCTTGGTGTTTTACATTGATGTGTATAGGGTTGTCTGTGGATCGTATCCAAGACTCAGTTGTCCCAGTCGATCCTCCTCCTGAGAGGGCTGCCACCACTTGTGGGAAACATGCGTTTGCTGCTTCTTCATCTTCTTCGAAGTGGGGGGCGTATGGATCCCACGTATGTGTATCAGTTGCAAGGACTTGGTCACATGTATCGAGTGTGCGGCTTGTTGGCTTGCGAGTGTCAAAGTATGATAGAATGCCGTCGACTCGCAATGGTATTGTTAATTTGAAACCTTCAGACCGGAAAATGAGACTGTGGCTGCGTCCGATAACTGTCACGCGACCCAACGCAACCCCTCGCAAGCCCTATTTTCAGAAAATTGACCCTTCCTTTGTTATGCGCAAGGGCATTTTTTTAAATTCACAATTTTTGTGGTGAAGAGTTTCAACCCCCCACAGGTTGCGACCAAAACTCTCCCTGATGACTCAAAATGTCCATTGATCTCTCAATTTTGACTAAATTGATTTAAAAAATCTATTTCTTGCTACCAAACTTCTTAACCTTAACCCAAGATATGAAATAAAACTATTTTAAGAAGTGTTTATTTGCTCCTTTTTTTGCGTTCCACAATGTGGTGTACAAAATACCACAATAAATACACAGTACAAAAACCATGCACAAGTCTACAGGTAATGAACATGTGTGTGCTCCGTACACTGATATCTCTTCAAAAACAGAACAAGTGAAAAGACCCTGCAAACACAGCAGCAGAAAAACCCTCAAAGACATTATTTATTTTTGATAGGAATTCCGATCATCGAAATCACCAATGTCATTAACTTCCATTTTGACAACCCTGCCACGACCCTTCTGTTTCTCCTTCACTAGAACAGACCATGAAGGTTCACCACCATACAAATAGTACAAAATGACACCAACTCAAATACCTACACGTTACTCTACTTCATTTTTGATCGGGAAGGGTATTCAAACGGCAAAGACACCAACGACAACTACTGGCCCTACTCCAACCCATCTCTTTCCCCTTGGATAAAGGAGAGAATGGAGGCAGACATGTACAACCCCTACCAGGTTTGAACGCCAGCATGTTACTCTACTGATTTGCTGACCGGGAATGGCAATTGAAGGGCAATCCAACGGCAAATTACGAAGATACAACAAACAACATTTCCATTTTGACAACCATTCTATTTCTCCTACCATAGAACAGACCATAAGGGCTCACCACGGTACAAATAGTACAAAATGACACCAACTCAAATACCTACACGTTACTCTACTTCAATTTTTATTGGGAAGGGTATTCAATGGCAAATACTAAGACGAATCTGAATGACAAAGATACAAAAAACGAGCCAACGACAAAGACAACAATGACCCTGTTCCGCCCCATCTCTTTCCCCTTGGATAGAGGAAACAATGGAGGCAGACATGTACAAACCCTACCAGATTCAAACGCCAGCATGTTACTCTACTATTTTTTGACAGTGAATGGCAATCCAATGGCAATTGGACGGCAATCAAGCGCCGTTTTGAGCGCCGTTTCGAGCAATGTTGTGAGCAGCGTTTCGAGCAGCAGGAAGCCAGCAGCCAGCCGCGGCGTTTTGGACCGGCGCTTTGGAGGAGCAGCAGGAAGCCAGCAGCAAGCAGCGGCGTTTTGGAGGAGCAGCAGGAAGCCAGCAGCAAGCAGCGGCGTTTTGGACCGGCGTTTTGGAGGAGCAGCAGGAAGCCAACAGCCAGCAGTGGCGTTTCGGAGCGGCCTTTCAAGCAGTAGGAAGCCAGCAGCGAGCAGTGGCGTTTCAAGCGGCATTTTGGAGCAGCAGGAAGCCAGCAGCCAGCAGCCAGCAGCGGCGTTTTGAGCGGCGTTTTGAGCGGCGTTTTGAGCGGCGTTTTGGAGGAGCAGCAGGAAGCCAGCAGCCAGCAGCGACATTTTGAAGGAGCATCAGGTAGCCAGCAGCCAGGAGCAGTGTTTCAACCGGTGTTTCACCCAGCGTTTTGGACCGGCGTTTCAAACAGCAGGAAGCCAGCAGCAAGCAGCAGCGTTTGGAGCGGCAATAGCAACTAGCAACAGCAACACCAATAGCAACTAGCGACAGCAACAGCAATAGCAACTAGCGAGAGCAATAGCAACTAGCAAAAGCAACAGCAAAAGCAATAGCGACTAGCAAGAGGAACAGCAAGTGTAACAGCGAGAGAGTGAATTGTATTCCCCCCCAAATCCACCATCCAATCAATCAAATCAAACCCCCCATACCAAATCCAATTGATTGAATTGAGTCCACCATCAAGTCCGCCATCTAATCCATCCAACACCCACACCAACATCATTGTGTTGCCTTTGATTTGTTGTTGCGGACAAAGTCCACCGTTGCTGTCCTTTTCACCGCCGACTTGTTGCTCCCTTGTACTGTTTGTTTTGTTGGCTCCTCATTGTCGTCCCTGAAATAGTAAGAAGAAATGTCAAAGTTAGAAAATACATCATCTGTAATTCGGTTGGCAGAGCATGATCATTGTTTATCTATCTCACGTTGTTCGCCGATGCCCTTTTGCTGTCGAATTGTTGTTGCCGATACGTTCTTCCAACAATCGTTCTTCCAACAATCGTTCTTCCGACAATCGTCCCGATGAAATTGTTGTTGTTGCTGCTGCCGTAGATTCGAAGAAATCTTACTCCTATATCACAAAAAACTGGATCTTGATCCTGTTGATATAAATACGCAAGGGATGCAGATTTATTGCTTGCAAGACGTATATGTTTGTGTGCACCCAAACAACACTATCTATCCAGCAATTCCTCTCTCGTCCGAAGGTCTATATTGTCTTTTTTCAGCCAAGGCAGTTATTTTGAACTAAAATACCTCGAACCTGAATTCCTTGCCTAGTGATCAGTGCTGATCAGTTCAGTGGGATTCAACGTTCTCGGACGGAGTGCCAATCGTACAAGTACGGTAAAGTAGCTCTGCTCAAGATAAGTTCCGTAACATTATGAAGGGAAAGAGTACTTTTTGCCGGGGACAAAAAAAAATCACACTGTAAAACCACAATGTAAAACCACACTGTAAAATTACTGCAAAATCACACTGTAAAATCACTTTTTGCTGTGTGTGTGGCCTGTGTGTGTGAGAGAGTTTTTTTTGTCGTGAGGTTCATACAGTACAGTTTGTACCGAAAAAAAATTACTTTTCGCTGTGTGTGTGTGTGTGTGTGTGTGTTCGAAGAAAAAAATCGATACTTAACCTGTGAGATCTAATGCAGTAAATATAGAACAATGAAGAATAATTTGATTTTCTTAATTAAAATAAGAAGGTTAAGTAAATAAATCGCGTGTCGCGCGCGTTTTGAATATAGAATAATAAAGAATAGTGCCCTGATTTTTTAGTTAACGTTCTCAACTTGTGATACAGTGACTGTGACATGATCTTTCATGTACCGGTGGTTTGTACCGGTACGTACCACATGTGTGAAGGTGTTTTTACTGGTAATGAATTTGTGTAGCATCCTACGAGAGTAGCTTTCTACACCATTTTTGTACTAGATAATTTCTGGTACTGAACTTGCGTAGCTTTCTACGACAGTAGCTTTCTACACAATTTTTGTACTAGATAATTTATGGTAACGCATTTGTGTAGCATCCTACGCCAGTAGCTTTCTACACAATTTTCATACTAGATAATTTCTGGTGACAAATTTGCGTAGATTTCTACTAGTACAGTAGCTTTCTACACCATTTTTGTACTAGATAATTTCTGGTAACGCATTTGTGTAGCATCCTACGGCAGTAGCTTTCTACACAATTTTTGTACTAGCTAATTTCTGGTATTGAATTTGCGTAGATTTCTACGACAGTAGCTTTCTACACAATTTTCATACTAGATAATTTCTGGTAACAAATTTGCGTAGATTTCTACTACAGTAGCTTTCTACACCATTTTTGTACTAGATAATTTCTGGTAACGCATTTGTGTAGCATCCTACGGCAGTAGCTTTCTACACAATTTTTGTACTAGATAATTTCTGGTATTGAATTTGCGTAGATTTCTACGACAGTAGCTTTCTACACAATTTTCATACTAGATAATTTCTGGTAACAAATTTGCGTAGATTTCTACTACAGTAGCTTTCTACACCATTTTTGTACTAGATAATTTCTGGTAACGCATTTGTGTAGCATCCTACGGGAGTAGCTTTCTACACAATTTTTGTAGTAGATAATTTCTGGTATTGAATTTGCGTAGATTTCTACGACAGTAGCTTTCTACACAATTTTCATACTAGATAATTTCTGGTAACGAATTTGCGTAGATATCTACAGCAGTAGATTCCTACACAATTTTTGTACTAGATAATTTCTGGTATTGAATTTGCGTAGCATTCTACAGCAGTAGGTTTCTACACCTTTTTCGTATTAGATAATTTCTGGTAACGAATTTCCGTAGCATGCTACGACAGTAGGTTTGTACACCATTTTTGTACTAGATAATTTCTGGTAACAAATTTTTGTACCATCCTACAACAGTAGCTTTCTACACCATTTTTGTACTACATAATTTCTGGTAACAAATTTGCGTAGCATTCTACGACATTACCTATAGTACACCATTTTCATACTAGATAATTACTGGTAACGGATTTGTGTAGCATCCTATGACAGTAGCTTTCTACACCATTTTCGTACTAGATAACTTTTGTTAATGAATTTGCGTAGAAATCTACAGCAGTAGCTTTCTACACCGTTTTCATACTAGATAATTTCTGGTAACAAATTTGCGTAGAAATCTACAGCACTACCTTCCTACACGATTTCACCACCATTATCCCTTTTTTCCTTTTTTGGGAACGGCGTTCCAAAAAATGCACTTTTCGTACATATGTGTCCGGGTGTATTATGATAGTAGTAGTAGTAATGTAGGTATGATAGTAATGACTTCTGTTGGGGTGGTGAAACGTTTTTTTGTACAATTCATGTCAACAATCATGGAACGGCTTTTCAGAATTCTCTAACCGGAACGGCGTTGCAGGCTTTGTGTTTGAAGCATGTTTAAATTTGAAATCTCAAAATGAATGTTACTGGGTTTTAAAGAAGTGGTTGGAAAATCTCAAATTTGCGATTCAAAATTAGAAAATCAGATATTTTTAGTGATTAGTCCATGAATATTGTTCCTGTTATGGATAAGACGAATCATGAAAGAAACCGAAGTGGGTTATCTTTGATAGTTTGTGTGTCACTAACTAATGAGTGCATTTGGGTACTGGATTTGTTGGAGGAAAAATACACACTAATTTGCAATTAAAAATTAGAAAATCAGATATTTTCAGTGATTACTACTAGTCCATGAATACTGTTCCTGTTATGGATAAGATGAATCATGAAAGAAACAGAAGTGAGTTTTGTTCGTGTGACACAAACTAATGACTGCATTTGGGTACTGAATTTGGAGGAAAAATACACACTAATCTGCAATGAGAAAATAAAAAATCAGATATTTGTTGAGATGAGTCCATGAATATTGTTCCTGTTATGGATAAGGTGAAAGATGAAAGACACAGAAGTGAGTTATCTTTGATAGTTGGTTGTGTCACCACCTTATGAGTGCATTTGGGGGGTACTAGATTTGGAGGAAAAATACACACTAATCTGCAATCAGAAATTCAAAAATCAGATACTTTTGGTGATTAGTCCATGAATATTGTTCCTGTAATGGATAAGATGAATCATGAAAGAAACAGAAGTGAGTTATTGTGCGTCACCACCTTATGAGTGCATTTGGGTCCTGGATTTGGAGGAAAAAATACACACTAATTTGCAATTAGAAATTCAAAAATCAGATACTTTTGGTGATTAGTCAATGAATATTGTTCCTGTTATGGATAAGATGAATCATGAAAGAAACAGAAGTGAGTTTTGTGTCATAGTTTGTGTGACAAAAACTAATGACTGCATTTGGGTGCTGGATTTGGAGGAAAAAATACACACTAATTTGCAATTAGAAATTATAAAATCAGATATTTTGGGTGATTAGTCAATGAATATTGTTCCTGTTATGGATAAGATGAATCATGAAAGAAACAGAAGTGAGTTATCTTTGATAGTTTTTGATAGTTTGTGTATCACCACCTTATGAGTGCATTTGGGTACTGCATTTGGAGGAAAAATACACACTAATTTGCAATTAAAAATTAGAAAATCAGATATTTTGGGTGATTAGTCCATGAATATTGTTCCTGTAATGGATAAGATGAATCATGAAAGAAACAGAAGTGAGTTTTGTGTCATAGTTTGGGTGACACAAACTAATGACTGCATTTGGGTGCTGGATTTGGAGGAAAAATACACACTAATTTGCAACGAGAAAATAAAAAATCAGATATTTGTTGAGATGAGTCCATGAATATTGTTCCTGTTATGGATTAGATGAATGATGAAAGAAACAGAAGTGAGTTATGTGTGATGTTTGGTGTGTCACCACCTAATGAGTGCATTTGGGTACTGGATTTGGAGGGAAAATATTGGGTAATGACTCTCAAAGTTTTTGGTGCCGTGCATGAATATATTTCTCATGACTCATCTGATGCATATTGGTAACAATATTGCCACACAGATTGCTGAAAATGTTGTGGTTTGTGTCTCCAAATGACACACAAGAGGGTATTTTTGTTGCAAATCCAGGGCACAAACTTACTTATTGGGCAATGACTTACAAAGTATCCGGTCCAAGCCATGAATAATATTTTCATGACTCATCTGATGCATATTGGTAACAATATTGCCCCACAGATTGCTGAAACTGTTGTGGTTTGTCTCTCCAAATGGCACACAAGAGAATATTATTGGTGCAAATCCAGGGCACAAAATGACTTATTGGGTAATGACAGGCAAAGTATGAGGTCAAGTCCATAATAGGAAGAACATTCACTACTTTGTATAATCCAATCACCAAAAACGTACTTTAATGAGTGTCAAATGAAAATAATTCATAAGTTATTTAATTGAAATGGAGGTGCTGCTTTTTTATTATTCTCAGAGAAAAAAAGGGTGCGGATATTACCAGTACTACTACTAGTTGTAGCTAATATTGCATGCAAAAAGGTACATAGTTGGGTACTGTGCAAAAAGTGTACGTAGGTAGGTACCATACTGACCCAAGGGAGTTTCGAACCACTGACTGGCTACCAGATTCTACAGATGGGTTGGGGATTTAGATACATAACCTTTGTGTAATCAGAATTTCCTCTTTGAAAAAATTATGGCGCGGGAGGGGTGGCGTGCACTCGTACATGCTTTAGTTATATAGAAAATAAAGGCCGTGCACAAGCCAGGCACATGGAAGAAGTCAGGGTGCATAGCACACACAACACACACAAAACCACACACACATGAAAAACTGTATACACACGGAACCACACAAAACGCAACACATGCTTCTTGGTTGGCACAGTTTTATTTGAAGCAGGGAAAATGAATGTTGTCTATCAGAAACAAATAGTATCTCCAACAAATTGCTGCCATTGTCACTCACTGCTGTTGTTCTGTTGTTCTATTCTGTCATTCCTTTTTTTAAATTCATTGTTCCATTTTGAGTGTCTTTCTTTCCCTCGTTGGTTTGTTTGATTGTTGTTCCATTTCAATAAAAATAAAAATAAAAGAAAGAAGATCAGAAACAAATAGAATCTCCAACAAATTGCTGTTATTGTCACTGACTAGTGTTTCTTCTTTGTTGTTCGGTTGTTCCGTTGTCCCATTGTTCTTGACTGTCAGACAACATTCATTTTCCCTGCTTCAAATAAAACTGTGCCAACCAAGAAGCATGTGTTGCGTTTTGTGTGGTTCCGTGTGTATACAGTTTTTCATGTGTGTGTGGTTTTGTGTGTGTTGTGTGTGCTATGCACCCTGACTTCTTCCATGTGCCTGGCTTGTGCACGGCCTTTATTTTCTATATAACTAAAGCATGTACGAGTGCACGCCACCCCTCCCGCGCCATAATTTTTTCAAAGAGGAAATTCTGATTACACAAAGGTTATGTATCTAAATCCCCAACCCATCTGTAGAATCTGGTAGCCAGTCAGTGGTTCGAAACTCCCTTGGGTCAGTATGGTACCTACCTACGTACACTTTTTGCACAGTACCCAACTATGTACCTTTTTGCATGCAATATTAGCTACAACTAGCAGTACTGGTAATATCTGCACCATTCTTTTGTCTGAGAATAATAAAAAAGCAGCACCTCCATTTCAATTAAATAACTTATGAATTATTTTCATTTGACACTCATTAAAGTACGTTTTTGGTGATTGGATTATACAAAGTAGTAAATGTTCTTCCTATTATGGACTTGACCTCATACTTTGCCTGTCATTTACGCAATAAGTTATTTTGTGCCCTGGATTTGCACCAATAATATTCTCTTGTGTGCCATTTGGAGAGACAAATCACGACGGTTTCAGCAATCTGTGGGGCAATATTGTTACCAATATGCATCATAGGAGTCACGAAAAAATCATTCATGGCCTGGACCGGATACTTTGCCTGTCATTACCCAATAAGTAAGTTTGTGCCCTGGATTTGCACCAATAATATTCTCTTGTGTGCCATTTGGAGAGACAAACCACAACATTTTCAGCAATCTGTGGGGCAATATTGTTACCAATATGCATCATAGGAGTCACGAAAAAATCATTCATGGCCTGGACCGGATACTTTGTAAGTCATTACCCAATAAGTCAGTTTGCGCCCTGGATTTGCAACAAAAATACCCTCTTGTGTGTCATTTGGAGACACAAACCACAACATTTTCAGCATTATGTGTGGCAATGTTGTTCCCAATATGCATCAGATGAGTCATGAGAAATATATTCATGCACGGCACCAAAAACTTTGAGAGTCATTACCCAATATTTTTCCTCCAAATCCAGTACCCAAATGCACTCATTAGGTGGTGACACACCAAACATCACACATAACTCACTTCTGTTTCTTTCATCTTTCATCTTATTCATTACAGGAACAATATTCATGGACTAATCACCCAAAATATCTGATTTTCTAATTTTTAATTGCAAATTAGTGTGTATTCTTCCTCCAAATCCAGTACCCAAATGCACTCATTAGTTTGTGACACACCAAACATCACACATAACTCACTTCTGTTTCTTTCATGATTCATCTTATCCATAACAGGAACAATATTCATGGACTAATCACCCTAATTGCAAATGAGTGTGTATTTTCCCTCCAAATCCAGTACCCAAATGCACTCATAAGGTGGTGATACACAAACTATCAAAGATAACTCACTTCTGTTTCTTCCATGATTCATCTTATCCATTACAGGAACAACATTCATTGACTAATCACCCAAAATATCTGATTTTCTAATTTTTAATTGCAAATTAGTGTGTATTTTTCCTCCAAATCCAGCACCCAAATGCAGTCATTAGTTTGTGTCACCCAAACTATGACACAAAACTCACTTCTGTTTCTTTCATGATTCATCTTATCCATTACAGGAACAATATTCATGGACTAATCACCCAAAATATCTGATTTTCTAATTTCTAATTGCAAATGAGTGTGAATTTTTCCTCCCATTCCAGTACCCAAATGCACTGATTAGGTGGTGACACACAAACTATCAAAGATAACTCACTTCTGTTTCTTTCATGATTCATCGTATCCATAACAGGAACAATATCTATTGACCAATCACCAAAAATATCTGATTTTCTAATTTTTAATTGCAAATAAGTGTGTATCTTTCCTCCAATTCCATTACCCAAATGGACTCATTAGGTGGTGACACACAAACTATGACAGATAACTCACTTCTTTTTCTTTCATGATTCATCTTATCCATAACAGGAACAATATTCATGAACCGATCACCCAAAATTATCTGATTTTCTAATTTTTAATTGCAAATTAGTGTGTATTTTCCCTCCAAATCCAGTACCCAAATGCACTTATTAGGTGGTGACACACAAACTATCAAAGATAACTCACTTCTGTTTCTTTCATGATTCAACTTATCCATAACAGGAACAATATGCATGGACTAATCACAAAAATTATCTGATTTTCTAATTTTGAATTGCAAATGAGTGTGTATTTTTTCTCCAAATCCAGTACCCAAATGCACTCATTAGTTTGTGACTCACAAACTATCACACATAACTCACTTCTGTTTCTTTCATGATTCATCTTATCCATTACAGGAACAATATTCATTGACCTATCACCCATAATATCTGATTTTCTAATTTTTAATTGCAAATTAGTGTGTATTTTCCCTCCAAATCCAGTACCCAAATGCACTTATTAGGTGGTGACACACAAACTATCAAAGATAACTCACTTCTGTTTCTTTCATGATTCAACTTATCCATAACAGGAACAATATGCATGGACTAATCACAAAAATTATCTGATTTTCTAATTTTAAATTGCAGATGAGTGTGTATTTTCCCTCCAAATCCAGTACCCAAATGGACTCATTAGGTGGTGACACACAAACTATCAAAGATAACTCACTTCTGTTTCTTTCATGATTCATCTTATCCATTACAAGAACAATATTCATTGACCTATCACCCAAAATATCTGATTTTCTAATTTTTAATTGCAAATTAGTGTGTATTTTCCCTCCAAATCCAGGACCCAAATGCACTTATTAGGTGGTGACGCACAAACTATGACAGATAACAAGTCACTTCTGTTTCTTTCATGATTCAACTTATCCATAACAGGAACAATATTCATGGACTAATCACCAAAAGTATCTGATTTTTATTTTCTAATTGCAGATTAGAGCCTGAAACGCCGTTCCGGTTAGAGAATTCTGAAACGCCGTTCCATGATTGTTGACATGAATTGTACAAAAAAACGTTTCTCCACCCCAACAACAGAAGTCATTACTATCATACCTACATTACTACTACTGCTATCATAATGCACCCGGACACATATCTACGAAAAGAGCATTTTTTGGAACGCTGCTCGAAAAACAGGAAAAAAGGGATAATAGTGGTGAAATTGTGTAACAAGGTACTGCTGTAGATATCTACTCAAATATGTTGCCAGAAATTATCTAGTACGAAAATGGTGTAGAAAGCTACTGCTGTAGATATCTACGCAAAGTCGTTACCAGAAATTATCTAGTACACAAAAATGTGTAGGAAGGTACTGCTGTAGATTTCTACGCAAATTCGTTACCAGAAATTATCTAGTACAAAAATTGATGTAGCGAGCCGAATGAAAGTAATGGTAGTGCCACGTGGCACTCCCTACAATCGATAGAGGGCCAGACCGGGGGAAATCTAAGAGAAATCTAGTAGATTTCACTATCACTAAAACCAGCTTCGAAGCACACGCTTAGACCCCGATAGCCTCAACAAGCCGGCAAAGGATTCCTCCAGCAAAGCGCAAGCCTACTACGCTCCCTACCAGAACAATACAATCAATTCCCTGTATCACCAGATAAGATGTATCACTGTGTCACTGTATCACGGTAGCTCGTATGAATGGATCGCTTGCAACCGAAAGACGCGTACGAAGTCAAAATGAGCTTCGTATCAACCAAAATTACAGGCTAGCACTAGAACAAGCCTGTAAAGGAGCAATCCTCCCGCAAAGGCTAGCAAAGCTCACTCTTTTGCTCCTAAAACGATTAGTAGTAGAATAAATTGGCTAACGCGTCCAGGTCCAATAGTCATTCCTATTGTACCCGTACGACAAGCCTACCATCTGTCCTGGCCCCCTAGCCCTGCCTAGTGTACCGGTCCCGGTCCCCTAGTGTTGCCTAGTGTACCCATACAGCAGTCAGTCTTAACCATACTACTCACCCATCAACGTCCCCATTGTCACCTTACAGCAGGCCCGGCCTTGATTAACCAAGACACCAACTCCGCGGATAGCCCGTATCCAAGGCGAATCGAATTTGGGTCACTGGTCCGCGCCTCCAGTTGATTCCGCCCGCCAATCCGCACCTCCAAGCGGCCAGTCGACACCTCCACCGAGGACTACTCCGACCCTTGAGGCCACCAGAAGCACACTTGGCTTGGCCTACCAGCTACAACGATCGATACAACACCAAGGCGCCGCTGTCCCGGTCCAATGCTTAACTACTCGGAGTACTTTCGCGCTACCCCAAGCCCATTTGGGAGCTCGGCGGAGCGCAACAAGGCCTATGCCACCATCTTTAGCTACTTCACTCTGGCCTCCCCCCCTCAGGTCCTTCTGGAACATCTACTCAACCTCTTTGAGGCTGAGGCTGTGGGCGCGCTGGGGATCTTTGTAGCGGACTCCAAAGGCCTGCCCTGCCTCCGATTGGTGCATGGCCTTCGAAAGTACCCAGGGCCCTTGGCTCAACACAGCCCCAACAAAAACAAGGCCTTTGGGTACTTGGATGACATCGAAGGGGAAGCTGGGGAACTGGTTCTAGTGGATTCAGCCATGCTGTCCCCCACCACAGCCTCCCGGGTGCTAACCCTGGATCATCATCTGGCAGAGTTGGAGGCGCACCCAGGAAGACTGTCCATCCCAGTGATACCAGAAGGGACCGGCCATTCCGAGTTGATATGGGCCCACAAGGCGTTCTTCATCCCCTTTGAGTTGGTGCATTTCCTCTTGGGCAAGGGGCTCTCTCCAAGCCAAGCCATGGAGATCCTCCATCCTCAGCTTAACAGGGTGGGGCTAATGGAGTCCTGCACCCCCCTGTTCAACACTCTCCGGTTGGCCGGACTACAGCTACAGAACCCGGGGGAAACCCCAAGCTCCTTCAGCTGGGCCCCTCCTTTCGAAATGAGACAGGCCTTACCAACTACATGAAGCTCAAGGTGATGTACCGGGACCTGCCAGAATTGGAGCAACCTTGGGACACACCTGGAGACCCGGCACTCACAGCAGCAGTCACGGCCCTCACCAACCACCAACTAAAGCTAAGTGAGAATATGGACCACAAGCGGTCACAGTCAGTGAGGACCACTTGGGGCCCCTTGTACACCCAGCGCTTGCTTCTGCTCTGTGGTAAACAGGAGGAAGCGAACCCCCCCCCCCCCATCTACCAGGCCTGAGCTCAAAAGAGCAAGCACGAGAGGACCCACATGATCTTCCAAAGCCAAGTGGCAGCCTGGGCCTCTGAGTTGGGGATCCAAGCCCCCTTCATCACTACTGCTGCCCTCAAACGCTTCCAGGATGACAACTTCCACGGGACTGACCCCTTTGATGTAGCGGATGGAATACTCCCCATGGCTTTCACGCCCCCAGGTGGGTCCGCGGCCACCCTGAAAAGGGAGCAGGAGGCAGCAGCCACTGTGGCAGCATATGACACTATGATCTCCACTGAAGGCAACTCCCTCACCTTGAAGGACTCCCTGGGGCTTCAGAAGACTTAAGCCTACATCCCTGTCGACTGGACTGAAGCCACCACCCAGCTGGAGAGCTACCTGGCTGTCCTAGCCACCATCCTAGGACTCAACCATGATGTCGTCACCAGCTACCAACAAGGCCTCCGCAGGCTCAAGATCCAGCAGATGCCCCTCCGAAGAGCAATTGCAGATGAGGTGGGAGAATTCCTCACCCCTGCCATTGTAGTCTACTACTTCCAAATCCGAGTCAGGGGGTGGCTTGAGGAGCAGTGGGAAGTAGCCTCCATCCTTCCCTCCCCGGACTTTGGGGTGGACTTCCACACCTTCAGGATGAGCCAGAACCTCAACTGGCTCCCCAATGTCTCCAATGTGGCTGCCCTGAGACTACTGCGACGACCGGATCCCCCTCCACCCCCCCCCACCAAGGCAGCTACCAATGGGCCCAGCAACAGCAACAAGAACACCAACGTTCCCCCCAGTAGCACGGGCGTCCGCAACTCGACCACAACACAGACGCGACTCACCAATCCACACCGGGACTCCCGCCTCCAAGACAGCAATCATCCCATTGTCAAGAAACTGGAGTCAGCAAAAATGAGGGAAGCCATCCAAGCTATGAGAGACAAAGGGAAAGGCCCCCTCTCCAGACCAGATGGCCAAGAGAGATGCCACTCGTGGCACATCAAGGGTGCCTGCTTCAGCAGCTGCAAGCACATATATGACCACGTGGCCATCACTCCCACCGAGCAAGATCTACTCTGGCAATGGTGCCAAGAGGGATATGCCTGACCGGTTGGCACGCACCCTCACTTGGGCGCGGAGCCCTCCCCACCCCACATTGGCCTTGGGGGGATCATACTAAGTAACAATCCATCATCTAATCATGAATCTAATCCTCACTTACGAATCACCCATGAATTAGGTAAGCACAAACGGCACGCGCGCGCATGTACCCACCTCGACTTGTATGTGCCTTCCCAAAATTCTACAGGTTCTACAGATTCCACGGAAGCGCCCACCATCCCCTTGGGGGAAGCGCCCACCATCCCACCAAGTCCTTCATCCACCTACACATTGCCTGGGTCCGATCTCCTAGTCACTGCGAACCTATTGCCCTTGCCTAGGCCCGAGCTCCTAGTCAATGCCAACCCATTGCCTAGGCCCGAGCTCCTAGTCACCCCCACTGCTATGCCTATGCCCGAGCTCCTAGTCACTGCACAACCCTCGCACAACTTCGCGTCTCGCAATGTTGTCCGACGTTCCGAATTTCCAGTACTCAAAACACGTAGGATTCTACACAGAATTCTGTATCCTCCTATTTCACCCTCTTCCCCTTGTCAATCCCGATCCCAGGCTTCACCCCTCTCAATTGCGACTTGCGTTTTCTGCTGTTGCTATCGATTGGTGGTCTCCTTGCTGGCGTCCTTTGGTTGCTTTGGCTGTTCTTCACTTCCCGACGTTCGGGCTCCGGTCCGACCCATAATTTTCTACGCGGTCTCTAGTACATTTTCTACGTAGCTGCCGCTCTGAATCGCTCCGACACATACCAACCACACCTTCCTCCATTGCAGCGCCTTTGCTCCCCTCGCCGTCACAGTCAAACGCTTCGCTGCTTCGCCTTCTCCCCTTGCCAACGTCTCCCTCTCGACTCGCTCTTGCGGACACGCCGGTCCCATTTTGGTCCTCCAACTCCTCCATTTTGGTCCTCTACCTCCTCCACTCGCCGTCCACGCCCGCGGCACCATCGCTTACCGCCTCTGATCTGAGTACACCGCACCACCGTTGCTCCTCGTCCTCCATTCAACCGCTGGTCCTGAGCGCTCTTTCCCCCTCCACCCTATCCTTGGCTCCATTTCGTTGCCCCGCTTCCAGTCTCTCCCTCCCACGGACACTGATTTTTTGCTTCTTGGTTGCCGAATTTTCGCTGCTTCGCTTCGATCCCACCCCGCCTCTTCTCATTGTCAACGGCTTCTCCTCTCTATTGTGGAAACGCCGGTACCATCCCTGTCCCCTGACTCCAGATATTGACTGAGTTATCACGAATTTCCTCATCAGCCTCCCCTCCTCCGATTCCCAGCATGCCTCCCCCTACAAAGCCTACTGCGGGCGGCTCCTCTGCTTCTTCCCCCAAGAAACGGCTCCAATCTACACCCTCTCTATCTTCTTCCTCTGCCCGCTCCTCTGCATCTGGCTCTCGCTACCCCAAGCGCGCCCATCTGAAGAAGTCCTCCACCCCTACCCCAGCTCCTACCCAGGCCACTCCTTCTCCTTCCTCTCTTCGCCCCCGGAAGGATGCATCTATGTCTGCTGGTTCCTCTTCCTCGGCCAGCCAATCCTCTGTTACCTCCATGTCTGTCTCTTCCTCTGATTCCTCTGTGGCCTCCTCTACTCAGTCTTCTAAGAAGCCTGCTCCTCGTCAGGATTCTAAGAAGCCAGCCCTTAAGTCCCCCCCCTGCAGCCTCCCGCTCTCAAGCAGCTTGTCCTTACTCCCCCAGCTCTTCAGCAGCCAGCCCCATCTGCCGCGCGTCCCGCCCCTGCTCCAGCTCTTAAACAGTCTCTCCTCCCGCAGTCCCCTTCCTTGACCCCCTCCCCCAGCTTGGATCGTCAAGCACTTCGTCAACAGGCTCTGGCCGCTGCCAATCAGGCCCACTCTGCTTCCTTCCTGTGGCGTTTCTATGGTGATGGCCGTTTCCCTACCCCATCTTTCATCCACCGTCTCCGGAAGTCTCCAGCGCAGACCCGAGTTTGGAACGCCTCTCCCAGTCCTACCCACTTCTTCAGCAAGAAGGATGGCCGGGACAAGAAATCCATTCATGATGTGTGCCGTCTCTCCGTCGCCCCGGTGTATGCCCTGGTCAATCCCGCTGATTCTGACTGGAGGACTGCTACTGTGGAGTCTCTGGTCTCCCTGGCTTTGGCTTGCTTCCAAGGCTCTGCTGCGTGGACCAAATCCCCTCCCGGCCAAGCCCTTCGGAAATGTCTCATTGGTCTTGCAAAAATGTCTCCCGAATGCTTTGATGCCCTGTACTGTGAAGGCAACCTTCTGCCTAGCACTGAAGGGCTGGTGTGGCTGTCTGCCAACCGGGTTCTCGGCTCTCATTGGTTTTTCAAGACTAAGCCCCCTGCCCCTGCTCCGTCAGCTGCCTCTGCATCTTCCAGCCCGGCGCCGGGTTCTCGGTCTGTCTCCTTTTTTCCTTCTGTTGGAGCTGCTTCTGTCCTTTCTTCTTCTGTCGGCCACTTTCTTCAACGGCGTGGGGTTTGCTCCAGTGATTCCAGGGCTCCGGTTGATGTCACTGAAGGTACCAAGTGCTCCTACAGCTCCTACTTCACTCTGTCTCTCCCTCGGCTGATGTCACCCCGCCCTAGTGATTTGTACGACGAAATGCTGGAGTCCCTGACTGATGCACTCAGCTTGCTCTGGTCGGCGGATCGGAAGCTGGTCCTCTATGTCTTCCCTTCCCGCGCCAGCATTAACCCCAAGGCTAAGGTTCCCAAACTCTGGTCTACCCTGCCTGACAGGCGCACTCTTGAGCTCTACGTTGCTTCCCTATGGCTCCGGGTTCGCGCAGCACCCCACCTTCGGTTCTATATCGGACACAGTGTCCCAGTGGATGCTCTCTTGTCTGACACTCTCCTTCAGCGCCTCCAGGACCGTGAAATGGACTTCAAGTACGGTCATATTCAAGCCTCCACTACTGTCACCTGTGGTTTCCTGCTCGGTTCCTATATGCAGAGTTTTGATCTTAATCATTACAATGCCCTGCTCCAGACCCATCCTCGGTTTCAAGCCTTCCCTATCGCTGTCATCCGGAAGAACATTCGGCTCGACAATTCACGAACCCCTGACCCCTCTCCTGTCCCAGCCGCTCACATCTTGTGTGATTCTACCAAGCGTTCTCAGACTGTCAAGCTACTTAAGGCTCAGTTCAATCGCTGCTCTGCGTCTGATATAGCCTCCCTTCCTGATGGTAAATTCTACAAGTTCATTGAGACTGCTACCAATCCCTCTGACCGATGCCTTTCCCCTTCCAAGCTGAAGACCCTTCGTCAAGCTAAGCACCGGCAAGCCAAGTTCATCCAGACCCATGAAACTGCTTCTGTTCTCGGTGTGGTTGACCTGGATCTTCCTGTCGATTTGGGTCAGGGCCTGGGCGCTACCACATTGCGCCGTGTTCTTCTGGGCATCCGTACTAGGGACAACTGGTCATGGCCATTGTTTCTCTCTGTTGACACCAGCTCCTACCGTGGTGAAATCCTGGCCCTGTACAACACTACTACCTCAGCTGAAGCCCAAGCCATGCTGTCCTTTCTTCCTATCTTCCTGGAGGCCCGGTATGGCTCTTGTGTTTGCCAATGGTTCTCTACTGAGTGTCTCACTGAGTTGGAGGACTTTCATTGGGATCCCACTGAAGGACGGGTTGTTGAAAATGCCCCTGCACCGGACCAGGAACTGGAGGATGCTTTGCGCTTCTTTGGTCGTGGTGACGTCTGTGATTGGGAACTCGTGGATGACGACCTGTCCATCGACTCCACTTCCAACGCTGTTACTTTTGACCTGGATATGCACTTATCTTTTCAGATACGTGAGGACAGCGCTGGGTGTGGCTTTGATGATGGCCAGTCCATGTCTACTCTTGCAACCGGCACTTCCAACATCACTTCTGTTCTGGGTGCACCTCCGGCTGCTGCCCCTCTTGAAGGCGTTGCCTTGGCTGACATTGTGTCCCCCGCTAGCACACTCCCCACCTCCCTCAACTCTCCTCTCCGCTCTGGTTTCACCTCCATAGCTTTTTCTCCCGGCACCGACGCCAGTATCAGCGAGCTGAGCCATACCAATGCCTCAACCAGCTCTGCACCGGCTTCTCTCCTATCCGTGCGACAGACACGGTATTCCTCTGACCATGGTTAGGTCCCTTTTCTTCTGGCCTGGTGGAATGCCCACTTCTCCAAATTCCACCTCTGCATCCCTCAGTCAACCTTCCTCTTCTTCCGCTACTCCTGCTTCCCGCCTTGTCTACCCCACCGTGTTTCTCCTATCCCTGCACCGGGTGCTAATGCCTTTGGTTTGCTTTCCAGTGCTTCCCCCAGGATTGCCTCCAGTGCTCCACCTAGTGCTGCATCAACTGGTGCTCCAAGTGTTTCACCCGGATATGCACCCAGGGTTCCTCCCAGCGCTGCACCTGGCGCCAACCCCAGTGCTTCCTCCTGCCATGCATTTGGCTTGTTTTCCAGTGCTTCACCTAGGGTTGCATTCAGTGTTCCACCTAGTGCTGCATCCATTGGTGCTCGCAGTGTTTCCCCCTGATATGCACCCAGTCTGGCTCCCAGCGCTGCACCAGGCGCCACTCCCAGTGTTTCCTCCTGCCACGCATTTGGCTTGCTTTCCAGTGCTTCCCCCAGGATTGCCTCCAGTGCTCCACCTAGCGCTGCATCAACTGGTGCTCCCAGTGCTTCACCCTGCTCTGCCCACAGTGTTCCTCCCAACACTGCACCAGGCGCAACTCCCAGTGCTTCCTCCAGCCATACCTTTGGTTTGCTTTCCAGTGCTTCCCCTAGGGTTGCCTTCAGTGCTCCACCTAGTGCTGCATCCCCTGGTGCTCGCAGTTTTTCTCCTTGCTATGCCCACAGTGTTCCTCCCAGCACTGCACCCGGCGCCACTCCCAGTGCTTCCTCCCGCAATGCCTTTGGTTTGCATTCCAGTGCTTCCCCTAGGATTGCCTCCCGTGCTCCACCTAGTGCTGCATCAACTGGTGCTCCCGGTGTTTCATCCTGATATGCACCCAGTGTTCCTCCCAGCACTGCACCAGGCGCCATTCCCAGTGCTTCCTCTTGCCATGCATTTGGCTTGCTTTCCAGTGCTTCACCTAGGGTCGCCTCCAGTGTTCCACCTAGTGCTGCATCAACTGGTGCTCGCAGTGTTTCCCCCTGATAAGCACCCAGTGTTCCTCCCAGCACTGCTCCAGGCGCCACCCCCAGTGCTTCCTCCTGCCATGCACTTGGCTTGCTTTCCAGGGCTTCACCAGGGTCGCCTCCAGTGTTCCACCTAGTGCTGCATCAACTGGTGCTCACAGTGTTTCACCCTGATATGTACCCAGTGTTCCTCCCAGCACTGCACCAGGCGCCACTCCCAGTGCTTCCTCCTGCCATGTATTTGGCTTGCTTTCCAGTTCTTCCCCCAGGATTGCCTCCAGTGCTCCACCTAGTGCTGCATCCACTGGTGCTCCCAGTGTTTCACCCTGCTCTGCCCACAGTGTTCCTCCCAGCAATGCACCAGGCTCCGCTCCCAGTGCTTCCTCCTACCATGCATCAGGCTTGCTTTCCAGTGCTTTCCCCAGGATTGCCTACCATGCTCCACCTAGTGCTGCATCAACTGGTGCTCCCAGTGTTTCACCCTGCTCTGCCGACAGTGTTCCTCCCAGAACTGCACCAGATGTCACTCCCAATGCTTCCTCCTGCAAGGCTGTTGGTTTGCTTTCCAGTGCTTCACCTCGGGTTGCCTTCAGTGTTCCACCTAGTGCTGCATCCATTGGTGCTCGCAGTGTTTCCCCCTGATATGCACCCAGTGTTCCTCCCAGCACTGCACCAGGCGCCACTCCCAGTGTTTCCTCCTTCCATACATTTGGCTTGCTTTCCCGTGCTCCCCCCAGGATTGCCTCCAGTGCTCCACCTAGCGCTGCATCAACTGGTGCTCCCAGTGTTTCACCCTGCTCTGCCGACAGTGTTCCTCCCAGCACTGCACCAGATGCCACTCCCAATGCTTCCTCCTGCAAGGCTATTGGTTTGCTTTCCAGTGCTTCACCTCGGGTTGCCTTCAGTGTTCCACCTAGTGCTGCATCCATTGGTGCTTGCAGCGTTTCCCCCTGATATGCCCCAAGTTTTCCTCCCAGCACTGCACCGGGCGCCACTCCCAGTGTTTCCTCCTTCCATGCATTTTGCTTGCTTTCCGGTGCTTCCCCCAGGATTGCCTCCAGTGCTCCACCTAGCGCTGCATCCACTGGTGCTCCCAGTGTTTCACCCTGCTCTGCCCACAGTGCTCCTCTCAGCACTGCACCAGGCACAACTCCCAGTGCTTCCTCCAGCAATACCTTTGGTTTGCTTCCCAGTACTTCACCTCGGGTTGCCTTCAGTGTTCCCCCTAGTGCTGCGTCACCTGGTGCTCGCAGTTTTTCTCCTTGATATGCCCACAGTTTTCCTCCCAGCACTGCACCCGGCGCTACTCCCAGTGCTTTCTTCAGCAATGCCTTTGGTTTGCTTTCCAGTGCTTCCCCCAGGATTGCCTCCCGTGCTCCACCTAGTGCTGCATCCACTGGTGCTCCCAGTGTTTCACCCTGATATGCACCCAGTGTTCCTCCCAGCGCTGCACCAGGCGCCACCCCCAGTGCTTCCTCCTGCCATGCATTTGGCTTGCTTTCCAGTGCTTCACCTTGGGTTGCTTTCAGTGTTCCACCTAGTGCTGCATCACCTGGTGCTCGCAGTTTTTCCCCTTGATATGCCCCCAGTATCCCCCCCAGCACTGCACCAGGCGCAACTCCCAGTGCTCCCTCTAGCAATGCCTTTGGTTTGCTTTTCAGTGCTTCCCCCAAGATTGCCTCCAGTGCTCCACCTAGTGCTGCACCAACTGGTGCTCCAAGTGTTTCACCCTGATATGCACCCAGTGTTCCTCCCAGCGCTGCACCAGGCGCCACCCCCAGTGCTTCCTCCTGCCATGCATTCGGCTTGCTTTCCAGTGCTTCCCACAGGATTGCCTCCAGTGCTCCACCTAGTGCTGCATCAACTGGTGCCTCCAGTGTTTCACCCTGCTCTGCCCACAGTGTTCCTCCCAGCACTGCACCCGGCGCCACTCCCAGTGCTTCCTCCTGCCATGCAATTGATTTGCTTTCCAGTGCTTCACCTAGGATTGCCTCCAGTGTTCCACCTAGTGCTGCATCAACTGGTGCTCACAGTGTTTCACCCTGATATGCACCCAGGGTTCCTCCCAGCGATGCACCAGGCGCAACTCCCAGTGCTCTCTTCAGCAATGCCTTTGGTTTGCTTTCCAGTGCTTCCCCCAGGATTGCCTCCCATGCTCCACCTAGTGCTGCATCCACTGGTGCTCCCAGTGTTCCACCCTGATATGCACCCAGTGTTCCTCCCAGCGCTGCACCAGGCGCCACCCCCAGTGCTTCCTCCTGCCATGCATTCGGCTTGCTTTCCAGTGCTTCACCTAGGGCTGCCTTCAGTGTTCCACCTAGTGCTGCATCACCTGGTGCTCGCAGTGTTTCCCCCTGATACGCACCCAGTTTTCCTCCCAGCACTGCACCAGGCGCCACTCCCAGGGTTTCCTCCTGCCATGCATTTGGCCTGCTTTCCAGTGCTTCCCCCAGGATTGCCTCCAGTGCTCCACCTAGCGCTGCATCAACTGGTGCTCCCAGTGTTTCACCCTGCTCTGCCCACAGTGTTCCTCCCAGTACTGCACCAGGCGCGACTCCCAGTGCTTCCTCCAGCAATACCTTTGGTTTGCTTTCCAGTGCTTCACCTAGGGTTGCCTTCAGTGTTCCACCTAGTGCTGCATCACCTGGTGCTCGCAGTTTTTCCCCTTGCTATGCCCACAGTGTTCCCCCCAGCACTGCACCAGGCGCCATTCCCAGTGCTTCCTCCGGCCATGCATTTGGCTTGCTTTCCAGTGCTTCCCCCAGGATTGCCTCCCGTGCTCCACCTAGTGCTGCATCCACTGGTGCTCCCAGTGTTTCACCCTGATATGCACCCAATGTTCCTCCCAACACTGCATCAGGCGCCATTCCCAGTGCTTCCTCCGGCCATGCATTTGGCTCGCTTTCCAGTGCTTCCCCCAGGATTGCCTCCAGTGCTCCACCTAGCGCTGCATCAACTGGTGCTCCCAGTGTTTCACCCTGCTCTGCCGACAGTGTTCCTCCCAGCACTGCACCCGGCGCCACTCCCAGTGCTTCCTCCTGCCATGCATTTGGCTTGCTTTCCAGTGCTTCACCTAGGGTTGCCTTCAGTGTTCCACCTAGTGCTGCATCACCTGGTGCTCGCAGTTTTTCCCCTTGCTATGCCCACAGTGTTCCCCCCAGCACTGCACCAGGCGCAACTCCCAGTGCTTCCTCCAGCAATGCCTTTGGTTTGCTTTTCAGTGCTTCCCCCAAGATTGCCTCCAGTGCTCCACCTAGCGCTGCATCAACTGGTGCTCCAAGTGTTTCACCCTGATATGCACCCAGTGTTCCTCCCAGCGCTGCACCAGGCGCCACCCCCAGTGCTTCCTCCTGCCATGCATTCGGCTTGCTTTCCAGTGCTTCCCACAGGATTGCCTCCAGTGCTCCACCTAGTGCTGCATCAACTGGTGCCTCCAGTGTTTCACCCTGCTCTGCCCACAGTGTTCCTCCCAGCACTGCACCCGGCGCCACTCCCAGTGCTTCCTCCTGCCATGCAATTGATTTGCTTTCAGGTGCTTCAACTAGGATTGCCTCCAGTGTTCCACCTAGTGCTGCATCAACTGGTGCTCACAGTGTTTCACCCTGATATGCACCCAGGGTTCCTCCCAGCGATGAACCAGGCGCAACTCCCAGTGCTTTCTTCAGCAATGCCTTTGGTTTGCTTTCCAGTGCTTCCCCCAGGATTGCCTCCCGTGCTCCACCTAGTGCTGCATCCACTGGTGCTCCCAGTGTTCCACCCTGATATGCACCCAGTGTTCCTCCCAGCGCTGCACCAGGCGCCACCCCCAGTGCTTCCTCCTGCCATGCATTTGGCTTGCTTTCCAGGGCTTCACCAGGGTCGCCTCCAGTGTTCCACCTAGTGCTGCATCAACTGGTGCTCACAGTGTTTCACCCTGATATGTACCCAGTGTTCCTCCCAGCACTGCACCAGGCGCCACTCCCAGTGCTTCCTCCTGCCATGTATTTGGCTTGCTTTCCAGTTCTTCCCCCAGGATTGCCTCCAGTGCTCCACCTAGTGCTGCATCCACTGGTGCTCCCAGTGTTTCACCCTGCTCTGCCCACAGTGTTCCTCCCAGCAATGCACCAGGCTCCGCTCCCAGTGCTTCCTCCTACCATGCATCAGGCTTGCTTTCCAGTGCTTTCCCCAGGATTGCCTACCATGCTCCACCTAGCGCTGCATCAACTGATGCTCCCAGTGTTTCACCCTGCTCTGCCCACAGTGTTCCTCCCAGCACTGCACTAGGCGCACCTCCCAGTGCTTCCTCCAGCAATCCCTTTGGTTTGCTTCCCAGTACTTCACCTCGGGTTGCCTTCAGTGTTCCCCCTAGTGCTGCATCCATTGGTGCTCGCAGTTTTTCTCCTTGATATGTCCACAGTGTTCCTCCCAGCACTGCAGCTGGCGCAACTCCCAGTGCTTCCTCCAGCAATGCCTTTGGCTTGCTTTCCAGTGCTTCCCCTAGGATTGCCTCCAGTGCTCCACCTAGTGCTGCATCAACTGGTGCTCCCAGTGTTTCACCCTGATATGCACCCAGTGCTCCTCCCAGCACTGTACCAGGCGCTCCTCCCAGTGCTTCCTCCAGCAATGCCTTTGGTTTGCTTTCCAGTGCTTCCCCTCAGATTGCCCCCAGTGCTTCACCTAGTGCTGCATCAACTGGTGCTCGCAGTGTTTCCCCCTGATATGCACCCAGTGTTCCTCCCAGCACTGCACCAGGCGCCATTCCCAGTGCTTCCTCCTGCCATGCATCAGGCTTGCTTTCCAGTGCCTTCTTCAGGATTGCCTACCGTGCTCCACCTAGTGCTGCATCAACCGGTGCTCCCAGTGTTTCACCCTGCTCTGCCCACAGTGTTCCTCCCAGCGCTGCACCAGGCGCCACCCCCAGTGCTTCCTTCTGCAAGGCTGTTGGTTTGCTTTCCAGTGCTTCCCACAGGATTGCCTCCAGTGCTCCACCTAGTGCTGCATCACCTGGTGCCTCCAGTGTTTCACCCTGCTCTGCCCACAGTGCTCCTCCCAGCACTGCACCCGGTGCCACTCCCAGTGCTTCCTCCTGCCATGCATTTAACTTGCTTTCCAGTGCTTCACCTAGGATTGCCTCCAGTATTCCACCTAGTTCTGCATCAACTGGTGCTCACAGTGTTTCACCCTGATATGCACCCAGTGTTCCTCCCAGCGCTGCACCAGGCGCAACTCCCAGTGCTTCCTCCAGCAATACCTTTGGTTTGCTTTCCAGTGCTTCACCTAGGGTTGCCTTCAGTGCTCCCCCTAGCGCTGCATCACCTGGTGCTCGCAGTTTTTCCCCTTGATATGCCCACAGTGTTCCCCCCACCACTGCACCAGGCGCAACTCCCAGTGCTTCCTCCAGCAATACCTTTGGTTTGCTTTCCAGTGCTTCCCCTAGGATTGCCTCCAGTGCTTCACCTAGTGCTGCATCAACTGGTGCTCCCAGTGTTTCACCCTGATATGCACCCAGTGTTCCTCCCAGCACTGCACCAGGCGCCACTCCCGGTGTTTCCTCCTGCCACGCATCTGGCTTGCTTTCCAGTGCTTCCCCCAGGGTTGCCTCCAGTGCTCCACCTAGTGCTGCATCACCTGGTGCTCACAGTTTTTCTCCTTGATATGCCCACAGTGTTCCTCCCAGCACTGCATCAGGCGCAACTCCCAGTGCTTCTCCCAGCAATGCCTTTGGTTTGCTTTCCAGTGCTTCACCTAGGGTTGCCTCCAGTGTTCCACCTAGTGCTGCATCACCTGGTGCTCCCAGTGTCTCACCCTGATAGGCACCCAGTGTACCTCCCAGCACTGCACCAGGCGACACTTCCAGTGCTTCCTCCAGCAATGCCTTCGGTTTGCCCCCCAGTGCTTCACCCAGTAGTGCCCTTGGCATGCCTTCCAGTGCTTCACCCACGGGTGCACCCAGTGCCAATTCTTCTCCTTGTGCTGCTTCCTGTGCTGCCACTCCTGGTACCGCACCTGCTGGGGCCTTCCGTATTCCACACCTATGCCTCACACGCCTCCACTTCCGTGCGACAGACACGGTTTGCGTCTGATCATGGTTAGTGTGTCTCCTTCAGGGCACTGTGGGATGCCCTCCAACTCTCATCCCCACCTGGATTCCTCCAGTCCTTCTTCCCATCCCTTGCCTCCTCCTGCTTCCCGTCTCGCCCAATCCAATCTTCATGGGGACATCCTTGTGTCTAAAGATTCTGATGCTTTTGGCCATCCCTTTCCCCAGTCCCCGTCATCCAACTCTACTCTCATCACCTTCCAAAATATTGGTCCTCAGCGGAAGTCAGCCTTCATGTCTCGTTCCCGTCACAACTCTCGGCGTGTTGCTAAAAGCAAAGCTGGGGTTGCCCTTTACGCAGAGCATTGTCTGAATGAACCCCAGCTCCCCCTTGGTGACCTCTTTCACTCTCGCATCAAACAGGCCTACCCTTCCAGCTTCACCTTCCTTGCTAGCAACCAGCATGAGGCCTCCACCAGCACGTGGCGCATCTCTGGTGGTACGGGGTTTACTATTGACCGGCTCTTTCATTCTCACAAGCTTGCCCACGGTGCTGATCCTTCGGGGCTTGGCCGGTGGACTTTTGTTCGGTTTCAGGGGAGGGCTCAAGCTACGGTTACCATCTTTTCTGCCTACTGCCCTGTCGAAAATGACAGGGACCTTGGCTCTGTTTGGAACCAACACTGTCGCTACTTCCAGGCTGAGGAGGATCTTCGCTGTCCCAACCCACGCATTCTCTTTTGACAAGACCTCACAGCTGCCCTTCAGGCTTGCCTAGAGGCAGGTGACTCCGTTGTCTTAGGGATCGACCATAATTCTGATGTCCGGTCTGACGGTCTCTCCTCTGAGCTCACAGCACTCGGCTTCAGGGATGCCATCTTAACTACCCACCCTTCAAGTTCCCCGCCTGCCACCCACAATCGCAATACTACCAGGACTCCCATTGATGCCATTTGGACTACTGAGCATGTTGATGTCATCCGAGCTGGTTACTGTGCTTTTGATGGTGAGCACGGCATGGTTTCTGACCATCGCTTGCTCTGGATCGAAGTGTGTAATGGCAGTATCCTGGGCAAATATCTTCCACCTCCTGTACGATCCTCTCTTCCTCGCCTGAAATCTTCCCACCCTCACCTTCGGCAGCGCTATCTCAAGCGGGTGAAACATGCCTTTGCTACTGCTGGTGTGTTCCGCCTTCAGACTAAGCTAGAGCACCTAGTGGCTCTGTATTTATCTGGTGATACCACTGTGCGCGATACTCTCATCACTACCTATGATGTCCTCCACGCTACCTCTGCCTCCATCCGGCTGTCTGTTGAACACCATCTTTGCCGGCTTCGCACCGGCATGATTCCGTGGTCCCCCAAGCTCCAGGTTTACCGTGACACCATAGAATTTTGGAGGCGGATTGTGCAGCTTCGTCAAGGTGTCTCCACCAGTCACACCAAGATGAAGCGCTTGGCAAGTAAACTTTCCTTATACAAGGGTGAACACTGTGATCTTGCCACGGCTGTCCTCCATTTGAAGCAAGCCTACAAGCAATACCGTGCTGTCAAAGTCCTGGCTCCTTCGTGGCGTGACTCCTTCAACCAAGGTTTGGTGGACGCCCTTCTTACTGAAGGCAAGCCCTACAACCAGAGCGCCTCTCAGATTCGGGCACGCATGCGCCGTGAACGGCTCCAACGGGATCTAGGGCTCGCTGCTTGCGCTATCCGTGGTCGCCTCTCAAAGCCTGCTGTTCTGAAAGCGGTTGCTGTTGGCTCCGATGGCACTGAACAAGTCTTGGAGTCTCAATCTGCCATGGTGCCAGCCATGGCTGCCTCCAATGTCTGCCGTCAACGACAATGCCTTGACACTCCCTCCATGTCTCCCTCATTCATTCAGGCCTTCGGCTACTTGGGTACTGGACCTTCCTCCGCTGATGTCCTTGCCGGCACTTACGTCCCTCCGTCAGGAACTGACCAGTACCTGACTGAACTTCTTACTTGCCTTCAAATGCCCGCTGCTATTAAGTCCTTGCCTCCCTTTGACTATTCTGTTAGCCTTACTGACAATGCTGCTGCCTGGAAATGCCAGAAGGAACGCACTGCTGGTGAGCCTTCTTGCCTCAGTTTTGCCCACCATAAATCTTTTGCCTTGGACACTCAGCTGAATTCCTTTGATACTCTGATGCGGACTGCTCCTCTGCTTGCCGGCTTCTCGCCCTCTGCTTGGCAGGTTATCACCGACTTTGAAATTTTCAAGAAACCTGGTGAATACCGTGTTGACAAGATGAGACTCATCCAACTGATGTCTCCTGAGTTCCAGATCAACAACAAGATGATCGGTAAACGCATTCTCGCTCATGCTGAACAGGCCAACGCGGTGGCAGTTGACCAACATGGCAGCCGGAAGCATCACAAAGCCATCAACACTTGTCTCAACAAGAAGCTTATTTGTGATGTCCTCCGCCAGAAGCGCCGCTCGGGGGCGGTTGCAATGAATGATGCCAAGGGCTGCTATGACCGAATCTCCCATCCCATTGCCAGTCTCACCCTCCAAAGCTTTGGGATTCCGGCTCATGTTTGCGAGGTTCTACTCTCCACTCTCCAGCGTGCCACCCATCACATTAAAACTGGATTTGGCCGGTCCGGTCCTATGTACGGCGATGAATCTATTCCTCTCAGTGGGATCGGGCAAGGCAACGGTCTTGGCCCAACTCTGTGGGCTCTGGTGTCTACCATCCTTTTCCGGATGATGCAGAATGCAGGCCATGGGGTTCATCTCCTCACCTCCCTATCCCTTCAGCTTGTCTCCTTGGTTGGTTTTGCTTTTGTGGATGATACTGATCTTTTTTGTGCCGGTTCCTCCTCTACTACCTCTGGTGAGGCTTTGGCTGTTGATTTTCAGGCCGCTTTAGACCGCTGGGCTGGTGGTCTCATTGCTACTGGTGGCGCTATTGAACCTGCTAAATCCTTCTGCTACTTGATAGATTTCAAGTGGACTGGCTCTGGTTGGGACTATCGTTCTGTTGATGAAATGCCCGGTGTTTTCACCATCACTGACAAGTCTGGTGCCCAATCACCTCTTGACCGTTTTGAGGTTGATTACGCGGACAAGACTCTGGGTGTCTACATTTCTATGGACGGGAATGAGGAAGCTCAAGTTGATCACCTGCAGACCCAGTCCCAGTCCTTTGGATCTCAAATGAGGTCCTCCAAGTGCGAGAAGAACACCTCCCTCTACACCTTCAAGTACTCATTTATGAAGTCTTTTGAATACCCCATGCCCGTCACTCAGCTCAGCGCTTCTACCTGGAACCAAATTCTCCACCCAACTCTGGTCCCAGTGCTCAACAAGGCCGGCATGTCTCGACACTTTCCTCGCAAGGTCTTCTATGGTCCATCTTTGTATCAAGGCTTTGGTTTTATTCACCCTTTCCTTCTCCAGGAATTCAGCCACATTGCTACCCTGCTTCAGGAATCTGTCCGTGGTTCCCAGACAGGCCATATTCTTAGGCTTACAGCTGAAGCCTTTCGGCTTGAACTGGGGATCCCTTTTCATCTCAGTATTACCCCCTATCAGCCATATGCCTCTTATATCACTCCTTGCTGATATAAGCATGTGTGGCATTTCTTTTCTATGCACCCTGTGAGTATGGTGGAAGACTTTCCTACACTTCCTCTGCTTCGAGTGAATGACTGCTACCTCATGCAAGCTTTTGTCACTGCTGGCTTTCGGGGCGCCGACCTGTCTCTTCTGAATCTCATCAGGTTGTCTCTCCAGGCTATCTCCCTTGCTGATATCTGCACTGCAGATGGCACACGGCTTTCTCCTATGGCCTTCCAGTTGCAGTCCTCTAACCATCTTCGCGCCCACCTTGACTGGCCTCGATGCCCCCCTCCGTGGCATCTTCCAGCCCTTCAGCTTTGGCAACGCGCCCTTCGGAAATCCTTCTTACCCCCGTTGGCCTTGCCTTCTGATAGAGCTTTCCACCCCTCCTTTCACCTGGGGCATTGGCTGTCATCCGACTCTTCCTCTGTGTGGCCCTGGTTTTTGTGTCGTTCTACTGACCGGATCTTCTCCAAATGCCCCACTGGGTGGAAGGTCGGCTCTTCGCAAGGTCGAGGACGTTATAGCTTTAACACTACCATCCTTTGTGCTAAACCTACCAGTGCAGACACTATTGTCTCCCTCCTTTCCAGTGGGAATGTGTTCCGGATTGTCGGTCAATCCTCCTTTATCTCTCATCCACCAGACGAGGACCCCTTGGCATATGATCCTTTTAAGTGTCTTCCTGCCACCCCAGAGGATGCATTTGATGCTCTCTGCGCTTCTCCCCGAGTCCTTCTCCATCAATACTCCCTTCCCCAGGATGGATGTCACGCTCTTGCCGATGCCATTCTGCGTGGCTCTGCCAGTGCTGTCTGTGATGGCTCTTATGATCCCATTCTCCTCCGCGGTACATCTTCCTTCATCCTTTCCCCCAACACCTCCACCAAGTCTCCTACGGCGTTCCTCACTGGATCTAACCTTGTCAGTGGCTCCCCTGAAGATCAGTCTTCCTACCGCAGTGAATTGGCTGGCATCATTGGTGTCCTCACCTGCTGTATGGCTCTGGTGGACATCTATGATATACCCTCCGGCTCACTCACCATTGCCCTTGATGGGGATACGGCTCTTCAACAGGCTCAGGGCACCTGGCCCTTGTCTATCTCTCAGAAATCTTTTGACTATGTCTATGTCATTCGCAATATGCTCTCGGCTCTTCCAATCACTGTCACCTTCAAGTGGGTTCAGGGTCATCAAGAGGGTCTTTCTCTTGACTGGTGGGCACTTCGCAATCATCAAGTTGATGGCATGGCCAAGGCATTTCTATCCATGAATCGTTCTTCTCCTTACCACTATCCCCGACTTGTGTTTGAGCCCTGGGCTCTTTCACAGAAGGGTCTCAAATGCTCTCGATTTGACAGAGATGCCTTGCACATTCTTATTTCAGGTCCCCCACTTCTTCACTATTGGCAAACTCACCACGACATCTCCATTTCACCACAAGTTTCAGACTTTATCCATTGGTGTGCCCATCACTCTGCTTTCAAGCGCCTCCCTCCTGGTATGCAGCGGTGGTTTGTCAAGTTTGCTTCGGGTTGTATTGGTGTTGGCAATCAGCTACTTCATTACCAGTACCAGGATCACTCCCGATGCCCTCTGTGTGCCCAAGATGAGGAAAAGGTTTCCCATGTTCTTTCATGTGCCGACCCCGGGGCTGTTCAGCACTGCTTGTCTTCCTTTCGGGGCCCTTTGCAACAGCGCCTTACTTCTGAGCTTACAGACCCTTCACTGGCTCTCGCCATTGTGGATGTTATCACCAGGGTTCGTCAAGGTAGGCGTATCCACCCCTCCTCATACTCCCCTGATATTGCATCCGCTATAAGGGCTCAGCGTCGGATTGGCTGGCACAACTGGTTCCTTGGGAGGTGGACACCCCTTTGGCATCAGGTTCAGGCTGACTATTATTCTTCAATTGGTAGCAAGCGATCTCCTCGTCGATGGGCCACTGCAGTGATTCATCAATTTTTCCTCACCTGTTGGGATCTCTGGACGTACCGAAACCAACGTCTCCATGGCACTGGAGGGTTGCTTGAGTCAGAACAACACCAATCTCTCAATGATTCCATCTCATCCGAATTGGCCATTGGCTTAGCTGGTGCTCTGCCTCAATCTCACTCCCTCCTCCAGATTCCACTTCAAGTGCTCCGTGGTTACACTCTTACTGCCAAGCGTCAATGGCTTGCGACCATCCAGCTTGCCAGGAGACACTATGCAGTCCCACTCCCTTCCCAGCAGCCGTACCGCCAGGAGGCTGCCTTGATGAGGGCTTGGCTGAATGGATCCTAACGGATGGGCCACACTTTTCACCCAGCGCTTTCCCCAGCGCTTTTCCTAGTGTCTCCACCAGTTGCTCCACCCGGTGACCTTCCTAGTTCTTCCCCCAGTTACCCACCTCTGCACCCTGTGCTGCTCCCAATATTTCACCCTTCCTCCTACCTGTTCGTCAGATTCTGCTACTGATATCCTTCAACAGTTTTCACTTGTACTCTCCCTGCTTGCTTTCAGGATTCGTTTGACAAATTTGTCGTTCTACAACTTGGGGCTTAAACTCTCTTTGATTGAGGCGACGTTAAAGTCTGGATACAGACTGAGTAGTTTAGATCCACCTCTGGTGGTTAAAGTTACTTAAATACGTATATTATTATCACTGCACAACCCTCGCCCGCGTCATTCCAGTCCGAGCCCCCATTCAATCCTGGGTCCAAGCCCCTCGCCCATCCACCACTCTCTACCTCGCCCCCATTGCCGACTGGGTCCGCACCCCTCGTCACTACATCCCCCTACCCCGTCGACAGGCTGGACTTGCATATCAACCGGGCTATCACTGTCTACAACAACAGCACTAGCTGGGGGGACTTCATCCGGACCATCCGTGGACAAGGTGATATCCACCCACATGTGGGTACTCTCCCCCATCCAGCCAGTGGCATCCTAGACCAATTTGGGAAGGACGGCACCCCAGCATCCATGTCTGGACCCCCTTGGGACCCGGCCAGGATTGCGACAGCCATCAGCAGAGGGCCACACCAATCCTCCCACCTGGGCATTGACTTCCTTCGCGAGGAGTATGCTGACATGATGGACAAACAACAATGGACTGTCCTCCCAGCCAGCCTCATTCAAGACCTTCCAAACCTCCGGCTGAGTCCACTGGGGCTAGTCCCCCAACGAGGCCGGCGCCCCCGAATGATCTCAGATTACACCTACTCTGAGGTTAACCAAGACACCATCCCTCTAGCCCCAGCAGAAGCCATGCAATTTGGCCACACACTTCCCCGGCTCCTCACCAAGCTGCACCGCGCCAACGACCGGTTCGGTCCAGTGTACATGTCCAAGATAGACCTAGCTGATGGATTCTACCGGGTCCAGTTGAAACCAGAAGACACCATGAAGCTAGGAGTTCTGTTCCCTTCCAGGAAGGACGAGCCACCCCTCATTGGCATCCCCCTCACCAACCCCATGGGGTGGAAATCCAGCCCACCGAACTTCTGTGCCTTTACAGAAACCATTGCAGACATGGCCAATGCCACCCTCTCCACAGGGCTGGCAGAGGCCAGGCTCACACCCCATCGACTGGATCTCCCCTCTGAAGCCACGCCCGCCGCGCCTCCAGCTCCACCAGATAAGCCTCCCGCACCAACAGCGCACACGCCTACCGCTACTGCCCCCCCTACGGTGCCTCATCTGCCCATTCCTCATAGTACCACTCCCAGCAAGAAGCCGGTTCGCTACTGGGATGTCTATGTGGATGACTTCTGGTGTGGCCTTGCTCAAGGCAACCAATGGACCCGACGCGCCGTCAAGAGGGTGCTCTTCCAATCCCTGGACAAAGTCTTCCGACCCCTGGATGAAACGGACACCCCCTTCAGACAGGAACCAGCGTCCCTCAAGAAAATGCGCCAAGGGGATGCCACGTGGACCACCAAGAAAGTTATCCTGGGCTGGCTCATTGATTCCATCAACAAAACCATCAGCCTTCCTCCCCATCGAGTGGCCCGGCTACAGGAGATTCTGCATTCCATTGCCCCCACCCAACGCCATGTTCCTATCAAACAATGGCACCAAGTCCTTGGGGAACTCCGGTTGATGGCCCTTGCCATCCCTGGCGCCATTGGTCTCTTCTCCATCCTCCAAGAAGCCTTCCGACACCAGGAACCGGGCAGGCAGCGCCTCCGGCTCACCAAGCGCGTCCATAGCTTCCTCCGAGACTTCCAGTGGCTGGCTAAGGATCTCTCCAACCGGTCTACTTCCCTTGCCAAACTAGTCCCCGACACATTCCCCGCCACCCTCGGCGCTTGTGATGCCTCTGGTCGGGGCATGGGGGGCATCCATTTTGTCCCCCTTCCAACTGGCGCGGTGCAGCCCATCATGTGGAGGCATGCATTCCCCAAGTGGGTCTCCACCCAACTAGTCACCTTTGACAACCCCAGTGGCACCATCACCAACAGTGACCTTGAGCTGGCTGGCTCCATTGCCCATAATGATGTCCTTGCTCAAGCCGCCTGTGTCACATCCAGGACCACCCACAACTGCTACGACAACACAGCAGCTGTCTACTGGCAAAGGAAAGGCGCCACGACTACTACTGGGCCTGCCGCTTACCTCCTTCGAATTCAGTCCCTACACCAGCGGCTCCATCAATATGTACCCCTTAGGGATTACATCCCGGGACCAGCCAATCACCTGGCTGACCTCCTCTCTCGCTCTGACCTCTCTGACACTGCCCTTCTCAATCATTTCAACACCACCTACCCCCAGGACTTGCCCTGGATCTTATGTCCCCTGAAGCCTCCCATGCATTCTGCTCTGACCTAAGCTCTATCCAGAAGACCATGCGCGCTTCAGTCACTGAACTCTATGCCAAGCGCAAGGATGCCCATTGGAATCAATGGGTTCAATTCTGTTTGTCTCAAGGTTTTGACCCGCGCCTCCAGTCCATTCAGGATCCAATCCCCATCCTCCAAGTCTTTGCCAAACGCCTCCACGATGGCCACCTCTCTCGTAGCCACAAGCCCATCCAATCTCGCACAGTATCGGACACCCTCAGGTCAGTGGGCCAGACGCTGGCCCGCTTGGGGTCCAAAGACCCTCGAACCAACTCTACCGGCAGTCTTGACTTCCGGCTAACTGCCCAGTTCAAGGGCTATGCAAAACTGGACCCAGCCTCTTGCAGGGTTAAGCCAGTCCCCATCACCCTTGTCATGCATGCCCTGCGCTTTGCATACCATGACTCCCCTTCCCCTACCCGACAGGCCATTGCCAACATGATCTGCATAGCCTTCTTTTTCTGTCTGCGCCCTGGTGAGTACACTGGTACTACCAGGGACGACCAAGCCTTCCACCTAAAGGAAGTCTCCTTCTACCTTGGCTCCAAATTTGTCCACCATGATGGCCCTGAACATGAGCTCCTTGCTGCTACCTCTGTCACCCTGACATTCACCACACAGAAGAATGGGGACAAAGGTGAGGTAGTTGCTCATGCCAGGAGTGGTGACTGCCTCTGCTGCCCTGTAGCAGCATGCGCGCGCCAAGTGCTCCACCTCAGGGGTTGCTGTACTAGCACCCATCCCTTCAGCCCAGACCTCAAGCTTGCCAGTTACTTTGACAATGGGGTTCTCACCCTCATTCGCGCAGCAACTGTCACATCCTCTATGAGAGTCTATGCCCAGACCCTCTACCATACCACAGGCATCTCCCCTGCAGCAATCTCTGCTTGCTCCCTTTGAGCAGGGGGGGCTATGGCCCTCCTACAGGGCAAATGTGACTCTAATGTCATCAAGCTTCTTGCCTGATGGCACAGTGACTGCATGATGAGGTATTTGCACCAGCAGTCCCTCCCCATCTTCCAGAATCTTGCCTCTGTAATGTTCAACAATGGAACATACTCCTTCCTGCCCAAAGAGTGGGTGCCGGCTGCCGCCCCCACTCCCCCTGGCAGCTCTCTGATTCCTCTTGGGGAATCTCCCACCCTTGCGGTCTGGCCTCCGATCCCTTCCAGGCCCAGTCTCCATCCAGCTCCCACCCTGTGGCTTGTGGCCCAATGGCAGAAAAGGCTTAACAGCCAAAGGCTTAACTGCCCAAGCTGTTAAGCCAGGCTGTGCGCCGGTGTGTGTGGGCACAGCAAACTAAGGGACCGGACTACAGCCTGCAAAACAACCAACAAGCTGGAGTTCCCGGCTCCCCCTCTAGCATTGCTTAACCCACCAACACACCCATGAACTACAAGCATTGCACATACAGTACTACAAGTAGGCTGGCTACTGAGGCTATCACGAATGTAGTGAGTGATAGCGGTGTAACTGCTGTAGATATCTACTCAAATTTGTTGCCAGAAATTATCTAGTACAAAAATGATGTAGAAAGCTACTCCTGTAGATATCTACTCAAATTTGTTACCAGAAATTATCTACTACAAAAATTGTGTAGGAATCTACTGCTGTAGATATGTACGCAAATTCGTTACCAGAAATTATCTAGTACGAAAAGCGTGTAGAAAGCTACTGTAGTAGAAATCTACGCAAATTCAATACCAGAAATTATCCAGTACAAAAATGGTGTAGAAAGCTACTGGCATAGAATGCTACACAAATGCGTTACCAGAAATTATCGAGTACGAAAATTGTGTAGAAAGCTACTGTCGTAGAAATGTACGCAAATTCAATACCAGAAATTATCTAGGACAAAAATTGTGTAGAAACCTACTGGCGTAGAATGCTACACAAATTTGTTACCAGAAATTATCTAGTATGAAAATGGTGTAGAAAGCTACTGTTGTAGAAATGTACAGAAATTCAATACCAGAAATTATCTAGTATGAAAATTGTGTAGAATCCTACTGGCGTAGAATACTACACAAATGCTTTACCAGAAATTAGCTAGTATGAAAATGGTGTAGAAAGCTACTCTTGTAGAAAGCTACGCAAGTTCAATACCAGAAATTATGTAGTGCGAAAATCGTGTAGAAAAGTACGGCTGTAGAATGCTACACAAATTCATTACCGGTAAAACGTACGAGTACTACCATCACTGGTAATGAAAAATCTAACTATCACCAGTACATGAAAGATCTCACTGTATCACAAGTTGAGAACGTTAACTAAAAAAATCAGGGCACTATTCTTTATTGTTCTATATTCAAAACGCGCGCAACGCGCAATTTATTTACTTAACCTTCTTATTTTAATTAAGAAAATCAAATTATTCTTCATTGTTCTATATTTACTGCATTAGATCTCACAGGTTAAGTATCGATTTTTTTTTCGAACACACACACAGCGAAAAGTAATTTTTTTTCGCGACAAAAAGAAAAGTGATTTTACAGAGTGATTTTACAGTGTGATTTTGCAGTGTGTGTGTGTGTGTGTGTGTGTGTGTTTTGTCGCAAGGCAAAAAATACTCTTTCCCTTGATAATCTTACCGAACTTATCTTGAGCAGAGTTGCTTTACCGTACTTGTATGATAAAGCACTCCGTCTGAGAACGCAGGATCCCACTGAACTGATCAGCAATGATCACTAGTAGGCAGGGAATTCAGGCTCGAGATATTTTAATCCCAAATAACTGCCTTGGCTGGAAAAAGAATTGGACGGCATTGGACAATAGAGGAATTGCTGGATAGATATTGTTGTTTGGGTGCACACAAACATATACGTCTTGAAAGCAATAAATCTGCATCCATTGCGTATATATATCAACAGGATCAAGATCCAGTTTTTCGTGACAAAGGAGTAAGAAGGCTGCAAATCTACGGCAGGAGCAGCAACAACGGCAATTGTCGGAACGACAGCGAAAGGTTGGCAATGGTGGATCGGATACGAAAAGGATAGGAAACGGTGAACAATGTGAGATACATAGACAATGATGCCTATATCCTACATTGCTGATGATGTATTCCTCACTTCTGTTTTCCTTATTATTTTCATAGGTGCGGATTGGAAACAATGGATCGGATCGGAAAGAACAGAGCGGAAACAACGGATCGGAAACATTGGATCAAGGTGCGGTGAATGGTGTGGCAAATCATCGTATTCTTCTCTGTAGGTGCGGCAAATTTTCCCTGTAGGTGTGGCAAATATCGGAACAACGAATCGGCAGCATCGAATCGATCGGAGGCCAACAGTGTAGGTTGGTAGCACGTAGATTATATTATTCTGTTGTTATCATTTACTCTACATCAATAGATACTCACCTCAATTTTTTTCAATTATTGTAGATTGTTATAGATTGGCAACAGCAACAACGGCAACAAATCGATCAGTAACAAGAATTGCCGTTCCAGACCATTCAATCTGAAACGCCGTTCCAGAAATTTGACCCTGAAACGCCAATACAGACGTTCTGCGGATTTTCAAGCAGCCGGAACCAGGAACGATCGAACCAACAGCGGAAGCAATAGCAACAGCGGCTAGCGGGAATGATTGAAGCTCTGCCGCAAAAGTCAGAATTGCCGTTCCAGACAACTCAATCTGAAACTGGCGTTACCAGAAATTATCTAGTACGAAAATGGTGTAGAAAGCTACTGTAGTAGAAATCTACGCAAATTTGTTACCAGAAACTATCTAGTATGAAAATTGTGTAGAAAGCTACTGTCGTAGAAATCTACGCAAATTCAATACCAGAAATTATCTAGTACAAAAATTGTGTAGAAAGCTACTGCCGTAGGATGCTACACAAATGTGTTACCAGAAATTATCTAGTACAAAAATGGTGTAGAAAGCTACTGTAGTAGAAATCTACGCAAATTTGTTACCAGAAATTATCTAGTATGAAAATTGTGTAGAAAGCTACTGTCGTAGAAATCTACGCAAATTCAATACCAGAAATTATCTAGTACAAAAATTGTGTAGAAAGCTACTGTCGTAGGATGCTACACAAATGCGTTACCAGAAATTATCTAGTACAAAAATGGTGTAGAAAGCTACTGTACTAGTAGAAATCTACGCAAATTTGTTACCAGAAATTATCTAGTATGAAAATTGTGTAGAAAGCTACTGGCGTAGGATGCTACACAAATGCGTTACCATAAATTATCTAGTACAAAAATTGTGTAGAAAGCTACTGTCGTAGAAAGCTACGCAAGTTCAGTACCAGAAATTATCTAGTACAAAAATGGTGTAGAAAGCTACTCTCGTAGGATGCTACACAAATTCATTACCGGTAAAAACACCTTCACACATGTGGTACGTACCGGTACAAACCACCGGTACATGAAAGATCATGTCACAGTCACTGTATCACAAGTTGAGAACGTTAACTAAAAAAATCAGGGCACTATTCTTTATTATTCTATATTCAAAACGCGCGCGACACGCGATTTATTTACTTAACCTTCTTATTTTAATTAAGAAAATCAAATTATTCTTCATTGTTCTATATTTACTGCATTAGATCTCACAGGTTAAGTATCGATTTTTTTTCTTCGAACACACACACACACACACACACACACAGCGAAAAGTAATTTTTTTTCGGTACAAACTGTACTGTATGAACCTCACGACAAAAAAAAACTCTCTCACACACACAGGCCACACACACAGCAAAAAGTGATTTTACAGTGTGATTTTGCAGTAATTTTACAGTGTGGTTTTACATTGTGGTTTTACAGTGTGATTTTTTTTTGTCCCCGGCAAAAAGTACTCTTTCCCTTCATAATGTTACGGAACTTATCTTGAGCAGAGCTACTTTACCGTACTTGTACGATTGGCACTCCGTCCGAGAACGTTGAATCCCACTGAACTGATCAGCACTGATCACTAGGCAAGGAATTCAGGTTCGAGGTATTTTAGTTCAAAATAACTGCCTTGGCTGAAAAAAGACAATATAGACCTTCGGACGAGAGAGGAATTGCTGGATAGATAGTGTTGTTTGGGTGCACACAAACATATACGTCTTGCAAGCAATAAATCTGCATCCCTTGCGTATTTATATCAACAGGATCAAGATCCAGTTTTTTGTGATATAGGAGTAAGATTTCTTCGAATCTACGGCAGCAGCAACAACAACAATTTCATCGGGACGATTGTCGGAAGAACGATTGTTGGAAGAACGATTGTTGGAAGAACGTATCGGCAACAACAATTCGACAGCAAAAGGGCATCGGCGAACAACGTGAGATAGATAAACAATGATCATGCTCTGCCAACCAAATTACAGATGATGTATTTTCTAACTTTGACATTTCTTCTTACTATTTCAGGGACGACAATGAGGAGCCAACAAAACAAACAGTACAAGGGAGCAACAAGTCGGCGGTGAAAAGGACAGCAACGGTGGATTTTGTCCGCAACAACAAATCAAAGGCAACACAATGATGTTGGTGTGGGTGTTGGATGGATTAGATGGCGGACTTGATGGTGGACTCAATTCAATCAATTGGATTTGGTATGGGGGTTTGATTTGATTGATTGGATGGTGGATTTGGGGGGGAATACAATTCACTCTCTCACTGTTACACTTGCTGTTCCTCTTGCTAGTCGCTATTGCTGTTGCTGTTGCTTTTGCTAGTTGCTATTGCTCTCGCTAGTTGCTATTGCTGTTGCTGTCGCTAGTTGCTATTGGTGTTGCTGTTGCTAGTTGCTATTGCCGCTCCAAACGCTGCTGCTTGCTGCTGGCTTCCTGCTGTTTGAAACGCCGGTCCAAAACGCTGGGTGAAACACCGGTTGAAACACTGCTCCTGGCTGCTGGCTACCTGATGCTCCTTCAAAATGCCGCGGCTGGCTGCTGGCTTCCTGCTGCTCCTCCAAAACGCTGCTCAAAACGCCGCTCAAAACGCCGCTGCTGGCTGCTGGCTGCTGGCTTCCTGCTGCTCCAAAATGCCGCTTGAAATGCTACTGCTCGCTGCTGGCTTCCTACTGCTTGAAACGCCGCTCCGAAACGCCACTGCTGGCTGTTGGCTTCCTGCTGCTCCTCCAAAACGCCGGTCCAAAACGCCGCTGCTTGCTGCTGGCTTCCTGCTGCTCCTCCAAAACGCCGCTGCTTGCTGCTGGCTTCCTGCTGCTCCTCCAAAGCGCCGGTCCAAAACGCCGCGGCTGGCTGCTGGCTTCCTGCTGCTCGAAACGCTGCTCACAACATTGCTCGAAACGGCGCTCAAAACGGCGCTTGATTGCCGTCCAATTGCCATTGGATTGCCATTCACTGTCAAAAAATAGTAGAGTAACATGCTGGCGTTCAAATCTGGTAGGGTTTGTACATGTCTGCCTCCATTGTCTCCTCTATCCAAGGGGAAAGAGATGGGGCGGAGCAGGGTCATTGTTGTCTTTGTCGTTGGCTCGTTTTTTGTATCTTTGTCATTCAGATTCGTCTTAGTATTTGCCATTGAATACCCTTCCCAATAAAAATTGAAGTAGAGTAACGTGTAGGTATTTGAGTTGGTGTCATTTTGTACTATTTGTACCGTGGTGAGCCCTTATGGTCTGTTCTATGGTAGGAGAAATAGAATGGTTGTCAAAATGGAAATGTTGTTTGTTGTATCTTCGTAATTTGCCGTTGGATTGCCCTTCAATTGCCATTCCCGGTCAGCAAATCAGTAGAGTAACATGCTGGCGTTCAAACCTGGTAGGGGTTGTACATGTCTGCCTCCATTCTCTCCTTTATCCAAGGGGAAAGAGATGGGTTGGAGTAGGGCCAGTAGTTGTCGTTGTCTTTGCCGTTTGAATACCCTTCCCGATCAAAAATGAAGTAGAGTAACGTGTAGGTATTTGAGTTGGTGTCATTTTGTACTATTTGTATGGTGGTGAACCTTCATGGTCTGTTCTAGTGAAGGAGAAACAGAAGGGTCGTGGCAGGGTTGTCAAAATGGAAGTTAATGACATTGGTGATTTCGATGATCGGAATTCCTATCAAAAATAAATAATGTCTTTGAGGGTTTTTCTGCTGCTGTGTTTGCAGGGTCTTTTCACTTGTTCTGTTTTTGAAGAGATATCAGTGTACGGAGCACACACATATTCATTACCTGTAGACTTGTACATGGTTTTTGTACTGTGTATTTATTGTGGTATTCTGTACACATTGTGGAACGCAACAACGGAGCAAATAAACACTTCTTAAAATAGTTTTATTTCATATCTTGGGTTAAGGTTAAGAAGTTTGGTAGCAAGAAATAGATTTTTTAAATCAATTTAGTCAAAATTGAGAGATCAATGGACATTTTGAGTCATCAGGGAGAGTTTTGGTCGCAACCTGTGGGGGGTTGAAACTCTTCACCACAAAAATTGTGAATTTAAAAAAATGCCCTTGCGCATAACAAAGGAAGGGTCAATTTTCTGAAAATAGGGCTTGCGAGGGGTTGCGTTGGGTCGCGTGACAGTTATCGGACGTGTGCTGTAGTGAGTCCCCAAAATAGAGGGCCTGTCCGAATACCAGTATGTATGTGATACCGTCCGTTAGATCTGTCCACGCAGTAGCACAACGGGCAATAGGAACATCTTTCATTGGTGAGTACACGTCAGAAAATGGGGCAACATCAGCAAATGTCATTATAGAATCCAGTGGATCAAGTAATACCATATTAGATCCTGCTGCAGTTGTGTCCGCGTGGCTATCCAGCTCGCATCGGCCTGGCTTAACACTGGATGACTGGGTCATCTCTTTGAGATGGACTATCAGCCAGCCTACCTGAGGTTCTATCTTAAAGCCCTGGCCAGCGAATCAATTTCCATTCCCCGTCCGAGAACTGTTTCGCGGGGTTTGAATTTACTTCTCGCGCACAAATTTTGTGCGTGATTTCAACACGGCAATATTTCTGGACACCCTGAAATTTGCGGGCAAGTGGCGGGCTATAAATTAACAGAGCACTATTTCTGTGCGCGTGATGCACATTACTCTACTCTCGAATAAAAATAATTTATTTCAGTCTCTAGCAGAACCCAATTATTATTCCGTACGAACAACACTTACTTCTTTTCACGAATAAAAAAGAAATCTTTACTCAGTATTAATTCTAAAATATTAATCTCCCAAATAACACGTCCGAGAACTGTTTCTCGACCCCCCGCGGGCTATCGCGCGGTATTTTTACAATTCTCGACCCTATTTTTTAAATTTCCTATCTTTTTAGGTCGCGTGTCTACTAAAATACCTCGCCCGTCGCACACCTTTACTTTTGAGACAATATCTCGTCACTCCTCAAATAAAATAACTATTTTAGAGTTAAGGATATCATATTCGTTTCGTGACAAGCACTATTTTGTGTACAACTTGTGCACGAATGACTTATTTCATTTTCTCAACATGTTTCCACCATACCGGTATAATGGGCTCCGACCCAAATTTTCCAACTCCAACTCCAAGTCGAATCCACCCCAGGCGGGCTATTGCACTCAAGGGTTTGGTTCCTGTTTAATCGCAGGAAGATTCGCTGTATTTTCCGAAGCTACACTGTCGGAATCGCCATCAAAATCTGGTTCGCTCTTCAATAACCCGGTTGGTGGATTGATGCTGCTGGTTACATTCGGAACGACTTGATGATTGCTAGTAGGATCGACGCTTTCATTTTTAACATTTGGATGATTGCTTTTTCCTGCACGAATCTTACGAATCATTTTTTGGTGTCGAGCAATCTCTTTCTTGTGATAAACAATCATTTTCCAGTATTCTTGTTCGAGATTGGCTGGGTGTTCCTGAACCACCTTTTGTAGTTTGTAAATTCCCTCCATGGTTGGTTCGACTGTCGATTGGATGATTAGTATTAGTAGTATCAGTAGAGTATATTATCTATTCGAAGATTAGGTAGTAGTAACACCTAACACGTTGGTATTTGTTTTCCTCGTCGGAAAGATAATGAAATAATCAATTATAATGATGAAGTACTAGTGAAAATAATGTATTACTAGTATCTACTAGTAATAACTCATGCAAAATAGCGTACTAGTTGGTTTTACCGGTACATGAAAGTCGGAATCAACTCGATCGTAATCAACAAAACAATTGTCCACGATTTCCATTTCGATAATCAACAACGCAATTGTCCACGATTTCGTACTAGTATCTACTAGTAATAACTCATGCAAAATAGCGTACTAGTTGGTTTTACCAGTACATGAAAGTCGGAATCAACTTGATCGCAATCAACAAAACAATTCTCCACGATTTCCATTTCGATAATCAACAACGCAATTGTCCACGATTTCCATTTCGATTCACATTTCCGTGCACCTTATGGAAGAACTGACGCGCCTGCCAACGAATGTTTGGAAGAACTGATGGGATTGACCCGTCCGGCGCTGTGTATTAACCCTCTTAAGGAGTTAACTGTACGTACTGTTCACTACTAAACATATTTTACGAGGAATGTTGCAATCATCGCTAAGTAGTAATGCATTTACTTTACGGACCATTTTTGCAATCGAAGTATGGTAGTAAGGAAATCTACCGTACAAGAAAACACATCACACACCAAATAATACGCTTATTTAATATTTTCCTTTCAACGATTCATCTTTTCGACCTCCGTCCTCTCGACCCATTCTACTGATATTTTCCTTCAAGCAACTCCGCAACATCATGCCTCCTGTTATCAAAACCCCTCTTCTATTCTACTGCCGTGGTTGCTGGTATAAGAAAGGAAAAAAATCCAAGAGTTTTAAAGGATACAAATCTGGGTCAAAAGAGTGCAATACCTTGAAATATGTCTCGTACGGCCTAAGAAAACATCTCAACTACAATATTCAATGCTATAACTTATACAAAAGTGATGGTCTAATTAAACGCAAGATCTCTAACTTTTCCACCTCTGTCAAAGTGCAGCTTACCTTGCCGTCTGTTCAACATTCCCCGTCAGATTTTGGGATGATTATGACACAAAACGGTCCATCTGTTCCCCCTTCTCATCTCTCCCAGCACCACACCGTCACAAGTCAATCAGCCACAGGTCTTCATTCCGTTCTAAACCAACAGATTGTCCATGATGTCTTTTTACCGCCAATGGATCGGAACGCCATTGAATCTTACATGGCTGTTTCCGCTGTTCAAGATGAAGATGCATTCCCGCTGAATAATGATATAGACAATTCCGATGACGAGGATGACAATGACGATGACGTAAATGAAAATAACGACATCAATTTTACCAACAACATAGATTGTGGAGACAACAAAGAAGATCCCACTAATCGTTCTGATGTTAACGTCGCTACTACTCAGCAAGCCCCTCCACCACCATCTTTTCATGAAATCATGAATCTGAACGAAAGAGAGGATGCATTTCAAAGGCACACATAACTACCGCCGCCCCATCATCTTCTTGCAGAATTGGAACTCATGAATTTAATGGCCCGACATAAATTGCCATTGAACACATTCAAATCAATTTTCCAGTGGGCAAAGAAAAGTCAAATGAGACCTGGTTTTGATTTTTGCGATGCCAAAATTAGATCTCGGAAAACAATTTTTGACAATCTCCAATCCAATCTTGGTCTCTCTGATATGAAATTTCATCCTCATATACTGAATTGGTTACCTGATAATAAGCCCACTCAGGTGTATGTCCGTTCTTTTAAGGATGCCATTTATTCTCTTCTTTCTGACCAGCAGCTAATGATAGAAGAAAACCTCTCCTTTCCCGACTATTCGACCCCTCTCTCTCCCGACAATAATCCTGAGTTGAATCCTCATTCTGTAATCTCAGAATTGCATCACGGCTCGTGGTGGAAATCTTCTTGGAAAGAAATTTGCAATCCCAATTCGCAAGAAATTCTTGTTCCTATTATATTTTACATGGATGGCATCTCTTTGGATGCGCACGGACGACTTACGTTAACACCATTGAACATGACACTCGGTATTTTTAATGTGGAGACCCGTTCTCGACCTGAAGCATGGACAACTATTTACTTCCATCCCGACCCTGAATGGGAGTCAACCAGACACTCTCGTCCTGCCAATTCGAAGGAAAAAATTCAGAATCTTCACAATGGTTTGGAAGTAGCGTTTCGTTCCTTCAAAGCCGCGTGTAACGAAGACGGTGGTATCGAATGGAATTATCTTCCGTACGCAAATCAACAGTGGAAGGTAAAAATGAAATTTGCCATTGCCTATGTTATTGGCGACACAGAACTTCACGATAAATTGTGTGGAAAATATGGCTCCTTCAATAAGGGTGTCATGCGGATGTGCCGTCACTGCAACTGTTATTCTCCAAACATAAACATTCCTTCTGTTCAACCTGCAACAAAGAAGTGGTCACCTGTTGATTTTCATTGTTTTCCCGGCACAGATCTAAATGATATCAATAAGAACTTCAAAAACAACTCTCATCACAATATCAGGAATGTATTTCATGATTTATGCTTTGGTACGAATCAGAACAATATTCATTTTGCAACTCCCGGTGAATGTTTGCACATGCACCAGCTTGGTACTGCCAAACGGGCTGTCGAGTCAATTGAATTGTTGCTCCGCGGAAGTGTTCCATGTGTTTATGCCCCCAATTTGAATCACGGCGTGGCTGTTGCTAACAGTATTGGCCATTTAGCACAACGGTACGGTGGTTTGTTATCACGCCAGTCTGATAGAGATTTTCCTTGCACCAAATTTAGGACTCAGCTTTTATCAACCACGAAGAAAGAAGGGCATGATTTCTCTGGAATGCTTATTTCTCTTCTGATCGCTATTGTTTCCAAACATGGATCTGACATTATTGGTGACCATCGTTTTGTAAAGAAACAGATAGAGGTAATTCAGCTCATTCTATCAATGGAAGAATTTCTTAAACACGGTCGGATGAAATACGGTTCCTTAAAGAATCTCCCAAAAACAATTGTCCACTTTATCAATTGTATAAACTCAACTTGTCACAGGAAAGGGATGGGAACAAAACTAATCAAGAATCACCTGTACTTTCACCTACCAGATTATATCTCTTTATGGGGAAGCCCCGCAGGCTGGGATAGTGCTCCCAATGAATCTCACCACAAAACTGAGATAAAAGCTCCTTCCAAGAACACGCAATGTAATGCTGCATCACTAATCAATCAAACTGCCAATAGAAAGTCCGAGAAAATGATGCTAAGCCAGGCAACATATCACTACAACTTGAATTCACCTGATCCTCCTCCAATTGAACGCCCTGATGGTGGCGGTTCTCATTTTCAAATAATGAGAACCGAAAATGGGGAATCAACAATGAAGTGGCTTCGTTCTACGAACAAAAGCAAACCATTTTTTCCTTCTGACATACTTGACTTTGTTTGTGATTCTGTGCTACCTTTATAGGAGAATCCTTTGCACATTTGTGGAGTTACAGAGCACAATCGTTTCGATGTTGCTTGTGGGTCTAATTTTATATTTCGCTCGCATCCTTCATATAGATCGGATAATTCTCTGCTCAACTCCGTATGGATGGATTGGTGTTTGATGAAATTGGACTTTGATTTAAATGACAATCCCAAGCTCATACCGTGCCATCTGCTATGCTTTTTAATTGTACAGAATTTGAAGCAGCCATACAGTAGTATTGGTGGCTATCCAATTGATACAAACGGAATGTATGCTGTGGCTCGTCGGTTTCAAGATGTGCCTAAGAAAACAGCTTCTGAATTTGTCAAACGTGGGCGCCTGATGAATTCACTCTACCTATTTCATGTCGACACTATCCATTCCGAGCTGGCAGTTGTTCCAGAGCAAGGACTAGATGGCTCCATAACCAATTGCGATTGGCTAGTGATATTGAATCGGATCTCATGGCTCAAATTTTTTGAAAGCAAAAATTCTGCTACACCACCGTCTTACGAATGTTTGTACAACGCATGCACACTACAGGACGACATCCAGTTGGAACCATTTGAGATAGCATTGAATGATAACGAATCCAGTGATTCGCTATCCAGTTCAGAGAGCGAAAGCTCGGACAGCAGTTCCGATTGAGTAGCAAGGGTGAATGTAACGGCTAACTTTAAACTAGTGTTTAATATTACTATAGAGGGTTAGCTCTAAGCACAGTTTTGCGAGATACGTATGCACTCATAATATAACACCCTTCGAATTTGGGATTCGAACAGCTATGTAATACTAATGGGTTGAACAATAGAGTATCTCCCGACCTCAATGGAACTTTCACTCCATACGTGGGGAAGACAAAATAATAAATCACCTCGTCAGCAGACACTTCCGCCGGAGCAATGACTGTCAAACGAGTGTAGTACATATCATCGTCCACATGGCATCTAGAATGGTAGTTGCGACCGATCAAAAATGCTAAGGCCTGCTGCCCAATTGCATTTAGCTTTGTACGAGACAGAATCTGAGACAACACATCCATTTCCTCCGCAACAAATGGTTCCACGTCAATTAAACTATGATGCATATGCTTCACAATTTCAACTGTTGTCTCTTCTAGCTCTAGTTTGATGCTGGGATCGACATGACTTTTGAAAACATACTCACCAATATTTGAATCCAATCTTTCTGGTCAAATTCCAATGATAGCATAATCATCATTGATACTGCCGCGCTTCACCCCTCTTCCAACGGTTGGTTTTGCTCCAACAATGGCAGGAGCAAACTGTCTCAACAATTCGATATTATTCTTCGAAGCGAGGTGTCGTTCCGCAAAATGGCATGAAACTTTGGCAAAAATTCGCAATGATGGTTTAGAATGATCAAACGCTAGAATATGCTCATCATTCGTACTATCCAATGTATTGTAGTTTTCGATTGACAAAGCCTGTTCCGGTTGATACTTCTTCTTTCCTCCTATCTTGCCACCCCAATCTGTCTCCATGTATTTACCTTCCACCACAGTTGCTCGGCAATATTTTTTCAGGGCTATTGTACCGACGCCATCTTTGCCAGTTGAACGCCTATTCTTTTCATTCTTCCTCGGTTTTATCAGAGACAAATTTGTATAAGTTTTGTGGCTTGTTGACACCGGTGCAGCAACCTTAAGAAAATTTGAAGACGTTTTCCATTGACTTCTGTATTCCTGTTGTCTCTTTGCTCTTTGTTTTTTGGCTCTTGCTGCAATGTTCTCTGGTGATCTTTTGAATCCCATTGTTGTTGGAGGAGATGAATTGCCGTTGTAAGATGACGACAAATCGATCTGCTGATGGACGAGTGGAAGACCAATTGCCGTTGCTGTTGCCGACGATGCCGATGGATTGGTGTTGGATCGATTGGTGTTGCAGATTGATTGGTGTTGCCGACGATTGGTGTTGCAGATCAATTGGTATTGCGGATCGATTGGTGTTGCAGATCAATTCGTGTTGGATCGATTCCTTTTGCAGATCGATTCGTGATGGATTGGTGTTGGCTCGATTCGTTTTGCAGATCGATTCGTGTTGCAGATCGATTGGTGTTCGAGCGATTCCTGTTGCAGATCGATTCCTGTTGCAGATCGATTGGTGTTGGATAGATTGGTGTTGGATCGATTCGGAGCGATTCGGTGCCAACGATTCGTTGCCGCTTGCCGGTGGAGGAGGAGCGATTCGATGCCAATGATTCGTTGCTGGTTGCCGGTGGAGGAGGAGCGATTTGATGCCAATGATTCGTTGCCGCTTGCCGGTGGAGGAGGAGGAGCGACTTGATGCCAATGATTCGTTGCTGGTTGCCGGTGGAGGAGGAGGAGGAGCGATTCAATGCCAACGATTCGATACGTTTTGCAGATCAATTCGATGGTTCCCGCTTGCTTCGATTGTTCCCGTTTGCTTCGATGGTTCCGGGTTGATTCAATGGTTACCGGTTGCGCTTCGATCGTTCCCGGTTGATTCGATGGTTCCCGGTTGATTCGATGGTTACCGGTTGATTAGATGGTTCCCGGTTGATTAAATGGTTCCCGGTTGCGATTTGATCGTTCCCGTTTGCTTTGATCCTTCCCGGTTGCTTCGATGGTTCACGGTTGCTCCGATGGTTCCCGGTTGCTTCTATTCAATCGTTCCCGGTTGCGTTTCGTAGTGCTGTTGCAGATGGGGATGCCGATGCCGACCAAGGATTGTTACCGTTGTAGACTCCTAGGGGCTTCCGCTTGCTGCTGTTGCTCTCGATGCCGCTTGCCACTCTCGCTGCCGCTTGCCACTCTCGCTGCCGCTTGCCGCTGTTGCGAGGTTCCCGGTTGCTTCGATCGTTCGACGATGCAGATGCCGGTGCAGATGCCGGGGGAGCGCCGGTGGAGGAGTTTGATCGTTCCCGGTTGATTCGATGGTTCCCTGGTGATTTGATGGTTCCGGGTTGACTCGATGGTTCCCGGTTGCGCTTCGATCGTTCCCATTTGCTTCTATTTGTGGTCTAGGAGCAATTAGATGCCGACGATTCGTTGCCGGATGAATCCCACTGATCGATTCGTTGCCGTTCCTATTCGAATACATGGTGATAATTGAACAAAATGGGTGAGTATCTATTGATGTACTACATAGAGTAAATAATAACAACAGAATAATATAATGTACATGCCGATCGATTCATAACCGCGCACCTACAGGGAAGAATCGACGTTGGAGTGGAAGACCAATTGCCATTGCTGTTGCCGTTGCCGTTGCCGGGACGACGTTGGTGTTGCGGATCGATTGGTGTTTTGGATCGATCGTTGCCGTTGCCAATGGTTGTTGCTTCGATGGTTCCCGGTTGCTTCTATTCTATCGTTCCCGGTTTCGACAATCGTTGTTGTTCCGACAATCGTCCCAATGATGGTGCCCGGTTGATTCTATTCAATCGTTTCTTGTTGCTGTTTGCTTTGATGGTTCCCGGTTGCTTCTATTTGATCGTTCCCGGTTTCGATGGTTCCCGGTTGCTTCGATCGTTCGTTCCCTGTTGCTTCTATTCGATCGTTCCCAGTTGCTTCGATGGTTGTTGCTTCCGATTCCGATTCGATGGTTGCTTCCGATCCGTTCCTATGAAAATAAGAAGAAACCAGAAGGGAGGAGATACATTATCAGTAATGCCGGAGGCCGTATCCCTTATAGTCATTGTCTATCTCTCTCATTCTTACCTTTGCTTGTTCCGTCGTTCCGACAATCGACCCGATGAAATTGTAGTTGCTGCCGTAGAATACTTCTTACTCCATGTCACGAAAAACAGTATCTTGTTCCAGTTGATATAGAGGCAAGGGATGCAGGCTCATTGATTTCAAGACGTATATGTAAGGCTGCAGTCCAAACAATATCTATCCATCAATTTCCCTCTCGTCCAATGCTTTCTATTGTCATGCAGTACAAGGCTGTTATTTCGGACTAAAATATTTGAGAACGGATCGTTGTGCTACTAACACGTCAAATGTGACGAAGAGGGTCGGATCCCACGTTCCCGGACGGAGTGTTGATTGCAAGAACCAACACTCTACTCAAATAAGTCGGATGTAAGAAGGCAGATTATGAAGTGATTTTTTTGTTGCGAGGTAGATTCCTTTTTTTGTTGCGATGTAGAAAAAGTGATTTTTTTGTCGCGAGGTAGAAAAAGTGATTTTTTTTGTCGCGAGGTAGAAAATAAAATTACTGTGTGTTTGTGTGAGAGAGATTTTTTTTTTTCGCGTACGATTTTCGAGCGGGGTAGAAAAAAAAAAGATACTTCAACTCCTGTAGAATTCTACACGTTTTTTGTACTACGTACGTACGAAAAAAAAATCAATCTCGTATGCTCGTACGTACGTACGTTCGAAAAAGAATCTTTTTTCGTACGTACGACGTTCGAAAAAGAAAAAGAATCTCGTACGTACGACGTTCGAAAAAGAATCTCGTACGTACAGTTGGGGTTAGGGATTAGGGATAGGTAGAGGGTTAGGGTGTAGGATTGATTCCACGCGAGATGATTAATACGCGCTTGTTGTACAATAGAAACAGTAGTAGTGTATCAACCTGGTACAGGGGGGTAAAGAACTCGCGAGAAGTCCACATATGAGAACTAATAATTACTGAATTTGCGAACCGGTTGTAACCCTAACCATATTGGGAAAAACTTTGCCACACAGAATGCCCAAAATGATGTGGTTTGACTCTCCAAATGGCAAACATGAGGGTATTTTTGGTGCAATTACAGGGCACAAACTAACTTATTGGGTAATGACTCAAATAGTATCGGGTCCAATCCATGAATACATTCATCATGACTCATCAAATACATATTGGGAACAACTTTGTCACACAGAATGCCCAAAATTTGGTGGTTTAACTCTCCAAATGGCAATCATGGGGGTATTTTAGGTGCAATTCTATGACACAAACTGAGTTATTGGGTAAGGAATAAACTAACTTATTGGGTAATGACTCCAAAAGTATCCGGTCCAAGCAATGAATACATTCATCATGAATCATTAAATGCATATTAGGAACAACTTTGTCAATTAGAATGCACAAAATCTTAAGGTTTGACTCTACAAATGGCAATCATGGGGGTATTTTTGGTGCAATTCTAGGGCACAAACTGAGTTATTGGGTAATGACTCAAATAGTATCTGGTCCAAGCCATGAATACATTCATCATGACTCATCAAATACATATTGGGAACAACTTTGTCACATCGAATGCCCAAAATCTTAAGGTTTGACTCTACAAATGGCAATCATGTGGGTATTTTTGGTGCAATTCTAGGGCACAAACTGAGTTATTGGGTAATGACTCAAAAAGTATCTGGTCCAAGCCATGAATACATTCCTCATGACTCATCAAATACATATTGGGAACAACTTTGTCACATCGAATGCCCAAAATCTTAAGGTTTGACTCTCCAAATGGCAAACATGGGGGTATTTTTGGTGTAATACCGGGGCACAAACTAAATTATTGGGTAATGACACAAAAAGTATCCGGTCCAACCAATGAATACATTCATCAGGACTCATTAAATGCATATTGGGAACAACTTTGTCAATTAGAATGCACAAAATCTTAAGGTTTGACTCTACAAATGGCAATCATGGGGGTATTTTTGGTGCAATTCTAGGGCACAAACTGAGTTATTGGGTAATGACTCAAATAATATCTGGTCCAAGCCAGGAATACATTCATCATGACTCATCCCATGCATATTGTGAACAACTTTGTCACATCGAATGCCCAAAATCTTAAGGTTTGACTCTACAAATGGCAATCATGTGGGTATTTTTGGTGCAATTCTAGGGCACAAACTGAGTTATTGGGTAATGACTCAAAAAGTATCTGGTCCAAGCAATGAATACATTCCTCATGACTCATCAAATACATATTGGGAACAACTTTGTCACATCGAATGCCCAAAATCTTAAGGTTTGACTCTCCAAATGGCAAACATGGGGGTATTTTTGGTGTAATACCGGGGCACAAACTAAATTATTGGGTAATGACACAAAAAGTATCCGGTCCAACCAATGAATACATTCATCAGGACTCATTAAATGCATATTGGGAACAACTTTGTCAATTAGAATGCCCAAAATCTTAAGGTTTGACTCTCGAAATGGCAATCATGGGGGTATTTTTGGTGCAATTCTAGGGCACAAACTGAGTTATTGGGTAATGACTCAAATAGTATCTGGTCCAAGCCAGGAATACATTCATCATGACTCATCCCATGCATATTGTGAACAACTTTGTCACATCGAATGCCCAAAATCTTAAGGTTTGACTCTACAAATGGCAATCATGTGGGTATTTTTGGTGCAATTCTAGGGCACAAACTGAGTTATTGGGTAATGACTCAAAAAGTATCTGGTCCAAGCAATGAATACATTCCTCATGACTCATCAAATACATATTGGGAACAACTTTGTCACATCCAATGCCCAAAATCTTAAGGTTTGACTCTCCAAATGGCAAACATGGGGGTATTTTTGGTGTAATACCGGGGCACAAACTAAATTATTGGGTAATGACACAAAAAGTATCCGGTCCAACCAATGAATACATTCATCAGGACTCATTAAATGCATATTGGGAACAACTTTGTCAATTAGAATGCCCAAAATCTTAAGGTTTGACTCTCGAAATGGCAATCATGGGGGTATTTTTGGTGCAATTCTAGGGCACAAACTGAGTTATTGGGTAATGACTCAAATAGTATCTGGTCCAAGCCAGGAATACATTCATCATGACTCATCCCATGCATATTGTGAACAACTTTGTCACATCGAATGCCCAAAATCTTAAGGTTTGACTCTACAAATGGCAATCATGTGGGTATTTTTGGTGCAATTCTAGGGCACAAACTGAGTTATTGGGTAATGACTCAAAAAGTATCTGGTCCAAGCAATGAATACATTCCTCACGACTCATCAAATGCAGATTGGAAACAACTTTTTCACATACAATGCCCAAAATGTTGTGGTTTGACTCTACAAATGGAAAACATGTGGGTATTTTTGGTGCAATTCCAGGGCACAAACTAACTTATTGGGTAAGGACTCAAAAAGTATCTGGTCCAAGCAATGAATACATTGATCATGACTCATCAAATGCATATTGGGAACTACTTTGTCACATACAATGCCCTAAATCTTAAGGTTTGACTCTACAAATGGCAATCATGGGGGTATTTTTGGTGCAATTCTAGGGCACAAACTAACTTATTGGGTAATGACTCAAAAAGTATCCGGTCCAAGCCATGAATACATTGATCAGGACTCATCAAATGAATATTGGGAACAACTTTGTCACACAGATGCTGGAAATGTTGTGGTTTGACTCTCCATATGGCAAACATGAGGGTATTTTTGGTGAAATTCCAGGGCACAAACAGTCTCATTTGGTAAGGACTACCATAGTTTTTGTACCAGGCCATGAATGCATATCACATGACTTACGAAATGCATGTTGGGAACAACTTTTAAATGCATATTGGGAACAACTTTGCCACACACAGTACAGACAATGTTATGGTTTGTAGATACAAATGGCACACAAGACAGTACGGTATGTTAGGTGCAGTCTACGAGATTATAGTACATGTAACTAGAGGTTTGAAATACATAACCATAGTGTGATCAAAAGTTTCCCTTCTGAAAAAATTATGGCGCGGGAGGGCTGGCTGGCACAGGTACGTGATCTACTTCTACAAATATATAAGGGTGCGCCCAAAACCAGACAACACACAGAAGAAGTTAGGGCAAACAACATAGTACAGAACCCACGGAAAAACTCTACACACAAAACATCGTACACATACTACACAAAACACCGTACACACACACACACACACACACGACACACACGACACACACAACACAAAACACCGTACACAACCCGACAAAATTATTAGTACACACACATAACCACACAAAAAGAAACACATGATTCTTGATCGACACCGTATTCAGAAAAAAAAGAAAAAAATATGAATGCTATCGGAAAGACACGACGAAGCAAAAAATCCAAGGGGAGGACCCTTCGAAACAACAAAACCATCCGGCCCGGTGATCATCAAAATACAGGGGACAACAACGGTAAGAAAAAAAGAGTGAAAACAAACACACCAATTACTAACAAAGTGAGTAACAGTAATACCACAACTATGAACGCATCAAAGGGCAACAGTAAAAAAAATGGTACCGACAACACAATTTCTACTACTACAAACACGGAAGAACAAAACACCATCAACCAGAGTAACGAACCAGCACTGAGCATTACCACCACAACCACCACTACAGTAACAAACCAACAGAAAGAAGGAACAAAAACCAATGTGGTAGAGAAAACATCTAACGGAGAATGCTACAATTTAGAGGATGTTGCGGAACGTGTCATGAAAAAAATCCAATATGACAAATTGGCAGAGGAAGTGGCAAAACACTTACGGCAACAAGAGAGGGAACCACATATAGGGGTGGGAAAGGTAGTAATGGTACCTAAACAAACGGAGGCAACCATGCAGGGAGAGGGGACTGATAATGCCGGCGACACAAGAGAACGAGCAGTAAGTACAATTACAGACGAATATGGGCTTATAACAGACAACAATATGCTTAAGGCTTTGAGTGATATGACTGAAACAGTGGACAAGCAGCTAAGGGATTACGTCAAAAAACATTGGTACCCCAACATGAAGTTCCCTATCAATGACAAGGTAACTGCGCATGTAATACAAAAAGCTGTTGGAGCAAGTGCGATTATGAAGCCACCAAATATTCCACTTGCGTCATTCTGTTCCTTTTACAGGAAACGAGTAGGGACAGTACTGACTGCATTGAGGCACAACTCACAAACATTAGCGAGGAAAAACTGGATAGGTAAATACAGGTGGGAGAATTGGTTGTTGAAATTAGGAATTTTGGAATCTATTTTTGGTCCGACAACACTAACATGCTGCCCGTTGATACTGATGATACTTCCGTACAGACGATTACAGAAAAGGTCGAGTCCCTATCACATTCCCTGGTACTGTGGCAGTTATTCAAGACACAGAATATGACAACACAGGTATTTTAAACCCTCAATACAGAACATACAAAGACGCGGAAGATGAAGATTTTTATTATTTCATTACAAGAATCATGTCGGCAATCAATCCGACAAATTCCAATTTCAAACAACGGAAGGAGAGGCACTTGCTGAGTGATATATTTACTATAGCAGATGAAGCATTTGCATTGGTACTGATCTACAATGAGCATCATGTATGGGTGAACCAGCAGCGGCGAAAGGCTGATGCCACGATTCCGCGACAAAAAAAAATTCTGCGATTCAGACAGTGGAAGCAGAAATGGATGGATGGAGGAAGGACGTGAGTTGTTCAGTGACTTGTGCGACAAAATTGGCGAGATGCGAAAACACCCAGAAACAGGAAGGAAATTGGAAGAAATGATGAGGGACAGATTTAGGAACGAAAGTTCAACAGATTACACCAACAATAAGCATGGCGATGCAAATATTACTAGTAGCAGCTCTACTAATTGTAGTGGGCCGAAAAAGAAAAAGAAAAGAAACATCTATATTGATCCGGCAATAACAGCATCGATGAATGAAAGTTTATCTATTGGTGAACTAATGTAGAAAATAACAGTACATACATAATACAAAACTACTAATAATCTTGAACTTAATTTTGAGGATCTTAGAAATAATGGAGGATTCGTAATACGTTGCAATAGGAATAAATAAAGCATAATAGAATCTACATTTTAAAAAGGGAATATTGTAGTCAAGAAATAGAATTCACAATTAGGAGAGCAGAATTGAATTGTTGTTTGGTAGATTAATATTTTGGAATTAATACTGACTCAAGATTTCTTTTTTATTCGTGAATAGAAGTAAGTGTTGTTCGTACAGAATATTAATTCGGTTCTGCTAGAGACTGAAATAAATTATTTTTATTCGAGAGTAGAGTAATGTGCATCACGCGCACAGAAATAGTGCAGAGTTTATTTATAGCCTGCCACTTGGTCCCCTAATTGTGAATTCTATTTCTTGACTACAATATTCCCTTTTTAAAATGTAGATTCTATTATGCTTTATTTATTCCTATTGCAACGTATTACGAATCCTCCATTATTTCTAAGATCCTCAAAATTAAGTTCAAGATTATTAGTAGGTTTGTATTATGTATGTACTGTTATTTTCTACATTAGTTCACCAATAGATAAACTTTCATTCATCAATGCTGTTATTGCCGGATCAATATAGACTTTTCTTTTCTTTTTCTTTTTCGGCCCACTACAATTAGTGGAGCTGCTACTAGTAATATTTGCATCGCCATGCTTATTGTTGGTGTAATCTGTTGAACTTTCGTTCCTAAATCTGTCCCTCATCATTTCTTCCAATTTCCTTCCTGTTTCTGGGTGTTTTCGCATCTCGCCAATTTTGTCGCACAAGTCACTGAACAACTCACGTCCTTCCTCCATCCATCCATTTCTGCTTCCACTGTCTGAATCGCAGAATTTTTTTTTTGTCGCAGAATCGTGGCATCAGCCTTTCGCCGCTGCTGGTTCACCCATACATGATGCTCATTGTAGATCAGTACCAATGCAAATGCTTCATCTGCTATAGTAAATATATCACTCAGCAAGTGCCTCTCCTTCCATTGTTTGAAATTGGAATTTGTCGGATTGATTGCCGACATGATTCTTGTAACGAAATAATAAAAATCTTCATCTTCCGCGTCTTTGTATGTTCTGTATTGAGGGTTTAAAATACCTGTGTTGTCATATTCTGTGTCTTGAATAACTGCCACAGTACCAGGGAATGTGATAGGGACTTGACCTTTTCTGTAATCGTCTGTACGGAAGTATCATCAGTATCAACGGGCAGCATGTTAGTGTTGTCGGACCAAAAATAGATTCCAAAATTCCTAATTTCAACAACCAATTCTCCCACCTGTATTTACCTATCCAGTTTTTCCTCGCTAATGTTTGTGAGTTGTGCCTCAATGCAGTCAGTACTGTCCCTACTCGTTTCCTGTAAAAGGAACAGAATGACGCAAGTGGAATATTTGGTGGCTTCATAACCGCATTTGCTTTAACAACTTTTTGTATTACATGCGCAGTTACCTTGTCATTGATAGGGAACTTCATGTTGGGGTACCAATGTTTTTTGACGTAATCCCTTAGCTGCTTGTCCACTGTTTCAGTCATATCACTCAAAGCCTTAAGCATATTGTTGTCTGTTATAAGCCCATATTCGTCTGTAATTGTACTTACTGCTCGTTCTCTTGTGTCGCCGGCATTATCAGTCCCCTCTCCCTGCATGGTTGCCTCCGTTTGTTTAGGTACCATTACTACCTTTCCCACCCCTATATGTGGTTCCCTCTCTTGTTGCCGTAAGTGTTTTGCCACTTCCTCTGCCAATTTGTCATATTGGATTTTTTTCATGACACGTTCCGCAACATCCTCTAAATTGTAGCATTCTCCGTTAGATGTTTTCTCTACCACATTGGTTTTTGTTCCTTCTTTCTGTTGGTTTGTTACTGTAGTGGTGGTTGTGTTGGTAATGCTCAGTGCTGGTTCGTTACTCTGGTTGATGGTGTTTTGTTCTTCCGTGTTTGTAGTAGTAGAAATTGTGTTGTCGGTACCATTTTTTTTACTGTTGCCCTTTGATGCGTTCATAGTTGTGGTATTACTGTTACACACTTTGTTAGTAATTGGTGTGTTTGTTTTCACTCTTTTTTTCTTACCGTTGTTGTCCCCTGTATTTTGATGATCACCGGGCCGGATGGTTTTGTTGTTTCAAAGGGTCTTCCCCTCGGATTTTTTGCTTCGTCGTGTCTTTCCGATATCATTCATATTTTTTTATTTTATTTTCTGAATACGGTGTCGATCAAGAATCATGTGTTTCTTTTTGTGTGGTTTTGTGTGTGTACTAATAATTTTGTCGGGTTGTGTACGGTGTTTTGTGTTGTGTGTGTCGTGTGTGTGTGTGTGTGTACGGTGTTTCATGTAGTATGTGTACGATGTTTTGTGTGTAGAGTTTTTCCGTGGGTTCTGTACTATGTTGTTTGCCCTAACTTCTTCTGTGTGTTGTCTGGCTTGGGCGCGCCCTTATATATTTGTAGAAGTAGATCACGTACCTGTGCCAGCCAGCCCTCCCGCGCCATAATTTTTTCAGAAGGGAAACTTTTGATCACACCAAGGTTATGTATTTCAATCCTCTAGTCACATGTAGAATCTCGTAGACTGCACCTAACATACCGTACTGTCTTGTGTGCCATTTGTATCTACAAACCACAACATTGTCTGTACTGTGTGTGGCAAAGTTGTTCCCAATATGCATTTAAAAGTTGTTCCCAACATGCATTTCGTAAGTCATGTGATATGCATTCATGGCCTGGTCCAAAAACTTTGGTAGTCATTACCAAATGAGACTGTTTGTGCCTTGGAATTGCACCAAAAATACCCTCATGTTTGCCATATGGAGAGTCAAACCACAACATTTCCAGCATTCTGTGTGACAAAGTTGTTCCCAATATGCATTTGATGAGTCATGATGAATGTATTCATGGCTTGGACCATATACTTTTGGAGTCATTACCCAATAAGTTAGTTTGTGCCCTGGAATTGCACCAAAAATACCCCCATGTTTGCCATTTGGAGAGTCAAACCACAACATTTTGGGCATTCTATGTGACAAAGTTGTTCCCAATATGCATTGGATGAGTCATGATGAATGTATTCATGGCTTGGACCAGATACTTTTTGAGTCATTACCCAATAAGTTAGTTTGTGCCCTGGAATTGCACCACAAATACCCCCATGTTTGCCATTTGTAGAGTCAAACCACAACATTTTGGGCATTGTATGTGACAAAGTAGTTCCCAATATGCATTTGATGAGTCATGATGAATGTATTCATGGCTTGGACCAGATACTTGTTGTGTCATTACCCAATAAGTTAGTTTGTGCCCTGGAATTGCACGAAAAATACCCCCATGTTTGCCATTTGGAGAGACAAACCACAACATTTTGGGCATTGTATGTGACAAAGTTGTTCCCAATATGCATTTGATGAGTTATGATGAATGTATTCATGGCTTGGACCAGATAGTTTTTGAGTCATTACCCAATAAGTTAGTTTGTGCCCTGGAATTGCACCAAAAATACCCCCATGTTTGCCATTTGGAGAGTCAAACTACAACATTTTGGGCATTCTGTGTGACAAAGTTGTTCCCAATATGCATTTGATGAGTCAGGATGAATGTATTCATGGCTTGGACCAGATACTTTTGTAGTCATTACCCAATAAGTTTTATCTAGTACAACAAGCGACTTGTAATCTACTGGCGTAGGAACCTACGTGGATTCAGTACTACATCTGACGTAGTATGTATCTTGTACAACAAGCGTGTAGTACTCGCGTAGAAACCTACGCGGATCCACTACCAGTATGTATCTTGTACAACAAGCGTGTAGTAATCTACTTGCGTAGAAACCTATGCTGATTCAATACTAGTATGTATCGAGTACAAATAATATGTAGCAATCCACGGGTGTACAAATATAGTACGATTCAGTACCGGATATATTTTTGTACAAAAAATCTACTAGCGTAGAAACCTACGCGGATTCAATACCTAAAATTATCTAGTACTAAAAAAGTGTAGAAATCTATAGGTGTAGAAACCTACATGGCTTCAATACCGAAAATTATCTAGTACTGAAAAATGTGTAAAAATGTACTCACGTAGAAACCTACATGGATTCAATACCAAAAATTATCTAGTACTAAAACGTGTAGAAATGTACGCACGTAGAATGCCACATGGATTCAATGCCGTAATTTATCTAGTACTAAAAGAGAGTAGAAATCTACTGGTGTAGAAACCTACACGGATTCAATACCAAAAATTATCTAGTGCTAAAAATGTGTAGAAATGTACTCGTGTAGAAACCTATGCGCATTCAATACCGGAAAATATCTAGTACTAAAAACGTGTAGAAATCTACTCGCGTAGAATCCTACACGGATTCAATGCCAAAAATTACCTAGTAAGTTGTAAACATCTTTTCGTGTAGAAACCTACGCGGATTCAGTACTGAAATTTATGTAGTGCTAAAAACGTGTAGGATTCTACACTAGTACAAAATCATGTAGGATTCTACACTAGTACAAAATCATGTAGAATTCTACATGATGTACTAGATACTTTGATCGATCGATCGAAGTAAAACGAAAATCGTACGCGAAAAAAAAAAAAAAAGTCTCTCTCACACAAACACACAGTAATTTTATTTTCTACCTCGCGAAAAAAAAAAATCACTTTTTCTACCTTTCTATCATAATCTTACCCGACTTATTTGAGTAGAGTTGCTAGTAATTGGCACTCCGTCTGTGAACGTGGGATTCCACTTAATCCAATGATCCCTTGATCGTTGATCAGCATTAGGCAGGTAATCCGTGCTCAAATATTTAGTGTGAAATAACAGCCTTGTACTGGAAAAAGAATTAGCTCGCATTGGACAAGAGGTGGTTTGCTGGATAGATATTGTTTGAATTGGCCCCCAAACATATATGTCTTGAAAGCAATAAATCTGCATCCATTGCTTCTATATCAACAGGCTCTTGGTACTGTTTTTCGTGACAGAGGGTAAGAAGGCTGCAAATCAACGGCAGCAGCAACAACAACCATTTCATCCGGACGATTGTCGGAAGAACAACGATTGTCGGAACAACGGTAACAAGCAACGGTACGAATGAGAGAGATAGAGAATGATTATACTGCCTCCGGCATTGCTCATACTGAATGTATTTCCTCCCTTCTGTTTTTCTCTCATTTTCATAGGACCAAATCGTAACAAAGAACAATCGTCGGAAGATCGAGGTGCGGGGAACAACGATTCTCCACCAACGTTGGCAACTCTATCGGTATCGGCAACGGCAATTGATTGGTCTTCCACTCCATTTGCACCATCGAATACGAGCAACTGGGAACAATCGAAGCAACCGGGAATCAACCGGGAAGGATCGAAGCAACCAGCAACCGGGAACGATCGAATAGAAGCAACAGCGGCAAGCGTCACAAATCGATTTGTCGTCATCCTCCGATCCACCATCGAATCCCTCCTCCTCCAACGGCAATTCGATCAAAGCAAGCGGGATCAGACGCCAACAGTCTAGGTTAGTGGCATGTAGATACTCTAATATTATTTGGTTGTTATTATTTACTCTATGTACTACATCAATATATACTCACCCATTTTGTTACATCAATAGATACTCACCCATTTTGTTCCAATATCATAAATTCGAATAGGAGCGTCGGCAACGGCAACGACGAGAGCAACAGCAACAGCCACTGGGAACAATCGAACTGCAAAGCGAATCAATCTGGAACACCAATTGTTGGCAACACCAATCGATCTGCAACACCAATCGATCTGCAACACCAATCAATCCGGAACACCAATCGATCCGGAACACCAATCGATCCGGAACACCAATCGATCGGCAACACCAATCGTCGGCAACAGCAACACCAATCGATCCGGAACACCAATCGATCGGCAACACCAATCGTCGGCAACAGCAACACCAATTGATCCGGAACACCAATCGATCCGGAACTCCAATCGATATGCAACACCAATCGATCCAACACCAATCGATTGGCAACACCAACGGGAACCATCCAACCGCAACCGGGAACGATCGAATAGAAGCAACCGGGAACGATCGAATAGAAGCAACCGGGAACGATCGAATAGAAGCAACCGGGAACCATCAAATAGAAGCAACCGGGAACCGACCGCCGCACCTTCGCTCGGTCATTTCATTGACTCCTCCGGTTAGTTCTTTCGCCGCAACCCTTCTTTGGTTTCTCCAACAAACATTCTTTCCGATCATCGCCGTTTCTGTTGACGACGCCGGTTCTTTCTTTTCTCTTCCCCCGCCTCGAATCTTCGACAGTCTTCTCCAACGGTTGATATTTCTTTGGTTAATTCCTTTGGTCCTCCCTCCGACACGACCGCCGCACCTTCGCTCGGTCATTTCCGACTGTCGTCCTTCGGTTAACTCTCCTTCCTTCGACACTTCAACTGCCGCCCTTCGATTACTTCTTCGCATCGCGTCTGGTCATCGTTCCCTCTAATGCCACCGGTTCCTTCCTTTGGCCCTTTCCTCGGTTAATTATTACCGCCTGTTCTCAAACATTCCTTTGGCCCTTTCTTATGATCAAATAAAAGCAACCGGGAACCATCGAATACAAGCAACCGGAAACCATCGAACCGCAACCAGGATCCATCGAATATATTCGAATAGGATCGTCGTCAACGGCAACGCCGCAACCGGCAACAATCGACCCAACAGCCACCGGGAACAATCGGATCGAACCGCGAGAGCAACAACCACAGCAACAGCGATAGCAACAGCGATAGCAACAGCAACAGCGGCAAGCGACAGCGATAGCAACAGGGGTAAGCGGCAGCGATAGCAACAGCGGCAAGCGTCAGCGAGAGCAACAGCGAGAGCAACAGCGAGAGCAACAGCAACAGCGGCAAGCGACAGCGAGAGCAACAGCGGCAAGCGGCAGCGATAGGAACAGCGTAACCGCAACCGGGAACCATCGAACCGCAACCGGGAACCATCGAATCAACCGGGAACAATCGAAGCGAAACTGGGAACGATCGAATAGAAGCGGGAACGATCGAAGCAACCGGGAACTGGCGATCCACCATTGAATCCCTCCTCCTTCTCCTCCACCGGCGATCCACCAACGTCGCTCCTCCTCCTCCAACGGCAAATAGATTCGTCGTCGTCCTCCGATCCACCATCGAATCCCTCCTCCTCCTCCTCCAACGGCAAATCGATTCGTCGTCGGCAACGGCAATTCGTCCCGGCAACAACAATGGGATTCAAAACAACAACAAAGCAATTGCCAGCAAAAGCAATCAAGCAAAAATCAAAGAGGAAACGTGGGAAGACCGAGAGAAAGAAAAGGACTTCAAATTTTCTCCCAAACGCAGCACCATCCTCATCAACAATCCACCAGACTTACAAACACTTGTCGGAGATAAAACCTAACAAGACAGCAGAAGGGGACAGGAATCGGCGCCGAGATCCAAATGCAATTTTCAAACATGTCGAGGAAATAGCATTGAAAACAGTTCACAAAAATGGGTTTCAAGGAAAATTCATGGCTACAAATTGGGGCCGGACAACAGTTGGAGAGAAGAAATATTCTTTGGCACAGGCTGTGTCTATTGACAGTTTCAAAACATTGGATAGTACCGACAAGAAGTTTGTTCTAGCGTTCGCCGAATCAGAACCATCATTGAGACTCTTTGCAAAAGCTTCCAGACAATTCACAAAACAACGTTTGGGTACCCCCGAAAATATAGAAATCACAAGAACATTCGCTAGGCAGATTGTTCAATCTAAACCCAAAATAGGCGGAGGAACCAAATGTGACAGTGTAAACAGTGGATATGCTATTATTGGGATGAGACCAAATCGATTGAAATCGGGAAATGGTGTGTACGTTTTCAAAAACAATGTGGGCTCGACAACAAAAGCCAACCTTGAACAAAAAGTCCTACACATTGTGAAGGAAATGCAGCTTTGTTTAACTCCAATGTCCAAATTTGTCAACCTTGAAACAACTGTGATGAATGAGGTTGTTAGTCGTACAACACTGAATGCAATCGGCCATCACGCAACGGCCTTTTCTATTGGAAAGGATTATCACTCAAAAAGCCATAACAATGCCGATATGTTCTATACAAGGCTGACGGTTATTGCTCCAAAACATGTAAGTGATGACGAGGTGATTTATTACTTTGTGTTCCCAACGTATAAAGTGAAAGTTCCATTGAGGTCGGGAGATACTCTATTGTTCAATCCATTAGTATTACATAGCTGTTCGAATCCCAAATTCGAAGGGTGTTATATTATGAGTGCATATGTACTATCTCGCAAAACTGTGCTTAGAGCTAACCCTCTATAGTAATATTAAACAATAATTGAAAGTTAGCCGTTACATTCACCCTTGCTACTCAATCGGAACTGCTGTCCGAGTTTTCGCTCTCTGAACTGGATAGATAATCACTGGTTTCGTTATCATTCAATGCCATCTCAAACGGTTCCAACTGGATGTCGTCCTGTAGTGTGCATGCGTTGTACAAACATTCATAAGACGGTGGTGTAGCAGCATTTTTGCTTTCAAAGAAATCGAGCCACAATATACGATTTGATATCACAAGCCAATCACAATTGGTTATGGAGCCATCTTTTCCTTGCTCTGGGACAACTGCCAGCTCAGAATGGATAGTGTTGACATGAAATAGGAAGAGAGAATTCATGAGGCGCCCACGTTTGACAAATTCATAAGCTGTTTTCTTAGGCACATCTTGAAACCGACGAGCCACAGCATACATTCCGTTTGTATCAATTGGATAGCCACCAATACTACTGTATGGCTGCTTCAAATTCTGTACAGTTAAAAAGCATAGCAGATGGCACGGTATGAGCTTTGGATTGTTATTCAAATCAAAGTCCAATTTCATATAACACCAATCCATCCATACGGAGTTTAGCAGAGAACTGTCCAATCTATATGAAGGATGCGAGCGAAATATAAAATTAGACCCACAAGCAACATCGAAACGATTGTGCTCTGTAACTCCACAAATGTGCAAAGGATTCTCCAATAAAGGTAGCACAGAATCACAAACAAAGTCAAGTATGTCAGAAGGAAAAAATGGTTTGCTTTTGTTCGTAGAACGAAGCCACTTCATTGTTGATTCCCCATTCTCGGTTCTCATTATTTGAAAATGAGAACCGCCACCATCAGGGCGTTCAATTGGAGTAGGGTCAGGAGGATTCAAGTTGTAGTGATATGATGCCTGGCTTAGCATCATTTTCTCTGACTTTCGCTTGGCCGTTTGACCGATTAGTGATGCAGCATTACCTTGCGTGTTCTTGGAAGGAGCTTTTATCTCAGTTTTGTGGTGAGACTCATTGGGAGCACTATCCCAGCCTGCGGGGCTACCCCATAAAGAGATATAATCTGGTAGGTGAAAGTACAGGTGATTCTTGATTAGTTTTGTTCCCATCCCTTTCCTGTGACATGTTGAGTTTACACAATTAATAAAGTGAACAATTGTTTTTGGGAGATTCTTTAAGGAACCGTATTTCATCCGACCGTGTTTAAGAAATTCTTCCATTGATAGAATGAGCTGAATTACCTCTATCTGTTTCTTTACAAAACGATGGTCACCAATAATGTCAGATCCATGTTTGGAAACCATAGCGATCAGAAGAGAAACAAGCATTCCAGAGAAATCATGCCCTTCTTTCTTTGTGGTTGATAAAAGCTGAGTCCCAAATTTGGTGCGAGGAAAATCTCTATCAGACTGGCGTGATAACAAACCACCGTACCGTTGTGCTAAATGGCCAATACTGTTAGCAACAGCCACGCCGTGATTCAAATTGGGGGCATAAACACATGGAACACTTCCGCGGAGCAACAATTCAATTGACTCGACAGCCCGTTTGGCAGTACCAAGCTGGTGCATGTGCAAACATTCACCGGGAGTTGCAAAATGAATGTTGTTCTGATTAGTACCAAAGCATAAATCATGAAATACTTTCCTGATGTTATGATGAGAGTTGTTTTTGAAGTTCTTATTGATATCGTTTAGATCAGTGCCGGGAAAACAATGAAAATCGGCAGGCGACCACTTCTTTGTTGCAGGTTGAACAGAAGGAATGTTTATGTTTGGAGAATAACAGTTGCAGTGACGGCACATCCGCATGACACCCTTATTGAAGGACCCGTATTTTCCACACAATTTATCATGAAGTTCTGTGTTGCCAATAACATAGGCAATGGCAAATTTCATTTTTACCTTCCACTGTTGTATTATTTTCCTTCTGAATCCGATTCGTTGAGAGTCTGATTCAAAGGCTTCTGAAGAACAGCAACGCTGCGTTAGTGTGTTAGTAGACGAACGACTGTACTCTACGCGTGACAATTGTGTTTGGATACTTTCGGCAACGGATAATCGGACTACAGGCGAGACTAGGGAAACGCCAGACCTCTTCTTGCTGTGACTTATTCAGATTGCAGCAAGACAGACCTTAGTATGTAGATTACAAGTAGTTGGTAGCAACTAGTGTGAATTTTGGGATATAAATCAGTTGAATGTTAAAAGTATGAGATAAAGTGAAATCTTGCCGAAATGCAAGATATCTCTTTTATTGAGGTGAATACGTTGCAACTGCTGTTGCGTAGTGCTGAGATTACTCACTGATTATTTCCGTACATGTATTAGTCGTTGACCATATATATCTGTATGCATGTATATGTATTGTGTGAGAATCACACGCCAACGGTTTTCTTCTCTTGTTCCGTTAGGAAGACTCCATGATATGTTTATCATTAAGGTCAGGAATTGCTCCCGTAGCTCGTGTGATATTTTATGAAATCAGAGTTTGCTCACCGAAGAACAATGGCAATATTGTAAAACAGGGATTGCTCACCGTTTATGCGCGATGGGAATCGATGCGCCGTGGGAATCGATATGCCGTGGGAATTGATTACTTAGATGGATACGGGACTCATTGATTCGTACGAATAGGAAATCTACCCTCTGGTAGCTTTGGTACTTCTGGTCACGAAAGGAATTTAATACTCCCCATGTCTCCTTGTGAAGGGTCATCACGCTCTACATGATGCTTCCATCATCCTGAAGAAGGTCGCCGGTATTACCACAGAAGTGGAAGATGGGCCTGAGCAGTGGATACACAACTGAGTGACTCCAATGCTTGGTGAGAATGTCTGCACAGTTATCCTTACCTGGGATGTGCATCATTAAAATGAAACCTCTCGCTATCATGCTTCGTACCTAGTGAAACGACAGAATATTATGACGCTTGTGCAACCTTGCGTAAGGGAAGGTTGACGTTTGGATCATCTTTTCGTTGTCACCCCAAGAGTATGAGACATCATGGACTCGTGTTCCTAGGTATCGGAATGAGTGGCGTAAATCGACGATCTGTTTGATGCAAGTCCTTCCTGCAACAAATTCAGCTCCAAAGGTGGCTGTCTCCGTAGTAGACTGCTTCTTCGAGAACCACATCATGGGAGTCTTATTCTCAAAATGAAGAATGCCGGTTACAGCCTTACCACTGAGAATATCATGCATGAGGTTGGCATCATAGAAATGTGTCAACACTACTGTCTTTCCAAGCGGTGCAGGAGCGTCGTCGGGTAGCTCTTCAGAATGCTCCCCATAGACGGTGTTGGACCAATCGATGGTGTCGGGTTTAGTCAATATAAAATCGGGTGGTTCCACGCGGAATCTGATTTTAAAATGTCTAAACTTGGAGATATATCCATAGATACGTTTTGCACGTTCGAGATGCCCATCTCGTGGCTGAGCTCTGAAACTCGAGAGTGTCATCACGGCTGTTTGTACATCGAAACGGCCAATGGCGATGATCCATTGGAGTGAACCAATCATACTTTGGTATTTCTGTATACCAGTTTCTTCGAGAAAGGCTGAGGAGTCCAATTCGGGATGATCGTTCTCTGCAATGGGTGATTGGAACCTAGTGCTAGGTTTGCATCCGAACATTTGTTCGTAAGACGCTTCCATCTTTTTGATGAACTTTATGGGATTCATGCATAGAACACCATGTTCGTCGCGCTCAAATCCGCAACCTAGGTGAAAGTTCATAGGTCCGGATCCCTTCAGTTTGAAGTTATATGGTGACGACTGCAATATCTTCAAGAAGGAATTGGGATCTGCCATGCAGAGACATAGGTCATTGACATATGTGCATATAAGCTCATATACACATTCACCATGCTTGTTTGTTCCAGGCTTGAGGAATATTTCCGGTTCTGCGCGGGATCTTTCGAAGCCGAGTTCGATGAGACAAGCCGCGAGTAAGTCTCCAAAGCACTTGCCTGAAGACCTGAGACCGTATAGGGCTTTGTAAATGATCAACAGGTGACCCTCCAGCGATCCGAATTCGGGACCTGCCTTGATGCATACTTTCTCGCAGGTGACTGCTTCTAAGTAGGCGTTACCTATGTCGGTGCCCCATCCTTCTAGGTCGTTGAGTTCAGCTAGGAATAGGCACATACGTAGGCCGTGGAGAGATACGACGCCTGCGTAAACACTGTGGATAGGGGCCTCAGTGAGATTACCGTTAGCAACGAGGCGAGCCTTGTGTCTACCGTCGTGCTTGACAGCGTATATCATGTGTACCTTGATCTGTTGGAATCCCGGGGGAATGGAGCTCGTCTTGTACATGCCTTTATCAATGAATGTATTGTACTCATTGAGTTGTGCCATTTCCAGAGTGGTGGCATCTTCCCATTTGGTGTTTCCGTTGGCTTGATCAAATCGGAGGGCTTCTTCGTGGTTACGAGGCACTTTGAATCCATATTGATACTGCGGAGTGGTACGGAAAGAACGTAGTTTGGCTTGGTGCACGAGTCGATCAAGTTTCTTGGTTCGTCGTGCTAGGTTGGTGATTCGCTTGAGGCGTTTCCAACCCGGGAGGTCAAGCAAGTTGTTGTCTTTCCCATATTTTGCAACGGTGACAGGGTCATCAGCCGCAATGTTGGCCAGAGGTTCATATGTGCGTTCCATATTTTCCCATTCAATCCAAAGGTTATACTTGGAACCTTTGTATTGAGGATGCTTGTTATCCAGTGGACCTTGGTGTCCTAGGATGCGGCGAAACGACCAGAGTTTGCCGTCTTCTTGTGTTGAATCACGATGTATGTAATTCATGACATCATTGTATGCAATGATATCATCAAGTTCGTCATCGGAGTGTTTGCACTTAAACTTGATGAAGTCGTTGTTGCGTTCAAGACTGTCTTCAACATCGACGATGGTAAGACGTTTCCGGGTGCCATCTGGGTTGGTTACAAGGAAGGATCGTCCTTGTAGATCGGCAATCGGGACCGTAGGAATGGTAATGGGTTTACCGTCATCGTCAAATTGTGCGTTACCTTCTTCGTCGGTAACAACTACCTGTGATGGGTCTACTGAAGGAGTAGCGGGGTTGGTGTGTGGAGTTGTGACGTCACTAACATCAAAGTATGCTAATTCCGGTGGGTCAAAATCATCTTCAGTAAGGAGAACGCCATCGGATGTCTTGCTGAAGATGTGTGTCGTAGGAGGACCATCAAGACTCTCCCCATAGTTGTTAGGGAGTGGAGAAGGTGACCAGCTCGGGCTGTCATCGACCTTCTTATAAAGAAAGCTCGGTAACGAGGGGTTGGCGGGTGGTTGAAGAATTGGTTGAGTGCCAGATGGGTGGGGCGTAGTATCTGGTTGTGTGTTGGGTACAGATGGAACGGTGTCATCGGCAGTGTCAGAATCAGCGGGTGAAACGCTAGGGGGAACTGAGTTGTTTGGTTTCGTAGATTCGTCAATGGGTTGACTCTGATTGGTATGCTCCCCATGTTTGAATGCTGGAGCTTCTCCAGTGGCGTATAAACGGGGCAAGGAATCCTTGGCGTTACGCCATTTGATGAAACCATCATCAGTAAATAGGCCCGCGCGTTTGTTACGTGATTCAGGCGTAAGAGCAGATCGGACACCGGACCGGTCAAGTAACTTGTTGGTAACGGGATCCCAGATTCGGAAGCAGAGTCCATTGCCAACATGTTCGGCGATGCTGACGAAATGACCTAGGCGTTCGGTAGACTGGGTACCGAAAGGAGAGTCATTGGTTTTGAAATACACAGGTTCAAACCAGAAGAAACTGGTGTATGCGCTGATGTCACCAAGTGTACCGGTGGCAATGAAGACCGGTTGTTTATCGGACAGCGTAGGATCAGAAACAACATTGAGGAGACCCGCAACGTATGTCATGCACAGTAGCCATAGGTGTGGTGGTGTGCCTGTACGATCCATGACGCGATTGACAATGCGCTTGAACGTTTGGTATCGGCGTTCGAATTGATTCTGGTGTTGGTGATACGGTTCACTTTGCCAGAGTCCAATCCATAACATTTTGAGGCAATCGATGACCTTTTTGCTGGATTGATAGTTACTGTGGTCGCAAAGGAGGCGAATGGGCCTGCCCCATTTTCGAACAAAGTTCTGGAAGCAGGATAGGAAATCGCCGGTGGTACGCATTTCTTCAACGTGTATAATATGTGATTTGCGGCCAAAGAAGATCTGAGCAATCTTGGAGCCACCATCAATTGCTGGGACATCTGAATAGACAGCATCGGACATAACATCGTCATTGAAGGGGCGAACGTTCATGGCCGGTTGAGGGGAATGAAAACGTTTGAAAATGTTTCCATCAGGGCTAACCGCTAACGAACCATATTGGGTTGAGTTTTCAAACGTAGCTTTGATGCGATCGGTGGAAACCCAACAAAAGAAAGGTTTGAGGGATAAGTAGTCATGTTCGTTGGGGTATCTTTCGCGGGGTGTAGCTGCAATACGTGTAGTGTCACTGGCAGTACAATCTGTCGGAAACGCAGTGACTGTTCCAGAGGCTGCGGGTAACGCGCAGCATGCGAGACGTTCTTGATGAGCGTAGTCGGTGGAAGTAAGCCAAAAGGAGCGATCGTTGGCCCTATGATCATCAATAGGAAGGAAGGGAGATCGAGTGGAATGGCTGGAATACGAACTGAGGGATGTGACCGTGGAGGACCCGGGGGAAACAGAGATATCTAATCCTTCAAGACAGCGTGGGTTCCCATATTCGTCGTAATCAGCATAAGGGAGTTGCTGTGGTTGGGGAGGGTATTTCTGGAGAAATTGTTCATCCTTCGCACTGATCGTGGTATCGAGAACAGATGGGTCCCAATGTTTATCGGATGTCATGATAACATGTGGGAGCGTGTCAAACTCAACAGTCGTATACTTTCGCATCGCAAGGTATGGTAAACCGTGTCGTATGCTAAGAGGCAGTGCATAGCCATCGGAGGTGGTGATGACCTGTCCGCCGCCCGCTTTGATGGATGTGTCGTCGACAGTGGAAAAATATGCTTCCATCTGGCCGGAGGATAATATAGAAGGGTGTCGTCCTGTATAGGCACATTCATTGAAAATGAGGATGACGGGGCCTCTGTTTGACATGGAATATGCTCCGCATGTAGCAATGGGAATATTTTGTACCTGATGATTGTTAATGCCGGTGACGTTAACATATCGCGGTGGGATATCCTTAGAGATGAGGCATGCATCATTGCCAATGATGCAACCATTTGCACCGCAATCGACCATGGCAAAACCAGGACTAGTAACCGTAGTTTTGTGTACGCCGTATGTGTACGACGTTACTGGACTACCGTTAGGAAAGGTGAGATCATCCTCGGGAGTATACCACTGGTGAAAATTGGCGGAATATGATGGTGTTCCCACAGGTATTTGGGTGTCACCGTCCTTTTTGTACTGAATGTCAGGGTTGTCTGAAAGGAATTGAGCGGGATGCGCGGGTGACACGGAAGACTTGAGAGGTCGCTGGTCCTTAGACGGGGAGGTCGTTGATTTGTATACACCTAGGGATGCATGGAAAACACCTCTACGATCATTCTCTACAGCAGGATGAAGGTCTGCTGCAGAATTGGCATGCTCATCTTTGATCGAAGTATCGTCTTCTCGAAATGATACCGAATGTCCATGTTGGTATGCCTTCTGGGTAATGGGTTTGACACTGTTGGGGTCAGGTTGGTCCGTGTTAAGTAAGTCGTGTCGCAATGAGGCAACCACGATTTTCTTGCCTTCCGGAGAAAAACTGAGCCAACTCTTCATGTCCTGACGTGACAAGGCCTTCCATATGTTTGTGGGCAACCTTGTGGTAGGGTCAGGGGTACGTCCAGCCTTAAACACAGCATAATCCTGATAGTCTCCTTCAAATTCGATGGGGAGAGCATAGTCATCATGGTTTTGGCTCGGTTCAGAAGAAAAATCATGAACGTGTGCGCGTACGGTCGACCGAGGAGCAGACATCGCGGACTGGGAATCAAGTCGAGTTGCTTCGAGTAAAAGCGTGATTTTAAGATCGTGGATAGCGGCGGCCTCGGCAACCGCATCCGTCACGGTGCTATTCGTCCCACCTGGATCCTTGACTTTGGCAAACTGTTCGCTTAGCTGGAAGCTGGAATAGCATGCCTGACACAATGCTGATTTAACAGTATGGTACTCAAGGGGCTTGTTGGGAGGACGGAGCTTGTTGAGGTGATTTAATTCATCAAACCAATGCGTGATGAATTTCACTTTGGATTCCTTCCAATTGTTGAGATTCAACTTGAGCAACGCTTGTAGCTGAGTCGAGTTGTCGTATACCTTTGCTTTTGATTTGCTATGAAGGTTTACGAAATCGAAGTAGGCCTTGCGTCCATCACGAGTGGTAGAATGACTGTGTACACATGATGTAGAAAGGTCACTCTTGAAGACTTCCAACATTAGTACCCAGAAGAAGGCACACTGCTTGACGAAGAGATCACGGGTATAACCCAGAAGCATAGCTGGAGGCCAAGTTTCATGGAGGAATGTCTCTGTATCGATGTCGTATGCCTCGAGTTTAGCTTTGAAACCGACGAGCCAGTGTTCGAATCTCGAGTCATTCGTGAGGGGTGTAAAGGACTTTTCATCCCGTGCTTTTCGGCACCAAGATTCGTACTTTACCTGCTGAGGTGACTTTTTGCTACTTCCCGCCGGAGGAGGTGGTGGGTTCAGAGCAGATTCGTTACGCAAGCGTTGGGCACGTTCTTCGCGGAATGACTGGAATTCCCTGTATGTATATGACTTTACATCTTTCCAGTTCCTCTCGTCTTCTTCTAGAACGACATCGACTTCTTGTAGGTCGATAGCGAAATCCGCAAGTGCTTCTATGCTCCTTTGAATGGATCGAGGGATATGCGTTGGCAGTCCTCCCTCCGTATAGGTGAGTTCGCGTGCAAAATCCGGTTCGATAAGTGCGTCGAGGAACGACTTCCACTCGCATAATCCACCTTCCTTGAGAGCTAGACACAACTTGCTAGTAGTCTCACTTGTTACGTTGAGTAGGGATACGAGTATCTTTTTCATATCAGTATCGAAGCTGGGAAAGCGGTTGATAGTGGCGACTTCGACGTCATTCTTCTCTTCGCCTCCGAGTGCATTGCCGGGCATCAACGGTATGTTCGGCATCTGTGGTGGTTCCGAGCCTTGGAAAGAATTGCGCGGTGACTGAGAATGGGAACTGCTTCGTGTACGATGTGCGATGTGCATATGCCAGCGTAGGGATTGTATTCAATTCCGTTCCTGTTCCTTTCTTTGTGCAAGCCTTCTTAGAGCTTGCGACTGTTAATCTATTATTTTCCTTCTGAATCCGATTCGTTGAGAGTCTGATTCAAAGGCTTCTGAAGAACAGCAACGCTGCGTTAGTGTGTTAGTAGACGAACAACTGTACTCTACGCGTGACAATTGTGTTTGGATACTTTCGGCAACGGATAATCGGACTACAGGCGAGACTAGGGAAACGCCAGACCTCTTCTTGCTGTGACTTATTCAGATTGCAGCAAGACAGACCTTAGTATGTAGATTACAAGTAGTTGGTAGCAACTAGTGTGAATTTTGGGATATAAATCAGTTGAATGTTAAAAGTATGAGATAAAGTGAAATCTTGCCGAAATGCAAGATATCTCTTTTATTGAGGTGAATACGTTGCAACTGCTGTTGCGTAGTGCTGAGATTACTCGCTGATTATTTCCGTACATGTATTAGTCGTTGACCATATATATCTGTATGCATGTATATGTATTGTGTGAGAATCACACGCCAACGGTTTTCTTCTCTTGTTCCGTTAGGAAGACTCCATGATATGTTTATCATTAAGGTCAGGAATTGCTCCCGTAGCTCGTGTGATATTTTATGAAATCAGAGTTTGCTCACCGAAGAACAATGGCAATATTGTAAAACAGGGATTGCTCACCGTTAATGCGCGATGGGAATCGATGCGCCGTGGGAATCGATATGCCGTGGGAATCAATTACTTAGATGGATACGGGACTCATTGATTCGTACGAATAGGAAATCTACCCTCTGGTAGCTTTGGTACTTCTGGTCACGAAAGGAATTTAATATGTTGATTTGCGTACGGAAGATAATTCCATTCGATACCACCGTCTTCGTTACACGCGGCTTTAAAGGAATGAAACGCTACTTCCAAACCATTGTGAAGATTCTGAATTTTTTCCTTCGAAGTGGCAGGACAAGAGTGTCTGGTTGACTCCCATTCGGGGTCGGGATGGAAGTAAATAGTTGTCCATGCTTCAGGTTGAGATTGTGTCTCCACATTAAAGATACCGAGTGTCATGTTCAATGGTGTTAACGTAAGTTGTCCGTGCGCATCCAAAGATATGCCGTCCATGTAAAATATAATAGGAACAAGAATTTCTTGCAAATTGGGATTGCAAATGTCTTTCCAAGAAGATTTCCACCACGAGCCGTGATGCAATTCTGAGATTACAGAATGAGGATTCAACTCAGGATTATTGTCGGGAGATAGAGGGGTGGAATAGTTGGGAAATGAGAGGTTTTCTTCTATCATTAGCTGCTGGTCAGAAAGAAGAGAATAAATGGCATCCTTAAAAGAACGGACATACACCTGAGTGGGCTTGTTATCAGGTAACCAATTCAGTATATGAGGATGAAATTTCATATCAGAGAGACCCAGATTGGATTGGAGATTGTTAAAAATTGCTTTCCGAGATCTAATTTTGGCATCGCAAAAATCAAAACCCGGTCTCATTTGACTTTTCTTTGCCCACTGGAAAATTGATTTGAATGTGTTCAGTGGCAATTTATGTCTGGCCATTAAATTCATGAGTTCCAATTCTGCAAGAAGATGATGGGGCGGCGGTAGTTTTGTGTGCCTTTGAAGTGTATCCTCTCTTTTGTTCAGATTAATGATTTCATGAAAAGATGGTGGTGGATGGGCTGGCTGAGCAGTAGCGACGTTAACATCAGAACCATTAGTGTGATCTTCTTCGTTGTCTCCACAATCTATGTTGTTGGTAGAATTGTTGTCGTTATTTTCATTTACGTCATCGTCATTGTCATCCTTGTCATCGGAATTGTCGATATCATTATTCAGCGGGAATGCATCTTCATCTTGAACAGCAGAAACAGCCATGTAAGATTCAATGGCGTTCCGATCCATTGGCGGTAAAAAGACATCATGTACAATCTGTTGAATTAGAACAGAATGAAGACCCGTGGCTGATTGACTTGTGACGGTATGGTGGGAGAGATAGGAAGGGGGAACAGATGGACCGTTTTGTGTCATAGTCATCCCAAAATCTGACGGAGAATGTTGAACAGACGGCAAGGTAGGCTGCATTTTGATAGAGGTGGAGAAGTTATAGATCTTTCGTTTAATTAGACCCTGACTATGGTAAAAATCCCGGCACGTATCTCTATGCCAGAGATGTTTTCTTAGGCCGGTGGAGACGTATTTCAAGTTACCATTGGAAATGGATTTATATCCTAAAAACTCCTTGGATTCTTTTCCTTCCTTATCCCAGCAACCACGGCAGTAGAATGGAAGAGAGGTTTTGATAACAGGAGGCATGATGCTGCTGAGTTGCTTGAAGGAAAATATCAGTAGAATGGGTCAAAAAAACAGAGGTCGAAAAGATGAATCGTTGAAAGGAAAAAATTAAATGTATTATTTTGTGTGTGATGTGTTTTCTTGTACGGTAGATTTCCTTACTACCATACTTCGATTGCAAAAATGGTCCGTAAAGTAAATGCATTACTACTTAGTGATGATTGCAACATTCCTCGTACAATATGTTTAGTAGTGAACAGTACGTACAGTCAACTCCTTAAGAGGGTTAATACACAGCGCCGGACGGGTCAATCCCATCAGTTCTTCCAAACATTCGTTGGCAGGCGCGTCAGTTCTTCCATAAGGTGCACGGAAATGTGAATCGAAATGGAAATCGTGGACAATTGCGTTGTTGATTATCAAAATGGAAATCGTGGACAATTGTTTTGTTGATTATGATCGAGTTGATTCCAACTTTCATGTACCAGTAAAACAAACTACGCTATTTTGCAGGAGTTATTACTAGTAGATACTAGTAATACATTATTTTCACTAGTACTTCATCATTATAATTCATTATTTCATTTTCTTTCCGACGAGCAAAACAAATAACAACGTGTTAGGTGTTACTACTAACTAATCTTCGAATAGATAATCTACTCTACTGATACTACTACTAATCTTCCAATCGACAATCGAACCAACCATGGAGGGAATTTACAAAATACAAAAGATGGTTCAGGAACACCCAGCCGATCTCGAACAAGAACTCCGGAAAATGATTCTTTCTCGCAAGAAAGAGATTGCTCAACTCCAAAAAATGATTCGTAAGATTCGTGTAGGAAAAAGCAATCATCCAAATGTTAACAATGGAATCGTTGATCCTACCAATCATCAAGTCGTTCCGAATGTAACCATCAATCCACCTTGCGGGTTATTGAAGAACGATTCAGATTTTGGTGGCGATTCCGACAGTGTAGCTTCTGAAAATACAACAGATCTTCCTGCCATTAAATAGGAACCAAACCCTTGAGTGCAATAGCCCGCCTGGGGTGGATTTGACTTGGAGTTGGAATTGGGATTTGAGTTGGAGTTAGAGGATTTGGGACGGAGCCCATTATATGGTGGCAACATGTTGAGAAAATGAAATAAGTCATTCGTGCACAAGTTGTACACAAAATAGTGCTTGTCATGAAAGGAATATGATATCCTTAACCCTAAAATAGTTAATTTAGTTGAGAAGTGACGAGATATTGTCTCGAAAGTAAAGGTGTGCGATGCGCGAGGTTTTTTAGTAGACACGCGACCTAAAAAGATAGGAAATTTAAAAAATAGGGTCGAGAATTGTAATAATACCGAGCGATAGCCCGCAGGGGGTAGAGAAACAGTTCTCAGACGCCGTTTCCAATATGGCTGTGACAGCCAAACTGGTTTCTCGCTGAACTGGTGTTATTGGGAGGGTTTGCAGCAGTGGCTGCTGCCACTTTCGATTGTTGGTTGCCCCTGCTATTGCTTGCATTCTTTGCTTTTTTTAGCGCTCGGACTCTCTGTTGCTGCTCGTGCGACATGCTTAAACATACGTCTGGCGGATAGAACTTGCATTCAACGGGCCCTTTATAGGTCCCTGGTTGTGCTTTCGAACCACCACTACTACTATTGTTGTTGTTGTTGCCTTGTGGCTTGTTGGAAGAGGAGTTGCCGCGTTTGTTGTCACCTTTCCTCTTCTTGTTGTTAGTGAAGGCTGACACGTTCCTACCCCTCTTGTTCGGTTGATTCTGGAGTTTCTTTACTCCGAGCGCCCGAGTAAGATACGCCAAAGCTTTCTCAAAATTTGCATAATAGTCAGATCCTTCTGTAATTATGATTGGGATGGATTGCTCTAGTCGTACATCCTGTAGGGAGCGTATGAAGTTGTACACAAACTGATCCTCAGGTGGGAATGCCTTGTATCTTATCAAGGTTTGCTTCGCATCGTGCCGTAGCCTCTTGTGCCTGTCAAAATGGCAGTGTTTGGAATCTCCTGTGTACACTGATTCCCGGATGAATTGTTGTTTGGTTTCAACGATCAGCTTTATGTTGGTTTCCTCATATGCCTGAGAGTAGAGGGCGAAATACGCCTTACGTCCATCACCTCCTACCCCGTTTTTGGTCCCAAAACTTTGTATATACGACCAACCGGGACCGGACCCTACCAACTTAAACAATATTCCCCAATGAGTATTGTTGTCTTTGGACCAATGAGAGTTGGCATGGATCGTGCACCTTATTGCATACTCAGTCCAGTCGGAGTATGCGCTGTCTGGGCCCGGGCCGACAGTTCCACACCTGTTGGTTTCTCTGACCGTAGATTGTTGTCTTATTGTGTAGAGTAGAGATGTTTTGGTGACGCCTCTTTTATGCCGGAGGTATTTCCGTAAGTTCTCATCAAATTCCCTGAACTTTGACATTGTAGTCAGTTTGTTGGGTAGTGTTAGGTCCTTTACCGCTGTATTCTCATTGTCCTCCTTTGTAGATCTCAAGCGTTTGCGCGTATCTACCTCGGCCGTTGGGTCCTTTATCCAGTCTACTTTGGTGGCCGTTGCGCCTATTATAGGCTGGAATCTAATCCAAGCCACAAATAGCTTTAGCCGGTCCCCGAATGCTCTACCAATAAAGACCTCTTGTTGATCTGGGCTTAGATGGTGTTTTGCCTTGCTTAACGACCCTAGGAAAGACTTGGTCCCTTTCGAGTCCAGATCTGTGATGGCCTTGGTGTTGGAGTATCCATGTCTGAATATCTCGTTGGCTGTGGGCCTGTTGACTCCAAAGGACTCGAGGATCTTTCTGAAGCAGACTTCAGCCACCGTTAGCACCCTCTCTCCTGCATAGCCAGGGATGCCCAGATTGGCGTCCACTCTTTCCTTGGCCTCTCTTACTGTCAATGATAGAGATAGGTTCCTGTTCGATAGCCTTGCAACCAAAGATCTTGTAAGTTGCTCAAGCTGTTCCGGGTCCAACCTTGTCGTTACCGGCGGAGGTAGTAGGTTCCCCAGGAGACCATCTGCTTCAAGTGCTTCCGTTTCTTCCCCTGCTGCTGCTTCTGCTGCTGCCGCCGCTGCGATTGCGGCCAGTTGAGCTCTGGTTGGTGGTGCCATGGCGTTGTCTCGGAGTACGTTGGAGAAATTAGGCTTGTAATAGGAAGGTTGTTTGCTTTTGCTTTTGTGAGGAGGCTGTAATTGTGATTTTTTGAGTTTTGCAGCAACTTGTGGAGTATTTTCTTTTCCACGTGCTTTTGCTAGTAAATAGGCTCATTTCCACGGTGTGAGGAATGATTCCTATCCAAACTCAAATTTTCAGTTCCCCAATACTTAAGCTCAATCATTGTTTCCTTTTTATCGAAATGGTATCAAATACGAAGTATTTGTTTGTCTCTTATTAAATATTTGGATCGGCATTTTTTGTCATTTCTATTTTTTGAGTATGTGTTTATCCAATACTGGTTATGTAGATTACCTCGGCTGGTTTTGTCATCATATCATTTGTATACATGTGAGTATACTTGAGCTTGTTTGTTTAGGAATTAAATTTGATTCCCCTTTTGTTTGTTTTCAAGGTCACGTTCTCAAGGTCACGTGTCATCTCTCTTTATTAGCAGTTCTTTTGTAGCCGTTATGTGATTCCTAGTACTAAACACATGTACATCACATTATTCCCAGCCGGCTCATCCCCCTTTGCGCGGATGATTGGCTGTGGTGGTTTCGACACGTCCCTTTGCTATCCCCATCGATGGGGATCTCTTGCAAGTGTCTCTTTTCATAGGTGAATAACAATCTTTTGGTGTTCTTTCTCCCGTACAAACCTCAGTAGAAGCCATGGGTATTAGCCTGGTGTGCTCTGCTATGCTAGTGTTGTTAACCCTCTAAGCGCCTGAGTCTCTTCTGTAGGGGAGGGTCTTTAACGTCCGGCCTTTGGCTTCAGACGGTGATTAACCGATGATCAGTCGGCAATCAGCTTTCATTTGTTACCCAGACTCTTTGAGTCCACTTGGGTCTGATAAACTTTAGCTTTGCTCCCGTGAGCCCAATACATCACTAACGAGGTGTAAGCTACTAGGTATGATCTAGTAATATATTCACTGATTTCAAGTATTAGTATTTAGATTTGTGAACATTATCATATAAGATGATTCTCGGATCGAACCTCTAAAGATGCACTATTAGCGCACCTTTACGGTTAGCAATTCAGCGAGTCGGCTCGCTTATTTGCCAGTTAGTCGTACGTGTGTTATCTCATTCGTGTGTACCTCCGGATGTCCGTACGTCTGTAAGTTTGCTACCGGCGCTTTTCAAGATACGTACCGGTACGAGTTTGTACCGATAAGATTAGGGGATGACATTTTAACCCTGGGTCATCCGACGGTTTTCATTTTAGCCTGATTTAGTCTTGTTGTTTCTGCGTCGTAGCCAAATTAGACGATGGTGGTAATTACAGATTAGTGATACAATTGAGTAGATTCTAAAATAGTGAGCAATAGGATTAAAGTGATATTCGAACCGCACCTCTCCCGGTCTCTCTTCACAGATCGTATGTGCATTGGAATCGTATAAACAGTTATTATCTCTGGCTAAGCCACACGATTCTTCAACGAGGAGTAACTCGTTTAAGTCTGTCAGTCGTACTGCTGACCGCGTGATTTCTAGAGTCCCCGTGTCTTCGTGGTAGTATCATAATAGTAGAAGATACTTATCCCGTGGGTCTCATTTTTCCCTTCTCATCAACGCCATCTTGCCACATACATCTCATAGCTAACTCAATCAGCCTAGCTCCACTCATTAGTGTTATTTCCTTCTGAAAGTGACTGTTGAGCTGATCGTTCCAAAGGCAAGGAAGGTCAACAGTAGGAGTAGTTGCTGAAGACCGGTTGAGGTACTGGTCTGTGGGTCTAATAGATTCCACTATGATTGAGCTTGTAGGCTCAACCAGATCTATTCTAGCTACCAAGGGCACAGCCAGTTAGATCCTAGGCTTGTAGTTCTACACTAGGTCCCGATATGGGAACCAAAGCAAGGTTTAAGGTTGAATAATCAAATAATCTAAAAGTATAAGACAAAGAGCGTTAGCTTGCTGGAGAGCAAGATAGCGCTTTTGACGACGCTTTAGATAGTACGGTGAAATATTGTGTTGCCGCTAATACAACGCGATACGCCGTGCTGCCGCTAATACAGCACATATTACATGTATATGTATACAGTGAGTGATAATTTTGTGAGCAGCGCTCCGAACCTCTGCTGTATTTTCCTGTAAATAGAACACTTAACAAAAGGTAGCATATGCCAGTCTCTGGTGTGTTCTTTCTTTGGTCACTAAGTACCAAAACTTCAATCGTATGAGTGACAATCGATTCTCGATAATTTGTTAACTACCAAATATTGATCGTAAGAATGAGTCACTTTGCCTCACAAGAATGAGTCATTTTGATCCTAAGATGAGTCACTTGGCTCACAAGACTGAGCCATTGTGATTGTAAAGATGAGCCTCGTACCATACATAGGAATAATACATAACCGGATGGGTCTTATTATTCGTGATCTGTACCTCCAATACACCAGGCACGAAAGGAATTTGATAATTAGCTTGGTGAGCAAGTCAGCAATATTTGACTCGCCTGGCTCTTTTGCAATACGGATACTCCCTGCTGCTATACACTCCCTTGCCTTATGATAAGCAACACTATTGTGCTTCTTCTTACAAAGGCTTTCTGGTCGCGTGGTGTTCTTCATGACTGATTCATTGTCACAGTAGATATTTGTAGGTCCTTCTATAGGTATGCCCATCATCCGGAGCATATATCTTAGCCCCTCTACCAACTCAATTGATATCCTAAGCGCGACGGTTTCTGAGCCAAATGTAGATGTCTCAACGGTCATTTGCCTCTTAGAGAACCACAAAATTGGTGCCCTATCAACAAATATAATGATGCCAGTATGTGATCTCCTAGTAGCTTTGCATCTGGCATGATCAGCATCCACAAAGCATGACGTGGTGATTGGCATCACCCTTGGTTTGGGCATATCTGGAGGCAATAGTTCTTTCGCTTCTGGATAGAACTCATTCCAGTCACACTTTTGAAATATATACTCATCAACTTCGGGCATTGACGCATCGAAGACCAATTTTGACTTGCTGTAGTTCTTAGTATGCAAACAAATGAAACAATTGGTTGAGATGACCTTCCCGTGCTTGTGCAAGATAACGTGACATAAGTAAAACAGGCATAATAATATCCAGTCGACCAAGTTCACATATGCACCGGAGTATTCTGATCAAACCTTGGTAATAATTTTGCTTCTCTGGATTAAGTTCTGGAGACGCGTCTATCTTGGGCCTATATTCCGCACTGAGAGGGGATCTTGCGGTTTTTGGCAATACTTTGAATGAATATTTTCCAGTTAATAGTTCCTCTTTGACCAACTTGATGGCCTTTGAAGTGTATTTGGAAGAAGCCATAGACCAATATGGGGTACCACCAATGTAGGTCTTTCCAATATCGGCCCCAAGATAGAAAGAAGGTCCCTCAGCAGTCCCATTCTTCAGTTTGAATTGCCTTTGGATTGCATCCATTTGGAACTTTGGGTCAGTTCCACATACAAGGATATCGTCTACATATGCCATGCAGTACTCATAATAGGCCATACCATCCAGTTTAAATGCTGATTGGAGGTGAAAATCAGGATCAGCCTTGCAGGATATATAACCAAGCTCCCTTAAGTGACTTGCCAAGTGGGATCAAAATGACGCCCTGGCAACCAGGAGTCCATATAATGCCCTAACAATCTTGCAGGGCCTCCCCCATAATTCAGGAGAGAAGCCCTGAGCCTCCGTAGCGATTGTGTTATACTTTTCCTCGATGGGCGCCGTTAAATAGGCATTTTGTATGTCTGCACTGAGTACATTGAGGTTGTTAAGTGCTGCCACTAGGAAGAACAATCGAACTGAATCTCTGCTGGGTACGCTTGAGTAGGTATATTCCTTGGAGATTTCTGGGACTTTGTGACCATCTCCAACAAGTCAAGCTTTCAGAGTCAGATCAATCTTGACATCAAAGACCATGCGCATAGTAATTTGTGTATGCCCCACCGGGATCCTATCTTTATTGTTGAATTTGAAGGCAATAGAGCTGTTCTTCATTTCTTTTGCAATAGCCCAAGCCCAGTGATCGGTCCCCATCTCGCGATCAATAGCCTTTGCTTCTGCAATTTATTTAGGGAGACGAACTCCATACTTATGTGACTTGACCCAGTATTTGGTTTTAGCGCCAGATATGATACGGTCCTTCCTTCTGAGTACCTGATAGGCCCACCATTTAAACGCCGGCTCATTCATGATGCCGTGTTCCCGGGCATATATTATTAAATTCCTTTCGTCTCCAGAAGTACCAAAGCTACACGACGGTAGCTATTCTATTCGTACAAATCAATGAGCCCCGTATCAACCAAAATAATCGATTCCCACGGTGCATCGATTCCCATTGCGCATTAACAGTGAGCAATCTCTGTTTTATAGTATTGCCCTTGTTCTTTGGTGAGCAAACTTTGATTTCGTAAAGTATAACACGAGCTACGGGAGCAATTCTTGATCAAAATGATAAACATATCATAGGATCTTCCTAACGGAACAAGAGAAGAAAACCGTTGGTGTGTGCTTCTCACACAATATATATATATACATACGGATATATACGGTCAACGACCAATGCATGTACGGAAATAATCAGTGAGTAATCTCATCACTATGCAACAGCAGTTGCAACGTATTTCACCTCAATAAAAGAGATATCTTGCGTTTCGGCAAGATTTCACTTTATCTTATACTTTTAACATTCAACTGATTTGTATCCCAAATTCACACTAGTTGCTATCAACTACCTGTAATCTACATTACTAAGGTCTGTCTCGCTGTATCTGAACAAGTTCACAGTAAGAAGAGATCTGGCGTTTCCATAGTCTCGCCTGTAGTCCAATTATCTGTTGAAAGTATCCAACCACAATTGTCACGCGTAGAGTACAATCGTTTGTCTACTAACACACTAACACACTAACACAACGTTGCTGTTCTTAAGAAGCCTTTGAATCAGACTCTCAACGGATCGGATTCAGAAGGAAAATAATATATATAGCTGTTTTGACCGGAAAGCTCTCCTTCATACCGCTTAACTTTGCCCAGGATGTGGTACCGTCTTTCCAGCTAATAAGTAATCTCCATCCTTTGGTTGTTGGCTTGGTCCTAGTTTGCCCGGATTTTGTTGTATAAGTAGCTCGATTGATGGATAAGGCCTCCGCATCTTTCTCTAAATCGATGATCTCATTCATCAGACAATACATGCGCCCCTTGTCATCCACGGAAGAATAGATACTTTCAGCAAGCATGTTGGCTGTGTATATTTCAATGGAGCCATCTGGTATAGAGACCTTGTAATACCTTGTATCTAAGAGTGGATTGTTGTTCTTTTCACCAACCAGCACTCCATTTTTATCCCTGCAACGGCTCTTGACTAGTCCCCGGATCCGTTGGTCCCCTATCTGGAATAACACTTCAGTTCCAAGATATTTGTCAAGGTCCTTCTTACCGGTTAAGCTGTTGACGTCTGGAGATGAAGCTTCAGCCTCAGCCATAAGTACTTCCTCCTTGCCCTCATATTTGCCATCAAATAGGCCCAAGGGAGGTTTGCCAAGTTCATTCTCCAGGTAAGCGCCAGAAGGCTTAAGCTCATCTCCTATCCTTGCATTGATCTCTTTGTTGTGTGGTTCCAACTGTGATAGGATATCTGGGTGCCTCCATTCCTCCTCAGATATAACCCAGGTGCTGTTTGTTATGTGAACCTTTCCAGTCTTAAATAATATGTAGTGACAGTCACCGACACCAAAGGTATCTCCACATGGGCCCAGCCATTGGCCCAACCAGTTTGTTTTCCCATTCAGGTCATACCACCAAATGAAATCATACCAGTCGTGGATCATGTTGAGGGTGATGTCTGGAGTATATCCGTGGAATGACTTGCGCAAGAGCAAAAAGAATTGGAGGAATGTAGAATCATATACGTACGACAGTTTCAGTGTCTTCCACATGTCACAAGCATTGCGTCTTCAGAAGGAATCCATCTTGAATCCTCCAGCTCCTCCTCCAGGATCAAATAAGAACAAGTCCCCTCAACAAGTGAAGTACAAATCTTGGTTTCAAAAATCACGTGATGAAAAGTTGTTCATGCCCCTCACGAATGACTCAAGATTTGAACACTGGCTCGTGGGTTTTAAGGCTAAACTCGAGGCATACGGCATTGACACCGAAACATTCCTCGATGAAACCTGGCCTCCTGCCGCACTACAAGGCTATACATGTGACCTTTTTGTCAAACAGTGTGCCTTCTTCTGGGTTCTTATGTTGGAAGTCTTCAAAAGCGACTTATCCGCGTCATGCGTCCACAGCCATTCCCGCACACGCAATGGACGTCAAGCATATTTTGATTTTGTGAACCTTCACAGTGAATCAAAAGCCAAAGTATATGAGGACAAAGTTGCGCGAGGCGCAAAATTGTATGGATAAGATGAATCATGAAAGAAACAGACGTGAGTTATCTTTGACAGTTGTTGTGTCATCACCTAATAAGTGCATTTGGGTTGTGGATTTGGAAAAAAATACACACTAATTTGCAATTAGAAATTAGAAAATCACAATATTTTTTTTTGTGATTTGTATTTGAACATTGTTCCTGTTATGGATAAGATGAATCATGAAAAAAACAGAAGTCAGTTATCTGTGATAGTTGGTTTGTTACCACCTGATGAGTGCTTTTGGGTCCTGAATTTGGAGGAAAAATAAATTTGGTTGTGGATTTGAAAAAAATACACACTAATTTGCAATTAGAAATATAATCAAGACATTTTTTGTGATTTGTCCATGAATATTGTTCCTGTTATGGATAAGATGAATCATGAAAGAAACAGAAGTGAGTTATCTTTGACAGTTGTTGTGTCACCACCTTACGAGTGCATTTAGGTTGTGGATTTCTTGGAAAAATTCACACTAATTTGCAATTAGAAATTAGAAAATCAAGATATTTTTTTGTGATTTGTCCATGAATATTGTTTCTGTTATGGATAAGATGAAACATGAAAGAAACAGAAGTGAATTATCTTTGATAGTTGGTGTGTCTCCACCTAATGAGTGCATTTGGGTCCTGGATTGGAAGGAAAAATAGGGTTTGGATGTCACATCGTTTTGAAGATTATTCTACCTACATCAGTACATGGCTGACATACAAATTATTAGTAATGAAATAAGTAGTGATTTATGTAAAAAAAATGGCGCGGCAAGGCTGCCAGCTCTTTTTGGTTGGCCCGCGCTCACTCTCCCTCTTCCACAAAGAGAAATCTAATGCAAATTGATTAATTCATGCAATTGCTGCAAAAACAAGGCATGATAAAAAATCACAAACTTGCCCAAAAACACCAATGATTGGAAATATCTCAATGTAAGATGCCAAAACCAAAATGGTCAATGCTCCCCAAGCCAAAAGTAACCCGTTCACAAGAATAGAAAATAGAAGCTCTGGCCAATGCAGCCAGGGACAGAGACAATAAAGTTACTTGTAAAAATACAAGCATTACCACCATGACCACCATGAAGACCATGACAACTGCAACAAGACAAGAAAGCCCCACTACTGCAGAAAGAGAGACACCACCAAAAAGAAAAGCAGAAAACAGGCCCGTCCTGGACAGTGACAGTGACAGTGACAGTGACAGTGACAGTAATTCAAGTTCAGTTGGTGGAGTGAATGTTGGGAGCTCCAACAAGAATACAGATAGTGTAAATAGCCACGGGACAGGAGGAAAATATATTACGGGTGGTGGACAACAGAAAAAGCCCGACATGACCCTCCTGGTGCAAAAGCTAGCAGAGGGTTTGACTGAGAAACCAGAACTACTAGAGAAGATACTGACAATGATGAGTTATACTAAGAAGGGAGAGAATTCTAAAGAGGATGCTGCAAAAACCACCAACACGGTTCCACTGAAGACAGTGCGGGGCGGTGATGGCATGGAGAAAGTGAGTACATTGAGTTATGGTGAGATGCATTTGTCATTGGATGATGTGAACATGATGCGCAAACATAGAAAGACAGTTGGCAAACAAGTGAGAGACTATGTAAAGGATAAATGGTATGGTGGCATGAAATTTCTGACATCAAAAGAAGAACTGTCTGCAAAAGGGATGGAGCAAGGCATTGATGCAGGTCGCATCTCCGCTACAAAACATATCCCCGTTCAGGCATACTGTAGATATTTTGATAATGCAGTACCTAAAGCCCTGGTAAAATTGAGGCCTAATAATCAAACATTGGCACAAAAAAATTGGTTTGGTGAGTGTCGGTGTGATGGTTGAGAGATTCTTGTGCTGTTGACATTCTTCCGTATGTGCCTACGTCCAACATACTACTAACCCCACCATACTATGATATCATACTGCCATTTGTCATCACCGCAGCTGATATTGATAAGGCAAAAGTGCCAGCATCATTCCCTGGAGCTGTATCTCTGGATCCCGAATTGGTTGAAATTACAGGAAATGAGTACTGGCAATATGGAAATGCAGATAATGAAGAGTTTTATTATTTTGAGACAAGAATCCTGTCTGCTGTCAATTCAGTGGGGACAAACTTTAAGCAGAGGAAGGCAACCGAGTTGACAAGTGACATTTTTTCTGTTACTGATTAGGCTTTTGCCCTAATGATCATTGACAATGAGTTTGGCAATTGGGAAAAACAGAAGAAAAGGAAACTTGATGGCACTGACGCAGCACCAACAAAGAAAAAATCCACAAGAAAGAAGTATTGTGATTCAAAGAGTGGGAGTGCAGATGGATGGAACAAAAAAGGACAGATAATGTTTGCTAGATTGTGCAAGAAGGTAAAAAATTAAGAGAAGATCCCAAAACGGGTACAAAAATTGGAGAAAATAATGCTTGACAGATTCAAGTCAGAAAAAACCGCTACTGTATTAAAAGATGGTGGCACCATTGCCAGTAGTCTTGCTGATGATGAAATTGATGATGACAACTATATTGATCCTAAATTGATGCAATTGCTTGGTGGTATGGAGGAGATTTAGGCATTTTTTGTTTGGTATCCATGCTGTTTCTTGTGTTAGTCCATTCACTACTTCAACGCGGGTCCATTCACACCTTCAATGTGGGTAAAACTTCTGGAAGAGGTGATTAGGGTAAAAGGTACATATTCTACATACATTGTTGTTGACTCTAAAAATCGACCGGATAGGTGTAACGAATATTTTAAATTTAAAGAGATGTGAGCTCAGAGAGACGCTCTTATTTTTACTGTGTATTTCGTACTGTATTGGGGCTCTCTGTATTTTACATGGTAGAGATCTTCCCCGGTGTTGTTACCATTCTCGTACCGATACTGCTGTTGCTGTTGCTGTATTAGTGCTGTGTATCGGTCTTACTGTATCAGTCATTTGATGGTATTGGTCATTTTGTCATATACGAGGTTAAGTGTTTTATCCCATGGGGCGTATGCTTGTTCGTGGTATTTGAGATAGATGAGGCCCATTCGGAATCGGTATTGATTTTCTTGATTGCAATAAGTAATTTCCTCACGGGATATCAAGTGCATTCTTACGAGTATACTTAAGCGTTCCAAGTGTTCACTTATTGGTCAGGTCTTTGGATATGTCTTGTTTCTTGTCAATTAACCCCTTTTGTTTGTAGTCCTAAGTGATATCCTGTTTACCACTTAGGGATTTTCATGTAGTGGAGGTGCGTTTGATTCTAAGCTTCAGTCTTTGGAATATTCTTATCTCATATCGTCTTCCCGCACCTTGGTCGTTTCGTCGTTTTGTTTTGTCGGCTTTTCCAATCAAATTTGATGCCGACAATCGTCCGTAATTTTTGCCGACAACACACCCCTTGATCCAACACGGTCACTCGATATTGGATTACTGTCGGAATATATTGCTTTGAATCAATCCAAGCGGGGTATTTGCTCGTGTCAACCATAATGATTTAACCTTGATTGAATCCGGGAAGATTGTATGGACAATCGAATGGAATCGGATCATGTGCGTCGATTTGAGTATCATATTGGAGAGTAATGGAATTGTAGAGAGGCGATTGAACGATTTAACCTGGGTAGTGTCCCATGATGTATCTTGCGTGTCGGGCGTGCAAGATCCATCCCAATGGTTTGGTTAGATCATCAGCAGGGTTGATAACTCCAGGAATATGAATCATCTTGATTTCACCATTTTCTTTCCATGCTTGGATGGCAAAGAACCTGATTTCAATATGCCGTGTTCTTTCAGTCGGCTTCTGGGCATTGATGATCTCAATTGCTGATGCATTGTCTTCATAGATCGGAGTTGGACCAACTTGGGCGAATCCTAATTCCTTGAGTATAGACCTGAGATATCTGGCTGTTTTGGCTGCTGTGACCGCAGCGATGAATTCTGCTTCTGTAGAACTCTGTGCAGTAAGTGACTGCGCTTTGGATCGGTAAACAATTGCTCCACCAGTATAAGTGAAAACATATCCTGTGGTGGACCTACGATGTTTTGGGTCATTGCCATACGCGGCATCAACAAAACACATCAGTTTGGCTTGCTTGATATCTTCAGGGAATTTTGGGAGTGATGCATCTTGAACTACGTCGGTGTATGGTTCTCCTGATGGTAAAGATGGCTCAGCATTTGGTCTGTAGAACCTAATACCCCAAGATCTGGTTGTTCTGAGATAGCGGGCTATGTTCTTCAGACTGGAATAGTGGAATGCAGTGGGATTGGAACTGTATTTTGACATTAGAGTCACTGCATAGCCTATGTCTGGTTGGCAACTCACATATGCGAACATCATTTCACCTAAGAGTGTCCTGTATGAGAACCCAAAGGTGGATTGTAATTCAGCATGTTCCTTGGTGCCTTCTAATGGTCCATCCGTATGTGATTGAAGTTGACTCAGCACTTCAGTTGATAATGGCGCTGATGGCTTGGAATGAGGTTTCATCTTAGAATCAGTCTCCCATCCATGAGATCTCATGATTCTGTCAATGTAATTTGCACAGGACAGTTCAATGTAGTCAGTGGTCTGTTTGACGTCAATTCCATTGAAGTCTTCAAGCAATCCCATTTTTGTGAAGGGAACAACCTCTTCTTTAGGTAGCTTGAGTTTTGCCCCAATTATGTCATAGATCTTGTTAGATATGGATTCAGATGTGCAAGCCAGTGCAAAATCATCAACTTGCCTCAGCATGTAGACTGTTCTTTCACCTTCAAAAACTGTCGTGTAGATCGTTCTGTCATGTGTGGTGGTCTTGAAGTTGAGATCGGGGCCTTTCAAGATCTTGTTGATGTGGGTTTCCCATAGTCTACCTGATTTCGGATGGCCTTGGAGTGCTCAAAGGACAGGAAGCACCAATCTTCTGTCTATGTCTTTGCCATTCTTGTGTCTGTACCATTCTGCATATGCATCATCAATAGTCATGTATGTAGGGATGTTGGGCCCTGGAGAATGGGCATAGGCGTCAGCCGCATCACCTGAATAGATTTTGAGATTGAGGCTGGCTGCAATGGCAAAGAACAATCTTTGGATGGGGTGTTCAACACATGATGAGTATGACATGGCAATAGCATGCAGGGTTGGAGCGGCATATTGGCTTCCATTGCAACATTGTCTTGCGCGGTGGACACCATTCCTCTTGACACTGTACTGCCAATGGGGTCTGAGAATAATGGCATCTGGGTCCTTAGGATATGGGATGGGGGATCCAAACATTTCTAAGTCTTCAAACTGGTCAAGTTGTTTGCGCTCGCCAGCTTCCCATTCAGCCCATGTGGATAAGGGCTTGAGATTCCTTCGAGTAAAGTGTCCAAGTGCTTGTTCTTCAGGTGTAGTTGCCTTGGAATTGATGGCCTTGATTAAAAGTTCAATTTCTTCAGTTGGTAGTGAATCTGCATCTAGGGGTAATGCATGATTTCCTGGTTTATGAAGCTTAGTGATAGCTCTGAGTGATGCAATGTCAATAGTGGGAATGACAACCTCCATGTCATCTTCGATTGGGGCCAAGTGTTTTTGGATGGAGGCATGGAGTGTTTCAGTGCTATCGACCTGGTTGATTCTTGATTGTATCAGCTGCTTGTATTTGGTACCAATGCGCTTGATGGTTTGAATGGAGGAAAGTCGTTCCAAGAATGGTGGATCTTCTTCATCAGTGGATTCCTTCCAGGAGGTATTGGGAGCAAATAAGCCATATTCGCTCGAGTGTTTCCGGACCTCCTTCATAGATAATTTGGCTTAAAGTGCAAATGTAATTGGTGTATCTATGGAATCCCTCACCCCTCGAGCGTGGGATTTATGCAATGCGGTGGTAACATCAGCAGCAGTGAACACACGGTTGTGATTGATAGATACAATATAGGCGCCTCTGAGCTTGGAGAGAGACTTTTTATGGGAGGAGAAAAGCTTGGAGGCAGGGCTTTTTGGAAGGATATCGGTGACGTACGCTCTGCCAAGTAGTGAATCATTGGCATATTTGAGACCAAATGCTTGATCTGTACATGAGGATGAAACAGTGAGCCTGAGATTTGTGAGATCTGCAAAAGGTGAGATGGAAAAATTGAATTCACTGGATGACACCTCATGTGGCTCTGCTGGAAGAGGAATGTTATCATCGGTCCTGGGCAGGTGTTTGACATTTGTTGGAAGATCTGCAAGGGGTAAGTCATTCATCCCTTCATCAAACCTGACATGAGTGGCGATCTTGACTCGGTGTGTCTCAGTATCATACCAAAGGATGTTTCTGGTAGTGTATGGGACAAAACCAAGAAATATGCCTTTTCTCGCATTGGGTTGAAGCTTGATTGATTTCTTCCCTGGGGGGCGCATCCAAACTCTGCAGCCAAAGGTGCGGAAGTCAGCAAGATTTTCCTTATGGCCAGTTGCCAATTCTAAGGGTGAATGCTGCTGAGTGCCTTCAGGGAAGGCGTTGGACAACCAAAGGGCATGATAGAAAGCAAAGGGCCAGAATTTGATGGGCAAATTTGCACCACTGAGCATGGTCCTCATTGAGTTAGCAAGAGTCCGGTGAGCTTGTTCAACTGTACCATTCTGGTGAGAAGCATCAGCGCCAGTTGGGAAAATTGAGTACCCAAAGGCAGAGAAGAGGTTTTGGATGTCAGGGTTGTGGTAGAGTTCACCACCTTGATCAACGATGATATACTTGTTGGCACAAGTGGGGTTGTGCTGTGAGAAGAAATGTTCCAACCAATGGAGAGGGGCTCCTTTGGAGATTCGGGTATCACCATATTTCATACCAGTATAGTGATCTGTGATGAGAATCCAAGCTGTCTTACCATGTATCCCTTTGTTATCTGACTTTCGTTTGCTGTTGGAGGATCTGGCGCCAGAGAATGCAAAATCAATGGATAAACCTTGAAAAGGTTGTGTAGCCTTTTCTTGTGGAATGTGAGCCAGCAGGTGTTTTAGTTTGCTTACATTGTATGCAAGTTGGGCATTGATCAAGAATACTTGTTTGGCGCCTGAACTTTGGTACTCCAAGAATGTGCTTATGAGCTTGATACAGAAAGTCATCGCATGGGTGTCCTAATCTTTGGTGCCACAGAAGTTTCGATGTCTTGGTTTTGATGGCTTGGATGGGGATATTTTTGTCCACAATCTTGGTGAAGAACAATTTAGCATCAAAAGTTGGCACGTCACTGATGTCAGACCGAGCTTGAGCTGCTTCTGTGCATTTTTGCAGTGTGACAAGATTCGTGTACACATCATATCTGTAGCGACTAATGGCTTCGTTTGAGGCCAGTTCACAAGCTTTCTTGAACTGCGTGTCAGTCGCTAAGGCATATGCTGAGGACGTTGCACAATTGGCATATGGAGATGTAAGATCAATGTCTGGGATGAGTACTGGATGTGTGTAGCACTGAGAATCAATGATACTTCCATGTAGGACAATACTTTTGGCGGTGCTCTGCTTGTGATGACAGATAATGGTGAGGTTTCCATTTTGTTGAACAGATGAGTCATGGTCGTCATTGAAGACTTTGTGAATAGACTGTCCACTGAACTGATTTCTCACGCGAGGTGTCATTCCACAAAGGTCATTCTCACTCAGCAATGTTGTTGACAGCAAGGGAGAATAGTAGAAGAAGACTCTAACATACCCTACAGGATTGGGGGCTGGTATGTGCACATAGCCTGACCCTTCAGGAATACAGGTCGCTGCCTTTCCTCCAATTGCTGCCGTGAGCCTGACCGGACATTTCCTCAGCTTGGTGTAAGGTTTGTAACCATGCAGGATGTGCTTGAGATTTGTGCAGGAAACTTTTGCACCGGTGTCAATCTGAGCTCTGACACCATGTTGGAAATAGGCCGTAGTCGCAATAGGGTCTGGTGGGACCAGGAATTGCACATTGTGGGTATCAACTGATGTAGGGTTGTCTCTGTCGAAGTTGGGATCTCCATTGATTTCCAGGTGTGATTCCAATGCAGGGGCTGTAGCCTCAAGTGATTCCATATCACAGTAGACATCAATTGGGATTGAAGATTGGAGGCTGTCCCTGGGTAGGAGATTGACAGCACCAATGTGGACAGATTCATAGGAGCTGGCACTGCTGGGTTCCAAGGAAGGGCATAGGCTTTTCACTTGATGGGCTGTGACGTCGTCAGATCCTTGAAGGTCATCTTGAGGTGATGTCGTATGGTGGCTGCAAGAAAGACTTTCTATTCTTGGCCGTTGCAAAAATTTTGGTCTTCTACTGCATCATCGGGTGAAACCTCATCTTGATCTTCATCGCCAATGTTGATCTGAGAGATTTGTTGAGTGGAGTCTAAGAGCTGTTGGGTTTCCCTGTTGCATTTGCTTAGAAAAACAGCCGTGGCAATCCTATGTTTCTTGAGTGACTCTACATTTTGTAAGGCAGGACAATTATCAAAACTATGACCAAATGTGTGACAAACAATGCATTTTCTGGATGTGTCGAAGAGACTGGGTTGTTTGTCAAATGCAGTAATAGCATTGCAGTATGCTTGATGTAGGAATGGATTATCCGCTTCTTCATCCATCTTGGGGTATCCAAGGGAATCAATCAGGCTGATTGAGTGGGAAGTCAAAGTTGAAGGTGTTCTGACAGTATTGTTGCCAGCGTGTTTCTTAAACCTATCATTGTGACGGGGGCCTGGTCTGATTCCTGTGACTGGTAGTTGTTTGGACATGCTTGGTTTGGAGGTTTTGTTCTTGTACCTTTGTTCAGCTTTAATCTCTTGCTCATATGTTTGGAGGGTTTGTAGAAGCCTACCTGCCTTGTATTTGTCCCGTTTGAATTGGTCATCTGAGTCGCGTTCATCCTCTGTCTTTTTGAAGAGCTCTTCCGAGAGGGTGGTTCCTGCAATAAGCTTGCTGACTTCTTCTGTCGAACTGATAGTGCCAGGTTGGTTTTGGAGGAACACTCCTCTAAGTCTCAAGTAATCCTTGTACCGGAAGTAGTATTCTTCAAGAGATTCACCTGCATCCTGGTTTGGAGGATTTCAGACCATTCTGCTGGCATTGGATGGCCTTTTGGAGTTGGGATGTGTCTGAGCAATAATTGTGTATAGCGCTTCATATCCCTGTCCGCCTTCAAAGCTCTGAATGGTGACCTTCATACTTGCACATGAATCAGGGATGATTTTGTCAGTTCTGAGTGCGGTGTAAATGAGATTTCCCCATTCATTGATGGCCAATTCATATCTTGAAGGTAGATCGTGTGGGAAGTTATCACCAATTGTAAATCCTCTGAGGTGATCAGCTTCACGCCTGTAGAGGTAGTATGGATGGACATAAATATGGTGTTGCTGTGAATGAGCTGTGATTTCTCTGTACCATTTCCTAACCTGAGGGTCCGTTGCATCCTTTAGTTGTGGAAATCCTGAGAGGAATAGTTTGTCTCTAGCTGCTTCCTTGGACTTGTCAGAGGCTCTGGTCAGATCAAAACAGTCACCACTTCTGGTGATCAGGCGCTGGTCATTTCTCCCACTGCCTAGGTTGTGTAGGTAGTAGTTTTGCCTGACAATTGTTTCATTTCCCGATGAGTCGGTGTAGGTGATTGGGAAGTCTTTCATATCATCTCTGGTGAGGAATTCATCTCTCCTGTAATATCGCTCCTTCACTGGTGGTGGTAATGTTGCCGGATTCCATGGAAGGTCAAGAGCTTGATGATTGGCACCAGCGTTGTTGTTGTTGTTGTTGTTGTTGTTGTTGCCGTTGTTGACCAATTGTTGGAGTAGGGTGGTCAATTCTTGCATGTCGGTGCCTGTTGGCGCGGGTACTGGGATTGGAGGTGTGGCATTTTCGTCATCTGAATCGGCCTGTGTGGCACCTTCATAGACTTTGTCAAAGCGTTGGGCTTTCCAGGTGGGTTTAAACTTCCAAGTTGTGATTAGGAGTTCTATGGTAATGGATGGTTTGGAGGAGTCATCTGTGTGGTTTGCGAGCGCTTCCTTAGCAGCCTTTTCTAAGTCAACAGGACCTCTCATTTTCTTGGAGTCTCCATTTGGTGCAATGTAGTATACAGCACAACCAGATAGTAGTTGGGTGATGTGACCTTTCTGGAGCTCTGTTAAGTGAGGAAGAGGATAGGTGATAGCGTTGACAACACTGCCTCGTAGATTGGTCATCATAGCAGGGGCTAGCACCTTAGCGTCCGTTGTGGTGCTCTCCACAAATAAGTCTTCTGTGTCGGTATCGTCCAGGATAGTGGAGTATAGGGTATTCAATTGTTCATCATATGGGCTGTTGCCCTTGAATTTGAATCAAATGCCTTCAATCGCATTCCAATCAAATAGGTCAGCCATGCTTGCTTGTGGATTATTGAAGAACTGTGTGTAGAGACAGTGGATACACCCCCTGATTCACAAGCAGGAGGGGAAGAAAAAAAAGAATCGACGGCGTCAAAGCGATGCAGAGGGACGATCGAAGCCAGAAAATCGGGCGAAGAGAGGAAAGGACCGAAGGGCCGGCGAAAAATCGCAGAAAGAATCAACCAGGAGAAGGAACGATGACCAAAAAAAAAAACCGAAAAGAGAGAACCGGCGGCGGCGGTAGAAGCGGCGATGACCGGAGGCAGAGAAGAGAGACGGAGAAAGAATCGGTCGTCGGAGGAACGGAGATCAAAGAATTAACCAAAGAAGAAAAGGACCGAAGAAAAATCGACTGGCGGGAGAGACGGGTGGAGGGAATTAACCGAGGAAGGGACCAAAGGAACGTTCCGCGGAGAAATAACCTGAGTAGAAGAGGGGGGGAGATTGGAATGGAGTCGCTCAACAGCAGGCTCGCGCAACAATCTCTGCGCTGGGGGGAAGGCCTATTGCTCAACAGCAATGTCCTCTGGCTGTGACCGGTCAGTGGAGGTGCTGAGCGGGCGGAGATAGGCTCTTAAAGTATACGCCAACGCGTGAGTTATAAGGGCTCTATAACCTGTTGTTGACTCTAAAAATCGACCGGATAGGTGTAACGAATATTTTAAATTTAAAGAGATGTGAGCTCAGAGAGACGCTCTTATTTTTACTGTGTATTTCGTACTGTATTGGGGCTCTCTGTATTTTACATGGTAGAGATCTTCCCCGGTGTTGTTACCATTCTCGTACCGATACTGCTGTTGCTGTTGCTGTATTAGTGTTGTGTATCGGTCTTACTGTATCAGTCATTTGATGGTATTGGTCATTTTGTCATATACGAGGTTAAGTGTTTTATCCCATGGGGCGTATGCTTGTTTGTGGTATTTGAGATAGATGAGGCCCATTCGGAATCGGTATTGATTTTCTTGATTGCAATAAGTAATTTCCTCACGGGATATCAAGTGCATTCTTACGAGTATACTTAAGCGTTCCAAGTGTTCACTTATTGGTCAGGTCTTTGGATATGTCTTGTTTCTTGTCAATTAACCCCTTTTGTTTGTAGTCCTAAGTGATATCCTGTTTACCACTTAGGGATTTTCATGTAGTGGAGGTGCGTTTGATTCTAAGCTTCGGTCTTTGGAATATTCTTATCTCGTATCGTCTTCCCGCACCTTGGTCGTTTCGTCGTTTTGTTTTGTTGGCTTTTCCAATCGAATTTGATGCCGACAATCGTCCGTAATTTTTACCGACAACATACATTGCATACCATTGCAAAAAGCAGTCTTTATGACCCAAATGATTAAAATATACTGAAAGGAGTACCTATCATACACATATTGCATATAATAGTACTAGGAAAATTCTTGACCCACAGAATTCTATTAAATTCCTTTCGTGACCAGAAGTACCAACCTACCAGATGGTAGATATCCTATTCGTACGAATCAATGAGTCCCGTATCAACCAAAGAAATCAATTCCCACGACATATCGATTCCCACGGTGCATCGATTCCCATCGCGCATCGACGGTGAGCAATCTCTGTTTTATAGTATTGCCATTGTTCTTCGGTGAGCAAACTCTGATTTCATAAAATATCACACGAGCTACGGGAGCAATTCCTGATCTTAATGATAAACATATCATGAAGTCTTCCTAACAGAACAAGAGAAGAAAACCGTTGGCGTGTGATTCTCACACAATTTAAATATATGCATACAGATATATACGGCCAACGACCAATGCATGTACGGAAATAATCAGCAAGTAATCTCATCACTACGCAACAGCAGTTGCAACATATTCATCTCAATAAAAGAGATATCTTGCATTTCGGCAAGATTTCACTTTATCTCATACTTTTAACATTCAACTGATTTATATCCCAAAATTCACACTAGTTGCTACCAACTACCTGTAATCTACATACTAAGGTCTGTCTCGCTGTATCTGAATAAGTTCACAGTAAGAAGAGATCTGGCGTTTCCATAGTCTCGCCTGTAGTCCGATTATCCGTTGTCGAAAGTATCCAACCACAATTGCCACGCGTAGAGTACAATCGTTCGTCTACTAACACTCTAACGCAGCGTTGCTGTTCTTCAGAAGCCTTTGAATCAGACCCTCAACGGACCGGATTCAGAAGGAAAATAATAAATTCAACTGTAGTGGTAGGTGGTCGCAAGCCCTAGTGTTAAATTTTAAGGGTTGTGTGTCACAAGCCCAAGTGTTAAATTATAAGGGTAGTGTGTCACGAGCAATGGAGTTAAATTTTAAGGGTTGCGTGCCACAAGCACTAGTGTTAAATTTTAAGGGTAGTGTGTAACGAGGAATAAAGTTAAATTGTAAGGGTAGCTCTCGTGTTAAATTTTACTGATTGTGAGTCATGCCTTTATGTATTTGATTGTAATGGTGTGTGTTGCCAACTTAAGTATTTAATTGTACTGGAAGTTTTTCTTAAAAATTCATAATTGTTATTCATGACCCACGAAAAAAAAACCCATTGCGTCCCAGGGATTGAGAATTTCAAAATGAGCATTATACTTGTGCTACTGAATCACAGGGTGGGCACGTGTTAAATCACAAAGAAACCAGGGTTGAGAAAGTACCTTGCAATGAAAAAAAGGGTCACGGGACAGTGATTGGACAAAGTCTTTCCTGTTCATCTCAGCTTGCTTCTCCAAGAATGACACGAGTTCTTTGTTGATGAGTTCTTGTCTAGTGACTCTGTCGTTGATGTGGGATCTGTACGATCTCCTTCATGGTGATGGTGTCATCGACATGTTGGCGCCAGCAGTAGATGGTAAGTCTTCATTTGATAGTTGAGACAGTTGGCCAAGAGTTGGTGGCGCTGGTTGTGTTGGTTCTTACATTGGTTCTTGCGTTGGTTGAGTAAGTTGACCAAGAGGAACAATAATGGGAAAGCCGTAATCGACTTTGCCAAAAGGTCTTCCTCTTCAATAGAAATAAATCCATCCTCATCATAATCTTGTGTCATGTCATACTGCTGGTGCCCATCACCCCCTTTTGCCTTCCAAAGCATCCTTGCCTTGATTGTCTTCACCGCCAACTTGCCAGGGACATATTGGATCTCCAGTTAAAAAATTTGGTGAAAGAGATTGCTTAGTTTCCGGTGAATGGATTGTCCTTCCCTTGGGCAGTCAGGATAGGCATCTCTATGAGCTTGAATAACAAAATTTCATTCCTTGGTAGAGACAGGGTTAACATGAAATAACTTCTTCAATAGAGACCTGAGTTCCGATGTGGTGTAGTTTGTTGGACCCTTTGGCATGATGAATGTATGCTGGGGAATTGGCGATATCTCCTCCTCCTCTTTATCGTGAAAAAAAGGAAAATTAAAATGTTGTTGTTGCGCCTTCTCTTTTTTCCATATTTTGGAGACCGTTGTATGATTGAAATTGGTGATTGGCAATCTATTGGACTGTGACTGGACGTTTTTGTTCTTTTATGTGACTCGTCTGTTGGATTACTAACAAGGGAATGAAAAAGGTGCAGTCGTGGATTCCAAATGGCCGACACAGAATTGTGAGACTTTCATGTTTATGAGGGGGTCTCGTAAACACTAAAAAACACATATGTGTGTAAAATCTGCACGCATTGTGTGACAGATGACACAGAAAAGTGTCCGACAAGGAACACACAGATACTATCACTCACTACGTTTGTGATAGCTTCAGTTGCTAACCTACTTGTAGTAATGGATGGGAATGGTGTCTTGGTTGACGTCTGAGTAGGTGTAATCGGAGATGATTTGGGGGCGCCAGCCGCGTTGTGGGACTAGGCCAAGAGGGCTTAGATGGAGTCCGGGAAGGTCTTGGAGGAGGCTGGCGGGGAGAACAGTCCATTGTTGTTTGTCCATCATGTCGGCATACTCCTCGCGGAGGAAGGCAATGCCGTGGTGGGAGGATTGGTGAGGACCCCGTTGGAAGGCAGCTGCTACCTGAGGTTGGTCCCAAGGGGGCCCAGACATGGTGGCGGGGGTGCCATCCTTGCCATAGTGGTCAAGGAGGCTCCCTGCTGGATGGGGGATGGTGGCTACATCAGGGTGGATGTCACCTGGGCCTTGGATGGTCCAGATGAAGTCCCCCCAGCTCGTGCTGTGATGGTAGGCAGTGACAGCGTGGGCGATGTGTGCATCCAGCCGGTCGGGAGGGTAGCTTGATGAATGGGAAGGGGAAGGAACGCGGGGCTGGGACCGAGGCCTTGATGGGGTAGGGACGCGGGGCTGGGACCAAGGCTGTGTGGGAGGGGATTGGACGCGGGGCTTGGACCGAGGCCGTGTGGGGGTAAAAAGGGAAGGGGAAGGAACTTGGGTCTCGGACCGGGGCCTTGGAATCGATGTTGAGGGAGAGGGCAAATCGAATCGTGCGGGGATAGAGAGGGAGATGGAAGGAACTTGGGGCTCGAACCGGGGCCTTGGAATCGATGCGGACGTAGGGGGAAAATCGAACCGGGGCCTTGGCATGGGCAAATCGAACCACACGCGTTTGGGGTTGGGGGTAGAGAGGGAGAGGGAAGGGACTTGGGCCTCGGACCGGGGCCTTAGCATTGATACGGACGCGGACAGAGGGGGCAAATCGAAACGCACGCGTTTGGGCTTACCTAGTTCAGGGGTGATTTGTAATGGTGATGGATTAGAGGAATGATTAGATGGAGGAGTAGATAGTCGTTGTGAGGAATGGGTAGATGGGGGAGTAGATAGTCGTTGTTTAGGCAGGGCCCCCCTCGGTGGTGTAGAGGGTAGGGTCAAGGCGCCAAGGGGGCGCTTGCCATTCGGTCAGACCCCATAGGCGGCTTGGCACCAAGTCCAGACTTGGTCCTGTTCACTGCTAGTGATGGCACCATGGTCATGGATGTTCCTGCAGTTGGAGAAGCAGTTACCCCTGAGGTGCCAGGCATGGAACCTGTCTCTGCCATCTGGGCGGGACAAGGGAAGGTTACCTTTGTCTTTCATGGTGGCTATGACCTCCCTCAGCCGGGAGCGTTTGACTTTGTTGGCTACACCAGCCGCCTGTAGCTGGGGATCCAGGCTGGGGTTGGACACCCGGCCCCCCCGGCAGAGCCTTGGTTGGGGATGGGGGTAGTCTTGCCTGGCTTGGTGGGGCCTGCTGCAGGGGGAGTAGGGCTTGCAGCGGGGGCAGCCACGGCGGTTGCACGGCGGAGGTGCCGCAGGGCTGCCACATTGGTGATATTGGGGAGCCAGTGGAGGTTCTGGGTGATCCTGAAGGCTTGGAAGTCCTTCCCAAAGCCGGGGGAAGGGACAGTGAAGGTTGATCCCCATTGTTCCTCTAGCCATCCTCGCACCCGGATCTGGAAGTAGTATACAACAATGGAGGGGGTGATGAGCTCCCCCAGCTCATCGGCAATTGCTCTGCGGAGGGGAATTTGCTGGAGCTTGAGCTTGGCGAGTCCATTCTGGTAGCCCTGCACGTGCATGCCTAGAAGGGTGGCCAGGACGGCCAGATAGCTTTCCAGTTGGGTGGTAGCCTCAGTCCAGTCAATTGGTAGGTAGGCCTTGGTCTTCTGGAGCTCCAGGGAATCTTTCAAGGTGAGGGAGTTGCCTTCAGTGGAGATCATGGTGTCATAGGCTGCCACTGTGGCGGCTGCTTCCTGTTCCCTCTTCAAGGAGGCCGCTGATTCACTGGGGGGCGTGAAGGCCAGAGGGAGGATGCCATCCGCCACATCAAATGGGTCAGTCCCATGAAAGTTGCCATCTTGGAACTTCTTGAGTGCAGCAGTGGTGACCAAGGGTGCTTGGATGAGGAACTCGGCGGCGCATGTGGCCACTTGGCTCTGGAAGATCATGTGAGTCTTCTCGTGTTTGCCTTTCTGGGCCCAGGCTTGGTAGATGGGGGGCAGGTCGGCATCCTCGAGCGTGCCACATAGCAGCAGCAGGCGCTGGGTGTACAAGGGGCCCCAGGTGTTCTTGACAGTGGCTGGGGGGCGACGTTGGTTGAGGTCCTCACTGAGCTTGAGCTGTTGGTTGGCGAGGGCAGTAAGGGTAGCTGCCAGCGTCGGATCTACCCCTGCTGGCTGCCCGGGTGCCGGCTGCTGCCCAGGATGGAAGGGTTGCTTCAGACCAAGCAGGTCCCGGTATAATACCTGATTTTGCATGTACAACAAGGTCAGGCCAGGCTCCCCTCGAAAGGGGGTGCCGGGTGTGGCAAAGTGGACACCTCCATCTGCTATGGTGGGGTTGGTGCCTGCAGCTTGGAGGGTATTCAGCAGGGGGGTGCAGGTAAGTGCCAGGTTGAGTGTGTCAAGGTAGGGATAGATGATGTTCAAGGCTTAGATTGGACTGAGGCCCTTGCCTAGGAGTAGGGGCACCAATTGAAAGGGGATGAAGCAGGCCTTGTAGGGGGTGATGACCTCCATGTGCGGGTCATCGCCTAGCACCATGGAGATTATGTGGGACTGGTGAGCATGCTTGATGACGTTGAGGTGGCGGTCGAGGGAAAGCACCAGGGTCTTGGGCACCTGCTCGAGCAGGGCAGCATCCACTAGCACTAGCTCTCCGGCATCGCCTTCGATGTCATTCAGGTAGCCAAAGGCCTTGCCCTTGTTGGTGCTTGGTGCTGTTAAGGGGCCCGGGTACTTCCTGAGGCCATGCACCAGTCGGAGTCGAGCCCTCCCAAAGGTGTTGGTCAGGAATATTCCTAGGGCGCCCACAGGTTCTGGTTTGAAGAGGTCCAAGAGCCGGCCTAGGAGCATGGGGGTGGCCGTTTCCTCAGCAAAATAGTCATAGATGGTTTGGTAGGCCAAGTCCCGGGCAGGTCCCACTCCAAGGGGGCTGGTGGTGGTCTGGTAATCCTTGGTGTAGGTCAGCATGTTGTGGCTAGGGCTGGTAGAAGCGGGTGCATAGATGCAGGAAAGGGAAGCGACTGGCCACTTGGAGGTGCGGATCGACTGGAGGTGCAGATCTGTCAGTCAACTAGAAGGAGCGTCGGAGTTGGCGTCCTCGTTGATCCGCTGGAGGTGACGCTTGGAGGTGAGGTGCGGATTGTCGCCACTTGGAGGTGCGGATTGTCGGAGCAGTCCATCTCTTGGTAGATCGATCGGAATCAACTGGAGGTGCAACCTAGGGGGGGGGGGGGGGGCTTGGCAGAATCGACCGACTGGATGTGCAGCCGGTGACCAAAATCGATTAGCGGGCGCTTGGTGCAGTATGGAGGTGCTTGGAGGTGCTTGGAGGTGCAGAGAGACGTCGGAGTCGCCGGTATCTTGCGTGTCAAGCGTGTCGCTCGACTGGAGGTGCAGACCGGTGACCAATCGATTCGCGGAAGCTTGGAGAAGGAGGTGGACTACTATCAGCGAAGCCGGTATCTCAATCAAGGCCATGCCTGCGGTGTGACAATAGGGAGCCGGGGATGTGTGAGTTAAATTGACTGCTGTACGGGTACACTACTAGGCCAGGCTAGGGGACCAGGACAGGTAGACTGCTGTATGGGTGCACTAGACAAGGCTGGGGGACCAACAGATAGGCTTGTCATACGGGTACAATAGGATAAGAACTATTGGACCAGGACGCGTTACCTATTTATTTATTCTACTACTAATCGTTTAGGAGTAAAAAGAGTGAGCTGTGGGCTTGTATTCTGCTGGGGGAATCCTCTACAGGCTTGTTAGCGCTTAGCCTGTATTTTGTAGATTTGGTGCTAGCAGAATTCGATGCTTGCAGAATTCGATGCTTGTTGCTGTAAGATTTGTACTGTACCTACGGGGAATGTTCCGGGGATATGGTACGCACCGATGTTGCTGATTGCTGATACAGTGAGATCTTTCTTGTAGTACGTGCGCTGTATACTCAAGGTTGTTCCGCAGTCTGGTCTGTACTTCACTACCATTCCTCTCATCCGGTTTGCTACATCAATTTATTTTTCCTCTCGTCACTACGCGTTTACACGTGTAGTCTGCTAGATATTCTTACTAGCAGTATTCAGTGATTTCAAGTATTAGTATTTAGATTTGTGAGCAATTACGTGTAAAAAACCTCTGAGATCGAACCTCTATCGGTGCTCTATTACTGTTAGCGATTCAGCGAGTCGGCTCGCTTATTTGCCTGTTAGTCATACGTGTGTGTTATCTCATTCGTGTGTATTCCCGAATGTTCGTACGTCTGTACGTGTGTTACCGGCGCTTTTCTAGAGTCCCCGTGTCTTCGTACTCGTACTGTTAAGTACTTGTAGAAGATACCTTAAGGGCCAGTCCCTTATTTGCACCGCCACATACATCTCCTACATAAGGAGAATAGCTTTACCCCACCCATAAGTTTAGTGAGTAGATCTGCAATATTAGTTTCACCGGGTTCCTTTCCAATCCGGATAATCTTTCCTGCAATGCATTCGCGTGCCTTATGGTAAGCAATGCTGTTATGCTTCTTCTTACAAGGGCTTTCCGGGTGTGTTACATTCTTAACAACCGAGTCATTGTCACAATACATGTTTGTTGGTCCTTCTATAGGTATGCCCATCATTCTGAGCTTATACCGTAGGCCTTCTACCATTTCGATTGCGATCTTGAGTGCCACAATTTCTGAGCCAAACGTGGATGTTTCAACAGTTGTTTGTCTCTTAGAGAACCATAGGATTGGTGCCCTGTTAACAAAGATGATGATTCCCGTATGAGACCTCCTAGTAGCCTTGCAACCAGCATGGTCGGCGTCCACGAAACATGTGGTAGTTACGGAGTTTCCTCGTGGCTCGGGCATATCCGGAGGAATTAGTTCCCCCGCTTCCGGATAGAATTCGGCCCAGTCACATTCATGGAAAACTGATTCATCAAGTTCTGGGATGGAACAGTCAAACACCAACTTTGATTTGCTGTAATTCTTTAAGTATGCAAACAAATGAAACAATTGGTTTAGATGTCCTTCTCGGGCCTGTGCAAGATACCGGGACATAAGTGAAACAGGCATTACAATATCTAGCCTCCCGAGTTCACATATCCAACGGAGTATACCTATTAAACCCTGGTAATAGTTTTGTTTCTCCGGAGCAAGTTCTGGTGAGGCATCGATTTCGGGCCTATACCCAGTTGCCAATGGTGATTTTGCGGATTTTGGGAGTACCTTGAAGGCATATTGCCCCCTACTCAGTTCCTCTTCAACAGACTTAACGGCTTTGGAGGTATACTTTGTTGAAGACATGGACCAGTACTCGGCCCCATCAACAGATGTGTTACCAATATCCGCCCCTAGATAGAAAGTGGGTGGTTCAACAGTTCCATCCTTCAGTTTGAACTGTCTTTCGATTGCATCCATTTGGAACTTTGGATCCATCCCACATACAAGGATGTCATCCACATATGCCACGCAATATTCGTAATATGCTGAGCCATCTTTCTTTACAGCCGGTCGCATATATACATCTGGATCCGCCTTGCAAGACTTATATCCAAGTCCCCTTAAGTGCTCAGACAGATGAGATCGAAATGATGCGCCCGCTACTGGTAATCCATACAGAGCTCTCACAATTTTGCAGGGCCTTCCACATAACTCCGGTGCAAATCCTTGTTCCAGTGTGGCCATTGTGTAGTACTTTTCCTTAATTGGTGCGGTTAAGTATGCATTTTGGATGTCAGCGCTTAAGACCTCAAGGTCATTAAGTGCAGCAACTAAGAAAAACATCCGAACTGAATCCCTGCTGGGCACGCTTGAGTATGTATACTCCCGTGATATTTCGGGCACTTTATGCCCATCCCCAACGAGTCGGGCCTTCCGAGTTAAGTCTATCTTCACATCAAATACCATGTGCATAGTGATTTTTGTATGTGCCACCGGTACTTTGTCCTCATCATTGAACTCAAAAGCTATGAAATTGTTCTTCATTTCTTTTGCAATAGCCCGGGCCCAATAGTCACTGCCGGATTCCTCATCTATCCTTCTTGCTTCAGCAATTGTTTTCGGTAGTCTAACCCCATACTTATGGGATTTGGTCCAATATTTGGTCTTGGCACTGGAGATAATCCGGTCTTTCTTCCGAATTACCCGATAGGCCCACCACTTGAAGGCTGGCTCATCTATTATGCCTTGATCCTTGGCAAACAGGGCCGTTTCGACGGGGAAACTTTCCTTCATGTCACTTAACTTTGCCCAAGAGGAAGTTCCATCTTTCCAACTGACTAGGATTCTCCACCCTTTGGTTGTTGGCTTAGTCCAAGTTTGTCCGGACTTAGTAGTGATAGTTGCCTGTTGTACTGTCAGAGCCTCTTTATCCTTTTCATAGTCAAGTAGCTCGTTCAGGAGACAATACATGCGCCCTTCATCGTCCACGGAGGAATAGAGATTCTCCGCTAGCACATTTGCTGTGTAGATCTCAATGGATCCGTCCGGCATAGAAACCTCGTAGGACCTTGTATCTAGGAGTGGATTGTTATTCTTTTCTCCGACTAGGATTCCGCTTGCGTCCCTGTACCGGTTATTAACCGTACCGCGAATCCGTTGGTCCCCTATCTGCAGTAGCACTTGGCTTCCAAGGTACTCATCAAGATTGTTGGTTAAGTCATCAATGTCCGGGGAAGACGCCTCTGGCTCAGCCATAAGTACCTCGTCCTCACCCTCATATTTGCCATCAAATAGGCCCAAGGGTGGTTCCCCTAACTCGTTTTCCAGGTAAGTATCCGAGGGTTTTGCCTCATCGCCGATCTTTTCATTAAGTAGCTTGTTGTGTTCCTCTAACTGCAGGATAGTGTCTGGGTGTTTCCATTCCACTTCAGATATAGGCCGTGTGCCGTTTGTTATGTGTACTTTTCCAGTCTTATACAATACGTAGTGACAATCGCCACCTCCATAAGTATCTCCACATGGGCCCAGCCATCTTCCGTATTTCTCCGACTTATCCTGTAGGTCGTACCACCGGATGAAATCGTACCAATCGTGTATCATGTATGGGGTTATATCTGGAGTATATCCATGGACTAACTCAAACCCCGTTCTTCCCATCGCAGATGGGTCCCCAGATGCGGTGTTACTTAACCTTCCGGCCGCTAACATTCCACAAAAGGCCCAGCACCTCCTCGGGCTTCCTTTCTTAGAAGTCATTAATCGTATTGATCTCCTTAGGTCCCCTGCACTGTGTTCTGCCGTATTCTGCCACCAACAGTGGGGCTGTATGTAGGTTTGGCGTATGTGATACTCCGATCGAAGTTTAGTCCATCCGGTGCTGTGTGTCTCATGATTTCCTTGGGCCTTTGCCCCATCAGTGACGAGGTGTTCCGGTATTCCTACCTCATTTATGAAGCAAGATAGTCCGTCGTGGCATCGTTTCTCCCCTCTTACTGGATAGAATGCCACATATCCTTTCCCATTGGTAAAGATCTGTGCGTCAGTATCATTCCGGATGATACTCGGTACTTTGAACTTCATGGTGTCAGCGAACCACCGACCCTTAAGTACTTTCCTGTTTCTCCATTTTTGGGTCTTCAGCCTTCGGGTGATTGGTTGCGTAAGGTTTCTTATGCCTTCCTGGGTAGTGACCTTAATCGTTTCTTCGGCCCTCTTAACACTGATGTTCCACATCTTTGCAATGGCTTCTGAGTCATATCTATCCACTTTCTCCGGAATCCTTATCGGAGGTCCCCATTGTCCGCGCCGGATAAATGACCTCTTCTCTAGGGAAGTTTCCTTATCTATCACATCTTGTTGGCGGCGGAGTAGTTTCCTTTCTTTTGTCCGAGCTTTTGCTTCCTTTTGGATGGCAAGCTCTTCCTCTGTTAGGGAAATCGAAGTTTTGGTTGAAGTAGCTGAAATTCGGAGTATCTCCGAGCTTTCTCTGTCCCCGGTACTCTTAACAAAAGCTGAGTGTAATCGGTCGCCAATCTCTTGTTGAGTATACCCCGGCCGTTGAGTACGGGTTGTACAGATTTTCTGTAGGTATCTGAGGCGATAATCCTTGTGTTTTACATTGATGAGTATAGGGTTGTCCGTGGAGCGTATCCAAGATTCAGTTGTCCCAGTCGAAACTCCTCCAGAGAGGGCGGCCACTACTCGTGGGAACAATGCGGTTGCTGCTTCTTCATCTTCTCTGAAGTGGGGGGCGTATGGGTCCCAGGTATGAGTGTCGGTTGCAAGGACTTGGTCACATGTATCGAGTTCCCGGCGTGTCGGCTTCTGCGTGTCAAAGTATGACAGAACACCATCAACTAACAATGGTATTGCTAATTCGAAACCGTCGGCCCGAAAGATAAGACTGTGACTGGAAGAACTGCAGTATCTTCTTGGTATGTCTTCAACCACATTCAAATTGCATTCTCTGATTTGGTTCGGGCATATCAGACTGTGCTGCAATGATTCTCCGAAATAGAGGGCCTGTCCGAATACCAATATGTATGTGATACCGTCCGTTGGGTCTGTCCAAGCAGTAGCACAACGGGCAATAGGAACATCTTTCATTGGTGAGTACACGTCTGAAAATGGAGCAACATCAGCAAATGTCATGATAGAATCCAGTGAATCGAGTAATACCATGTTAGATCCAGCTGCAGTTGTGTCTGCATGGCTATCCAGCTCGCAACGTCCTGGCTTAACACTGGATGACTGGGTCATCTCTTTGAGATGGACTATCGGCCGGCCTACCCGAGGTTCTATCTTAAGGCCCCGGCCGGCGAATCAATTTCCATTCCCGTTTCCAATGTGGCTGTGACAGCCAAACTGGTTCCCAGCTGAACTGTGGTTATTGGGAGGGTTTGCAGCTGTGGCTGCTGCCACTTTTGATTGTTGGTTGCCCCCGCTATTGCTTGCATTCCTTGCTTGTTTTAGCGCTCGGACTTTTTGTTGCTGCTCTTGGGACATGCTCAACCATACTTCTCGTGGATAGAACTTGCATTCAACGGGCCCTTTATAGGTCCCTGGTTGTGCCTTTGAGCCACCACTATTGTTGTTGTTGTTGTTGCCTTGTGGCTTGTTGGAAGAGAAGTTGCCGCGTTTGTTGTCACCTTTCCTCTTTTTATTGTTAGTGAAGGCTGACACATTCCTACCCCTCTTTTGTGGTTGATTCTGGAGTTTCTTTACTCCGAGCATTCGAGTAAGATACGCCGAAGCCTTCTCAAAATTTGCGTAATAGTCCGATTCTTCTGTTATTACATTTGGGATGGATTGTTCGAGTCGTACATCCTGTAGGGATCGTACGAAGTCGTACACAAACTGGTCCTCAGGTGGGAATGCGCCGTATCTTATCAAGGTTTGTTTTGCATCATGCCATAGCCTTTTGTGCCTGTCAAAATTGTAGTGTTTGGAATCCCCCGTGTACACCGATTCCCGGATAAACTGTCTTTTTTCTTCGACAATTAGTTTTACATTGGTTGCCTCATAGGCTTGAGAGTAGAGGGCAAAGTATGCCTTTCGGCCGTCACCCCCTACCCCGTGTTTGGTCCCAAAACTTTGTATATAGGACCAACCGGGTCCGGATCCCACCAGCTTAAACAATATCCCCCAGAGAGTATTGTTGTCTTTAGACCAATGAGAGTTGGCGTGAATCGTGCATCTTATTGCATACTCAGTCCAGTCAGGGTAAGTGTCATCTGGGCCCGATCCGACCGTTCCACACCTGTCGGTTTCTCCGACTGCAGATTGTTGTCTTATCGTGTAAAGTAGGGATGTCTTGGTGACACCCCTCTTATGCCGTAGATATTCACGTAAGTTCTCATCAAATTCCCTGAATTTTGACATTGTAGTCAGTTTGTCGGGTAGTGTTAGATCCTTAACTGCCGTATTTTCATCGTCCTCCTTTGTAGATCTCAAACGTTCCCGTGTATCCATCTCAGCCGTTGGGTCCTTGATCCAGTCCACTTCGGTGGCCGTTGCGCCTATCATAGGCTGGAATTTGATCCAAGCCACAAACAGCTTCAGTCGATCGCCAAATGCCCTTCCAATAAAGACTTCCTGTGGATCCGGGCATAGATGGTGTTTTGCCTTGGTTAGCGACCCTAGAGTGGACTTGATTCCTTCTGAATCGAGGTCTGCAATGGCCTTCATGTTAGAATATCCATGCCTGAATATTTCGTTTGCCGTAGGCCTGTTGACCCCAAAGGACTCGAGGATTTTCCTGAAACAAACCTCGGCTGAGGTCAGCGACCTTTCTCCTTCGTAGCCGGGGATGCCATCATTGGCCTCTGCCCTTTCTTTGGCTGTTTGAAGGGCCCTGAACGATGCAGGAGAAGATTGGCGTTTTGGCTATTGAATTGGTTGTTTGTTTATTACATTGAGTTATTCTGTTACTAAGATTGTGAGCAGAAACTTGCTCTTTTTACTGAAATCACCATGTTGGTGCATCGGCCCGCTAATACTCCAATGCACACACTAAAATCACTAATATTGCACCGGCCTGCTAATACTCCGGTGTGTGTTGCACGTGCCCTTGTACCAATGGGCTGTAGGGGTCTACCTTGCGCCCCGTAGAATTGGTACATAAGGGTCTATTTTTAGTAAGAAGGAGAACCGGATCCGGTAAGTGGTAAATTCTCATTCCCACTTCCATTCCCATCTCCAATCATGTTAGTCCACTCCTGCAGAAGCAGGATGACTCGTACGATCGATCACGCGTCTCATTCACTCGTGTCTCATTCATTCATTCGTGTCTCATTCTACTTCATTCACGTCTCATTCATTCATTCGCGTCTCATTCATTCATTCCCGTACGAGAAGATTCCTGTAGAAGCAAGATGACTAGTACGATCGAAACCCTCGTTCGATCGACCTCAAACACACTCCCCTGCTTCAAAGGAATCGTCTATCACTCATAGATGAAAATCGAAATCGATCACCGCTCCTTGCATATCAGCTCCTTGCGTATCACTTTTCTTCTTTGGTTTCCAATTGGGTGGTCGTTGATGCGCATTCCGGTCATCTTCCCAGCACAATACGTCTCTATGTCTTCCACCACATATACTGCACTTGGGACGTCCGCGCTGTCCTCCATTGCTGTTGTTGTTATTGCCGGTGCTGCCATTGTTACCGTTGTCGTTGTCGTTGTCCACTTTCGGGTTGCCTGCTGTGCGTTTAGGACAGTTGTATGCTTTGTGACCTTGTTCTTTGCACCAATAACAAACTGCGTTGGTGGTCCACTTGTCCCTTGGATCAGCAAAATCGGCTGTTTCAGCACCAAACAAACTCATTTCCTTGGTGTTACCACCCCGGCTTTGAATACTCCGAGCTGAGTCGTACAGACTTTTGGCTTGGACATTGAGCGCTTCCCACAACTCCAATTCCGAGGTTCCATTTGCTTGCAGCAAATCAATGAAGGGTGTAAGCTGCATCAGTAGGTAGGGCGGTAGGGCAGCTTTGTAGGCCACAATGAGTTGTGCCAAAGTGGGCTGGACGGATTTGTAGTGGTATTTCCTTTGCAACTCGTAGATGTCCTCAATCAAATCCTGTGGAGAGGCGCCAATGGTCAACTTTAGACTCCTTAGATCAATCTCCAATTGCTCTTGGTCCCGGGACTGGTTCATTTTCCTGTATTCCTTCATGAGCTCTTCAATCACTCGATGTACTCTACCTCGGGGCCACTGTTTCCGGAGCTCTGCATTCTGTTCAACTGTAGCCCCCCTATCGATCTTGGACTTCTCCATGATGGCTAGGCCTGTACTGTTGTCGGCGAAAGCCTTGTACAGATCATTCAGTGCTTTGTTGTGGTACCGGTAGGCCTTCTTCTGTGCGGTACTCATGTCCTCTCGGGGTGTAAGCTCTCCTTCGGGAGGTAGGTCCTTATGTGGCTTGGTAGACAACATGTCCCGGTACTTCCTGTTATCCGAGAATGCTTCGAACTGAGTGTACCAACGCTCGAACTTGCTCTCATTCCCCTTGTCCAACTTGGGCACTTGGCTATCCGCGTACTCAACCATCTTGTATTTATATTTTGTCTTCTTGCTCGAGTCCTTCGTGTGGAAGCTGCTTGCGCTTCCAATGCTTGTGCCGCTACTGCTCTCTGAACTTGACAGTACGCTGCTCTCTTCTTCTTCTTCTTCTGGCGTTTCTGGAGAAAAGGCGATTTCTATCTCTTGATGCCGGGTTGGTTGATCCTCCTCCATCCGTTAGATTGCTAGTAAATTGTTGTATTACCGTATCCGATGCTCGAATTCAGGTTGCAAGGGAAATCGCAGTGTCGGCTCCCCCACTTGTAGACTGAAATTGAGCTCTGATTACTGCTTGGTATAAAATCGTCGTATTCTAGTCGTATTCCGATCCGTATTCCGAACCGAGCAAAGTAAATTGTTGTATTCCGAGCCGAAGTAAATTGTCGTATTCTTGCCCGTCGTGTTCCGCAAATTGATGCGTATTTCTGTAAATTGATGCGTATTCCGCAAATCGTCGTACTCCTATTCCGACAAAAAAAAAAATATGTAATTGGCCCAATCGATTCTGGTGTGTCGATACCAATCCTGCTGCTGTTTGTTTTCTTGATGTTAATCGGCCCCTATCGCTTCTGGTGTGGCGAATAATCGGCTCCTTGTATTTGTTTGATGTTAATCGGTCCTATCGCTTCTGGTGTGGCGAATAATGTGTATGTGATGTTAATCGGCCCAATCGCTTCTGGTGTGGCGATACCGATCCTGCTTGTTGTTTCTGTTGTCCACTCTTGGAGTATTCCGTCGTTGCTGTTGTCTCTTCTTGGGGATCTTTTATTTGATGTGTTAATCGGCCCGATCGCTTCTGGTGTGGCGATACCGATCCTGCTGTATTTGTGTCCGCTCTTGGAGTATTCCGTCTTTTGCTGTTGTCTCTTCTTGGGGATCTCGTATTTGATGTTAATAATCGGCCCGATCGCTTCTGGTGTGGCGATACCGATCCTGCTGTATTTCTTGTGTCCGCTCTTGGAGTATTCCGTCTTTGCTGTTGTCTCTTCTTGGGGATCTTGTATTTGATGTTAATAATCGGCCCGATCGCTTCTGGTGTGGCGATACCGATCCTGCTGTATTTGTTTTTCTTGTCTGTCTTGGGGTTCGTTTCATGAAGTTCTTTTCTCTTCTACTGTCTTCAATTTCTTGTTATCGTCGTCGTCGTCGTCGTCGATGTATTTGATATGTAGCGTTGGTGCCAACCCCTCGCTGGTGGTATTCTTTCCAGAGCGCTTCGGAATACTTCGAAGTATGTTTGAAGGGCCCTGAACGATGCAGGAGAAGATTGGCGTTTTGGCTATTGAATTGGTTGTTTGTTTATTACATTGAGTTATTCTGTTACTAAGATTGTGAGCAGAAACTTGCTCTTTTTACTGAAATCACCATGTTGGTGCATCGGCCCGCTAATACTCCAATGCACACACTAAAATCACTAATATTGCACCGGCCTGCTAATACTCCGGTGTGTGTTGCACGTGCCCTTGTACCAATGGGCTGTAGGGGTCTACCTTGCGCCCCGTAGAATTGGTACATAAGGGTCTATTTTTAGTAAGAAGGAGAACCGGATCCGGTAAGTGGTAAATTCTCATTCCCACTTCCATTCCCATCTCCAATCATGTTAGTCCACTCCTGCAGAAGCAGGATGACTCGTACGATCGATCACGCGTCTCATTCACTCGTGTCTCATTCATTCATTCGTGTCTCATTCTACTTCATTCACGTCTCATTCATTCATTCGCGTCTCATTCATTCATTCCCGTACGAGAAGATTCCTGTAGAAGCAAGATGACTAGTACGATCGAAACCCTCGTTCGATCGACCTCAAACATTGGCTTCTCTTGCTGTCGTTGATAGGGATATGTCCCTGCTTGATAGTCTTGCGACCAGGGTCACCGTGAGTTGCTCAAGCTGTTCTGGGTCCAATCTTGTTGTTACCGATGGAGGTAGTAAGCCTATCAAGTTGCCCGCCGCCTCTGTTGCGGCCGCGTCCGCTGCTTCTGCTTCTGCTACTGCTGCTGCCGCGGTTGCAGCTAGTTGAGCTCTGGTTGGTGGCGCCATGGTGTGTTGTTTCGGAGTATGCTGTAGGAATTAGGCTTGTAATAAGGAGGTTGTTAGCTTTTGCTTTCATGAGGAAGCTGTGATTGTGATTTTCTGAGTTCTGAAGCAACTTGTGGAGTGTTTTTCTTTCCACGTGCTTTTGCTAGTAAACAGGTTCATATCCACGGTATGAGGATTGATTCCTATCGGAACCCCAATTTTTCAGTTCCTCTATACTTAAGCTCAACAGTTGTTTCCCTTTTATCGAAACGGTATCGAATATTCGTTCGTCTCTTATTAAATATTTGGTCCAGCATTTTTCGTCATTTCTATTTTTTGTGTATGTGTTTATCCAATACTGGGTATGTATATTACCTCGGCTGGTTTTGTTATCATATCATTTGTATACGAGTGAGTATACTTGGGCTCTTTTCTGTAGGAATTGAATTTGATTCCCATTTGCTTTGTTTCCGAGGTCACGTTTTCGGGGTCGCATGCCTCTCTTTATTAACGGTTCTTTTGTAGCCGTTATACGATTCGCAGTACCGAACACACGTACATCGCATTATTCCGGACGTTATTTTGCCGTTGTATTTTCGACACATCTTTTGCTGTTCCCATCGTTGGGGACCTCTTGCAAGTGTCTATTTTGGTGGGTAACAAGCTTTTGGTGTTCATTTCTCTCCCCTACAAACCTCAGTAGAAGCCACGGGTATTAGCCTGGTGTGCTCTGCTGCGCTAGTGTTGTTAATCTTCTAAGCGCCTGAGTCTCTTCTGTTGGAGAGGGTCTTTAACGTCCAGCCTCTTGGCTTCAGACGGCGATTAACCGGTGATCAGTCGGCAATCAGCTTTCATTTTCTTTACCCAGACTCTTTGAGTCCATTTGGGTCTGATAAACTTTATTTTTCCTCTCGTCACTACGCGTTTACACGTGTAGTCTGCTAGATATTCTTACTAGCAGTATTCAGTGATTTCAAGTATTAGTATTTAGATTTGTGAGCAATTACGTGTAAAAAACCTCTGAGATCGAACCTCTATCGGTGCTCTATTACTGTTAGCGATTCAGCGAATCGGCTCGCTTATTTGCCTGTTAGCCATACGTGTGTGTTATCTCATTCGTGTGTATTCCCGAATGTTCGTACGTCTGTACGTGTGTTACCGGCGCTTTTCTAGATCAATGCTGTGTTTTCGGCAATGACCCATTGTGCACCCTTACGATCCTGATAGTTAGCCGAAAAAAATCGTCTACCATGACGGTAATCTACCGGTGCGAGCTATCACTCACTACATTCGTGATAGCCTCAGTAGCCAGCCTACTTGTAGTACTGTATGTGCAATGCTTGTAGTTCATGGGTGTGTTGGTGGGTTAAGCAAATGCTAGAGGGGGAGCCGGGAACTCCAGCCTGTTGGTTGTTTTGCAGGCTGTAGTCCGGTCCCTTAGTTTGCTGTGCCCACACACACCGGCGCACAGCCTGGCTTAACAGCTTGGGCAGTTAAGCCTTTGGCTGTTAAGCCTTTTCTGCGGGCGGGCGTGGTGGGCCAATTTATTCTACTACTAATCGTTTTAGGAGCAAAAGAGTGAGCTGTATGCTTGGATTTCCTGGAGGGATCCTTTACCGGCTTGTTAGCGCTACTAGCCTGTAATTTCGATTGCAGACGCGTCTTTCGGTCGCGGCCATCCGTTTGTACGGGCTTACAGTGATACAGTGACACATCTTATCCGGTGATACAGGGAATCGTCGTATTCCTTCTGGTACGGCGTGTCGTAGGCTTGTGCTTTGCTGGAGGAATCCGTAGCACGCTTGTTAAGGCTACTCGAGGTTCAAGCGTGTGCTTAGAAGCTGGTTTTAGTAGTGATACGGGGAATCGATCGTGCGTAAATCGTAATTCTTCTGGTAGCGTGTGATACAGGGAATCAATCGTATTCCTTCTGGTGGTAGGGCGTGCAGTAGGCTTGCGCTTTGCTGGAGGAATCCTTTGCCGGCTTGTTGAGGCTATCGGGGGTTCGAAGCGTGTGCTTAGAAGCTGGTTTCAGTGATACTACTAGATTTCTACCAGATTTCTACTTCCCCCGGTCTGGCTCTCTACCGGTTGTAGGGAGTGCCACGTGGCACTACCATTACTTTCATTCGGCTCTCTACATCAATACCGGTTTAATTTTTAATATCACCTACCCGTACCTTCGCGAATCACATTTACAAAAATGAATTTTGCAACGTCATGACTCACAACCAGTAAAATTCAACATTAGTGCTCGCGACACGCAACCCTTAAAATGTATCTCCGTTGCTCGCTACCCACTACCCTTATAATTTAATATTTGTGCTCGCAACAAACAACCCTTGAAATTTACTATCATCGCTTGCGGCTACCTACCACTACAGTTGAATTATTCGTGTAAAGAATTTGCCTAGTAGTATCGTATGCAAAATATGTATGATATGTACGAGTACTTCTTTCTGTACAATTTAATCGTATTTGTCACACAATGTACTATTTGCAATCATGGTATGCAACGTATGTAAGATATGTACCTTTTACCCGACTAATCACTTTCCTCAAATATTTACCCGTGTCGTAGGTGTGAACGAACCCTCATCAAATTAGTGAATGGACTGACACAATGAACAGTATCGGTTCTGAAAACAAGGCCTCAACTTCCTCCATTTCGTCAAGCAATTGCCTCCATGCCGGATCAATATAGTTTTCATCCTCACTTTCCTCTTCAGCAAGACTACTGGCAACAGTGCCACCATTATTCGATACAGTACTGGTAGGATTGCTTTCTGAGTAGAATCTTTGTAGCATCATTTTCTCCAAATTTATACCAGTTTCCGGATTTTCTCTTAACGTTTGTATCTTCTTGCACAATTTAGCGAACACTTTCCATCCTTCTTTGTCCCATCCATTTGCACTTCCACTTTTTGAATCGCAATATTTTTTTCATGTATTTTGTTTTTTTTTGTGTCGTGTATGTTCCATCAAGTTTCATTTCCTTTTGTTTTTCCCAATTGCTGTACTCGTTGTCAATTATCATTAGGGCAAAAGCCTCATCCGTAACACTAAAGATGGTACTAATAAGATCCTTTGTCTTCCTCAGCCTAAAGTTAGTCTTTCCCGGATTAATGGTAGACAGGATTCTTGTCACAAAATAATAAAATTCTTCATTTGCCGCATTTCCGTATTGCCGGTACTCTTTTGCCAGAATTTCCATCGAGTCCGTATTTAGAGCTACAGTACCAGGGAATGATGCTGGAACTTTTGCCATTTCACTATCAACTGCGGTGATGTCATCAAATGGCAGTATGATACCATAGTATGTTGGGTTAGTTGTATGTCGGTCGTAGGCACATATTGAAGAACGTCGAAAGTACCATAATTTCCAGATGATTCAACAATTACGCCGTCACTTACCAAACCAATTTTTTCTAGCCAATGTTTGATTATTGTGTCTCAATTTAGCCAGGGCTTTTGGTACTGCATTATCAAAGTAGGCACAGAATTTCTTAATGGGTATATCGTTTGGAACGGATATTACACACTCATTGATTCCTTGCACGATTATTTTATTGGAGAGTGTGTTTGTTGTCATAAATTTCAGGCCACCGTACCATTTCTTCTTCACATATGCCCTCACCTGTCCTTCAATTGTATCTTTACATGTTTTCAATAGTTTCATAGTTTCCGTTTCCATACTATGTCTAGTTCCACAACTCAATGTACTCACTTTATCACTGCTATCGCCGCCCCGCACTGTTTTCAATGGAACAGTGTTGGTAGTTTTTGCAGCATTCTCTTTAGAATTCTCTCCCTTCTTACCTTCGCTCCACCTTTTCATGAAATCCTGTACTAGATCCGGATCCTCATTCGCTATTTCTGTTAATTTTTTTTCGTTCACGTTTTTCTTTTTCTGTCATCCGCCCTCCGTAGTTTTTTGTTTTGTTTTCTCTTTGGTATTTTCTCTAGTATCCTTATTCTTTTTGGAGCTCCCATCATTGTCTTCACTAACCGAACTCGAATCAGTGTCACTGTCAGTGTCACTTTCACTGTCACTGTCGCTGCTGTCGATGATGCTAATGTTTTCCGCTTTCCTTTTTAGTTGTTTTTCTCTTTCTGCCGTGGTGGTGCCTTTTTGTGTTGCTCCAATGTTTGTGTTTGTCTCACTGGACATGTTTGTAATGCTTGTATTTTTGGTATTATCTCTAGTGTCTCCATCCCTGACTGCGTTTGCCATATCTGCTATTTTCTTTTCTTGGAGACGTGTTATTTTTGCCTTGGGTAGGTTGGACCATTTTTGTTTCGTCATCTTGTATTTCAAATTTTTCAATTGTTGGTGTTTTTGGCAATTTTGTGAATTTTTATGCTGCCTTGTTTTGTGATCGATTGTACGAATTCAGCAATTTGCAATACATTTGTCTTTGTCTAAGCGGGCTTGTGAGCGCGGGCCAACCAAAAAGAACTGTCTGCCTAGCCGCGCCATTTTTTTTCTTCCGTACATTCGCTTCATATTTCCAAACAAGTAGTACTAGTAACGGTACTAGATTGTACGATACCAATTTATGTTGATGTTCCCCATCCTACTACGAGTACCGTATCACATCACTTCATATTGAAATCTGTAGAACCGAAAACAGGCACATTGTATGGAAAGGTGTTGGAGATAACAATTCTCTGTTAGGGAAAATCCGCACAACATATGCATTTTCGTTTTAAGGTTAAGTTTCTGTAACGGCGTTCCTGAATGAGTTGTCTGGAACCTCAATTCTGACTTCTTCATTTGTAAGGAACCAGTTGCATTGATGAGCCTGTAATGGAAAATAAGCACGATTTTTGCCACGGCGTTTCCGTGTTGTGTGTCTGGAACGGTGTTGTAGCTAACAATTCACTGTTTTGGAAAATTTACAGAACGTCTTTATTAGCGTTTCAGGTTTAAATTTCTGGAACGGCGTTTCAGATTTAGTTTTCTGGAACGGCAATTCTGACTTTTTCATTTGTAACTAACGTTTTTCACAGTAGTTAATTTTTATATTTACGTATTTAACGAGGACAGGATTGTGCACGTATTCGTGGTAAGTAGGGGTAAGTTTTTCCATAGTAAAGCTTGTTACTAGCACTATTTCACACGTCCCCACGCACCACAAGGAACGGGATAGTTATTGTATTCCTCTAAATCTTCCGGTGAATTCCAACGTTTTTTGTAAAGTTGTAGCCAGTGCACAATGTTTCTCTCCTTTCTATCCTCTTCCTCCCTTTTCTCTTTGTTTGCAAATTGTTTGAGTTTTCTTTTTTTTTTTCTTAGACTGCTTTTTCGCTTTGTTCATGAATGAATTCCAATTGTTTTTATTCTTGTTGTTTTTCTCCGTTTCTTTGTTTCGTTCCTTTCCGTCCTCGGTTTCTTTGATGTACATTATACTGTTTTTTCAATGATTGCCTCTTCAGTCATTGTGCGCCACTCGTTTAACCAAAGGGTTGTCAGACAGGGACGGTTACCCGGGTGAAAATGTATGCATTGCTTTATGTGTTTTCTGGCTTCCGGCGTCAGGTTACTCCATTTTTTTGGTGGAACTGTATGACCATTGAGTTCGAGCCTCTCTCGTTCTCCTGATTGTACTGGTCGTCCAATACCCACGTTGTTGTAGCACTGTATGTCCTCCGTTCCTTTCAATGCTGGATAACCGCATAAAATGTGTGCCACAATGATACCCAAAGCCCATACGTGGTCAACGGCATCAGTGTTGCCTTCCTTGTAGAAAGGAAATATGTCCTCAGTTACGTACTTCAAGCATTGTTCCCAAATTTCTAAAGCTTCTTCTTCATCGAAATGCCCTTTTGGGCTGTCGAGTCTATCTCTAACGTCGTCTATCTTGTTGCATCCATTAAGTATTGTGAGTACCAAGTTGCTGTTTTCGGCACATAGCGCATCGAACCCAGTTTCAAAATGATATAAGAATGGATTATTCTCGTTGTTTTCATCACCGTCATTTAGCTCAGTCATTCTTGCACAGTACTCCGCCAAATCCAAAAGATACCCAGGCTTCAATTGCTTCCTCTTGTACGCTGATTGTGTTGTTATGTTCTCCATTTTGCTCTTCGTTGTAATAATGATTTACGTTGGGCAAATACCGAGGTATTTTCGTTCAATTACTCATTGTAAACTGTGAAGGAATAATTCTTACCGCACTTTAAGTGGTGTAAATTTTGTCATCTCGCAATGATTCGGTTATATTCAAGTAACTGTGTCTCGTGGTTCGACTCCCCCTTAGAACGGTCCATACGTAGTACTTCCCTTCTTACTTTATGTTCCTACTAGTTCTATTTCTTTATTTTTGTATGAACAAGTAGTAACCTAAGAAATAATGATTGCTTCTAAGTTTTTGTTGAGTGCAACAGTTTGTTAGTTTCTGTTGTTTTAAGGATGAATACTATTCATTCTATGGATTGGTTAGAGTATGAAAGTATATTGCCAATTCTAAGGCTGATACTTTAGTCTTTATGAAAGTTTTAATAGTTTTGTTGTTCCCTGGTCATTTTTTGTCCAAAACCAGTAACCAAATGCACTAATTAGGTTGTGACACACAAACCACCTTGACAGATAAGTCACTTCTGTTTCTTTCATTAATCATCTTATCCATTACACTAACATTATTCATTGTTCAATCACACGAAAAATCTGATTTTGGAACTTTTAATTGCAAATTAGTGTGTATTTTTCTTCCCAATCCAGTCACCAAATGCAATCATTAGGTGGTGATACCCAAATCACGACAGATAACTCCCTTCTGTTTCTTTCATGATTCATCTCACCCATAACAGGAACAATATTCATTGTTCAATCACACAAAATATTGGATTTTCTATTGTTTAATTGCAAATTACTGTGTATTTATCCTCCAAATCCAGTACACAAATGCACTTATTAGTAGGTGGTGACACAAAAACTATGAAAGATAACTCATTTCTGTTTCTTTCATGATTCATCTCACTCATAACAAGAACAATATTCATTGTTCAATCACACGAAATATGGTATTTTCTATTTTTTAATTGCAAATTAGTAGTGTGTATTTTTCTTCCCAATCCAGTCACCAAATGCAATCATTGGATGGTGATACCCAAATCACGACAGATAACTCACTTCTGTTTCTTTCATGATTCATCTCACCCATAACAGGAACAATATTCATTGTTCAATCACACAAAATATCTGATTTTCTATTTTTTAAGTGCAAATTACTGTGTATTTGTTATACTCCAAATCCAGTACACAAATGCACTTATTAGGTGGTGACACACAAACTATGACAGATAACTCACTTCTGTTTCTTTCATGATTCATCTCATCCATAACAGGAACAATATTCATGGACTAATCACACAAAATATCTGATTTTCTATTTTCTAATTGCAAATTAGTGTGTATTTTTCCTCCAAATCCAGGACCCAAATGCACTAATTAGATGGTGACACACAAACTATGACAGATAACTCACTTCTGTTTCTTTCATGATTCATCTCATCCATAACAGGAACAATATTCATGGACTAATCACACAAAATATCAGATTTTCTATTTTCTAGTTGCAAATTTGTGTGTATTTTTCCTCCAAATCCATGACCCAAATGCACTCATTAGATGATGACACATAAACTATGACAGATAACTCACTTCTGTTTCTTTCATATTTCATCTAACCCATAACAGGAACAATATTCATGGGCTAATCACACTAAATTTCAGATTTTCTATCTTCTAATAGCAAATTAGTGTGTATTTTTCCTCCAAATCCAGTACCCAAATGCACTCATTACGTGGTGACACACAAACTTTGAAAGATAACTCACTTCTGTTTCTTTCATGATTCATGTCCCCCATAATAGGAACAACGTCCGAATATTCGTGGTTCAATCCCAGAAAATATTGGATTTTCTATTTTTTAATTGCAAAGTCTTGTTTTTTTTCCCTACAAATCCAGTACCCAAATGCACTTATTAGTAGGTGGTGACACACAAACTATGACAGATAATAACTCACTTCTGTTTCCTGCATGATTAATTTCACCCATAACAGGAACAATATTCATTGTCTAATCACAGTAAATGTCAGATTTTCTATTTTGTAATTGCAAATTACTATTAGATTGGAATTACTATGCATTGATGGTACTACTAATATTAGTACTACAAGTATTAGTAACAACCTTCTGAGAACTTTGAACTACTAACCACTATGAACATCCATGTACTACTACTACGACTACAGTATTACTACAAGAACATGTAATAGTAGACTAATATGAAACAATTAAAATGATCCAGTACTGCGTGTTTTAGTACTACTCCACTAGTAGTAGTAGGTACTCTATTTTACTTTTGAATATTTCTTACGTACACAATAATGTTTTGGTTAATCTGAATCCAATGTGGAGAAGAAGAACTACTAGTAGTGACGACGTTGTAGTAATATGATAACTTCTTTCCCGCTTAGGCCCTCTTTGCTCTTGTGTTCTATGGTGGTGCGTGGCAAAGGCTATGAACGTATACCCAGTACAGCGTACTTTCACTATTTGAAGACATCCGACAACTTGGTGAACTGTGGTTTATCCGACCCCACACGGTCGTAAGGGAACCAGGTTGCGCGCTTCACTGTTGTACCATCTGGTAGTTTCTTGTCCACCATGTATCCAGGGTATTGAGGATAATGGTCCTTCTTCTTCGATGCATAACTTTTCACAACACCAGTTCCAGGTGCTGGCAGACCCATGATTGTCACCTCACTACCAATTGCGAATTTAGGATACGAGATCACCGGGTCAGGATCTGTGAACAACACCTTCACGTTTCCGGAGCGCTTCTGTCTTATTACGTTGGCTGGTTTTGGGCGAGGAACTTGCAGAAGGTATCCAAGATCTTCAACGTGGCCCAGGTTTGGAGAAACCTTCCTCTCCTTGTACTTCGGGTCTCCATTGGATTCGTCTGATGCAGTCTTGTTTCGTTTTTTTGGTTTCCTGAGGAACGACTTCTTCTTTGACGCCGTTGATGCGTTCTCTTTAACTGCGTTTGGTTCTGTTGTAGGTATGTTGCCGTTTACTACTAGTACATTGTCTTCTTCATCATCATCATTGTTTGTGTTAACTACATCAATTGAGCTATCACTAGAGTTGTCGGTCGATTTGCCTTCCCAAGGAAATCGAAAGAATGATTCCGGTTCATGGATCTCTGTGTTAGTGAACACTATCCATCGTACGGAATACGTGTCATTCTCTTCAATGAACTTCTTGAAGTTCTTCAAGTGTTTCTTCATGAAGTCCCACTTTGCAATGCCGGTAGCTTTGTAACTCTGACTATTGGGTACCTCGATTTTTTCAAATAGTTTGATCAATGAGTCGCCATCGGATTGTAAAGTCTTTTCATCCTCTCCTGAAACGAAAATTACTTGCAAGTCTGCTTCAAACAGGTGTTTTTTGTTAGTGAAAACTGAACACAAAAGTTCCTTTGTCAAGGGGACGAACAATTGTCCCCCTTCAGGTAGATAATTGTAAGCTGTCAGAAACCGCAAAGACCTCTAAAAAAACTTAGAACCTCCGAGTACTATTTCCGGTCGTGTGATGAAAATCTCACTGAATACGAATCTCGTGTGTTCCCAGAACAATTGATTGTCCACCGTGTACGTGCAGTTCTCATCAAAATTAAGGAACCTGGTGACGGATAAGCTGTAGTCCTCTTTTGCGATAGGGTAAGTATGTCGACTTTCCTTACCTCTCACAAGCTCTGGCAGACTTGGTTCTTCAAATTGAACGGATCGAGCACCGTCACTGGTGAAAATGAATAACCGATCTTTGCGGTGAGGTTCACCTGGATTAGAGCGCGACAACAAAGATCTTCGCTCTGCTTTCAACAAATAGTCCAGAACCTCATGTGCATGGTCCATGGTAAAAGGAATTTCTTCTTCGTGGCCAAGTACAGCCTTCATTATTTCCTTTGAAACCATATCCCTACTAACCAAAACACGTGTACCTTCAGCATCACGTAACAAACGAGATGTTAGAACATAGTCGAGCAATTCGTCGCAAACAAGATTCACCTCTTCAAGTTGGTCTGGCATCGAAACAACATTGTCAACACAGGACAAACTCAGGAGGTAATGTTGCAACAATGTCTTCACGTGAACTTCGTCCTCAGGATTGTAATCGTCCACAAATATGTCACGTTCGGCCGTTTTCTTTTCAGTGGAAAGAGTGACCAATTGTTTGGCAAAGTCAACACCTACTCTGTAGAACTGGTTAAGAGTTTTCTGGTGCTCCATAATCTTGCAAAAGTGAATAGAAGATAACAGGTTGAATCGAATAATCCCCACCTTATTGTCCACTCCTTGTATTGTGTATTTTCCAACCAAAAACGAAGACTCATAGAGATTGGGCAATAGTTTGTTGTACAAATTGTCATGTAGTAATGACTCATCGGGGAAGTGGTGAAGGCTGAGTTCTTCAAAAATTCTGGCCTTCTGTCGTTGGAAGCATACCCACAAATACATGAGGACCTTTTGAAACGCAAGGGGTATCCAAAAGACATCGGACGGCCATTCCAACTTGAGGTATTTTTGGAAATCAGTCAAGGGCACTATCTCGACTGCTGCGACACCATCTCTTATTGGTCCACCAACAACTTCTTTACCCCTAATAGAATTGATTTCTTTCACCAAATCATCAAATGAGTGACTAGAGGAAAGAAAATGCCTCAATGCGTGGTTAAAGGAAAGACCTTCAAAGAACGAGACCATCTGCCGGACATATAGCTTCCCTTTCTTTACATCGTCTTTAAATCTATGATTGAAAAATGGCCCTTCTTTTTCCAGTGAAGGTGCAGGGGGGAATTGGACACAACGTACGTACCAACGCAGTAAGCTTAAATACACTTTCATGTACTTCAGTATGGTGTCATAGTTAACCACATTCTTTGCCCAGACAGAATGCGACGTGCCTTCCGCTACTTCGTCTTGTCCTTGAACCCGGGTGAATTGTGTTCCGCCTGCCGTGGTATTTTCATCGATTTTGATAACGGAGTTGAGGGCTGACTGGAAGGAGTTCCATTTTTCTTTCATTTTGTACTCCTTGAAACGAGTTGTCAGTTCCTTTGCATTCAAGATACAGACCTTCTTTGTCAACTGCGACCCGGAGTCACGTAGGAAAAGATTTACCATCACGTCAACAACCCTTGGTATAGGACCCGAGGATGGTTTGTCTGACGTTTCTTGCTCTCTGAAGTCAGGACGGGTTCCGGAAGAAGAAAGTTTAGTAACAATGAAAACCTTGTTCATGAGATGGCGGAAGACAGATTCGATGTCACGACTGACGGCAGTGATGAGTTCGTCCGTCAAAATATTCTCAGAGAATCCGTTAGGACCCTGTTGCTTCAGACAAGCTTTGACACGTCTTTTCATTGCATCTGTGTGATCCTTGTATTGGGAGTCATCATCAAATAATTCCAATGACAAACTTTGACCGCCTACATTTCCCGAAGACGACGAAGGTTGAGCGGCACCTGTGACTGCTTGATGTGGTGTTTTGGGAACGACTGCTGGTATTTCTACCACATGACTTCTTTTCTTACTCTGTGATGGTCTTTTCGATGTTTGGTGTTTCCTCTTCCTTGGTTTATCGACTGCACACCCTTCAGTGACCGGATGAGCTTTTGGATCGTTTGCAAACAACGTTGTTGGGGTATTACCTGAAGGTCTGTCTTGGTCTACGGCTGCCCCTTCATTTCGTGGTGGAGTAGATGCTGGAGTACTGTTGACTTCTGGCGCTGCATTTGCGCCGGCTACGTCGTTGGTTGGAGTTGCAGCTGCATCTGTGACTTCATCTGGTGTTGAATTAGCAATACGTTTAGCGGTACTTCTTGTAAGTCTCAGCATTGTTTGATTGCTAATTTAGAGAACAACGAAATAAAATTATGTGAAAAGCAATCTAAGTTGCTACAAGTGTTTTTTTTGTCGCATATCAAGAGATTCTAAAATGAGGTAACGAAAAACAGGATCGACTCAACTTCAAACCTCAGCGACTCTATCGACAAACAAACATCATGCAACAATGTACAAATATTTCCACTTTAATGGTAAACAAATGGTACAGCCTGCAACGCCGTTGCAAACGAAAAGTGAAAACGTTACCAAAACAAACCACAACGATACGAAACACCGATCATCCATTTTGAGATACGGTAATGTATGTTAAGATTTTCCGACAAATAGTTTAAAACCCAGTAATTTTGTGATTTGCAATTGAAACCAAATTGGAACTCAAACTTTGCAACGCTGTTCCATGACTGTTGACATGAATTGTCCAAGAAACCGTTTCACCACCAAACCATACGTAGTACTTCATTTTGAGATTTGAAATTGAAACATGATTCGAAATTTCAAATTGGAACATGCTCCAAACACAAAGCCTGAAACGCCGTTCCGGTGACTGAATTCTGAAACGCCGTTCCATGATTGATGACATGAATTGTACAAAATAACCCTTCAGAACCAAAACAGAAGTCATTAGTATTATCATACCTACATTACTACTACTACGTATACTACTATCGTAATATACCTGGACACAAAGGTTTCTGTCTACATAGCTACTACTGTTGTAGAATACTGCTGGACAAAACGAGGCAAATTCAGTACCAGTAAGATCACCGGCACACATGTGTTGTTAAGAAGTAGAACCTCACCGGTACATAAAAGTTCTCACTGCATCACAAGTTGAGAACGTTAAGAATAAAACTCATTGCACTACTTTTTATTGTTCTGTATTCAAAAAGAGCGCGGGTGGAGATTTATTTACTTACTGTTCTTATTTTTAAATAAGAAAATGGAATTATTCTTCATTGTTCTAGATTTAAAGCTGTAGATCTGACAGGTTAGTAAGTATCGATTCTTTGTTTGGAACACACATGCCCCCACACACACACACACACAGTGAAAACATTTTGTTTCGAACTGATTTTACACTGTGATTTTACAGTGTGGTGATTTTACAGTGTTATTTTACAGTGTGATGTTAAAGCGTGACTTTTTTTTCTTTCTGAGTAAAAAAATACTGTTTCCCTTCATAATCATCTTACCAAACTTATCTTGAGCAGAGTTGGTTTACCGTACTTGTACGACAAAGCACTCCGTCTGAGAACGCGGATCCCACTGAACTGATCAGCAATGGTCACTAGTAGGCAGGGAATTCAGGCTCAAGATATTTTAATCCGAAAAAACTGCCTTTGCTGGAAAAAGAATTGGACGGCATTGGACTGTAGAGGAATTGCTGGATAGATATTGTTTGGACTGCAGCCTTACATATACGTCTTGAAATCAATGAATCTGCATCCATTGCGTAGATATATCAACAGGATAAAGATCCAGTTTTTCGTGAGAAAGGAGTAAGATTGAACAACGTATCGGCAACAACAATTCGACCGACAATTTTCCCCTGTAGTTTGAGAGAACAATTCGGAACAAAATATCGGAACAACAGACCGAGGTACGGCGAACAACTATTGTAAGAACAAGCAAGGGTACAAATGGGAGAGATAGGCAATGATTACAATGCCACCTGCATTGCTGATAAGAATGTATTTCCTCCTTTTTCTATTTTGCTATTTTCAAAGGACCGTATTGGAAACAACGGATCGGAAGGCAACACTGGGTCGAAGGCAGCAAAAACAACAACGTAAGATAGAGGGACAATGATGCCTACATCCTGCATTGCTCATGATGTCTTCCTTACTTGTGTTTCCCTCCTTATTTTCATAGGTACGGATCAGTAGAACAATCAATTGGAGAAAACGTCCGACAAGGCGGACGCAGGATTGTGACAATTTGATCGGACGAATTGAACGCAACAACAAAAGGAGGCCAACAGTGTAGGTTAGTGACACGTAGATTATACTATTCTTTTGTTATTATTTACTCAATGTAGCACATCAATAGATACTCACCCATTTGGTTCAATTCACATATCATGATAAACTCGAATACAATCGTAGACTACGGCAATGACAGAGAGCAACAACAGCAACCGGAAACCTCGCGACAGCGATAGCAAAAGCAGCAAGCGAGAACGATCCAAGCGGCCGCAACCCGGAACCATCAAACCAACAGCGGCAGCGATACCAACAACAGCGCCAGCAACAGCAGCAAGCGGCAACACCAATAGCAACAGCAGCAATCGGGAAGAATCCAACCGCCCGCAAAAGTAAGAATTGCGGTTCCAAACAACTCATTCTGAAACGTCGTTCCAGAAACTTTACCCTGAAACCCCAATACAGACAGAATTACCGTTCCAGAATAGTAAATCTGAAACGCCATTACAGAATCTTGACCCAGAAACGCCAATACACCAGACGTTCAAATCAGAATTGCCGTTCCAGACAACTCAATCTGAAACACTGTTCCAGAATCTTGACCCGGAAACGCAAGCAATACAGCAAACGTTCAAGTCAGAATTGCCGTTCCAGAGAACTCAATCTGAAACGCCGTTCCATAATCTTGACCCGGCAACGCAAATACAGCAAACATTCAAGTCAGAATTGCCGTTCCAGACAACTCAATCTGAAATGCCGTTCCAGTAACTTGACCAAGAAACGCCAATACAGCAGACGTTCAAGTCGGAATTGCCGTTCCAGACAACTCAATCTGAAACGCCGTTCCACAAACTTGACCCAGAAACGCCACTACAGAGATTCTGCGGATTTTCAAGCGGGCGGAACCCGGAACGATCTAACCAACAGCGGTAGCGATAGCAACAGGTGGGAACATTCGAAGCGGCCACAAAAGTCAGAATTGCCGTTCCCGACAACTTAATCAGAAACGCCGTTCCACAAACTTGACCCGGAAACGCACTCCATGGGCAAATCGATTCATCGTCTTCCTCAAACAGCTAATCTGCAAAGAGTACGGCACTGGTCACACAAGAATGGCACCCGGTGCAATGGGATTGAATACAACAACAAAGCAATTGGCAACAAAATCAATGAAGCAAAAATCAAAGAGGAAACGGGGGAAGACAGAGAGAAAGAGAATGAAATCAAAATTTCTCCAAAACGGAGCAACGTCATCATCAACAATCCACCAGACTTACAAACACTTGTCGGAGATAAAACACAAGAAGCGTAAAAGTATGAAGGAAATTGTACAACATGTTGAGCAAATAGCATTGAAAACAGTTCACAATAATGGGTTTTGAGGTAAATTCATGGAAACACGATGGGGTTTTAAAACAATTGGAGAAAGGGAATACACACCGGAAGAGGCGGTGTCTATTGATAGTTTCAAGACATTGGATAGTACCGACGCTAAGTTTCTTTTAGCAGTCACCGAATCAGAACCATCATTGAGAATCTTTGCAAAAGCTTCCAAAAAATGTGCAAAACAACGCTTGGGTACTCCCAAAAATATAGAAATTACAAGAACATTTGCTGCGGAAATTGTTCAATCTAAACCCAAAATAGGCAGAGGAACCAAATGTGACAGTGTAAACAGTGGATATGGTATTATTGGGATGAGACCAAATCGATTGAAATCAGGAAATGGTGTGTATGTTTTCAAAAAGAATGTGGAACCGAAAACACAAGACCACCTTGAACAGAAAGCCCTACACATTATGAAGGAAATGCAGCTTTGTTTACGTGAAATGTCCAAATTTGTCAACCTTGAAACAACTGTGATGAATGAGGTTGTTAGTCGTACAACACTGAATGCAATCGGCCATCACGCTACAGCCTTTTCTATTGGAAAGGATTATCACTCGAAATGCCATACCGATGCCGATATGTTCTATACAAGGCTGACGGTTATTGCTCCAAAACATGTAAGTGATGACGAGGTGATTTATTACTTTGTGTTCCCAACGTATAAAGTGAAAGTTCCATTGAGGTCAGGCGATACTCTATTGTTCAATCCATTAGTATTACATAGCTGTTCGAATCTAAAATACAAAGGCTGTTATATTATGAGTGCCTATGTGTCGACAAAAACTGTGCTAAGAGCTGATCCTCTATAATATATTAAACAATAATTTAAAGTTAGATGTTCCATTCATTTCGTTTGTTTTCCTGCGACATTGTGCAATCATTTTGGAGTAGCTATCAATCAAAACGTCGGAGAAATATGTTACGATCAATATGGAGGAGCATTCAATTGTTCACTAATACTAAGTTATTATGGATATTGTAGTAGGAAAACAATTAAGTATTGGATCGATGACATTGAACAATCATCACCTGAATTAGTAGCATCATCATTATTGTCGCTGTCCTCTTCAACAATAGTGCATTGGGAGTAGAGTGCCTCTTCATTAGGCAAAGATGACGTTGTCTTGTGGAATTCATCCAGCCAAGCCCTTCGATTCGAGACAACTAGATATGAGTTTGATTGCAACGTACCAATTGCATCAAGTTCTGGGACAACTGCTACATCGGAAAGTATGCTGTCGACATGAAATAAGAACAGGGAATTGTCGTCTACTTCACCTCTCGTCACAAACGACGAAGCTGTTGGTAGTGGAGTGGATTTAAATTTGGTCACTACTGCATAAATGCCTTCGTTGGCAATTTCGTACTCAGAAACAAATGAGTAAGGCTGCTTCAGATTGTAGAGTTCAAGGAAACACATAATATGGCAGGGTATTTCACATGCGTCGACATCAAACAAGGCCCAATCATACCAGACAGAGTTGAGTTGGCCACCATCGGAACCATATGAAGGGTGGCTCCGAAACAAGTAATTTTGCTGTGTGCAGTCGTCAAACCTGTTATGTTCAGTAAATCCTTTCACAAACGTAGAGTCCTCCAAAAGTGGAAGCACATTCTGACACACAAAAGACAACACGATGGGAGAAATATAGGGTTTTGTTTTGTTTGATGACCTAACCCATCTCATAGTACTTGCCCCATCGTCGTTAATGAAAACGTGAAATTTTGAACCAGAAACTTCGGGAGGGACTCGATTACAAGAAACATCTTCTGCCATCACTAAATTAAACTTGGAAGTGGCTACTCGTAGCAGCATTTTTTCTTCCTGTCGCTTTGCCGTTTGCATTATCAATGTCGAAGCATTCTGTTGAGTGTTCTTCGAGGGTGCTTTGATTTCAGTTTTGTGGTGTGATTCCGAATAAGAAGAATCCTATCCGCATGGAAGTCCCCAAAGTTTAATGTACTCAACAAGGTGAAAGTATAGATGGTTTTTGATCAGTTTCGTACCCATTCCCTCTCTGAGGCAGGTAGAATTAATACAATTGATAAAATGGATTATCATCTTGGGGAGATTTTCCAATCCTGAAATGGGTATATTCCCATGCTTCAAGAATTCTTCCATGGAGAGTATCAGTTGAATTACCTCTACTTGTTTCTGAATAAATGTCGCGTCCTTGATGATGTTTATTGCCACATCGGAACAAAGGGTGATCAGAATGGAAATGAGCATTCCCGAATAATCATTACCTTCCTTTTTGGTAATGGAGAGAAGCTGACTGGAAAACTTGGTTCTGGGGAAATCTCTGTCTGATTGCCTTGACAAAAGACCACCGTATAACTGCGCAAGTGAACCAATAGTAGCTGATGTGCCATTCGTGTTTAAATCAGGGGCATACCAACACTTAGGACTACCTTTTAACAATGAATCAAGTGATTCTACTGCCCGACGTGCTACACCCAGTTGATGCATATGCAAACACTCACCGGGAGTAGCAAAGTGAATGTTGTTGACATTACTACCAAAATTGAGGCTGTGAAAAGCGTTTTTTATGGGATGGTGCGAAATGCTTTTGAAGTACTCCAGGTGTTCCCGTGAAGAATTGTTTGGGGGGGATTCAAAATCTTCTGGAACCCAGAGCCGAGTCAGTTCCTCCACTTGGGCTTTTGGTTTATGGATGACACGTGTAGGACATGTACAATGTCGGCACAATTTCTTCACCTTTTGCGTGTAGGATCCATACTTTCCACATAGTTTTTCATGAAGTTCTGTATCCCCAACAACATAGGCAATTGCAAATTTCATTTTCACTTTGAACACTTTTCCTGCATACGGAAGATAATCCCACTCCAACCCGCCCTGCATTTCACATACTTCCTTGAAAGATTGCAAAGCCGATGCAAGCGCGGTGTGTAGATTTTGAATATTATCTTTCGCCGTGGTTTTTTGTGTGTGTCTTATGCTCTCAATTTTAGTGTCGGGATGAAAATAAATTGTGGTCCAATCGTCAGGTCGTTTTCTTGCTTCAGTATTGAAAATACCAAGAGTCATGTTGAGAGGAGTGAGTGACAGACGGCCATGTGCATCCAAGCTGATTCCATCCATGTAGAAAATGATCGGAACAAGGATTTCATCATTTTCATTGCAGATCTGCTTCCACGATTCCGTCCACCAAGAGCCGTGGTGTAGTTCTGTTATGTATGTTTCATTGGTGAGTGGTGGGTTGTTTTCGGGTGAAAGAGGAGTCTCGACATTCGGAAAAGACAAATTGGTTTCTTGCATTAACTCCTTATTGGTCAGAAGGGAATGAAGTGCGTCTGGGAAGGATCGAACAAATATTTGGGTGGGAAAATTGCAAGGTAACCAGTTAATTATGTGTGGCTTGAACTTGGTCTCTGAAATACCCAAATTGGACTTGATTTCACTAAATATGGCTTCTCGATGGCGGGGGTAGGTAGAGCTAAAGTCAACACCATGAATAGTTTGACATTCATTTGCCCATTGAAAAATAGATTTGAATGTGTTTAGAGGTAACTTGTGTTTTGTCATTAGATTCATGAGCTTTATTTCAGCAATGAGCCTATTGGTAGGTGAAAAAGAAAGATGAGATCGGATCAATTGCTCTTTTACATTGATGTTTGGTTGGTATGCCGTGGGTTCCGCAGCATCCATACCATTATCGTTCTGAATAGGAAGGCAATTTTCTTCATGAATAACCATGTCATCGTTGTTGCTGTTGTCTTCTGAAGGAAACAACTGTGATTCCATTACATTTCTATCCATTGGTGGAACAAATAAGTTGTGTACTACCTGACTGTTTAGAACAGAGTTGAACGTTTCGTTTGAGGATGCCTTGTTAGTGTGAGCGGCAGCAACAGAAGCGGAAGGAACAATTGGACCATTCTCCGTCAATGTCAGGCCATATTGTGTAGGTGAATGACAAACTGTACTAGTGGTTTCTTCTTTGGCAGATGATGAAAATTCCATTAGGTTATGCTTTAAATAGAAATCACGGCAAAAAGCTATTGAATCAAGGTGACGTGAAAGGCCTCGTGATACATATCGGTATGATTTGTGTGTAGACGAATCTTGTCTGCTTCCGATGAATGTCTTTGATTTGCCCTTACAGGACATGCAGCTACGACATATAAATGATTTGGGAATTTTGGTATAACAACCACTCTTGAAGTGACTGCGACTTTTACTAGGTTGTGACATATTCTTCTATTGGAAGAAGGGAGGGGGAGAAATGGTTTCGATGGGGGTGTTGAATGTACATGATGAAAATGAGCATGATGCTATCAGATCGAGCATGAAAAGGCATGATGGTATGAAAAAAGAAACGTCGTGACATAGAAACAAGGCAGAAACATAGTACTAGTACGAAGTAGCAAACAAACACTTCTGAAAAAAAATTTATTGCATATCTTGGGTTAAGGTTAGGAATTTGTTTGGCACCAAGATTTCAAATTTAAACATGATTCGAACACAAAAGCATAAAACGCCGTTCCGGTTACTGAATTCTGAAACGCCGTTCCATGATTATTGACATGAATTCTTAAAAAAATCGTTTCACAACTGGAACAGAAATCGATACTATCATACGTACATTACTACTACTACTAGTACTATCATAATACACCCAGACACATATCTAAGAAAAAAGTATTTTTGGAAACAAAATAAAAGAAAGAATGGTGGTGAAATCGTGTAGGAGGAAGTTAGTCCTGTAGAGTTCTACGAAAATTTGTTAAGACGAGCATGATGCTATCGAAGCAAGCATTAAAAGGCACGATGGTATGAAAGAAGACATGACGTGACATACCGTAAAAAACAACGCGGAAACGTAGCAAACTAACACTTCTGAAACTAATTTTATTTCATATCTTGGGTTAAGGTTAGAAAGTGTGGTAGTGAAAAGTAGATTTTTAAAATCAATTTAGTCAAAATGGAGAGATCAATGGACATTTTGAGTCTTTGGGGAGAATTTTGGTCGCAACCTGAGGGGGGTTGAAAATGATTACCACAAAAATTGTGAATTTAAAAAAATACCCTTGAGCATAACAAACGCAGGGTCGATTTTCTGAAAATAGGGCTTGCGAGGGGTCGCGTGGGGTCGCGTGACAGTTATCGGACGCAGCTCGTTGCCGGATTGTGGAGGAGGACCCAGCTCGTCGCCGGGTGGTGGAGAGCCCAGCTTGGTGCTGGGTGGAGAGCCCAGCTTGGTGCCGGGTGGGGAGGCCAGCGAGTCGCTGGAAGTTGGAGGAGGTCCCAGCACGTTGTTGGGTGGTGGAGAGCCCAGCTCGGTGCCGGGTGGAGAGGCCAGAGAGTCGCTGGATGTTGGAGGAGGTCCCAGCACGTCGTTGGGTGCTGGAGAGCCAAGCTCTGTGCTTGGGGATGGAGAGCCCAGTTCAGGGCTGGGTGGAGAGGCCAGCGAGTCGCTGGGTGGGAGAGGAGGACCTACGGCGCTAGGGGGTGGAGATGCCAGCGTGCTGCAGGGTGGAGGAGCCGTTGCGCAGGGGGGGGGGGGGGGGGGGTCATACAGGGGCTGAGGAACAACGCAAGTGTGGGGCTTACCTAAGTCATGTGGGAGGGGGAAGGGGGGGGGAGAGTGTTCGGCCGTAGAGCGGCGACTGGAGGCTGTGTAGCCGTGGTGAAGGGCTGTGGAGGGCCCGGCCTGATGGGCTGGTGGTGGCGTCCGGGCGGAACCGAAGGGGGTTGCTGTCCCCCCTGGGTGAGGAAAGGGGGGGGGGGGGGGTTGGCGAAACTAGAGGAAGGCGCCGAGGGCGGAAGGGGGAATGGTGGGTATTGGTTGGGGGCGCATGGATGGCCCCTGTGGCAAATAGAGTGAGAGGGGGCGAGGCGCCTTGTTGGTGGTGGCGCTTGCCGGGGAATCAGGCTGCATAGGCCTCTTGGCACCACTCCCAGAGCCGGTCTTGCTCCCCGGATGTGGTGGGTGAGTGGTCTGAGAGGTGTCTGCAACCAGTGAAGCAGTTGCCCCGGATGTGGCAGGAGTGGCAGCGTTCCCGGCCATTGGGGCATTTGATGGGGGGTTTGCCTTTGGCTTTCATGGCGGAGATGACAGAACGCATGGTTTTGTTCTTGATTCTGGCGCTGATGGGATTGGACGAATCGGAGAAGCAGGAGTCTCTGGTAGGGTTGTAAAGCTGATCATCTCAAGGACGATGGCCTCCCCCTCCCCCTGTAGACTGAGCTGGAGGGGCGCCAGAGGGGGGGCGACTTGGGTAGGCTGCTGGAGGGCTTGTAAGGCATCGACGTTGGACACATTTGGGAGCCAGTTGAGGTTCTGGGTCATTCTAAACCTGTGGATGTCTTCCCCAAAGTCTGGGGAGGGGAGGGGGACGTCTGATTCCCATTGCTCTTCTAGCCACCCCTGGACCCGGACTTGGAAGTAGTACACCACTATTGCCGGCGTGATTCTTTCTCCCACCTCGTCTGCAATGGCCCTCCGCAGGGGCATTTGTTGCCACTCTAGCCTGGAGAGACCGCGTTGGTAACACTTCACCACCTCATGTGTGGCGCCTAAGAGGGTGGCTAGGACAGCCAGGTAGCTTTTCAGCTGGGTGGTGGCCTCTGTCCAGTCGAGGGGAATGTAGGCTTTGGTCTTTTGCAATTCCAGGGAGTCCTTGAGAGAGAGGGAATTGCCTTGTGTGGATATCATGGTGTCGTATGTGGCCACATTGGCTGCTTCCTCGTGTTCCCTTTTCAGGGTGGCTGCTGATCCTCCTGGAGGAGTGAAGGCTAGGGGGAGGATTCCATCTGCTACATTAAAGGGGTCAGTCCCATAGAAGTTACAATCTTGGAACCTCTTGAGTACAGCTGTCGTGACGAGGGGCGCCTGGATGCCAAGGTTGTAGGCATTGGTGGCTACTTGGCTCTGTAGGATCATGTGGGTCTTCTCGTGTTTGCTCTTCTTGGCCCTGGCTGTGTAGACAGGGGGCAGATCTGCTTCAGTTGTTTTCCCACAGAGGAGGAGGGGTCTTTCAGTGTAAAGGGTGCCCCAAACTTCCCTGACCGAGTGCAGCTTGGAGGATTCTTGTCGTCTGTGGTCCAGGGACTCGCTCAGTCTTAGTTGCTGGTCTGTGAGTGCTGAGAAGGCTGCTGTGAGTGTAGGGTCTGCAGGCGCTGAGCCTGCTAGGCCTGGGAGGTCTCGGAGGAGGACATTCTTTTTCATGTAGGCCCGGAGGTTGGCCTCAGCTCGGAAGGATGGCCCAGGTTCTAGGAGCCGGATGGCCCCCAGAAGAGTGGTGGGTTGTGTTCCCACTGCCCGAAGGGTGTCCAGTAGTGGTTTGCAGATATCCTCCAGCCCTTGCTGGTAAATGTGCGGTTGGAGGGCTTGGAAGGCCTGCTTAGGTGTGAGGCCTCTGCATAACACCAGTGGGACAAATTCAAAGGGTAGGAAACACACCTTGTGAGCCTGGAGCATTTCGGTGTGGGCGGTCCCTTCAGGGATGGCAGGAATGTAGTCTCTATCTGGGTGTTGGGCTATGGTGGCCTCATGATGAGCCAGGAGGTACACCCGGCTAGCTGCGGCCTGCGACAGCAGGGCAGCATCCAACTGCACCAGCTCTCCCTCTTGTCCTTCTACATCATCGATGTAGCCAAAGGCTCGGCCTCGGTTGGCCGAGGACTGGGTGATGGTGCCTGGATAGCGTCGGAGGCCATGGATGACCTGGAGCCGGTCCACCCCCGCTGCATCTTCTTGGAAGATGCCCAAGCTGCCAATAGCTTGTGCATTGAAGATATCCAGGAGGAGGGGGAGAAGCCAGTTCCCATCAGCCTCCGTGAAGAGAGTGTAGATGGCCTGGTAGACGTCATGCCTAGCAGGGGCTTCCCCAAAGGGCCCCGTACCTTGGAAGTACTCCCTGTAGTTCATTGAGTGGAAGTGTCGGGCCTACGTTAGTAGGGGGCGTCGGGAGTGGCACGAGAGAGGTCAGCCGGGAAGTTGTTGCGGATGATCGTTCCCGCACGCTGGTATCGCAGTGGAAAATGTTGGTTCCGAACGGGGCCGGGGCCGGTGTCGGTTCAGGGAAGAGCCGGGGTCGGTGCCGGGAAGCGGGGTAGCGTAGTAGGGCGGAGACGCGTCGGTCGCTCGGTGACGCGGTACGGTCGTTTGGTGATACTCTCCTCGTAGGCGCGTTGGGCCTTGGTGATGTATCTGGTAGGCGCGTTGGGCCTTCTGTAATAGCTGGGGAGTATAATCTTAGTAGTAGGGCGGAGACGCGTCGGTAATCGGTGACGCGGTACGGTGGTTTGGTGATACTATCCTCGTAGGCGCGTTGGGCCTTGGTGATGTATCTGGTAGGCGTATTGGGCCTTCTGTAATCCTCGCGTTGGGAGGATTAGGGGGGGGGCTTGTACGGGTACAATAGGGAAGACTATTGGACCTGGACGTATAAGCCTTTATTCTACTACTAATCGTTTTAGGAGCAAAAGAGTGAGCTGTAGGCTTGGTTCTTGCTGGAGGGAACCTTTACCGGCTTGTTGGTGCTTTCCCTGTAATTTGCTGCTTACAGTGGAATTGCTGTATGCGGTGAGGAGTAGTAGTAGAGTTTGTACCTACGTTGGTGATACAGTGAGATCTTGCATACTCAAGGGTGTTCTTTGGTTCGTACGTCGTACGTTCCACGTGGCACTACCATTCCTTACATTCGGTTCGCTACATCAATTTTAGTAGACGGACGGACCAAGTGACTATCCTCCTTATGACACGTTTCGCTTCTCATCATACATCATCCTTGCGGTGTGTGTTTGAGACTTTGCGCCACACGTTGTCGTCACTGAAATTCGAAATCGATCATCGCATCGACAACGGCGTTCAGAAAAAATAATTAAATACGGAATACTCTGTAGTACTTTGTTTTGTATTACGGTAATATTACCGTCATTACTTCGTACTCTGAATTCCCCTTCCAACATCACAAAATAACCAGTTCAGTTTGGAATTAAGACCGTCATATTATTATTTGCTGTTGGTTTCAATTCCTGAAGAAAGGATATCCATCGTAGAAAATAGTGGCCTCAATTTCAACGATATCAACAATCTGAACTACTGTCATGAAATACTTGGCATCGGTTCGTGGCACTCTCTTTTGGGCTGCTAGTGCCTGTCTTCTTTTGTCGTCTACGACATATGTGTCGGCGAAAGCAATTCTCGGTGTCGATCTCGGATCGGTTTACATGAAAGTGGCTCTTGTTCAGAGAGGTGCTCCCCTTGAAATTGTCACCAATATGCATTCCAAACGAAAGACTGATCAGATGATTCTTTTTGATCAAGGAACTCGTTTGTATGGTTCAGATGCTAACAGTCTTTTGGCAAGAAAGCCTACAAAGACTCCTGTTGCCATGAGTGTGATGTTAGGACGCGACGAAGACCACCCAGCAGTAAAAGTACGTTCAGAAACGGAATTCTCATCGCAATAACTGACGAAGTGATTACGAAAGGGCAAACTTGTAATTTTTCGCTTTTCTCATCCCTAGGACAATTATTTGTAACGGCTTTTTTCCTTTCGTGTCCTTGCACGAATCATTTTTCAGGTTCTGAGTGATCGTCATTTTCCCCTGACGCCGAATTATAACGAAACAAGAAAAGGTCTTTATCTTTCGATCGATGGCGGAAAACAAGTTTATACGCCAGAGGAGTTGACTGCCATGGTCTTGCACTACGCGGAGGAATTCACTCACCATTACGGGAGGGAAAAAGGTCACACTTATGGCGACATTACCGACTGTGTCTTGACCGTTCCATCGTTTGCGACGCAATCAGAACGCCAGGCTTTACTAGATGCTGCGGCACTGGGCGGATTCAAAGTTTTGGGTCTAATCGATGAAAACACAGCCTCTGCCGTTAACTTTGGCATGGACAAGACCTTCGACGAACCAAAAATCTATTTGTTCTACAACCTAGGAGCCAGTGCCTTACAAGTAAGTATCATCAAGTTCCATCACTATGAGGTGCCAGAATCAAAATATTCGAAAAAGATGAAAAAAGTCGGATCCATTGAAGTCCTGGGTAAGGGATGGGATTCAACGCTGGGAGGTCTTGCTTACGATAATCGACTGGTTGAATACATGGCTGATAGTTTCAATCACAAATGGCGTCATGCACGTGGTCACGAAAAGGACATTCGAGATGTTCCCCGTGCCATGACGAAAATCCGCCTTCAAGCCAACAAAGTCAAACACGTGTTGTCAGCGAATCAAGAAATTCCTATTCACATGGACTCTCTCTATGATGACATTAGTCTTTCTATGCACATCACCAGACCGCAGTTCGAAGAGTTGTGTGACGATCTTTCTAAAAGAGCAACCGATCCAATCATCAACGCTTTGGCCTCAGCGAATATCACACTCGAAGAAATCGATGCAATTGAATTGCTTGGTGGCGGTATGCGTGTTCCCAAGGTTCAATCAAGCCTAACGTCTGTGTTGGGCGATAAAGAACTTGGTATGCATATTAACTCAGACGAAAGTATGGCCCTCGGTGCTGCTTTCTACGGAGCTAATATTTCGACAGCCTTCCGTGTTCGTCAAGTCGGTTTGGTTGACATCAATCCTTTTCCTATTGGAATTTCTCTGGAAGACTTGGAGAAAGAAGACGGCGAAGAAAGCTGGGGGAAAACGGCTACCATCTTCAAAGCGAATGGCAAGATAGGGGTGAAAAAGACGATTGCTTTCACGCATGATGCAGATGTGCTCTGCTCGTTGGACTATGCTGAACCCGAAAAAATTCCTGAAGGAGCCAAGAAAGAATTACTACGTTACAGGATTTCTGGTGTGTCTGGTTTTGCCAAGGAGATGGAAGAGAAAGGCCTAGGTAAGCCAAAGGTGTCCCTGCAGTTCGAGCTCAGCAGCAGTGGTATAACTTCTCTCGTTAAGGCAGAAGCTGCGGTGGAGGAGACATACACCGTTGAGGTTGAGGTTGAGGTTGATGATGATGATGACGAAGAAAGCTCTTCAGCGGAAGAAAAAACCGAGGAGGCTACCTCGACAGGAGAAGACAAGAATGCAAGTGCTAACGGCGACGGAAACGGGGAGTCGGAATCAAAAAATAGTACGGTAAATGAAGAAAGTTCGAAGGGAAAAGCGGAAGAGCCGAAAAAGACAAAGATGGTGGAAAAGGTACGTTGACACAATGGTCACTTGCGTCGCAGATTGGCATATGATCAAAAGAGCCACAACTCTCATTTTCTAGATTTTTGGGGTACGCAAACATAAACGAAAACCGGCCTTCGTTTCTAAACAAAAGGAGAAAAAGAAAATTCATAAGAAATCTTTGGATGTCGAGTCATATCAGGTTGGAAAAATCCAATCATTGTCAAAAGATCTCATTGAAGAATATAAGTCTAACATCGCATTGTTGGCTGAGTTGGACAAGCAACGCGTCCTGCTTGAAGAAGCAAAAAACAAGTTGGAAAGTTATTTCTACTACGTTAAAAACAAACTTCTTGATGACGAGGAGAATATTAGCAAAATATCGACAGAGGAACAGAAGGAAAAACTTCGGAAGTTGGCGGTCGACGCTGAAGAGTGGCTTTTTGATGAGGGTTACTCGGCTGATCTCGAGACGATCGAGGCCAAGTATAACGAATTGGCTTCACCCGCTGAGAAGGTTTGGTTTCGATTGAAAGAAATGACGGAGCGACCTTCTGCCGTTAAAGCCCTCAATGAAAAGCTGACAGAAATCGAAGAGAAGTTCACAAAATGGGTCGCCAACATGACTCACATTACGGAAGATGAAAAGAGTGATGTGTTTGGCAAGATTGAAGATGCCAGAAAATGGTTATCCGAAAAAGTTGATGCACAGGCCGAGAAAGCCGGACACGAAGATCCAGTATTTACAAGCGAAGAGGTCCCGCTCCAGACAAAGCCTATTCAGAAACTCATAGCAAAACTTTCGAAGAAACCGAAGCCGAAGCCTCCTAAGGTTGAAAAGAAAGAAACAGAAAAAAATAGCACTGAAAAGGAGCCATCAGATGAAAGCAAGGCAGACTCCGATGGGACTAAGGAAAGTTCTGGCACTGAAGATAATAGTAAAGACGACGTTTCCACCGAAGACAATGCCAATAATGAAGAGGAAGGAACTAGTGAGTTGTAGACTTCGTGACGTCATTAACAACTCATCAAAAGCTCCGTAAACGCTGAATTGTTTACCCAATTATCGAATAAAAGTTCGCTATGTGAAATAATCGGCTTGAATTGTTCAAATGGATTGCCATCAATAAATAGAGATCTGCTATTGTTTTTGTTTGTGTTCGTAGCAGTGGAGAAGGAAGGCTGTCAAAGATTGTTCCAAAGCTCTCTGCATCCCGTTGTAATTATGGTCAACTTCCTCTCTCGTTTAGCTACTAGAATGGACAATAGCTTATTTGATTTGATGAAAGTCTTGCACAAGTAACTGCATGTACCAAATGTGGCTTTGAATCACACTACGCTGCTAATTACTGCTGCATTCGGTTGTGCGTAGGAAATTTTCTCACTTACACACACTGCATTCATACATTTCATACATACCACTGACACGATTGAGTCCTTCTAACTGGAACGTTTCGTTTCTTGATAGAACACCACATTCCTCGATGGCACACATTTAGCTTAGTTCAATGGACATCAGTAAGACATCAGTAAGATGCTCCATTGTCTCACTTTATATTGTAACATCAGATTACATCTTAAGGAGTCACTCCCACAGGTTATGAACACCACAGAACAATGTCAACCATGTTGTCCGTAGGACACTTTCTCACTTACACACACTACATTCATACATATGATACATACACACATATCATACTTACCACTGGCACAATTGGTTCCTTCTCAATGGAACACTAAATTCCGCGATGGCACACATTTAGCTTAGTTTGATGGACATCAGTGAGATGCTTCATCGTCTCACTTTCTATTTTAACATCAGATTACATCTTGGAGAGTCACTGATACCGACTTTGATGTTGAGGCTGACTCCAAAATGTTCACAGTCCCACTCAAGAACAAGATTTCCGCAACGGTGGATTCTAAAATGGCCGAATCCCTGCCTGTTACCACCACCGTCGCTCAAAGTGCCATAAATCTACGACCATGCCTCCCTCGATGTTGCTCCAACTTCCCTCGTCATTCCTGTCACACACATGCTCAACGCTGTACACATCAACACAACTTCCTATATCCCATCAACGGATATTCCCCTTGATGGACCCACCACAATCCACTTCACAATCTCATCAAAAGCCCCTTTGCCCCACATGTATTTGTGCCAAACAAACCAAAAATCCTGCCAGACCTAACTCAACACAAAATACCACACGTCCATACCAAGGCATATCCTCAATTTCTCCTTCAGTGGCGCACGCTCTAAGAATACTGATTAGCAAAAAGACTACCCTGGTCTCAATGGCAAAACAAGCTGGATCCTCCTCTCCAACCATTTCACAGGACACATCACTGGCAACACACGAATCTCCAAGGGTTCTCCCATCAAATAGCTCTGACGCTATCTTAATACATATGGGCCCAACTGCAATGATAAACATGTCTTCCTCGACCAAGGCAGCGAACTATATCACAATCCCAAAGTATGCCAACTCTTCACACAATATGTCTACGCTATACAACCAACAGGCGCCGATGCCTCACATTAAAATTCACCCATTGAAAGTGCACATCATACCATAGTAGCCAATTGCATCTGCTGTCTTCTTTCTGGCGCTAATCTACCTGTCAAATTCTGGCCATACACCTTACATCATGCAGTACACATACACAATGCACTCCCCGGTTGCGATCAACAACTATCACCCTTATAATTGACCAGAAATAAACAAGACAACTTCCATAACTTCAAAATATTTGGTTGGTGCGTATGGGTTCATCCACCTGGCCGTCGCCCCGCCAAACTCACCCCCAACTCTTGCAAAGGTATTTTCTTTGGCTTTGTTCCCAACACCACCGGTAACATTCTTTGGTATGACCTTGACAGCAACAACATCAACATTGCTTCACATGCCATGTTTGATGAAGGCATGAGTAATTTACCCATTGATACCTTACCACCCAATGTTATTCACCTTAACCAAACTACTAACAATGTTCCCATACCAGCTGACAGCACTGCCACCACCACTGATAATTTCTTCTTCTACATCACACCCTTGACAATCTCCTCACAAAATCTGTCAGTGTCCAATGCAAATCCCCAACATTCAATTTCCAACTCAAAGAAGATGAATTCAATGGTCGCACCTTCCTCCATGATGTTACCCGTAAATCTACTGCTGCCAAACTCTTCTCTTCCCACAGAGTCCTTTGCAATAAAATACGTGACTTCTTTGTTGTCTCCATCAACCATACTCCCATCTTTATCAAAGAAAACATCCTTGAGATATTTTCTGACTTACGCGAACACAATGTCACCACATTTGACGTCGTCTTTGCCATCACGGACAAACTTTTGAGTAAAGTCCTATAGCATAACCATGCCAAACATAATATCTTCAACCCCAACCCCCTCACCAATTCAAACTCACTCTCAGTCAGCTACCTTGCAATTTGCACCATTACTATGCTTTGTACCACCGCCGACACCTCCGAAACAGCCGTTCCCCATGATATGCTTCAAATGTACATCGATACACTTGGCTCCACCAAAATGACACCTGCTGAACAAGCACTTGGCAACTTCACTCGCCGCAAACTACACTGCCTTGACAACTGCTCCAAATGGTGTGATGCCAAACAAAAACAACTTGACCAGTTCCTTGAACTTAGTATGTATGGTACTCCTACACATCTATCCAAAGGTGTATTTGCTATCTGAAAATCAAGTGAACAACAATCTTGCAACTACAATTTTGCCTCGCGCAACTTTGTCCAACGTTCCAATGTTTCAGTACTAAAACTGCATCAATTTTTACACAAATTTCCCCTGCCATATCTTGCTCCCTTCTACACCCCCACAAACGACACTAGGACCTACACGTACTAACCAAGACCCGGTCTTTTCGATTTTGCTATCAGCTCAGTCTCTTGTTGCCTTCCTTGGTCCCTTTGGTCTCCTATTCACCATTGTTGGTCGGTTGCCTTCCTTGGTTGTCGTCGTTGGGCATTGAGCACGACAACCAACACTAATTTCCTTGCATCCAGTACTAATTCTACCCACACTTATCCAGTAGACCAGTACTAAACCTACAAAGCTACTTCTTTGCTCTCTTTTTGTGAAGCGCTGATACTTCGATCTGTTCCAAGCTTCTCCCCCAAGGCTCTTAAGTATCTTTAGTTAAAGCTCTATCCTGTTACACTCAACGTTCTTCATTCCTCAAGGTTCTTTTGAACTGATTCCAAGCCCCTTAAGTGCTTTTCACTTAACATTTTGGGTTCCTTAAGTCTTTTCAAGTTGAAGTTGACAAACACACACATAATCCTCCCGTCTAGAAGGTTCCTAAGTCCTGACCCTTAAGTATTTGCAAGTTGAGGCTGCACCATACTTTATAGAACCCTCTGGTTCTTCAAGTCTCTTTCCCTGCAAGATAAGAGAGGTGTCATAGGTTGAACTTCAAGTTCCCTTATGTTCCTCCCCTGACCTTTAAGTATGAATTCACTTATAGCCCCTGATCCCTAAGTATTTTCACTTAAGGTCCTACTTCCTACATATACCTTTCAGGTGTGCCCTACAGCTGGCATCTGTTTTCACACCTACAGCCCTTTGGCTCCTAAGTGGTTCCGATTAGAGCCCGTTTCTTCATAGGACCTTCAAGTGTTCCGTCCGGTTTTTCAAGTCTCTTTCCCTGCAAGATAAGAGAGGTCTCACAGGTTGAACTTCAAGTTCCCCTATGTTCCTCCCCTGACCTATAAGTGTGAATTCACTTATAGCCCCTGGTCCTTAAGTGTTTTCGCTTAAGGCCCTACTTCCTACATATACCATCAGGTGTGCCCTACAACTGGCATCTGTTTTCACACCTATAGCCCCTTGGCTCCTAAGTGGTTTTGATTAGAGCCCGTTTCTACATAGGACCCTCCTTCCCGTGTACCACCCGGTTCTTCAAGTCTCTTGCAAGATAAGAGAGGTCTCGCGGGTCCAACTTCAAGTTCCCTTCTGGTCCTCCCCTGACCTATAAGTGTGAATTCACTTATAGTCTCTGGTCCCTAAGTGTTTTTTCTTAAGGCCCTACTTCCTACATATACCATCAGGTGTGCCCTACAGCTAGTATCTGTTTTCACACCTATAGCCCCTTGGCTCCTAAGTGGTTTCAATTAGAGCCTGTTTCTACATAGGATCCTCCTTCCAGTGTACCACCCAGCTCTTCAAGTCTCTTGTGAGATAAGAAAGGTCTCGCGGGTCGAGCTTCAAGGTCCCTTCTGGTCCTCCCCTGACCTATAAGTGTGAATTCACTTATAGCCCCTGGTCCTTAAGTGTTTTTGCTTACGGCCCTACTTCCCCCATATACCATCAGGTGTGCCCTACAGCTAGTATCTGTTTTCACACCTACATCCCCCTTGGCTTCTAAGTGGTTTCGATTAGAACCCTTTTCTACATAGGACCCTTCCAGTGTACCGCCCGACATGTTCTTCTTTCTCCAAGACCATTGCCCCTGTCACCATTAAGTGTTGTTCTCTCATGGTTCTCCAGCCTACATAGGACTCCTCCAGTGCACAGCCCGCCTTGTTCTTCTTCCTCCAAGACCATGGCCCCTGTGCCGCCTAAGTGTTGTTCTTTTATGGTTCCTCATCCTACATAGGACCCCTCCAATGTGCAGCCCGCCTTGTTCTTCCTCCAAGACCATGGCCCCTGTGCCCCCCACTAACTGAATTCCACTTAGGGGCTTCCATTCCACATACCATAGGACCAGCCCACCTGCTGTGGAGTCATGTGGCACTGCTCCTCCTATGTGTATACCCTTCCTACTGTATGATTGTAGGCAGCTGCCTCCGTTAGGCTTCTGCTTAGGGCATCATTCATCAGTTTGTTTTTTGTACCCTCCCTGCTTGCTTACACAATTTGTTTGACAAATTTGTCGTTCTACAACTTGGGGCTTAAACTCTCTTTGATTGAGGCGGCGTTAAAGTCTGGATACAGACTGAGTAGTTTAGATCCACCTTTGGTGGTTAATGCTACTTAAATACATTATTATTATTAGAACAACAATCTTGCAACTGCTGTGATGGCTCCAAATGCGCTGCTCCCCTCCTCCACGCAATGACCAACGCCTACTCTACTTGTGTTGAACAACCAATTCAATGCCTCTTCCTTGCCCTTTTGGCTATACATAACAACAAACTGTTTACAGGTAATGCCAAAGACGCCTGTGCACACTCCCCGGCACCCAATGTACCTACATATGTCTCCATTGACGACAGCTATGCTGACTGGGTGGTATGAATGGAAATGCAACACACCCATTGACCGTTCCCTAGTCCTTCCTGTCCAACATGCCCTACCGTACAAGGTCATCCTGAATCTAGCCACCTTTGCGAAGTACATATGAGCCATATTCTCATATTTCCTGAACTTAACTTCAAAACAACAGTTCACAACAAATGAATCTATCAAACAACATTTGAAAACAGGAAAATCCTCCTCCTCCTCCACGTTGACAACTTCCTCGTCTCATGTAATAACAAATCTACTACAATCAAAATCTGCAATATCATCGGCAAACACCTCCAACATGCCAGCAAAGATGCTCCATCATTCAAATAACTTGGACTTGCAACATCCTACAACGCTGTTGACATTCTGCAGACACAGACATACCTTGAAATCACCTGTCACAGCAACATTGATTGCCTTCTCCGCACCCATTGATGGACTAACGCAATGAACACCAAACTCCAAAGTCACCCTACACCACCACTTCCTGATAAAGCCCTTGATCATATATACGCTGACCCCAGACCCCTTGAAGGCACCAATAAACATCTTCACCTCCAAATGACCTATGGCTTCTCCTATTGCACACTCCTTGGGGAACTTCTCTATGCCTACACTACCTGTTGCCCTGACATCAGCTTTTCAATGTCCACCCTTTCCAAATTTTCCACTGCACCTGCTCCTATCGACTAGAAATATCTCAAGGATGTTGCACTCTACCTTTGCCACACCAAACATTGGGGTCTCCTTTACCAATGCTCTACAACCAGCCACACACTGACCTTCCTGTAGGTTCCTTCTCTGGCACACCTATCGTGTTTCCTCCTGGACTACCTACATTTCCTTCCCTCCCCACAGGCCCCACCATCACCTGCTTTGTTGATGCTGCTCACGACAATGTCCGCCCACGCCATAAATCCACCTCTGGGATCTCCACCCTCCTTGCCAATGCTGTCATCATATACAAATCAAAAACACAGACACAGACTGCCCTTAGATCCACTGAAACCAAATTCTATGTCGCTGTCTCTGCTGCCAAACTTGTTTTCTACCTACAATCTGTACTTACTGACCTTGGTTATCCTCAACACTACCCAGCCATCATCTACAATGACAATGAATCCTGTATCAAAATGATCAACAACTCATGCCCCACCAAAGGTTCTCCTCGCATCCTTATTCCTTACTTTGCCATAAAAGAATGGAAAGAACAATCAGTTGGTAAAATATGTAACTGCCATTACATATAATTTTTCAAGATAGTATGTGTCCATCCTTTTTGCTACAGAACTGTCATATCTTTTTCTTCAGTCTGTCATATTTTTTCTTTGATCTCTTGGTGTTATCTGAGCATGCCAATAACTGCTGGTATTAAGCCTGATCCTAATTGGTGCTTGAAGGGGCGAGGGGGAGAAGTTGTTGTCGAAAAATGTTACTCCTCTACCGGTACTCCCATGAGAAAACACAACATTTGCATTTAAGTACAACTTTAGTTTTTATGGTACAGTACAGTACTAAATGCACACAAAATGGTCCCATCGTAGCTCAAAACTAGCAAAACCCCTGATTTTTATATCCCTTTAGATGCAGTTTTTACTACAGTAGTAAATTCTATAGTAAAAAGTGTTCCATGGATTCATGCACCAAAACTAGATGATAAAAGCGTACTAGGAATCTTCATGCATGAAATATTAGATTACTCATTCAGTCACAGATTATCTAAAGTATTAAGAATGTACTAAAAAGTGAGCCTTAGATGTTGATGTGCAAGCTTTGGGTCAATATCATTCCTGTTTCACATGCAAAGTTTAGTGTCAACACCATTCCTTTCTGTTTCACAGTCTATCATATCAATAGTGTGACAAATGCAAATAGAGAGACTTCTTGCTTGCTGATGTTTTGTTGTCAGTGCTATTCCTGCTTCTTCTATGGTCTGTCTTATCCATAGTATTAAGCATGTAGATAGTGATACTTGAGTGTAGATGCGCAAAGTTTAATATCAATGCAATTCCTGATTCTTTCATAGTCTATCTTATAGTGTGAAGAATGTAGATAGCAAGACTTGGGTTTTGATATGCAAGCTTTCAGGTCAATGTCACTCCTGTTTGCTTTACAGCCTATCTTATCTAGTATTAAGAATGTAGATAGCAAGACTTATGTGTTGATGTGCAAAGTGTAATGTCAACACAATTCCTGTTTCTTTCATAATCTATCTTGTCTATACTAGTGGGGACAATGTAGACAGTGAGACTTTGAAATGATGTGGAAGCTTTCAAGTCAATGCCATTCCTGTTTCTATCATAGTCTATCTTATTCAGTGAATGAATAATGTTGAAAATGACTTTGAGACTGAAGTGTTGATGTGCAAAGTATCATGTCAATGCCATATTAGTACGAAGAATGTCCAAAATGATTGTGAGACTGAGGAATTGATGTGCAAGCTCTAAGGTCAATGTCATTCCTACTTGTATCATGATCTATTTTATCCATAGTATGAAAAATGTTGAAAATGATTGTGAGACTGAGATGTTGATGTGCAAGCTTTCAGGTCAATGCAAATTGTGATTGTGCTATAGTCTATCTTATATTTTGTTATGAATGTAGATAGTGAGACTTATATGTTGATGTGCAAAGTTTAATGTCAATAGAATTCCTCTTTCTTTCATGGTCTATCTTATCCATAATATTAAGATTGTAGATAGTGAGACTTGGGTGTTAATGTGCAAGCTTTAAGGTCAACAATTTTTTGTTTCTATCATAGTCTATCTTATTCTGTGTATGAATAATGCTAAAAATAATTGTGAGGCTGAGGTGTTGATGTGCAAAGTATCGTGCCAATACCATTCCTGTTTGTTTCAAAGTCCTTCTTATAGTAAGAATAATGTAGATAACAAGACTTGGGTGTTAATGTGCAAACTTTCAGGTCAATGCAATTCCTGTTTCTTTCATAGTATATCTTATAGCTAGTGTGAAGAATATTGAAAATCCTTGTGAGGTGTCAATGCTATTCCTGTTTGTTTCATCCCTTAATTGGATCGTGTACAGCCGTACAACTTGCTCTTTTTCGAGGGGCTAAACGAAAGTCTTAATCCGAAGTTGATATTCTTATTGCTTCCTCATACCTAAAAGAACTGCCTTCTTAGAAAACCCTTTGTTCCATGTCCCTACTTTGTATTTTGGCTGAGCTATCGGCATCCGAAGCTCCATCGCACCCACTATTTTGGGAGCACAGGTACAAACTCAAAATTCATCCTCACCATGGGGGAAAGATATGACCATCCGCTAAACTCAACCAATCCAGTATCCAGGCACATCGCCGTCACCGTCATTAACAGAGCTACAATCAAGTAGAAGAGCGGGCTGGTTTGCCTGAAAATCAAGGAAATACGGACTGATTTGCTATTTAAGAATGTTTCCATCATGGGACAAAACACACAAACGATGAGGATTGCTCTCTAACAGGCCTCCGGTCCACTAATATGGTATCCAAGCACATTGGCATAATCACCATGAAAAGCGCTACAACATAGTAGAAGAGCGGTCTGATTTGCTTGAAAAGGAAGGAAACACAGATGGAAGAAGTAGCACAGATCGTAAAGGGTGTGCATTAGTCTATTTCTACTGCTGCTCTAAAAGACCAATGAATAAAAGCTGACGAATATAAACCGAGGCGTCGATCCCATTGTACTAGCAAATAACGACAACCAACAAAAAGAACAGACCAATTCCTCCAAATATCACCGAGATACGACCTATGTTGGTGATTTGGACCACAGCAACAACAACGCTGTAGTGAATTCATTGATCGAGCTCCAGGATCATTCAATACCACCAATCCCAGGCATTGGTGGACCTCTTCTACTATCCCATAACTACAAGCCACTGAATGAACCGACCGGTTCCTCTAAATATCAAGGACATAGGGCCTATTTTGGTGATTTGGACTGGGGACAAAAAAAAAACCACTGCAGCGAATCCACCAAGCGAGCTTCAGGATCATTTGATGACGACAGCAAGTATTGCTTCAAATTCACCACCCCTTGCTATTTGTGCGGGACAGACGCGGATTTTGCTGCAGTCTTTGTTGTTTTCTTGGCTCGGCGGGCGGACGGCGGGGAATGTCAAAATTGCAAAAGGGCCCGATGCTGTGTGTTCGGGAATCACAATTTGATTGCAACCTCAATCTCGACGACAGCAAGTATTGCTCCAAATTCGCCACCCCTTGCTATTTCTGTGGGACTGATGTGGAATCTTGTTGCAGTCTTTGATGTTTTCTAGGCTTGGGTGACGTTCGAGACGACGAAAGTAAAAAAAGTGCGAAACGCAACAGGCCCGATGTATGAAAATTGCCAGATTTCTGCTGAAATTAGCCAAAAATACCCAACTAAGTAATAAACACCCCTTCTCTATGTTATGTCTCACCAGTATTAGTGATAAATTGCTACTTTAGTTGAGATTGATGCCCTTTTATTGACTCCACTAGCAAGAAATCTGACGATGGTACAAAAAAATAAAACAAAATCAAAAAATTTCTTACGCGAATTCACGTACGACCTCAACCCAATTAAGGGATGCTATTTCTTATCTATTGTGAAGAATGTATAGCAAGACTTGGGTGTTGATGTGCAATTTTTCAGGTCAATACCATTCCTATGTTCATCTTACTCTATCTTATCTATAGTGTGAAGAATGTAGATAGGGAGACTTGGGTGTTAATGTGCAGATTTCCTTGTCAATTCCATTCCTATTTATATCATAGTCTACTATCTTCTTGTCTATAGTCTGAAGAATGGGAATAGCAAGACTTGGGTGTTGATGGTCAAAGTATCATGTCAATTCCATTCCTGTTTTTGTCATACACTATCTTATCTATCATGTGAAGAATGTTGATACAGAGACTTGGGTGTTGATGTGCACAGTATCATGCCAATACCATTCCTGTTTCTATCATGCACTATTGTATATATAGTGTGAAGAATGTAGATAGCAAGACTTGGCTGATGATGTGCATATTATCATGTCAATTCCATTCCTGTTTCTATCATAGTCTATCTTATCTATAGTATGCATAATGCAGATAAGAAGACGTGGGTGTTGACAAGCAAAGTATTGGGTCAATTTGATCCCTGTTTCTAACATTGTCTATCTTATCCATAGTGTGAACAATGTTGAAAGTGAGACTTGGGTCTTGATATGCAGATTTCATTGTCAATTCCATTCCTGTTTCTAACATAGCCTATCTGTTATAGTGTGAAGAATGTTGATAGGGAGACTTGGCTGTTGTTGGGCATATTATTATGCCAATTTGATTCCTTTTTCTAACAGAGTCTATCATATACAGTGTGAAGAATGTAGATGGCAAGACTTGCATGTTGATGAGTAGATTTCTTGTCAATTCCATTCCTGTTCCTATCATAGTATATTTTATCTACGGTCTGAAATCTGTAGAAAGAAGAATTTCTGTGTTGATCTGCAAAGTATCAACATGGCAATGCCAACGCCAACGCCAATGCCATTCCATTTCTAACATAGTCTATGTTATCCATAGTGTGAAGAATGTAGAAAGCAAGACTTGTTGGATGTTGATGTGAAAAGTATCAGATCAATTATCATAGTTTTATCTTGTCAATGGTGTAAAGAATGTAGATAGCAAGACTTGTATTTTGATGTGCACAGTATCAGTATATCAATGTCATTCCTGTTTATATCATAGTCTATTTTATCCATAGTGGAATTGTAGAGAATTTAGATAACCTGACTTGGGTGTTGATGTGGAAAATAAAACAATGAGGTTAATGCCATTCCTGTCTCTATCATAGTCTATCTTATGTACAGTTTGAAGAAGGCATAGGGGGGAGATTTGGGTGTTGATGTGCAGGTTTCATAGTCAATTCCATTCCTGTTTCTATCATAGTCTATGTTATCCATAGTGCAAAGAATGTAGATAGCAAGACTTGCATGTTGACGATTAGATTTTCTTGCCAGCAATCCCATTCCTGTTTCTGTCACAGTTCTTACCTAAATGTATATAGTACGAAGAATGAAAATAGTGAGGATTGGGTGTTTAAGCAAGTATCGTGTCAACGCAGGTCCCGTTTTTTTTTTCAATGGTCTCTCTTATCTATAGTATGAAGATTGTTGGCAATTATTGTGAGACTTAGGTGTTGATGTACAAAGAATCATTGCAATTCCATTCTTGTTTCTATCATAGTCTATCTTATCTATAGTGGGAAGAATCCAGATAGCAAGACTTGGGTGTTGATATGCAAAGTATCATGCTAATGCCATTCCTTTTTGTCTCATAGCCTATCATATCCAAAGTATTGTCAAAAATGCTTGTGAGGCTGAGGTGATGATATTCAAAGTACTTTGTATCATGTTCATTTCATTCCTGTTTCTAACATACTAGTCTATCTTCTCCGTAGTGTTAAGAATGTATAGATTGGGTACCTTTATACATAAATAGGGACTGAATGAAAGAATTGAAATCTGAATGACAAGGTCATGTTGGACTGGGGGGGAGTGCATTAAATAAAAGAATATGAAGTACTTCTACATTGCACTTCTATTAATTTTAATAAGTGGTTTTAGACCGTTTTGCCCCTCTATATAGTCCATGCCCCCTTTTTGAAGAGGTCTTTCCTTTCGCTGCTAAAAACAGATGGGTTCTCCATAGTTTTTCCATAAATGTCAACCAATAGAAAACGTTCACTTAAATACAGAACTCTTCCTTGTTTGCAACAGTAGAAGTAGTACTAGAGCTATGCTTAAAAAATGGTTTTAATTTTTTTAAGTTTTGTCCCTCTCAAACTCACTTTTTGACTGCTGGGTTATGTGTAATGGAGTTCACTTTTGAAAAAATTCAACTCAACCAATTTGGTATCCAACACACTCCTTTGGTCTTGTTGGATCATGTTTCATTCAGCAAGACCGTAGTGATCAAAGGTCTCCTGGTACATCTGTCTGCAATCATCAAATTTTTCCTCATCTATTCCTAAGATCAGGTTTCTGAACTTTCAGAATAAGGATCCTTGTAGTATCTTTGTGAAATAATCAGCAATCGTCTCTACTGTTGGACAGTACTCTGCACATGATTCCTTCTTCTCAATCTTATCCCTGATAAAGAAATATCTGATATGGGCGTGTTTACTTCCTTTACCACATGACACATTTCCATTCTTGTTAAGCAAAATCCCACTTTTATTGTCCTGATATAGGATACCTTCTTTGCTATTGGAAATATTGGTATTCAAGTTGGTCGTCCATTTGGTGATTGGTGTTTCGCTTCAGCCGCCCTCCAAACGAGGACCAAGGGGGTGCTTCATCTGCCAGTTCCTTGTTTGGTTCAATCTCGTCCAGGGTGGGTTTCAATCCTCTAAATCGTCCACTCCTGTACTGTTTTCGCTTTCAGCACTGGATGTCATTGCATCGTCATTCTTGTTGTTGCTATTGTTGTTGTTGTTCACTCCTGCAGATCTTACTTACTGGGCGTTGGATTCATTGTCAGAGTCTGGATCTGGTTGGTAAGTGGTATTGTCTTCAGCAGAGTCATCCGGGGGTTGGTCATGATTCTTGTTGTCCTCAGAAAAAGCTTGGTCATTCACATTCCCAAATGTCAATCCAGCTCAATTTTTCCTGGCAATTTGCTCGACATGCTTGATGGCTTCATCTGGCTTAGGGCTTAAGATGTGTTTGTTTGGTGTCCTGGAGAGAATCTGGCCTATCATGAGGCTAAGAAATTGATTCCTCTTTGAAAGTTCTGGGATGGGCCTGTGACGCATTGCAATCACACCTGTGGCTATGAGTTTCATTGTATTGGCTGTTTCTTCTCGTCTTTGGGCTTAAGCACCATATTGACCCTGAAATGGAGATTGGAATCTGGTGGTATCCTGGTGGTAATAGTGGTAGGACAAGATACTTGGATAGTCCTTTTTCCCATCGGACTGTGTTCAAATATTTTCTCACATTATGGTGTACCGTCACTTAAACGATGCTCATGGTTGCGTCAAATTCGTGCGATGTATTTAAGAAATACTGAAAACTTTTGTTGCGCGCATCACAAAACATTCTCTATGTATTTTTGCATGCAGCAATTTGAAGGAGGACTATTTTTGCAAGGACAGTTGCTGCCCCATTCTTGTGGTGCTTCCCAATCTTGGTATTGTACAACTTCGTTTCATGCTCACCCCAATAATATTTATTCTCCATTTGATTGTTTTTTGTTTTTCCACACGAAACTCATCCTTAGTAATAATATCCTCTATGCACACTGATATTGTCGTAGCGTTGATACAAATTTCTTAACAAATATATGAGCTTCTTGATAACCAGAAATGTATTCTGTTACACCAATTTCACAATACTCACACTACATATATCGAATACCAAAAGGCAACAAACAGATTTTTGTACTAATAAGAAAGTATTTTATCCGCATTTGCCATTAATCTTGTTTGTACTATGCAATTTTAGCAGCAGACAAATTTATTGCGACTACCCACATTAGATTCCTATAAATTACTAACTGCTGTACTATATTTTTGTTACTGTTATTTACTTTTATAATTTGTCTCTATTTGCGAGGTAATATTTGTAGTCCTTGTGGTTCTTGTCAAGAGTGTCCATCATGTTATATTTTTGCTTCCGTTTGCTTTTGTTTGTTTTGGCTTCTTCCTTTTGACGTCATTTTATATCATACCCATTTTGCTGTTGGTATGTTTGAAGTAGTTTGATCTCTAAATCTTTTGTTTGTTGTTCCTGCCTAGGTTTTTCTATTTCCTCTTTGACATATATGTAAAGTTCTTGTCCCTCCTCACTCCACCCCCCCCTTAATTCCTGACTTACTGTCAGTGAATTTCTTTCTTATCCTTGTCCCCTTTGTTGTGTTTAGCCATGATTTGTAGTTGCTGTAAAGGAAAAGCAAAGCAAAGGCTTCATTGCTCAAGGTGAAAATGTTACTGATTGTTGTTCGTACCAATTTTTTTGAAGTCCGTCCCTTTAGGTGACACTGCTCTAAGGATTCTTTTGAAGAAATATTGTAATTCCGGTGTATTTTTTCGTCGATAGTCTTCGTGTAATTCGTACCTATTTTCTGAGTTCGTGTTTTCATTTTCCTTGATTAGAACTGTTCCTGGGAAACTATCTGGCTTCTGTTTGTGCCTTTTATCGTCTATGCATCAGTTTGAAGGATACCTATTAAATTCCTTTCGTGCCCAGAAGTACCAAAGCTACCAGAGGGTAGATATTCTATTCGTACGAATCAATGAGTCCCGTATCAACCAAAGTAATCGATTCCCACGACATATCAATTCCCATGGAGCATCGATTCCCATCGCGCATCGACGGTGAGCAATCTCTGTTTTATAATATTGCCATTGTTCTTTGGTGAGCAAACTCTGATTTTATAAAGTATCACACGAGCTACGGGAGCAATTCCTGATCTTAATGATAAACATATCATGGAGTCTTCCTAACGGAACAAGAGAAGAAAACCGTTGGCGTGTGATTCTCACACAATATATATATATATATATACAGATATATACGGTCAACGACCAATGCATGTACAGAAATAATCAGTGAGTAATCTCATCACTACGCAACAGCAGTTGCAACGTATTTCACCTCAATAAAAGAGATATCTTGCATTTTGGCAAGATTTCACTTTATCTTATACTTTTAACATTCAACTGATTTATATCCCAAAATTCACACTAGTTGCTACCAACTATCTGTAATCTACATTACTAAGGTCTGTCTTGCTGTATCTGAATAAGTTCACAGCAAGAAGAGATCTGGCGTTTCCATAGTCTCGCCTCTAGTCCGATTATCCGTTGCCGAAAGCATCCAACCACAATTGTCACGCGTAGAGTACAATCGTTTGTCTACTAACACACTAACGCAGCGTTGCTGTTCTTCAGAAGCCTTTGAATCAGACTCTCAACGGATCGGATTCAGAAGGAAAATAATAGATTAACAGTCGCAAGCTCCAAGGTGGCTTGCACACAAAGAACAGGGACAAAATTGAACACAATCCCTACGCTGGCATATGCCAATTGCACATCGTCTACGGAGCAGTTTCCTTTCACCACGCAATTCCTCCAACGAATCGGAATCATCATCAAGACTGAACATGCCTGCCAATCCATTTGGTGGTGGAACAGCACTGGGGATGGCACCACCGCTACTGTAAACAGTTTTCCTAGTTTTGATACCCATATGAAGCTGATACGCCTAACCATATTCTGTCTAACAAAGGAAGCAGATAGCAACCTGTGTGGAGCTCTCTGAGAAGGAAGATTATGCGAGTGGCCAACCTTTCTCGACGCACTCATCGAGCCTGATTTTGCCCGCGAGCTTACCTACACTCAAAGTGGGCTACCAACCCATCTCCATCGGTCCATCCAACGGACCATAGAGGCACTTGCGGAATTCTCGAGTGACCTACGCAAGGACGGGAAGAATTGGAAGGAGGTAATGTCATATACGTATGAAGATTTCAGAACCTTCCGTATGGAACGCGCTCTGCGCCTTCAGAGTGAATCTGTCCTGAATCTCCCAGCTCCTCCACTGGGAACCAATAAAAAGTCACCTCAGCAAGTGAAGTACGAATCTTGGTGTCAAAAAGCACGAGATGAAAAGTCCTTTACGCCCCTCACGAATGACTCAAGATTCGAACATTGGCTCGTGGGTTTCAAGGCTAAACTCGAGGCATACGACATTGACACTGAAACATTCCTTGATGAAACTTGGCCTCCAGCTGCACTACAAGGTTATACACGTGACCTCTTCGTCAAACAGTGTGCCTTCTTCTGGGTTCTAATGTTGGAAGTCTTCAAAAGTGACTTATCCGCGTCATGCGTCCACAGCCATTCCATCACACGCAATGGACGTCAAGCATATTTTGATTTTGTGAGTCTTCACAGTGAATCAAAAGCCAAAGTATATGACAACGCGGCTCAATTGCAAGCTTTGTTGAAGTTGAATCTCAGCAACTGGAAAGAATCTAAAGTGAAGTTTATCACACATTGGTTTGAAGAATTGAATCACCTCAACAAGCTTTGTCCTCCCAACAAACCCCTTGAGTACCATACTGCAAAATCAGCATTATGTCAGGCATGCTATTCCAGCTTTCAGCTAAGTGAACAGTTTGCCAAAGTCAAGGATCCAGGTGGCACGAATAGTACCGTGACAGATGCAGTCGCTGAGGCAGCTGCTATCCACAAACTCAAAATCACGCTCCTACTCGAAGCAACTCGACTTGATTCTCAGTCCGCAATGTCGGCTCCTAAGTCCACAGTACGTGCACATGTACACGACTTCTCATCTGGACAAGGCCAAAACCATGATGACTATGCTCTCCCTATTGAATTCGAAGGTGACTACCAAGACTATGCGGTATTCAAGGCTGGACGTTCACCCGACCCTACCACGCGCCTACCTACAAACATATGGAAGGCCCTATCACGTCAAGACATGAAGAGTTGACTGAATTTTTCCCCCGAAGGCAAGAAAATAGTGGTCACATCATTACGGCGCGAATTGCTCCCAGATGATCAGCTGGATCCTAATGCTGTCAAACCCATCACCCGGAAAGCATACACACATGGACATTCCGTCTCATTCCTAGAAGATGATACCTCGAACGGAGATGCACATACCAATGCCTCAGAAGACCTCCACCCAGCTGTGGAAAATGACCGTAGAGGTGTCTTCCATGCATCACTTGGTGTATACAAGTCTCAGACCTCTTCCTCCAAGGACCAAAGACCCCTCAAGTCTTCCGTGTCGCCTGCACATCCCGCACGATTCCTCTCTGAGAATCCTGACATTCGGTACAAAAAGGACGGCAATACCCAGATACCTGTGGGAACATCCTCTTATTCCGTCAATTTTCATCAATGGTATAACCCCGATGATGATCTGACCTTCCCACATGATAATCAAATACCATCGTACATCTATCGTGCTCACAAAGCTACCATCACCAATCCCGGCTTCGCCATGGTCGACTGCGGTGCAAATGGTTGTATCATCGGTAATGATGCATGCCTCATCTCCAAAAATATTTTTCCACGATATGTCAATGTCACAGGCATTAACAATCACCAAGTGCAGAATATTCCCATTGCTACATGCGGCGCCTATTCTGTCTCAAATAGAGGTCCCGTCATCCTCATTTTCAATGAATGTGCATATACGGGTCGACACCCCTCTATCTTGTCCTCCGGCCAGATGGAAGCATATTTCTCCACTGTCGATGATACATCCATCAAAGCGGGCGGTGGACAGGTAATCACCACCTCCGATGGATATGCACTGCCTCTTAGCATACGACATGGTTTACCATACCTTGCCATGCAAAAGTACACAACTATTGAATTTGACACGCTCCCACATGTTACCATGACATCCGATAAGCACTGGGACCCATCTGTTCTTGATACCACCATCAGTGCAAAAGATGAACAATTTCTTCAGAAATATCCTCCTCAGTCGCAACAACTTCCATATCCCGAATACGACGAATACGGAAACCCATGTTGTCTTGAAGGGTTAGATATCTCTGTGTCCCCTGGCTCTTCCACGGTTACGTCTCTCAGTTCGTACTCCAGTCACTCCACTCGGTCTCCCTTTCTCCCTATTGATGATCATGGAACCAACAATTGCTCATTCTGGCTTACACCTACTGACTACGTTCATCAGGAGCACCTTGCATGCTGTACTTCCCCTCCAATCTCTGGGACGGTCACTGCCTTTCCCACGGATTGTACTGCTAGTGATGCTACACGTATTGCAACTACACCCCGTGAGCGCTATCCCAACGAACATGATTACTTATCTCTGAAACCTTTCTTTTTGCTGGGTTTCCCATCAAAACTACTTTTGAAAATTCAACGCAATATGGTTCGTTAGCGGTTAGCCCCGATGGTAACATTTTCAAATGTTTTCATTCCCCCCAGCCGGCTATGAACGTTTGACCATTCAATGACGACGTCCTGTCTGATGCTGTCTATTCAGATGTCCCAGCGATTGATGGCGGCTCCAAACTTGCCCAGATCTTCTTTGGTCGGAAGTCCCATATCATACATGTTGAAGAAATGTGCACCACCGGCGACTTTCTATCATACTTTCAGAACTTCGTTCAAAAATGGGGCAGGCCTCTTTGCCTCCTATGTGATCATGGGAACTACCAATCTAGTAAGAGGGTCACCGATTATCTCAAAATGTTATGGATTGGACTCTGGCAAAGTGAACCCTATCACCAACACCAGAATCAATTTGAACAGAGCGGTATCAAACGTTTAAGCGCATTGTCAATTGCGTCATGGACCGTACAGGCACACCACCGCATCTCTGGCTGTTGTGCATGACATACATTGCCGGACTCCTCAATGTTATTTCTGATCCTACTCTGTCGGACAAACAACCGGTCTTCATTGCTACCGGTACACTTGGCGATATAAGCGCGTACACCAGTTTCTTCTGGTTTGAACCTGTTTATTTTAAGACCAATGACTCCCCTTTCGGTACCCAGTCTACCGAACGCCTCGGTCATTTCGTAGGCATTGCCGAACATGTTGGCAATGGACTTTGTTTCCGAATCTGGGATCCAGTCACCAATAAATTGCTTGACCGTTCTGGTGTACGCTCTGCTCTTACACCTGAGTCTCGCAACAAACGAGCTGGCCTCTTTACCAATGACGGCTTCATCAAATGGCGTAAGGCCAAGGATTCCCTACCCCAATTGTATGCCACTGGTGACGCTCCTACACTCACAAAACATGGGGAGCATATCACTACGAATAGTCCCACTGAAGATTCTACACCAAAGGACGTCCCAGCTACTCCTCCTCTTGGCATCTCAACTACTGACTCCGACACCACTCCGTCCGAGAACTGTTTCGCGGGGTTCAAATTTACTTCTCGCGCACAAATTTTGTGCGTGATTTTAACACGGCAATTTTTCTGGACACCCTGAAATTTGCGGGCAAGTGGCGGGCTATAAATTAACAGAGCACTATTTCTGTGCGCGTGATGCACATTACTCTACTCTCGAATAAAAATAATTTATTTCCGTCTCTAGCAGAACCAAATTATTATTCCGTACCAACAACACTTACTTCTATTAACAAATAAAAAAGAAATCTTTACTTAGTATTAATTCCAAAATATTAATCTCCCAAATAACAATTCGATTCTGCTCTCCTAATTGTGAATTCTATTTCTCGACTACAATATTCCCTTTTAAAAATGTAGATTCTATTATGCTTGATTTATTCCTATTGCAACGTATTACGAATCCTCCATTATTTCTAATATTCTCAAAATTAAGTTCAAGATTAGTAGTAGTTTTGTATTATGTATGTACTGTTATTTTCTACATTAGTTCACCCATAGATAAACTTTCATTCATCGATGCTGTTATTGCCGGATCAATATAGACGTTTCTTTTCTTTTTCTTTTTTGGTCCACTACAATTAGTGGAGCTGCTACTAGTAATATTTGCATCGCCATGCTTATTTTTCTTGGTGTAATCTGTTGAACTTTCGTTCCTAAATCTGTCCCTCATCATTTCTTCCAATTTCCTTCCTGTTTCTGGGTGTTTTCGCATCTCGCCAATTTTGTCGCACAAGTCACTGAACAACTCTTGTCCTTCCTCCATCCATCCATTTCTGCTTCCACTGTCTGAATCGCAGAATTTTTTTTGTCGCGGAATCGTGGCATCAGCCTTTCGCCGCTGCTGGTTCACCCATACATGATGCTCATTGTAGATCAGTACCAATGCAAATGCTTCATCTGCTATAGTAAATATATCACTCAGCAAGTGCCTCTCCTTCCGTTGTTTGAAATTGGAATTTGTTGGATTGATTGCCGACATGATTCTTGTAACAAAATAATAAAAATCTTCATCTTCCGCGTCTTTGTATGTTCTGTATTGAGGGTTTAAAATACTACCTGTGTCCTCATATTCTGTGTCTTCAATAACTGCAACAGTACCAGGGAATGTGATAGGGACTCGACCTTTTCTGTAATCGTCTGTACGGAAGTATCATCAGTATCAACGGGCAGCATGTTAGTGTTGTCGGACCAAAAATAGATTCCAAAATTCCTAAGTTCAACAACCAATTCTCCTGTCTGTATTTACCTATCCAGTTTTTTCTCGCTAATGTTTGTGAGTTGTGCCTCAATGCGGTCAGTACTGTCCCTACTCGTTTCCTGTAAAAGGAACAGAATGACGCAAGTGGAATATTTGGTGGCTTCATAACCGCACTTGCTCCAACAGCTTTTTGTATTACATGCGCCGTTACCTTGTCATTGATAGGGAACTTCATGTTGGGGTACCAATGTTTTTTGACGTAATCCCTTAGCTGCTTGTCCACTGTTTCAGTCATATCACTCAAAGTCTTAAGCATATCGTTGTCTGTTATAAGCCCATATTCGTCTGTAATTGTACTTACTGCTCGTTCTCTTGTGTCGCCGGCGTTATCAGTTCCCTCTCCCTGCATGGTTGCCTCCGTTTGTTTAGGTACCATTACTACCTTTCCCACCCCTAAATGTGGTTCGCTCTTTTGTTGCCGTAAGTGTTTTGCCAGTTCCTGTGCCAATTTGTCATATTGGATTTTTTTCATGATACGTTCCGCAACATCCTCTAAATCACAGCATTCTCTGTTAGATGTTTTCTCTACCACATTGGTTTTTGTTCCTTCTTTCTGTTGGTTCGTTACTGTAGGGGTGGTTGTGTTGGTAATGCTCAGTGCTGGTTCGTTACTCTGGTTGATGGTGTTTTGTTCTTCCGTGTTTGTAGTAGTAGAAATTGTGTTGTCGGTACCATTTTTTTTACTGTTGCCCTTTGATGCGTTCATAGTTTTGGTATTACTGTTACACACTTTGTTAGTAATTGGTGTGTTTGTTTTCACTCTCTTTTTCTTACCGTTGTTGTCCCCTGTATTTTGATGATCACCGGGTCGGATGGTTTTGTTGTTTCGAAGGGTCTTCCCCTCGGATTTTTTGCTTCGTCGTGTCTTTCCGATAGCATTCATATTTTTTTCTTTTTTTTCTGAATACGGTGTCGATCAAGAAACATGTGTTTCTTTTTGTGTGGTTTTGTGTGTGTACTAATAATTTTGTCGGGTTGTGTACGGTGTTTTGTGTTGTGTGTGTCGTGTGTGTGTGTGTGTGTGTGTGTGTACGGTGTTTTGTGTAGTATGTGTACGATGTTTTGTGTGTAGAGTTTTTCCGTGGGTTCTGTACTATGTTGTTTGCCCTGGCTTGGGCGCGCTGTTATATTTGTAGAAGTAGACCATGTACCTGTGGCAGCCAGCCCTCCCGCGCCATAATTTTTTCAGAAGGGAAACTTTTGATAACACTAAGGTTATGTATTTCAATCCTCTAGTCACACGTAGAATCTCGTAGACTGCACCTAACATACCGTACTGTATTGTGTGCCATTTGTATCTACAAACCACAACATTGTCTGTACTGTGTGTGGCAAAGTTGTTCCCAATATGCCTTTAAAAGTTGTTCCCAACATGCATTTCTTAAGTCATGTGATATGCATTCATTGCCTGGTACAAAAACTATGGTAGTCCTTACCAAATGAGACTGTTTGTGCCCTGGAATTTCACCAAAAATACCCTCATGTTTGCCATATGGATAGTCAAACCACAACATTTCCAGCATCTGTGTGACAAAGTTGGTCCCAATATGCATTTGATGAGTCCTGATAAATGTATTCATGGCTTGGACCGGATACTACTTTTGGAGTCATTAACCAATAAGTTAGTTTGTGCCCTGGAATTGCACCAAAAATACCCACATGATTGCAATTTGGAGAGTCAAACCTTAAGATTTTGGGCATTCTAGGTGACAAAGTTGCTCCCAATATGTATTGGATGAGACATGATGAATGTATTCATGGCTTGGACCAGATACTTTTTGAGTCCTTACCCAATAACTCAGTTTGTGTCCTAGAATTGCACCAAAAATACACTCATGATTGCTATTTGTAGAGTCAAACCTTCAGATTTTGGGCATTCTATGTGACAAATTTGTTCCCAATATGCATTTAATTTGTCATGATGAATGTATTCATTGCTTGGACCGGATACTTTTTGAGTCATTACCCACTAATTTAGTTTGTGCCCTGGAATTGCACCAAAAATACCCTCATGTTTACCATTTGGAGAGTCAAACCACATCATTTTGGGCATTCTGTGTGGAAAAGTTGTTTCCAATATGGTTAGGGTTACATCCTTTTCGAAAATTACGACGTACCGGACGAGATTCTTTTTCGAACGACGTACGTACGAGATCCTTTGAGATTCTTTTTCGAACGTCGTACGTACGGTACGAGATCCTTTGAGATTCTTTTTCGAACGACGTACGTACGAGATCCTTTAATTCTTCGTACTTCGAACGTCGTACGTACGAGATTCTTTTTCGAACGTCGTACGAGATACAAGATTCTTTTTCGAACGTCATACGTACGAGATTGATTTTTTTTTCATACGTACGAATTATCTAGTACCAAAAACGTGTAGAATTCTACAG